>CM047815.1:79317745-80010199 GCA_026214975.1 Gentiana macrophylla
TATCTCCTCTTGGTCGAGACGTTGCATGGCTGCTTTTCTTCCATTTCCGACCGCTGGGATTGAACGGTTTTTGGAGTGAATGAAAGTTGGTCTGATTCTCACAGCGTGGTTGGAGAGGGTTGAATTTATGGATAGGTCGAGGTGGTAATCCTCAAAGAATCAAAGAATGTATTTCCCATTCGCATTTCTTCTACTTATTCCATATGTGCCTGAGAGCTATTCTATATGCATCTTGCCGTGGGAGCTCCCCTCAACGAATGTAAAATTTTGTTCGCTATTGGGTTGGGATGTCCCAATGATTCCCTTCCTTTGTTTTTTCTCGACCGCCTCATGTATTTCTCAAGGGCTTTAGCTTCTTCCCAGATGTATGCTCAAGATGTCGTCGGCTGTGAGGGTGGTTGACATTCCGCCTCATCCGACATAACTTCTTCGACTAGCCTCTCCACGCAGCCGCTCGCGCTTCCACGTGTCGGGCATTGATTGACTGGTTTAATCGGTGTTGCCGGGTTCAAGTTTTTCCCGCCACCATGACTTATGATTTTGTGGGTATTTTTCCGGTGCGTAATGCAAAGGTGAGGAGATGTTGTGTTCTCTAGGTGGTTTGCGCTTAGATGACCGAACTTTCCTTACTTGAAGATCTCAAACCGACAAAGCGGTGTATAAACCAACCTGGGTATTAAAGATGGACTCAAGCATGAGTATACGATGAAGTTGGTGATCTCTTTGTTGAGATGAGGAGAGCAATGTTTCGGGTCAGACATCCTAAAAGTCAAAGCTTTAGTGACCGAACATGATGGTGATGATGGTAATCTCGCTCAAACACCGCCAAATCATCTTTGTGGTGGAGCAGTGATCTCGCAAAGTCGAACGATGATCGCCCCGTAACGGAGCCAATCGATGCTGCGCCGAACACCGATTTGCGGCAACAAAGTGTTCATCTTGTGGATATAAGGTCGTGATGTATGATTTCTACCGTGTGGGTACGGTGGCGATCAAGAAAAGTGGTGGTGGTTTAAGTGTTTATGAAGAACAAGTTAATCGGGCCGACAAATTGGCGAGCTTCGCTTGTATTAGATTATAGCTTAAAGCTTGAGAGATTGTCGTTTTATTACAATGTGATCCCATATTTATAGGCTAAAAATTAAGTCGGCTCATCTGCTCATTGACAAGACAATCGAGAGTACATAGCTGTTAACTACGCATGTAATACAAGTGTCCCAGCAAACCGTCATGATGGGCCACCGTTATGTCCACCGATCGAGCATGATGGCGGCGCGATCGACCATCGATCGCAAGCATGGCGAGTAGCGGACTCATTTGTGCCTTGACCGTATGGGTAGAAATCATATTGAGAAGATGGATCCGGATAATGGCGGTGGGACAGGATCCGCCATCGTTACGGATAGACCGCTTAGTAGCTAGCCAGAGAGAGATGGTCGTGGCGGCGCCGTAAGAGAAATGAAGTCCATTTTTCTATGTTGATGGGCCAAGAGGGTAGGCCCAATATGGATGAACAGGACCCCATTCCGATCCGGGTATATCCGAAAGGTGAAGACAATAGTCTTCCTGATTTTTTAACTCGTGAATATTTGCAGGAATGACATCTCAAGGTAGAGGGGGAATCTTTACTCCCTACCGTGGTAGAGGTGGACGAGGTAATATCCTTGTTCAACATGGAAATAAAACACTCATCTCGTATAATATATCCGATCTTCAAAAAGTCGAATAACAATCTGATAAGTTTTTACCAGAATTCCCGAATATAAAAAATGAAAGGAAAAGGCAAAGTTATCATCGAGGATATACCCTCATATGCTAATGTTATAACATCTGAAGAAGAAGATATAACTTCTTATCAGGAAAATGAAGATCAAGGAAATATATTCCTAATAGAATATGATGATTTGAAAGAAAATGACCCATGGTCATTAATGGAAAAATATTTGGATAATAATCTATTTTCGCAAATCGTGATATAAGTTAAAATGATCTTATTATGAAAATTTATTAAAAGCTTCAACGTGAAATTACACATTTTATGGCTAATGATCGTAAAGAATATACTTTCAAGAAAATCATTATAAAAAGAATTTATCTTCCAAATGAACGGGATTATCTTTATTTAAAGAAAAGAATATCTTTTTCAAGAGAAAATATTTCTATTAAATATAATTATTGGGATTATATCCAAGCTTTTACCAATGTTTTCTTATATGAAAATAGAAAGCAAAACATACTTGGTTTATTAAAGATGCTGTAAGATATAAACATCCTGAATATATACCAAATTGGTTTCAACAATCGGTGGTTGTTGCATGGACCTTCCATCAAAATTCTTCCGTAAGAATTTAGAGAATTATATTCTCATTGGGTAGATATCTCCCAAAAATATCTCAATTAAGTAATCAAGGTAATTTAATAAATTGCTTCGTTCTTTATATTTCTTTTAGAATTTTCTATTCCATGGATTTTAAAATGGACACCATTGTAGTATATAACTACGTAAAATTTACTATGTATTAAGAGAAAATATTTTCAAAGTTTTGGATAAAATTGTTAAAAAGGATCCTCGACAGTGTCAAATATTTGGCTAAGAACTTTATCAAGAAATTAAAAAAATTTGTCAATTAAGAATTTGAAGACTAAAGATTGAATACTGATTGTACTTCAAAGTCCTTTCCAGAGTATATCAGAAAATTAAAAGTTAAGGGAATAATTTCTAAAAAAGAAATCTTGCAATGTTATATCACTACAAAAACAGTTAGCTTTATGACGGCATTTTTGCGACGAATCTTATTTCCGTCGCAAATTTACGCTTATGACGGATATTTTAATGTTTGCGACGGACACTTTAAGGGACCGATTTTTTTCACTTGGCGGGCAATTTTATGACGGAATTTTTATCATTTTGCGACGGACCATCGAATAAAAGTTTTATTAAATTATTTTATTATTCTAAATTTAGATAAACTTTGCGACGATTTTATTAGCCGCCGCAAAACGGAGTTTTATGCGATGGAATTTTTATTGTTTGCGACGGAATATTTAATAAATTTTTATAAATTATTTCATTATTCTCAGATGCACATGTTTGCGACGAATTAGGTTTTTTTTTTTGCGACGGACATTAGTTTCGCCGCAAAATGGCGGATATCGCCGATTTCCTTTTCTTCCTCATTTCACTTCTTTATCTCCTCTTCTCTCCCGCCGCCCCACCCCCACCTCCCTCCTCGAAGCTCTTTCCGCAACGCCACCTCCTCCCACCACCGCCGCAGCCCACCCATGTGTATGCTCTTCCTCCCCTCCCTCCCTCTCCCTAGACCCGATTTCCCTCCTCCCCGCCAGATATGTATGTGTATATTTTTTTTTTTATTTCGCTTTTATATATATATATATATGTATGTATGTATATGTATATATATATATATATTGTATATGTATGTATATTTTTTTTTTTATTTTGTTTTTTTTATATATATATATATGTATGTATATGTATATATATATTGTATATGTATATGTATGTATATTTTTATGTATGTATGTATATGTATATTTTATGTATGTATGTATATGTATATTTTTATGTATGTATTATATGTATATTTTTATGTATGTATGTATATGTATATATATGTATATATATATGGTATATGTATATTTTTATTTCGTTTTTTATATTTTTTATATAGTGTATCATATGTAGTATAGATTTATAGATATATATGTGATGCTATGTGATGTTTGCATATAAAAGAAACTGATTTAAGAGAAAAAAACTAAGGATCTTATTGAATGTTGGTTGTGGTGATGCTATGTGATGTTTGCTCGGTTGGTGCTTGGTGATGGGTGGTTTGGGGTTTTGATTGTTTTGTGTTAGATTTTGGATGAAAGTTCATTTTTTTGATGAACTTTGACCTATGTTTATCTCACTTTCTTACTATCGTAACGAACTCAAAATCAGTTGGTCTAAGAAGATAAAATGCTCATAATATTCTGAATTATAATCCCTTAAATTTTCAGCCTGCTTGGGCTTCAAACCCGACATTCAAAACACCACACACCCTAATTAGCTCCCACCGGACAGTTTTGACTAAGCAGTTTGTGACCAACTTTTAACTATTATAAAGGCCTCAAACCAGAATGGTTTCTCAATGAAAAGTGTACCCTATATGCAATATATAACACATCAAAAATTCAGCTCATTCCAAGTAGTATAGGGTACTAAAGTTGACACAAACCACATCAGAAAGCTGTAAAACAGATTTTCAATATCCGATGCTTTTGTTTGACATGGTGTGTGATGTGTGATGGATGAAAATGAGATCTGAAATATATGCTTTGTAGCTTGCATTCTGAGCTTTCCAACCATATAAAGAAAACGCAATTTGGTGTGCGGCTATACTTACCTAACTTTTTTTTGGCAGTCCACTTACTTTGTCGCACTTTTTACAGCTCAAGAAGGTGTTGTAGTTATCGGCTTAGCAAACAAAGAAATTGCTTGAGGTCAGGTAGAAGTTAGAGGTGCTACTGCAAATCTCAATAGTTAGGGGATCTATTGCAAACCCCGTAGTTACTTAGATCTACGTAAAATCTTGCTTTCCTTGCACATATTATTAATTAGTATAAACGCCTTTTTTATTATAATTGCATTTAGATTAGTATAAACGCTATTTTTCGTGGTCAAATAGATGTCGTAGAGGTAGAGGTAGAGGTAGAGGTAGACGCGTAGGGGTAGTTCCTTGCACCTTGATTGCCGGTTTTTATAGTTATTTTTTTTTATATTTTTTTATATAGTGTATCATATGTAGTATATATTTATAGATATATATGTGTTGTAATTATAAGTTAGGAAAATGCTTACTTATGTGTATTAGTTAGATAAGTTAGAAAATGCTTAAGTATGTGCAAAGCCGGATGTTGGTTGAATTGGTTGAATTGGTTTGTTGAATGCTTAAGTATGTGCAAAGCCGGATGTTGGTTGAAAATGCTTAGTTTTAAACCGGATGTTGGTTGAATTGGTTTGTTGAATTTGGATTGAAATGATGATAAGTATGTGGTTGAATTGGTTTGTTGAAAAGGGTGCCGCTCCTACCCGCTTGGAAAATGGTACTCTGGGTACTTTGTTATACGGCAAAGCCTCCGAATTATTTTGACGTCGAACCTTTGACCATGAATTAAAAATTTAAGTTAAAGTGTTGTTAGTTTCATAGTAAGTCGAGTAAAACTCGAGTTTGCAAAAGTGTTGAGACAACCTTCAAAGACTATTGTTAGTCTCATATTTTGTATGATATGATGTGTAGGATTGAAAATGAAGAGAATAGAACGGAGTTGGATGTACGAGAGGTTGATGCTAACAAGAAATTTAACCCGGTATTTGTGGAACGGAGTGAGGAATTCATAAAACATGCAAAGCGCTTAGATTCGCTTTCGGGCAAATAATGGAATGATGAAGTGTCCATGTAGTAAGTGTAAGAACACTAAATTTTCAATCGAACATGACGTGAGATTACATTTAACTAAATATGGGTTTTTGCGCAAACTACTATGATTGGGTGTGTCATGGTGAAGAGTTTCATTCCGATCAACGCTCAAAGAAGAACGGAATGTGAACCCTTATCGTGACATGGTTAATGACGACACGTGATAGATTGATCACGAAGAGAAGAATTTCTTAACCAAGAGGAGAACAATGAGACACCAAACCCTGGTTGCATCGCTTTTTTGAAATGTCGAAAAACGCAGAGAACTCTGGGATGTGATGGAAGTAGTGTCTCCGCATCGCAAGCCGCTTCTAGGTTGCTCACTTTGAAATGTGATCACAACCTCTCTCACAAATGCGTTGACGGGTTACCGGGTTTGATAGTGAGATATTCTTCCCAAGAATAACTTAATGACCTCGAACTTCTATCAAACCAAAAAGTTGTTAAAGGCATTAGAGCTACCCCATGAGAAAATACACGGTGTCCCCAAGGGGTGTATGTTATTTTGGGAGTGAGGACGCTAACCGACAAGTGTCGGAAGTGTGACTTGATCGATATAAACCAAAACGAACGCAAGAGGTCAACGCGGTGCCTAACAAAGTGATGACTTATTTCCGATTGACCTAGACTCAAAGGTTGTACGCCACTAAACATATAGGCAAGGAAACGAGGTGGCACGCGGAAAACCCTGTGACAAGCGTATAATGGCTCACCCAAGTGACGCTGAAGCTTGGAAGCATTTTGACCAAATGCACCCCGAGTTTGCTAAGGAGCCTAGAAATGTGCGGTTAGACTTTGCACAGACGGTTTTGCACCTTTGGTAATTTTGGGAAGAACTACTTTGCCGCCACCATGGTTACACCATACAATCTTCCGCCTCGTTGTGCATGAAAAGACAGCTTTATATTCTTATCGTTGCTTGTACCGGGCCGAAAAATCCGAAAGGAAACCTCGATGTTTATTTGCAACCATTGATTAAGCGAGTTGAAGCAAATTGTGGGAAACAGTGGTTGTTTACTTACGATGTATCCACAAAACAGAATTTTCATACGAGGTCGCACTAATGTGGACTATCAATGATTTTCCCCGCGTGATGGCATGTTATCCGGTGGACTACGGCCGGTGTGAAAGCTTGTCCCTATTGTGGTGATGGAAACAAGTCGCTCGCTCAAACATAGTGGTAAATGCACTTGGTTTGATTGTCATCGCGCGCCCTCAAGACCATATTTTTCGTGACCGATAAAGGTTTTTGAAGTCCAAACAAGATGAACACGCCGACTCCACCCCGTAGATTGAGTGGTGAGGAGGTATGGGAATTTGTACAACACCTACCAAGCATCATTGATGGCTCGATTCGCACTTGAAACGGCTTAAAAACTCCAAGAATGGTTGGTGGAAAAGAAGCATTTTTTGGGATCTTCCGTGATTGGAAAACATTGCCGCTCGACATTGCCTGGATGTGATGCATATTGAGAAAAACTTTTGAAAACTGATTGACACGGTTATGGACGTTAAAGGCAAGATCGCCAGGTCCAAAATCGCTAAAGATTTGAAAGAGCTTTGCGTAAAGCGCCTCGATTGTACACTTGTTCTTGACAAGCGTAAAAGAAAAGTGTTGTGTGAATGGGTCACCAAGTTGAAATTCTCGACGGTTATGCTTCAGACCGAGTAGGTGCGTAGATCATGATGAATACATTCTACGTGGTTTGAAAAGCCATGATTGTCACGCTTTTATGGAACGCTTGTTGCCGCTGTCTTCGAGAATTGATTCAAAAATGAATGGAATGCATTGACCGAGATAAGTCAATTCTTTCGAGACTTGTGTGTCGCTACACTAAAAATATAAGACGTGATTCGCTTAGAGAATAACATTGCCGAGATTATTTGCAAGTTAGAGAAGATTTTGCCTCCGCCGCTTTTTTAACTCGGGATGGAGCATTTACCGTACACTTGCCGATGAGGTCGAGTTGGTGGTCCTGCAATATCGATGGATGTATCCATTCGAAAGGTTTTTGAATCACTTAAAACAAAAGATTGGTAACAAAGCTGTAGAGGATCAATATGCAATGCGATTTGTTGGAAGAGATTTCAAACTTCGCTCTATGTATTACGATGATCATATTGAAACAAAAGCAAAGAATCTCATTCCAGTGAGACTTCGCATCAAAGAATCGCTTCAGATTTACCTGAAAGTTATTCCGTGATCATAATGGTACAACAACCTGGAAGTGCAAGACGAGGTTCTGGATAATAAAGAATATGACTTTGTGCACAAGTACGTATTGGCTAATCATAAATCATGAAACCGTATGAAATCGTAAGTACCTCATTACTACATACATACAATGCTTAACGCTTTTTTTCAACAAATATACATTAATCGACAAAATGATTCATTCTTAGATTGTTCGAGCAATTTATTCGTGTTCAACAAATTTCAATTGACTCTCGATGTATATTTGGAATAAACATGAACATGAATTTACCAAATGGTTTGGACAACAAGCATCATTGTTGAATGATGATTTGCTAAAAGCTTTGGCAAGTGGTCCTTCTCGCCAAGTCAAAACTTGGAAACGTTATTCGATTAATGGCTACAACTTTCGGACATTCAACCGGCAAATCGATATTGGTAAATCTTCACCAACAACGGAGTTTGTGTCGGGCTTCCACGGAAGGTGCCGACTATTATGGCACTTTAAATGAAATCATTGAGTTGGTGTATTATGGACATTCGATCGCCTACAAAGCCGTATTGTTCAAATGTGATTGGTTTGATAATTTCGAACGGGCATGAATGTGCATAAAGATTATAAGATAGTTGAAGTTCATCGTGGTAGAAATATGGCGCTTTATGATCCATTTGTTTCGCTTATCAAGTCGAGCAAGTCTACTATGCTCCATATCCAAGTTTGAAAAAGACAAAGATCAATGGTCGGTTGTTTTCAAAACAAAGGCAAGATCGACTATCGATGCTCCCGCCGAGGAAACCGCTTTCCAAGAACAAGTGATCAATGATGTTTCCCGATTATTCGATCCTCTTAACATTGTCCACCAAGATCTTGATGTCGATGTTGACTCCGATGTTGGGGATAATGACTTGGATGATGATTTAGATGGAGGATTTCATTCAACAAGAAGATGGAGAGGAAGAAGAATCGGTTGATGATCTAGACATCGATGGAAGAGGAGGAAGAACTCTTCCATTCTAGTAGTGATAGTGAATAATAATGTATTAAATATTTTATTTTGTCATGATAGTGAATAATAATGTATTAAACATTGTAATTTATTATTAATTAGTATAAACGCCTTTTTTATTATAATTGCATTTATATTAGTATAAACGCTATTTTCTCGTGGTCAAATAGATGTCGTGCAGAGGTAGAGGTAGAGGTAGAGGTAGACGCGTAGGGTAGTTCCCCCTCCCTCGAGCGCCTTCCTCCTCGCATGCAAAGCAGTTTGGATGATGAGATACACCAGATGAGCGAGGAGGATTTTGGTGTCATTGTCAATGGTGACCTTGGATTGCCGCTTTGGATCCCGAGGGGAAATGGTAAGTTAATACATATCTTGCTTTAATTTGTTTGTATTTTTATTTATATTTTGATTAACCAAATATATTAACAACTTATTGTTTTCAATATGACAAAGTTTACCGGACAACTATGTCAAGAAAATGGCCAAGAACGCCATAATCGGGTAAGCTTCAACACTTTTGCCACCACGTGGCATAATGCCACCAGAGCAAAGCAGGATAGGTGGTGGAACGATTTAGTGGTACGCTGCTCATATAAATATAACTATATATAAATATAACTATAATTATAACTATACATATAACATATATATATATAACTATGTTGCGTGGTCATTTCAATTTTCCCAATATTTACGAGTACCGTTAGTGGAAGCTTTTGAGCTGTATGCTATCAACATGGTCCTCGATTATATGTATCGGGCTCAAACAAACCCCCGTGCTCGGCTTTGATGACCCCCGATATTCTCCGCCGCTCGAGGAGTGGATTGGGAGTCCCGTAAGCAATTATTCAATATTTAATTAACAATACTTGTTTTTATATATATATATATATGTATGTACTAACTTGTTTATCTTATGTCGGAATAGGCGCCCAGAAACATTCGCAAAAAGAAGCTAAACCGAGCTTCGATCCGTGAGGAAGCGGAAGATCCTCGACACACATGCTACGGGCGTACGCGCGCGTTATCGATTTCGCCGCCATGGAGGACAATAGAGAGCGCCCTATCGGGCCGGTGATCCGTGAGTAGTTCAAGAAGAAGAAGTCGGGCAACTTCGCCTCGAGGAAGTTTGAGAAAATCATGGCACGTTATGTATTCTAAATATTATATATACATTATATATATATCATGTAATTATTGTTACTAACAAATTTATATCATACTTTGCGTGACGCCTTCACCTCAAGAAGGCGAAGCCTCAGAGACGCAAATGACACTCGTCGACGACCAGTCGCGCCTTTATTACGGTTACTGGTGGTTACGCATGTTAGGGGAGAGTTTTTGGCATGGGGTCACCGCTTCCATGTACTACGACAGCCTCGCTGGCCGCCGACACTCATCCGCCGAGACATACTCTCCGGGCATAATCACCCGCCTCACCTGTGAGATGGCGAGAGATGATGCACTCATGCGTAAACCCAAAGCGAGGTTGGAGGAGCCAGAGAGAGACAGTAAAGCGCCAGATGATGACAGACTAGCGCAGATGGAGGCGTGATTACCCAATGTTAGCAAAGATCCTCCTGAGGATGCAACCCGGTACGAGGCAAAGACAGAGATGACCATTCGATCACGGACTGGATGAGGTGACGTGGGTTTGTAGTACACCGGTCCGACGGGTGACATTGTTTTGATACATTTTTATTTATTTTGGCTTATCGTATCCCCTTTGACGTATTTTTTGACATTTCCTTTGACGTATTTTTTGACATATCCCCTTTGATATCGTGATTCCCGCTTATATTGTTGTTGTTGATAGCCGTAGCAATTGTAATGTTACCGGGAAAATTAAGGTCGCTTTTGGCAAATGTGGTTTGGCTGGTCGCAAAACAAACCATAATTTTCGCTTAATTTTATTTTTGCGACGGAATATATCCGCCGCAATATGGTATTTGCGACGGAAAAGGCTCATTTTTGCGACGGATATGAAAAGATCTAAAATAAATAAATTATTTAATAAAAATAAGTTGCGACGGATTATACATTTTTTTGCGACGGATTATACATTTTTGCGACGCAATTTTACATGTTTGCGACGGAATATTTCCGCCGCTATTTGTTATTTGCGACGGACTATACATTTCTTTGCGACGGAAATTATAATTAAAAATAAAATAAAAT
The DNA here is from genome assembly GCA_026214975.1 of Gentiana macrophylla. Lineage (NCBI taxonomy): Eukaryota > Viridiplantae > Streptophyta > Magnoliopsida > Gentianales > Gentianaceae > Gentiana > Gentiana macrophylla. The sequence goes on from CM047815.1 coordinate 79,328,608, forward strand.
ACGTTATTATCCGTCGCAAAAGCCGCCGCAAACAATTTGCGACGGAAAACCCGCCGCAAAATCGGGTTTTATGACTAAAAATGCGATAAAGAAAATTGTCAGAAACCGCCGCAAACCAGGGTTTGCGACGGAATAATCTTTGTTTGCGACGGTAATCTTCCGCCGCAAAACCGCTGTTTTTTGTAGTGTATGTCCTAAATAAAGAAGGATTTATCAAGAATTTTGGTCACAAGATTGATGATACAAAATCGATATATCTATGACATCTTCTACAAATATGGGCGTAAGATTCACAAGACCCCAATGAAGACATTGATGATATTCATCATTTTATGAAACAACCGGAAGAAATTGATAAAGAGTGAGTCATGGCATCAAAGAATGACATCATCGTAACTTTAATATTGCCAGCACTATTCATGAACAAGAAATTACTATTCATGTCGGCCATTACTATTCATGAACAAGAATTACTATTCATAAAACAAGAAAGATCGTTTCACTTTTGAAAAATGGCGATAATCGTAGCTATTATGTATTTTTTACTGCTCACTTTTTTGCTTTTTACTGCTTTTGCTTTCGTGCCCTTGTTTTGGCCATTTTTCTCGCCTCTATATATAGATCATTTCGTAAACGAGAGAGGCACGCTTGAGTTTTGACTCGCTTCTTCTCTTTCTTTTTTCCTTACTCAGTAAAATATTTGTTGAATAAAACTTACTACTTCAAGGTTACAACTTAAGGAATAATTTGTAAGTTTTATTATTTGTTTTGTTTAATTTTATTTTTATTTTCTTGAATAGCCTAATGATAGGTTAAAACACTTTAAGTGTTAAAATATAATTAAGATAAGTTTAAATACATGTATGGTCTTTAGTTGAATTGGGATGTATACATGTATATTATGGTTTGTAAGAAATCAGCGATTTCATATAATAAGGTTTAGATTACTCGCATGAATAAAACTTTATCCTTTTGTAGCCGCTTATACCCGCTTCTAGCCAGGTGTGGCGTATGCTTAGTGGTAATAAAATTGTTTGTTAACGATCATTGTGATAGTACTATCTACTATGGCTCGATCGATCGTTATCGAAGCGTAACGAGTTAGATCGTTATCGGTAAGGAGAGATCGATTTGAATCGTGGGGTTCAAGTATCGAACGAATGAGTTACATCGTTATCGATCATCGTGAGTACTATCTACTTTGTCTCGGCGGATAGTTATCGAGTTTAACGAAAGGCGGTCGTGGATCGTTATTAAGAGATCGATTTGAATCTCGGTTTCGCGTATCGAGTGAATGAGTTAGATCGTTATCGGTAAGGAGAGATCGATTTGAATCTCGGGTTGGTTAATGAAATAACGAGTTAGATCGTTATCGATCATCGTGATAGTACTATCTACTATGTCTCGATGGTTCGCTATCGAGTTTAATGAGTTAAGAATCGGGATCGTTATTAAGAGATCGATTTGAATCTCGGGTTCGTTATTGAGTGATTGAGTTAGATCGTTATCGATCATTGTGATAGTACTATCTACTATAGCTCGATCGATCGTTATCGAGTTAATGAGTTAGATCGCTATCGGTAAAGCGAGAGATCGATTTGAATCTCGTGGTTCGTTATCGGTTTAACGAGTTACATCATTATCGATCATTGTGATAGTACTAGCTACTATGTCTCGATGGATCGTTATCGAGCGAAGAAGTTGTTGAAAGGTGTCCTAAACCCAATCGGTTGGACCGATCCGACCGGTCGGGTCATTTACGCCTATTTAGTTCATGTAATAACTTTATTATGATTAATAAAAGCACTTATGTTATTATATATTGTTTATCTTCACATTATTTGTTGTGTATATATATAGTAACGCCCCTAGTATCAATCATGATAGAAACCATGATAGTGATTATGGTTGATGAGATCTCTAATCACTATGAAAGGTTGGTACTTAAATGTCTCTAGTCTTATGTATTATCAAACGGGACATTGATAGTATAATCGACTAGCACGTATTGGATGTCTTCTATATTTTAGAAGATAGAGATAGATCTTGTCTATCAAGTGTAGTGGACACTTGGACCGCACGTGGACGGTATTAGTGGAATGCATACGTTAGATCGACTCCACTTACATTAAGTGTCACACTATGTGGCGGTTGTGTAATTATCCTTTGACCGAGTCTTCATGGCATCACGGTGTGGATTGTCATGCTTTGACACTATTGAGATTTCTCCTAACCACGGGCGATCATGCGGTAGTGATTGGGTATGATATTGAAGCTACGCGGAGTATACATGATTGGTCGTCCGGGAATCGCTTATCCTATGATCGGGATCGAATATCCGAAATGGCCTTCTTATAATGAATGTCTAGCTCTCGAGAATCTTTGCAAAGTGGGAGTAAATGTGTTATTCCGAGAGAGTGTGATATCCAGATTATAAGATACGATCGCCAATGTATTGACACTCTAGATACGATCGATCGATGGATATTGTTACAAATGATAGATTGTAAGTTACACGTAATCGCTTCACATGAAAGGTAGTAGTCATTGATTTTGACTCTTCCGATGATCGGGGTCACGGTGTGTTGCTAGACGCTATCCCGTGATCGTTAGGTATGAAGGGCATTTTAGTAAATTGCACTTTGTGTCTACGGCCAACATATTCGAAGCCTATCGGGTCACACACATATGAACATCGAGTCGGATTAAAATGCGTTATAGTTGATAACCAAATAAGGAAAGTTTATCTCTGACTATAAAGGTTATAGTGGTAAATTAATATGGTGGTATTTATTTATTATGAATAAATAAAATACAAGATATTAATTATATATAAATTATATTAATTAAAGAATATTCCGAAGTCAATTTGTTGACTAAACGGGCGCCACTTTTAAGTGTATGAGATACACTTGATTGTGCACTTTAATTAATAAAGATTGCCATAATATTAATATAAGATATTAATTTATTTTGAAAAATAGATTTATGGTAATAAGATAATTATAATCAATATAGATATTGGCAAAATAAATTATAATTAAAGAGATAAATCAATCTAGTTGATTTTCCTTATTTTATTGGGAAAAGGTTTTCTTCTCCTACACACCTTTGGGGCGCCACCTTCTACTATATATATGAGGTGGGTGTCAAGCTCTTTTGTACATCACAATTGCAAGAGTTCATAATTCTTGTGTAAAATAGAGAGCCTTCCATAGTGAGTTTGTGAGGGAAGAAAAGGTCCAGCCTACTAGCCGGAGTTTTTCCGATAAAGAATCCAAGGAGGATTCCGCAGGGGTTCGTGTGGATCAGATGACAGAGGCCGGACGCGTGGACGGCTTGCGCATTGAACTACTCTCCGCTGGCGGTCAAAGCGACGATCTTATAGATCATCCGAGGTATAACCGCCAAACTACTTAACGTGTTTATTGCATTAAACGAAGAACGATCTAGAAAAGGAAATCAAAATTTTAAATTCGCCGCGTTAAACTAGTGATTTCCCAACAAAGTGGTATCGAGAGATGACTTTGAGCTTAAGCAATAAGCATAATTTAAATGCGTAGTATTTAATCGATAGATGCAAGATTTAAATCATAAACGTTAAAAAAAAAAAATTAGGTTCGCTGGGGTCGGCCGATCGCGGCGCCTCCCTCTCAAGGGGCGGCAATGGGCGTGGCAAATGGGTGGCTCCTGGTCGCTGCCTCGTCGATCGTCATCTTCCAACGGGGAGATCGACCTTTTGTTTTGTGATATTTATTGTGCATAGATATCTCGCTTGTTTAGTTGTGTCAGATGGCCAACCAATGGTTCAAATAGTTTGGACCATTGAAAACCATATGGCATATTGGCCTTTCCAAATTTTGATTTGGAATAGGCTCATGTCCTTTCCAAATATTTGATTTGGAACAGTTTAGCTCAGCCACTTCCAAAATTTTGATTTTGGAAAGGCCTGTGCCTAAACTAAAACTATTTGGCCTTTCCAAATATTTGATTTGGAATAGGCTCAGGCTCAGACACTTCCAAAATTTTGATTTTGGAAAGTGGCTGTGCCTAGACTAAAATAATTCATGCTTCCAAATATTTGATTTGAATAGCCAGGCCCTTCCAAATATTTGATTTGGAATAGTTTAGTTTCAGCCACACTTCCAAAATTTTGATTTTGGAAAGTACTGTGCCTAAGCTAAATTTATTTTTGGAAAGGAAACAATAGAGACTTAGTAATTTTAATTTTGTTTTGAATGGTTCAAATTTAATTAAAATTGAAATCGATTTAAAATTAAATGTTAATTTTAATTTTCGATTAAGTCATATAATTAATTAAAAGTTATTTAATTATTTGATGTGATAAAATAAAGACGCATGAGTAGTTAAAATTAGAATTTGATCTTTTCATAAGATAAAATTGTATGGATTAGATCTGTAGATATAATGTGATTATATTGACCCGATTGATCATGGACTCACCAATAGGATAGATGGGAATGTTTTCTTTATGTTGGTTTTTTTTTTTTGAAAATTGTCCTAGGCCGTTATGAAGAACGTGACCTAGTTTACTTTTTTGCAATTATCCCATTCCTCATAGCTCCCTCTGCAGCGGCGGGTGTAATTATTTATTATGTAACAAGAATGGAGCAAGAAGTTAAAGACCAAGAAGAGATAAAGAACCCATTGGCGCACAAAGAATAAAGATCCTATTGGCGGTTGCAGATACCCTTAGTTTGTGACCCGCGGTTTCGCTGGGCTTGTATTCAAACCGCACTCTAGAAAAGTCCATGGTCATACCGGTTATTTTATGCGCTGAATGTTGTGTATGTTTTACTTTATATGATATCGTAGTAATATGCACATAGTAGATGAGACCATAATTAAACCAAATTAATTAAGTGAATTAATTTAAAATTATTCCCACGCCAAAAATCAAGTCGGAATTGCCTCCCATATTATAACGACGGTGAAGAGCCCTTGTTTGGACCCAACTCACCACCAAAGCGGGGTTGACCTACCTCGGTATATCGTCGTTATCGAGATATGATCGAAAGAGATCTCATGAATATTGGGGTTAAGACTCGACTAAGAATTCTCTCGCCACCACCAAAGCGGGTCGTTTGGATTTTAGAGGCAAGTGGTTTGGCTATTTTTCATAAGATGAAATATTGTCAAAGAGTTGATCGGTCAAAAACAAGAATCGTGATAAGATACGATTGACAAATCGCTGTCCAATTGCTTAATTATTTTCGCCCATCACCAAAGTTGGGGTCGGATAGTTCGATGGGATCTTGCCCACTAAAGGAATTATTTTCTTGAAAGCCAATAGGAATAGTTGGTGGTGTGGGAGTAAAACCTTATAGATTTATTAAGTACAAATTTAGGTTTTTATACATGAGCTTTTACTTATTCTATCTTTATTTATTGTTGTAGAAAATGTCAAACAAATTGAACCTTCGCTTTATCATCGAAAACAAGCTTGACGAGACAAATTTTCACGATTGGGAAAGAAACCTCAAAATCGCTTTTGAGGCACGGTAGAAGATTGGCTATGTCTTGGGACGAGGCCCTACCGAAAAGCCCGCCGAGGGTTCGGCCGCAGATGTTGTCGAGAAGTACAACAAGCATCGCTCGACGACAAGATCGATGCTACATGTATCATGCTTGCTTTATGACACTCGAATCGCATAAAGATAAGTCTATGGACGCCTACTCTATCATGGTCCACCTAAAGGAACTTTATGCTTTCGCCTCGTGACCGAGAGGTACGAGGTCTCAAGGCCCTGTTTAGTTGTAAGATGGCATCCGGGATCGGCGTGGGGTCACACGTGCTTAAAATGATCGGGGACATAGAGAGGCTTCGGGAAGCCGGGCCACAAGTTGGAACGAGAGTTGAGTATTGACTTGATTCTCGCAATCTATACATGATTCATTCTCGCAGCTCGTGATGAACTATCACATGAACAAGATAGATTGCTCTCGCGGAGTTATTGAACATGTTGAAGACTCGCCGAGGCACCGTAGGGAAAGGAAAGCAAGTGTTGCCGGTCACTTGAGCAAGCAAGGCAAGGCTAAAGCCCAAAAGAAGTCCAAGAATAAGGTCGCACCTAAGCCAACGCCTAAGATAGCGAAAGACAAATCCAAGGATGCTTGCTTCCATTCATGTGAGACCGACATTGGAGGAGAAATCGCAAAGGCTTCTTGAGTACCAAGAAGAAGCATTCGATGCTTCGACTTCGTGTATATTTATGATTGAGATCAATATTGCTTCTTCTAAGTCTAACCACCGGGTATTAGAGCATCTGGTTGTGGTTCTCATATTTGTACGAATATGCAGGGACTAAGAAGAACTAGAGATCCGAGGAAAGGAGAGGTGGACATACGCGCTGGAAATGGAGTGCGTTTGCTACCGCCGTAGGAGTTTATTTTCTTTCATTGCCCAATTGGGCTAGTACTAGAACTCAATAATCGTTATTTTGTTCCTGCGCTTACGTAAGAGCATTATTTCTATTTCCGCATTAGATGTTGATGGTTTTTCATTTACGCTTGAGAATAAATGTTGTTCTTTTCACGTGATGGAATCTTTTATGGTAATCGCATACTTAGCAATGGTCTCTACATATTAGATATGAATGTTGACGATTTAATATAAATAACAAGAAAGCCAAAACAAATGACTTGAATGAATCCTACTTACGGCATTGTAGACTTGGCCATATAAATAAGAATCGCATTTCCAAACTCCATAAAGATGGAATGTTGGATCAATTCGATTACTTAATCGCTTGACGATGCTAAGCTTGTTTACTTGGTAAGATGACAAAGTCACCTTTCGCTGGCAAAGGATAAGATCCAATGAATTACTTGAGCTCATACATACCGATGTGTGTGGCCCAATGTCAATTCAAGCCAAAGGAGGATACTTTATTTTATCACCTTCACTCGATGACCATTCTCGCTATGGTTATATATACTTAATGAAGTATAAGTCCAAGCCTTTGAAAAGTTCAAGGAATTCGTATGAGGTGGAGAAACAACTAGGTAAAGAAATCAAAACACTTCGATCCGATCGAGGCGGAGAATACCTAGATGGAGAGTTTCAAGATTATTTGAAGGAGAATGGGATTCTACTCGAATGGACTCCTCCCGAACGCCACAGATGAATGGTGTGTCCGAGAGAGGAACCGCACCTTGTTAGACATGGTGCGATCCATGATGAGCTACGCAGCTTCTTCCAAAATCGCTTTTGGGGTATGCTCTAGAAACCGTGATCCCATACACTCGAACCGAAGTTCCATCAAAGACGGTTGACTCTACGCCATACGAGGTATGGACTAAGAGAAACCGAGCCTAGGTCATCTAAAACCTTGGGGTTGTCCGACTTACGTGAAGCGGATGATGCCTCGACAAATTAGAGCCTGTGTCCGACAAATGTCTATTTGTGGGATATCCTAGGAAACCAAAGTGGTACAAATTCTACCATCCCGAGGAACAAAAGGTGTTTGTTGCCGTGGATCGCCACTTTCTCGGAGAAAGAGTTTATTCTCGGATTGGGTCATGGGAGTAAAATTGATCTTGAAGAAATTCGAGAACCACTTACGGATAATAGTCGCTTGATGGAAGTAGAGGACTTGCCACACACAGTGTGTGACACCAGCTTCATCAGGTGGACACACTAGCACCTCAAGATCCATTCAGGAACGCCGTGAACTCGAAAGGTACACAGGCGTATATCTCATGGAAGATGAGGACCCTAGAACTTATGAGGAAGTGCTATTAAGGCATGACAAAGAGAAATGGCTGGAAGCCATGAATTCTGAAATGGAATCCATGAAGGACAATCAAGTTTGGAACTTAGTCGATCCACCTGAGGGAATAGTTCCCATAGGGTTTAAATGGGTCTTTAAGAGAAAGACCGACATGGACGGTAACGTGACTACCTACAAGGCTAGGTTAGTGGCAAAGGGTTATAAGCAAAGACAATGAGTTGACTATGACGAAACCTTTTCGCCTGCTGCCATGCTAAAACCCATTAGAATTTTGCTCGCTATTGCAAAGATATCATGATTACTTAAATCGGCAGATGGATGTGAAAACAAATTTTCCTTAACGGAACCCGCCTCGAGGAAGTGTATATGACACACTGAGGGTTTCACAACCAATGACGCTGGGATGGTATGTAAACCGCAAAGATCCATTTATGGATTAAAGCAAGCTTCTCGAGTTGGAATCTTCGCTTGATGAGATAATCAAACAGCTTTGATTTCATCAAGAATGAAGATGAGCCTTGTGTTTACAAGAAGGTTAGTGGGAGTGCCATTGTGTTCCTAGTGCTTTTATGTAGATGACATATTGCTCATAGGGAATGATATGCCTATGTTACAATCACCAAAGCTTGGTTATCCAAGAACTTCTATGAAGGACTTGGGTGATGCAAATTATATTCTAGAATAAAGATCTATAGAGATAGATCTAAAAGGTTTCTTGGTCCTGTCGTAATCCACCTACATAGACAAGATGTCAAGAGATTCAAAGCATGGAGTGCCCAAGAAAGGATTGATGCCCATGTCACATGGGGTCTCACTCACAAAGGAATGAGTCCTAAGACAGAGGAGGAAAGGGCACAATGAGTAAAGTCCCTTATGCTTCGGCAATCGGGTTTATCATGTATGCCATGTTATGCACAAGACTGCACGCCTCGCACTCCTCTTAGTATGACTAGTAGGTATCACCAATCCAGGTGATGGTCATGGATTGTCGCCAAGAATATCCATAAGTACTTGAGACGCATTTCAGTGATATGTTCCTAGTTTTCGGAACGATGATTTAGTATTACGAGGTTACACAGATGCCGCCTAAATCGACAAGCGACGACTTCAAGTCGCAACTGGATTTGTTTTCACGCTTAATGGTGGAGCAAAGCAGTCGGAAGAGTTCCAAGCGCGAGACTATCGCGGACTCTACAACGGAAGCCGAATACATAGCAGCCTCGGAGGCGCAAAAGAAGCGCTTTGATGAAGAAGTTCACATCGAACTTGGTGTGGTTCCTCCATCAAGGTCCAAGGCTCAGATCGTGATAATAATGGAGCGATATCTCGCCTAAGGAACCAAGGTCTCATCGTAAGTCCAAACATGTGCTACGGCGCTATCACTTGATTGAGAGATAGTAGATAGAGGAGATGTAAAGATAGAGAAAGTCCACACGGATGATAACATAGCCGATCCGTTAACCAAGGCATTGTCTCAAGCTAAGCATGAGAAACATGTTCACTTGCATGGGCTTAGGTATATGGGTGATTGGCTTTAGGCCAAGTGGGAGATTGTTGAAAGGTGTCCTAAACCCAATCGGGTTGGACCGGATCCGACCGGTCGGGTCGCTTACGCCTATTTAGTTCATGTAATAACTTTATTATGATTAATAAAAGCACTTATGTTATTATATATTGTTTATCTTCACATTATTTGTTGTGTATATATATCGTAACGCCCCTAGTATCAATCATGATAGAGAAACCATGATAGTGATTATGGTTGATGAGATCTCTAATCACTATAAAAGGTTGGTACTTAAATGTCTCTAGTCTTATGTATTATCAAATGGGACATTGATAGTATAATCGCAGACTAGCACGTATGGATGTCTTCTATCTTTTAGAAGATAGAGATAGATCTTGTCTCATCAAGTGTAGTGGACACTTGACCGTGACGTGGACGGTATTAGTGGAATGCGACGTTAGATCGACTCCACTTACATTAAGTGTCACACTATGTGGCGGTTGTGTAATTATCCTTTGACCGAGTCTTCATGGCATCACGGTGTGGATTGTCATGCTTTGACACTATTGAGATTTCTCCTAACCACGGGCGATCACGCGGTAGTGATTGGGTATGATATTGAAGCACGCGGAGTATACATGATTGGTCGTCCGGGAATCGCGTATCCTATGATTGGGATCAAATATCCGAAATGGCCTTCTTATAAGGAATGTCTAGCTCTCGAGAATCTTTGCAAAGTGGGAGTAAATGTGTTATTCCGAGAGAGCGTGATATCCAGATTATAAGATACGATCGTCAATGTATTGACACTCTAGATACGATCGTATGGATATTGTTACAGCGATAGGATTGTAAGTTACACGGTAACTGCTTCACATGAAAGGTAGTAGTCATTGCTTTTGACTCTTCCGATGATTGGGGGTCACGGTGTGTTGCTAGACGCTATCCCGTGATCGTTAGGTATGAAGGGCATTTTAGTAAATTGCACTTTGTGTCTACGGCCAACATATTCGGAAGCCTATCGGGTCACACACATATGAACATCGAGTCGGATTAAAATGCGGTTATAGTTGATAACCAAATAAGGAAAGTTTATCTCTAAACTATAAAGGTTATAGTGGTAAATTAATATGGTGGTATTTATTTATTATGAATAAATAAAATACAAGATATTAATTATATATTAATTATATTAATTAAAGAATATTCCGGAAGTCAATTTGTTGACTAATGGGGCGCCACTTTTAAGTGTATGAGATACACTTGGATTGTGCACTTTAATTAATAAAGATTGTCATAATATTAATATAAGATATTAATTGATTTTGAAAAATAGATTTATGGTAATAAGATAATTATAATCAATATAGGATATTGGCAAAATAAATTATAATTAAAGAGATAAATCAATCTAGTTGATTTTCCTTATTTTATTGGGAAAATGTTTTCTTCTCCTACACACCTTTGGGGCGCCACCTTCTACTATATATATGAGGTGGGAGTCAAGCTCTTTGTACATCACAATTGCAAGAGTTCATAATTCTTGTGTAAAATGTAGAGCCTTCCATAGTGAGTTTGTGAGGGAAGAAAAGGTCCGGTCCAGCAAATGGAGTTTTTCCGATAGCAATCCAAGGAGGATTCAAGTAGGGGTTCGTGTGGATCAAATGATAGAGGCCGGATGCGTGGACGGCTTGCGCATTGAACTACTCCGTTGGCGGTCAAAGCGACGATCTTATAGATCATCTCGAGGTATAACCGCCAAACTACTTAACGTGTTTATTGCGTTAAACGAAGAACGATCTAGAAAAAGAAATCAAAATTTTAAATTCGCCGTTAAACTAGTGATTTCTAACAATGTTAGTTAAGGCGGTCGTGGATCGTTATTAAGATCTCAATTTGAATCTCGGGTTCGTTATCGAGCGAATGAGTTAGATCGTTATAGATCATTGTGATTGTACTATCTAATATAGGTCGATCGATCGTTATCGGTTTAATGAGTTAGATCCTTATCGGTAGCGAGAGATCGATTTGAAACTCGGGGTTCGTATTATCGAGTTTAATGAGTTAGATTGTTATCGATCATTGTGATAGTACTATCTACTATGTCTCATGGATCGTTATCGAGCGTAAGGAGTTGGCGGTCGTGGATCGTTATTAAGAGATCGATTTGAATCTCGGGTTCAATTATCGAGGGAATGAGTTAGATCGTTATCGATCATCGTGATAGTACTATCTACTATGGGTCGATCGATCGTTATCGAGCCGAATGAGTTAGATCGTTATCGGTAAGGAGAGATCGATTTGAATCTCGGGGTTCGTTATCGAGCGAATGAGTTAGATCGTTATCGATCAATGTGATAGTACTATCTACTATGGCTCGATCGACCGCTATCGAGCCGAATGAGTTAGATCGTTATCGGTAAGGAGAGATCGATTTGAATCTCGGGGTTCGTTATCGAGCGAATGAGTTAGATCGTTATCGATCATTATGGTAGTACTATCTATTATGTCTCGATGGATCGTTATCGAGCGAAGAAGTTATGGTCGCGGCATCGTTATTAAGAGATCAATTTGAATCTCGTGGTTCGTTATCGAAAGTGAATGAGTTAGATCGTTATCGATCATTGTGATAGTACTATCTACTATGGGTCGATCGATCGTTATTGAGCGAATGAGTTAGATCGTTATCGGTATGGAGAGATCGATTTGAATCTCGGGGTTCGTTATCGGCGAATAAGTTAGATCGTTATCGATCATTGTGATAGTACTATCTACTTTGGCCTCGATCGATCGTTATTTGTTTAACGAGTTAGATCGTTATCGGTAAAGCGAGAGATCGATTTGAATCTCGGGTTCGTTATCGGTTTAACGAGTTAGATTGTTATCGCATTGTGATAGTACTATCTACTATGTCTCGATGGATTGTTATCGAGCAAAGGAGTTAAGGGTCGTGGATCGTTATTAAGAGATCGATTTGAATCTCGGGGTTCGTTATCGAGCGAATGAGTTAGATCGTTATCGATCATTGTGATAGTACTATCTACTATGGGTCGATCGATCGTTATTGAGCGAATGAGTTAGATCGTTATCGGTAAGGAGAGATCGATTTGAATCTCGAGGTTGGTTATCGAGCGAATGAGTTAGATCGTTATCGATCATTGTGATAGTACTATCTACTATGTTTCGATGGATCGTTATCAAGTGAATGAGTTAAGAGTCGGGGATCGTTATTAAGAGATCGATTTGAATCTCGGGGTTCGTTATCGAGCGAATGTGTTAGATCGTTATCGATCATTGTGGTAGTACTATCTACTATGGCTCGATCGATCGTTATCGAGCGAATGAGTTAAGAGTCGGGGTTCGTTATTGAACGATCGATTTGAATTTCGGGGTTCGTTATCGAGCGATCGATTTGAATCTATGGGTTCGTTATCGAGCGAATGCGTTAGATCGTTATCGTTATCAAAGAAAATATTGTTATATATATTATGAACGAAAATATTGTTCTACATATAATATTAAGGTTTTTAATCAAAAAAAATTTAATATTAGAGTTTATAAAGTATTTTTTTATAAAAGTTACCTTTAAACAAAAAGTCAAAAAATTTATGAAATTTTGGCCGCCAAAACTTTTTGGGGTTGAAAGGGACGACATTGTCGTCCCTTTAAACAAAAATCAAATTTTTTATGAAATTTTGGAGGGTAAAATTTGGCCGCCAAAACTTTTTTGGTTTAAAGGGACGAAAGAGTTTGTCGTCCCAAAAAAGTCAAAATTTTGTATGAAATTTTGGAGGGGAAAATTCGACTGCCGAAACCTTTTTGGGTTTAAAGAATTTGTCGTCCCAAAAAACAAGACCCTGGTAATATAATCGGGCAGCCTCATTTTTTCCCTCTTTCTTCTATTCTTTCTTCTTCTCCGTTTTTCTTCCAATATTTCCGGTGATTCCACCAAACTTCCGGCGATTGTTTACGATTTTCAACAACCAATCACCTTTAATCTCATCCATAAACTTAGGTAAACCAAATTTCATCTTATTTTCACAAATTTGTCCAAATTTTTCCTCTCATTCGCTCTCTTTCTTCTTCCTTGGCATAGCTCCAATGATTTGGGCTAATTTGGGGTGATTTCCGCGATTCTTCACCATTTTCAACTAAAAACATGTATAATTTCATCCCAATCAAAGGTGAATCATCTTTTTCTTCTTATTGATTCGCTTATTTTGGTTTATATTTTCGATTTTCGCTTGAGTTAGTAGTTAAAATTGGTGTGTGTGTGTGTGTGTGTGTGTGTGTGTATAAATGCAATTGTAGTTAAAACTATAGTGAGGATGTGTGCCATTTGTGTACATGGTTGGGTCTGGTTTATGGGAGGGTTCGATTCGGTTAGATGACATTAGTAACAAGTTACAAGTTCAAACCGAGATTGTGTATGAGTATGGTGTAGTTTTGATTTGCATTTGGATTTGGACATGGATTGAGTTGTGCCATTTTCTAATGAATGGAAAAGCTTGTGTGTTGTGCCATATTTTGATGAGTTGAATGTTATTCTAGTTAAACGAGGTGAATGAAACGAGCGTGAAAGTGTATTAGTATTCATTATGCTAGTGGTAAAAAAAACCTATAAGTATGAAACTTTCTTAGCTTTTACTTAGTACTTTTTAACTTTGAAGTAAACTTACTTAGTAATTTTGAAGTTGACTTACTCAGGCTAGCCATTATCTACGTAAAAGAGTCTGCTTACTAGTCTGCCTTCACTGATAGATAGAGTATTTGGACCTAAGACAAATACCCAGGAGGTTTATGAAGTGGCTGCTCGACCCGTGGTCAAGGCTGCAATGGAAGGCGTGAATGATTAGATGCTTAATTAACTTATTTAAGCATCTGTTTATTACGGTTTCGAAGTTAATATGCTATGTTCTTCACTAATTATTATTTGCTCTTTGATCAAAAGGAGAAGTTAAGAAGCTAGACTTCTCTTTACGGCTTCCTCGAGAATACCATTTTCTATAAAATTCTCTGAGCAAAGGAGAATTTAAAGCTATAATTCTCTTTACTGCTTCGTTGATAATACAGTTCATATATTTCTGTATAATGCAACCAAATTATGACTGATTTGGTTTGAATAAATTACCTTCATTCAATTTGAAAACCCTTTTTGGTTTGCAACGAGCTTTCCTTGGTATTTCAGGAACAGTATTTGCTTATGGTGTAACAAGTAGTGGGAAGACGCATACAATGAATGTAAGTTGTTCCCAGTATTTCACCATTATAAGATACCTTTATTCTGTTTTATTTTTTATTTTTTATTTTTTTTCCACTAGTCTTGTTAATATTTTGGTCTTTGCAGGGTGATCATAATGCTCCTGGAATCATACCACTCGCAATAAAGGATGTTTTCAGTATTATTCAAGATGTAAGCAAAGCATCCTCTGCTTGATTGTCACTTCCAAACGTCAATCCAGTTTTTTTTATGCCTCTTAATCCATATTGTTTTCTATTCAGACTCCAGGACGAGAGCTCTTGCTTCGCGTTTCATACATTGAGATTTATACTGAGGTCAGTTTTCTTGTTCAATATTGCTCTCTTAGATGGTTTAGCCTGTGCATTTGATTGAAACCTTTTGTCTTGACAATAATTTTGATTATGGCTTACAAAATTACACTATTCACGTAAATGATACATTATTATTTTGGCGTCTTCTTTATTTGCCTCATGAGATCTAAATGACACTTTTTTAGGGACTTAACATGTATAAAATGACATTTTTTTAGGGACTTATCAATAGAATTCACAATTCAGCAACTAGTTTGGCCTAATTGTGATGTTTTCATTCTGCAGTTGGTACTTGTGTATATTCTTGGTCTTCTTCTTGTTTCTAAATATAAATGGTGAGATCCTTTATAAATTTACATTGTATGTAATTATGTATAAGCATCAACACACATACTATGTTCTTGGTAAATATTGTATTTAACCATTTTTTGCAAGTTGGGATACTTACTTTTGATAGCTTCTTTACCTCTCTTTGTAAGTCCGCCTCTAGTTTGTCTCGAATGCTGGTTATTGTTTACATTAATTTTGAGTTGTTCGTCGGTCTCAATTTTGTGTATGTTTGCTTTCCCGATTGTTTTTTATATGACTATTGGAACATGTACCTTAATTTCAAATAAGCATGGAAGGCAACGCAAATAAAATAAAAAATATTTAAATTTTTTTTATTTAAAGGGACGACATGTCGTCCCAAAATATGCGTTTTCGAATTTTAATTTTTTGGTTTTTTGGGACGACATTTAATTTATTTTATTTAAAGGGGCGACATGTCGTCCCAAAAGATGCGTTTTAAAATTTTATTTTTATGGTTTTTTGGGACGACATTTAAATTTTTTTATTTAAAAGGACGACATGTCGTCCCAAAATATGCGTTTTCAAATTTTATTTTTTTGGTTTTTTGGGATGACATGTCGCCCCAAAAGATAATTTCCTGAAAAAATGTTAAAAAATAATTTTATTCAAATTAAATTAAATTAATATTTATTTTTAAAATATTAAAATAATATTGATTTAAAAGGGCTTACATTGTCGTCCCTTTAAATATGAGCCACGCCAAGACGACTTTACCACGCACTTAGTTGAAAATTATTGAAAAGCCAAAGCACACGTCAAAGAACGCTTAAAGGACGACTTTGTCGTCCCCTTTAAAGTGCCGTTTCTTAAAGCGGACGGAAGGTAAGGGACGACTTTAAAGGGACGACATTTTTTGGGACGACAATTGATTTGAAGGGACGAATGTCGTCCCTTCAATCCAGTTTTCTTGTAGTGTTCTCTGGCGTAATCACATGCGGGCACCGCAGGAAGGAATATCTTACAAGCAAAACATAACACAAATCATGTATTCTTACACTAATAGGACTAGTACTAATCTCGGTGGTCTGATCAACCATCTAAAGCTAAAGACCCGTAGGACGATCAATAGATACTCCGATTTAGCTAAAGGAGAAGACTTAGAAGCTGTCATTGCGGCTTTGTGATTTCCTTCATGAAAATCCATAGCGGACGAATGAGCTGAACCAACAATATCAGAGTCTTCTTCTTGGTTTGTAGAAACGCCATAACACACCGTTAATGACGACATTGAGAGAGTGAAAACAACAACAAATATTGCAAGCACCACAAAGCTCTTCATGAAAGAATGTTTTCCGTACCTTTCATTAATCGGTAAACATTACATTTATAGGTTACAATATCTACTGAGTATCCTAACTGAATATCAAATCAAATCTGCTAACTAATTACAAAATATTCTAGAATATATTACATTAATTATATTAATTACAATATATTCTATCACACCCCCTCAGTCGAAGCGGGAGGTTCTCGAATGCTGAGACTGGTGCGAAATTCTTCAAACAGAACGAGTGGAAGCCCCTTCGTAAAAATGTCGGCAAGCTGATATCGTGAAGGGACATGATGAACACGGACCTCTCCCCGTGCAACCTTCTCACGCACAAAATGAATATCCATCGACATGCTTGGTGCGTTGATGTTGGACCGGATTGCCGGAGAGATAAACGGCACTAATATTGTCACAATACACAAACGTGGCCCGTGTGACCGGACAATGAAGCTCGAGGAGTAAATTACGCAACCAACATGACTCAAACAACGCTTGCCACTCCTGGTACTCGGCCTCGGCACTCGATCGACAAAGTGGGTTGCCGCTAGACGACCAGAGATTAAGTTATCACCCAAAAACACACAAGACTCAGACGCCGAACGGCGCGTATCCGACACCCGCCCAATCTCAGATCCAGATAGCGATTTAGATTCGCCACAGCAACGAATAAAGGTGGAGGCCAAAATGGAGCGTGCCTCGAATATAGCGAATGATGCGTTTCAAAGCCTGGTGATATGCTCAACCCAGTGGTCATGCATGTGAAGACATATCTCGCCAGATCGCATATATGAGATATCCGGGGCGCGTAAAGGTGAGATATCGCAAAGCTCCGGCAAGATCAGCGGTAGAGAGGGGGATCTCAACTGGAGGGCTGATTTAAGCACTAAGCTTGCCCTTAGTATCAATCGGAGTAAGAACAGGCTTACAATTACTCATACCTGCACGATCAACAATCTCACGAGCATATTTTCTCTGGGATAAAAATAGACCATCCGGATGGCGGGCGACGCGAATGCCGAGAAAATAATGCAAAGAACCCAAATCCTTCATAGCAAACTCTGAGCTGAGACTGCCAATGAGCTTCGTACGAAGTGTGCTAGAGGAAGTGGCTAAGATAATATCATCCACGTAGAGCAAGAGGTACGCCATATCTGATCCATGCCGGTAAATAAACAGTGACGTGTCACAAATGCTGTTCGTGAACCCAATGGACAACACATAGTCAGCGAACCGTTTATACCACGCCCGGGGGGCCTGCTTCAAGCCGTAAAGAGACTTTCGTAAACGACACACATAATCAGGATGAGCCGAGTCACGGAAACCCATAGGCTGGTGCATATATACCTCCTCCATCAAAGCGCCATGTAAGAATGCGTTCTTAACATCCAACTGCCTGATATCCCAACGTTTAGATAACGCCAGACTAAGTACTGTACGAATGGTAGCCGGCTTGACCACCGGACTAAAAGTCTCCCCACAATCCACGCCAACCCGCTGAGTGTTGCCGTCACCTACAAGACGAGCCTTATGCCGCTCAAACGAACCATCAGATTTTTCTTTATGATTAAAAATCCACATAAAACGAATGATATTAACACCTGGAGGACGGGGGACTAAATCCCACGTCTTATTATTAATAAGAGCAGTAAACTCGTCGTTCATGGCCATTTTCCAATTCGGATCCCGGAGAGCCTCAAAGGGAGTACGGGGAATATAGGATTTAGTGGCCGTGAGGTGAAACGCAGCATTGGACTGATATTTCGGATTGGGTCGATAAATGCCATGTTGACTACGGGTAGTGGGCCGAGAAGGAGGTGAAGGTGGGTGGACAAAGCAGTCGGACGGAAGTGGCTTCGGGATCGCAGTCGGGTCGGTTGGTCGTTGGAGGAGAGTCATCGAGATAATGCGTTAGGCTGGATATTGGCATCATTGGGCTGAAGCAGATGATGGGCCAAGGCTGGAGAAATACCATGGTCCAAAAAATCATAAGAGTCGGCCGATGGGTCGTTTAATTTAGAAAAGTGGAAATTGAGTTTCATCAAACCGAACATGGCGACTCAGATAAATTTTGTGATTGGATAAATCATAACAAATGTATCCCCGGTGGTCAAGTGGATATCCCAAAAACACGCAAGGTGTAGACCGAGGTTGGAGTTTGTGGACTGTGGTGGACGGAAAGAAGGGGTAACACAAACAGCCGAAAACTCGAAGGTGATCATACGATGGGTCTTTGTGGTATAAAACTTGAAGCGATGAGGCATGATTTAATAACCAACTTGGTAAAATATTTAGGAGGTAAGTTGCCGCTTGTAACGATACGCCGTAAGGACGAGGCATTGATGCATGGGTAAGGAGAGTACGGATGACATTATTGATCGATCGGATTTTACGCTCACCTTACCATTTTGAGATGACGATGGACAGGATGTTTAAAATTTATGCCATGTGTTGCACAAAATCACTTAAACGGGTACCGACATATTCACCACCATTATCACATTGAAGATTCTTAATAGGACGCTCGAATTGGGTGACGATATGTGGATCAAGTTTCGAGAAGTAGTGTAAAACTTGTGATTTTTTCGCGATAGGAAAAGTCCATAAATAATTGGAAAAGTCATCTAAAAATCAGACGTAATAACGATGACCCAAAGTACTTGGAACTGGTGAAGACCAAATGTCACTATGAATAATATCAAACGGACTAACCGTAATCGAGTGCGATCGAACAAAAGGCAATTTAACCTGTTTACCAAGAATACATGACTGACACGTAGTCGAAACAGAATTACGAGTACAATCAATAAATTTATTTTGCCTAAGCGAATTTAAAATAGACACGCCTGGATGACCCAACCGGTCGTGCCAAAGAGGCGCAGCAAGGAAGGCTGACGGTTTATTGAAACTGCTTGACGAAATGGGATAAAGATCACCGACACTATTACACCTCATTAGACGCGTCCGGGTCTGCATATCATGCAATAAAACTAAAAGGGTCAAAGATAACATAGACATTATTATCGGCAGAATTTTCCGACGGAAACGAGGTTCTTAATGAGGCGCGAGGAGTAAAGCACGTTGTTTAGGGACGAAAGGGGTGGGGGGTTTTAACGGCGCCACCAGAATCATGAATCGGAATCGATTGGCCACTACCGACTGTAATAGAAGAATTATTGCTCGAATTAATAAAAGACGAGATATTACCTTCCGATGAAGTCATGTGTGTCGTGGCACTGTGATTCATGTACCAATTTTGGTCCGAGGTGAGAGACTCATTGTGTGCATTGTACCGCTATATCCGCTGGATAAGAACCTCGCCGATAAAGCTTGATGAGAACCTGCTGGACGGGACCCTAGGATGCCGGAATTCTGCTGCGGCGGTGGACGGGCATACGGTGGACGGGTGGGATACGGAGATGGTGGCGTGGCCCATGGGGGAGGGTACATGGCCCACCATGGGGGCTGTTACCATTGCTGGTATACCTGCTGCTGTTGCTATCCACCAGTTCTAGACCCGTGACCTCCATTTCCGCTGAAAACGCCATTGCCACCGATGGGAGCTTGAGCAGACGCAGACCCAATTGACTGTCCCTTATTACCCACGTTCTTCTTATGGCGCTGATTTGGCTTGCGATTCCTGCCCCCTGATTGTGCATCCGACGCAGCTGGAGACAGAGCCTGGCGATCGGAAATGGCAGCAAGTGCCGCCGCCGATGAGTCGGATTTTTCCCTCTCCCTTATCGTGGTTTCTTCCAATGCTAATTTGGACCGAACCACAAAGAAATTGAGGCAAATTTTATTGTTTCAAGAACGGTGACGAAATTCACATACCGCTCACAAGCCCGACAACAATTTCAACACGAGCGCTTGATCAGAAACCGGAGCATCCACGTTCTTGAGTTGATCGGACAGAGATTTCAGCGATTGCAAAGAATCACCGTGGAGGAAAAATCGACAAGCGAGACATCGGAGAGCTCCTTATTGAGATACAAGGCACGGAACTCCGGTTGTCCCGAAATAATGCCGCCACACTCTTCCATGCATTCTCAAGCAGTTGTCATCCTCTACAAGGATGGTGGTGTGAATATCCGATGAGACCGTAGCATAAATCCACTGAAGCACGGCAGCATCGAGGCGATTCCAGAGAGGACGATCCGCAGCTTTGGCCTTAAGGTAGGCCTCACGATCAGCCCCATCCGCCGGAGGAAGGATGTGGTGGATAACGTCATGAACCCTAGCTTGGACCTTGAAAAGGCGCCCAGCCTATTGTAGTCACTGCTGTGATCCAGAGTGATCGGGATAAGAGCCTTTACATTAGAAATGGAAAGGGCAGGGTGAAATTTGGTAGTTTCCCCCATTTTTCCGGCGAGTGGGAGGAGTTGAAGCGAGGAAAAAGAAAGGAGCGGAAGCGATATCGAAAAACCTAGTTCTCTGATACCATGAAAGAATGTTTTCCGTACCTTTCATTAATCGGTAAACATTACATTTATAGGTTACAATATCTACTGAGTATCCTAACTGAATATCAAATCAAATCTGCAAACTAATTACAAAATATTCTAGAATATATTACATTAATTATATTAATTACAATATATTCTATCACTTCATACTGCTCGATTGATACGCTTCGTACGTAATTGCTAATGTTGCAAGTAATATTGATAGTATGAAAGATCTACTTCAATTCATTGTGCTTATGTCTATATAGTTGTTCACGATTATCACGGTTCGTAACAAGTGTCAATACAATTAATAGAATAAGGGATTTACAGCATCAAGATGTTCAACGAATGTAGATTTGGACAAAGAGCAATCGGACAAAAATAAGGATAAAAGTGATAAATACATATATATATAAATTAAAGTATTATTTCATACAAATGTTTTCATACTCTCTTTATAATATTTGTAGTTCTTGTCCCTATTTCTCATCCCTTTCTCAGTGTTGTTGATCTTTATTTTGTCCTCATCCTCTTTCCTTCATCGATATCTCTGCTTCTTCCGTGAAAATTCATGGAGAATGAAGCATTAATACCAGACCTTTGAATAAATTAGATGAAATTAACACATTAAAGAACATGCTGCCATCTTCGTCGATTTTACGTACTACCTATAGATTGTTGAAGATATTATAGATAAAGCCTAATTAATCAAAATATTTTCTATTTTGTATTTTAGTATTTTCTACTTGTTGGCAGATAGAAAAGCAGTAGAAACATAATATATATATATATATATACACACACATATATATATATATATATATATATATATATATATATATATATATATATATATATATATATAGAGAGAGAGAGAGAGAGAGGATATTAGCACAATTGTTTCTAGTAAGACACACATTAATACACCAAATAAACATCCCATGGAAAACTTGATGACAAAAATAGTAATAAATTTCAACCTTAACCGGCTAAGTAACAGAAAGTTGGATGTGTTATATAGGCGAAAAATGTCGATCCCACGGAGAATCAATCGAGTACCAAAGTTGTCTTTGTACTTAGTTTAGGTCAATCAAAGGGTTCACGTTTTCAATTAAGCTATAACGACAATTAAACAAAATATAAAACGATATAAAGAGCGACATAGCCAAACCATGATTCAATTGAATACTTTTGCCCCTCTGATCGATCACTCGGGAATGAGTTTAACCAATCAACCAACCTAAGACTTATACCGACTCATTTGTGGGTGCAAACTCCTAAGGTTGTACTAGACGCCATGCAACAATCTAGTACCTTTTATCCGGTTCAACAAATCCTCCTTAAGAATTTAATCGATCGAAACAAGATAAACGCTCAGAGTCGCCGATTACTCAACCGATAAACTCCGCTCACTAATTGAATCTAAACAACTCACCAATTATAAGAAACGATCTTAAAACCCTTTTCCCACACCCATGATGAGGAGTTTATGGGGGGAGGAGGAGTCGACTTTGCTACTTTTTGCTCGCTTATCCGGTGCTTTCTTGCAGGATGGAGTCCGTGGAACTTTTGTTGGTCCCTATCTAAAAGAGCATATTCTCCACTCATCTGTATTGAAGAACTTACTACTTGATAATCGTTGTTCATGGTGGAAATCACACGATCGATATTTTGGCGACGATATGTGAGTAAGTTCTTACACTCAAAATTAAACATTTTTATTTGAAAGTTTCAAATCAATGACTACCAACCAAAGTCAATTTGTGCCAACGTGGAATGGTGATAAATGGTACCTGGTGTTCATTTTTAAATATGCGGGATGATGTAAAAGAGCACATCTTATTGACTTGTTCTTTCTCACGTTTAATATGGGAAAACATATTTGTATGGTGTCATATATCCATAGCTTCACTCCTGTCGTGGAGGTCTTTTTGTACCTTCATTCCTTCTATCAACAAGTCAAAAAAGAAAACATGGATTTGGGAGGCTCTTAAGCGAGTTGTTCTTTGGTGTATATGGCGTAGGAGGAATGACATTGTTTTCAATGGTAAGTCGCCGGATCCGGATAATATTTTCAAAGACATCCAGGTCATTAGCTTCAATTAGATTAAAGGGAGGAATACTCGTGTCAATGGTGCATGGAGTGAGTGGATTGTTGACCCGATTAATGCTCTTTCCCTAAACTAGGATTATCTCATTTGGTTCTTTAGTCATGGTCTCGTTGTTGTGGTGTTTTTGCTTTTGTCCTTCTTGCTACTATAGTCTCTTGAGCTTTATGCTGTCAAATTGTACCTATATATATTGTGAAATGGAGATGAATGGATGTTTTCATTCTGCAGTGGGTACTTGTGGATATTCTTGGCCTTCTTCTTGTTTCTAAATATAAATGGTGAGATCCTTTATAAATTTACATTGTATGTAATTATGTATAAGCATCAACACACATACTATGTTCTTGGTAAATATTGTATTTAACCATTTTTTTGCAAGTTGGGATACTTACTTTTGATAGCTTCTTTACCTCTCTTTGTAAGCCCGCCTCTAGTTTGTCTCGAATGCTGGTTATTGTTTACATTAATTTTGAGTTGTTCGTCAATCTCAATTTTGTTTATGTTTGCTTTCCCGATTGTTTTTTATATGACTATTGGAACATGTACCTTAATTTCAAATAAGCATGGAAGGCAACGCAAATAAAATAAAAAATATTTAAAATTTTTTTATTTAAAGGGACGACATGTCGTCCCAAAATATGCGTTTTCGAATTTTAATTTTTTGGTTTTTTGGGACGACATTTAATTTATTTTATTTAAAGGGGCGACATGTCGTCCCAAAAGATGCGTTTTAAAATTTTATTTTTTTGGTTTTTTGGGACGACATTTAAATTTTTTTATTTAAAGGATTTATACGTCGTCCCAAAATATCGTTTTCAAATTTTATTTTTGTTTTTTGGGATACACGTCATCCCAAAAGATAATTTCTGAAAAATGTTAAAAATAATTTTATTTAAATTAAATTAAATTAATATTTATTTTTAAAATATTAAAATAATATCGATTTAAAGGGGCGACATTGTCGTCCCTTTAAATATGAGCCACGTCAGCTTAGTTGAAAATTATTGAAAAAGTCAGTGCCACGTCAGCAAACGTTTAAAGGTGCCCGTTCTTTAAAGGGATGAAGCAGAAGGGACGACTTTAAAGGGACGACAAAATGTCGTCCCTTTAATCCAGTTTTCTTGTAGTGTTCTCTAGCGTAATCACATGCGGGCGCCGCAGGAAGGAATATCTTACAAGCAAAACATAACACAAATCATGTATTCTTACACTAATAGGACTAGTACTAATCTCGGTGGTCTGATCAACCATCTAAAGCTAAAGACCCGTAGGACGAGGACAAAAACTCGTAGGTCATGATCCACGGGACAAATATATCTCGATATATGCTAAACTTGCTGGACAATTTAAAGACTAGACCCGCAGGTTGGGATTCGTTTTTCACTTAAGCAAGGTGGGATCGAGGAGTTGATACTCTCTTCAACTCATCTCCGACACACATTTTTACCACTTTAGGCATTAATTTTTCTTTCACCCGATATCTGAATCGAGTGATTCAAAAACCGATTATCAACTACTACGTACGTACTATTTGTTGGGACAGATTACCCACAATCCTAATGTATAAGAAATATAGTAACGCCTTTATCAACACCAATTGGTCTTAGTAAAATGGTAAGCGCTTGTTCTTAACATGGTATCAGAGCCAGATGTCACGAGTTCGAACCCTGGTTGGAACATTATTTAAAAAGATATTGTGCATGTGTTGAGACAGATTGCCCACACTTGAAGGGGGTGTTGGGACAGATTGCCCAAACTTGAAGGGTGTTGGGACAGATTGCTTCACACTCTTAAATGAGAAATAAGAAATAAAGTAAGCGCTTTATTAACACCAATTGGTTTTAGATAACAGTAAAGTCATCGATCTTAATACTATTTACTTATATCACAAGCTTTCAATAATACAAATCATAGCCTATCCGAAATTAATGCTAAAATTAACCATTGTACAACAATCCCATTACATGGGCTTTAGGCTTTATCTCCAACAATTTATATTAACTCAATGTGCTTTTTTTTTTCCCCACCTACTTTGATTATGAGTATTTTTTTGTGTTTGATACTACGTCAAGACTAAAATTTTGAATAATGTTACGAGCACAATTATTAAGTGATGATACAAACACAATCATGACATTTCTATATCATAATCGCGATTTAAATATTATGCCGCTGTTGCTTCGTCAGAACTAAAATGGTGGTTGTGCATGTATGATTTAGTATATAACATTTTCCTCTAACGACGGCTATAAAGTATTTCTTGTGTTTGACTGAACTTTAGAAATGGTCAAAGTCTTCCCAGTGCAAACATTGTTCAAACGCTATAAACAAACCAAGGGAATGGACAAGTTTTACCTAACTATTAATAAAAGAGAACATTTACATTAATTTATTTTCGTGTCCTCAATTGTCTGCAAATTGCTAGAAAATGAGGTCTGGAGAAGCTTTTCTTGTGCTTGTCTTATCACTTGCAATTCCTATTATTGCCAATGGCAACGCCGAAGGTAAATCTAACAAAGTGATCACATGTTTATTTCTTCATATACATGCTAATTAATTGTATATGTTTTTATATTCAACGCAATTAATTAAATAGTTATATTGATGCAGGGGATGCTCTTAATGCATTTAAGACCAACGTAGCAGACCCCAACAATGTTCTTCAGAGCTGGGATCCAACGCTTGTAAATCCTTGCACCTGGTTCCATGTTACTTGCGATGGAAGTAACAGCGTAGTACGAGTGTATGTGACAATTTCTCTATTTAAATTTGTGCATCCCTATAATCAATTTATAATCTAAATTATGACGTACAGTCGATCAGTCGATAACATAATCGTTGATCTTGTTTAAATTATGAAGGGACCTTGGCAATGCTAATTTATCTGGAATGTTAGTACCTCAGTTGGGACAACTAACCAATCTTCAGTACCTGTAAGTAAAACAAAATATATAAATAAATAGTTAATTATTTCATAAATATTGAGATGAAAATATATACATAATTTTTTTGGAAAATTGGCAGGGAAGTTTTTAAGAATAACCTCAGTGGAATAATACCAGTTGAATTGGCTAACCTTACCAAATTGGTTAGCTTGGACTTATACCAGAACCGATTCACTGGTTCAATCCCACCAGAGTTTGGCAACTTAAAATCCTTGAAATTCTTGTAAGTGTTAATGAATTATTAATGTTAATATTGTTGAATTCCTTAATTAAACATTAAATTCTCCAATTAATGATCCTCTGCATATATATATATATGTTGTCTTAATTAATTTGCAGGAGATTGAATAGCAATAAACTGTCAGGGGTGCTTCCTGAACACAATCATTCAACTTATTACACATGGGAATCTGGAAATTTTGTAAGTTTTTTTATTTTTTTAATTTTTTTGCCTGGCCTTAATCATATCAGATATCCATTTTGAACACTTATTTTGATAGGTGGATAATTAACTTCTAAAATTGTATTGATTAATTTGATATGACTATTATATATCAGGAATTTGTCGGATAATCATTTCGCTGGTACCGTCAAGGCTACAAATAAAACAGGTATTCCTTTTATAGCCAATTTAAGAGTACCTAATTTTCTGTTTTTTTTTTTTTTTTTAAAAGTTTATTTTGAACTTAAGATTTGTCCCTTCACTTTTTGATGGAATTAGGATATGCTATAACAACTGTGATTCAAGATCCTAAGGCTGGTTCTAAGGCACAGCAGCTGGTGTAATTAGACACATATATATAAGAGATCGAGTCTCGTATGCGCAGATGGACATGGCCTGAGACAAGGGATTTGATGCATTCTTGTGATTTAAGTGACTAATAAATAAATAAACGTAAATAAAATACAATTTGTTGCTTATATAAAGCTTCTATTGATGTATGCGTGTGTTTCCTAATTCATTGTTAACAATAAAATATCTAAGATTATGATGTGGAGGTGTGTTGGTGGAAGATGATTCCTTTGGAGATCACTTCATCATTTGGATGCGAATTTCGAAATTCGAGGTGTAGTTTTCAAACAATTTTGGGAAAAAAAAAGATGGTATAATTCGAATTAACCCATACTAAAAGGCCAGGGTGGACAGTCGGGTTAATCATATAGAGTTATTGTCGCTATTATTCAATATACGATATAATAAATGACATATGTCAGATCGGCCATCCTACTACATGTGACATTCATTGGGCCATATAAAAGTAATGGATGTTACCATAGCATAATAATCCGACACGAGCTAAGCTAAATAGCGGGCTTCTATCAGTAGGATTCATCTTCAACATGTCGCATGTCATCTACAGTCTAGATCTTAAGACCGACGTGTTGCAGATAATCCTAGGTCCCTTATAACTGACGTGACGTAGGTCATCCTCGGTCTCAAACAACCGTTATGTCAACTAAGCGAGCATTCTGGGCATTACACCAAGAACCATAACTGTTTCATACTCGTAATTTCCTCGAGACATTCGTTCCACCACCTTAATGCGTAGTAACCATTCCACGATGAAACATTATATATACTTTGGTCATCCTTCTCAGTCACAAGATACGCTCATTATACGCTGAATATATGCATACTTTCGCTCCTAATTTATAGAAATGTATCTATTATCATACTGGTTTTTGTTTCGGAGTATCCCCGGATTCAAGCTCCGCAATCTCTCACGTCTTGTTTTTGCGTGCTAATTTTAAAGGCTCATTGGATCATCATAAAAAGGTTCAATTACCCGAATCAGCACTCAATTCATACCGAATAATATCCGG
Source organism: Gentiana macrophylla (assembly GCA_026214975.1). Classification (NCBI taxonomy): domain Eukaryota; kingdom Viridiplantae; phylum Streptophyta; class Magnoliopsida; order Gentianales; family Gentianaceae; genus Gentiana; species Gentiana macrophylla. Next base: position 79,356,368 of record CM047815.1, read on the forward strand.
TATCGTCATTTCACTACTAAAGAAAGAATGTTATATGACAAATATTTGGTGACAAAAAAAAATAGTTTTTTCACAAAATGCTTACTTCTAGTGACAATAACTTTGTTTGTCTCCAAAAACTGTATTCAGAATTTGTGAGTGATAAGTGAGGGTTTGTTAAACTGCCGGACCACCGGTATGTGCAGATGGACATTGGTGGGACAGGAAAGAGAATTCTACCGAAAATAAACACGCACAAAGGAAGCAAATTCGTTAATTATTCGATAGAAAAGCTTGCAACTCAATCTCCATTGTGAGTATCTTTTTGAGATGCTACACGGCCCTTACAAAAGTAAAAGGAAAAAAAGTGAATTGAGTAGTACTGCCATTTTGTATGGCGTAATAGATTCTACAGTTTCTGTTTTAGTTTGGCACCATTGTTACTCTTTTTGTTGGTCCTTGGGTTGTATGATGAGTCAATTTTGTTTTCGCGTCGCTTTGTATTTGATATGATGACATAAGACTTGTGTATAATACTAGATTTATTTAATGTTATTGTTGGTCCATTGGAAATGCTAACACAAGTTTAGAGAGGGGGGGGGGAGGGGTGAATAAACTTGTCCCTAAAACTAGACTTTAAACAAATTAAGGTTCAGTTATAACTTGTGTGGAGTTAAGCTGACTGAGCTGAATTTAAGTCAAACCGACTTAAGAAAAACTGAGTCAACCGGCAGCGGATATAATTCTAGCCTTTTTCTTGATCTTGTTATTCTATGCGAAAGCTAAGTGTGTTAAACTGAATTCTGGTGAATGTCAGTTTGTGAGCTGTGTAACAATCAGTTCTCAGAATGCTGTAAATAAATGTTGAGTAAATAAATAATGCGTAAAGTAAATAAGACAAATATTATAGAGGTTTCAGGTGGTGTAATCCTGTCAGTCCTCTCTTCCCATATGGTGTAGGAGGAAAATTCCACTAGAACTTCTTGAGGTAAGCTGTTACAAAAAGTCCTAAACAATAGTCCTTGGCAAATCCTAGCTTCACTATCTAAACAGTTGTAGAACAGGTAGAATGGTTGCTCTTCAATTGCTTGAACACTAGTCCTTGAAGGGTTACGTAGGCCTCTTCACCAGCTACCACCACAAACACAGTCTACCCGACTGCTGTGACAACTGTCCTTGGCAAAACCTTCCCGGTTTGCTTCACAGACTGAACCTTTGATTAAGAATCAAAGTTGGGTTGAGAATCAATAAATTGATTCTTGTTTGTGGTTCTTCTAAGCGTATGATTCTTGATAAATTTTGTGTAGCTTGAACACTTGGAAGATTTCTAGATATGATCTTTTATAGCGTGAGGATGATAGCAATTCAAATAAACGAGACTAGTGCACAAAATGCTTGTAACTTCTTAATTCGGTGTTTTTATCCTTGGTGCAAAGTCCTCTATTTATAGTGTGAGGTTCAACATTCATATTGCTTGAATTTGAATTGTATCAACGGCTATCTTGTAACGGCTATATTTTGTGACCGTTCTGATGTGTCAGTATATCATCCAATAATATTACTTCCTTTACAACGTTCAAATTGTACTATCAGTTTGTTGGATGACTGACTTATAAAACTGAGTTTCCTGATCAGTTTTATGCAGTGTTTATCAGTTGTCAGTTTCTTGACTGACTTGGAGCATTGACTGAGATTTTACTCTTCTTCAAATATTAGTACTCCAGCTTTTCATCTGATTATTATTGACTTAATCAGAGTACATATTTACCAAACAAATCATCTAAGAGTTCATTGTCCTTATGACTCTTAGGTCTCCATACAAGATCCATAAAGTCAGTTCAGGTCACCACAAACTTGCCTGAATTCTAACTTTACAGTCTCGACTTGTAAACTAAGTTTGAACCATCAGTTCTTCAATCTTCTATAACTGAGTCTGTGACCCTCAACTCTTCATCAACTGAGTTTGAACCCTCAGTTCTTCAATTTTCTAGATAAGCCAACCGAGTTTGTGTCCTCGGTGAACTTATCTTCTTCTGGGCCCATATTGGTGTAGTTTGAGTCGGTTTGTCTGCTTGTTTATCTTGACGATTTTCGTTTTTCAATGACTTCAGCTTTCTGGGCCACGACACTATAACTATTACAGTGCTTGTCTGATATAACCTATACAAATATCAAACTCTAGTAAGACCTATACATTCAGTTTTAGACATCTTTTAGCCTTTCACTATAACAGCTAGCTTCAGCACTTCATCAATGGGGTTAGGAGAATACTTTGAATAAATATGATGAATTATATATCATCAAAACATAAATTTTATTTGCAACAATTTCCCCCTTTTTGATGATGCCAAAACTCTCCCTAAAATAAAAGCTTAAAGATCAAAATAATGTAAAACAAGGTAAAACTAGAAAACTGGATTTCATTAGAATATGCAAAAACTGGAATAGTAACACTTTGTTCAAGTAAGTTCAACTAGAGGCTAAGCTCTTTTATGTGCTTTTTGTGTAATTGAGATAAACTTCTTTTCTTTGTCATGAAGACGGAAATCATACTCTAGCTTAGAGTCTTCCTTAGTAAAAGTCTTATTATAGTCCACTTGACTTCCTTCTTTCCATTTTCTCCATAACGCTAACTTTGGTAAAGTTGATTCATTCTTGTAGTAATTTTCAAACTCTGCTATATCAGCTTTCATTTGTTCAACTTTGTCTCTTATCTTCAGTTTGTCTTCAATCCTCTTGATCTTCTTATATTGTGCCATCTTTTGATTGTGATATACATCAGATAAGAAGTAGTTCAAGGATTCTTCAATAGTCTTGTCCTTGTACTTGGCTTTGATAGGATTGTGATCTTTGACAAACTTCATCCACAGATCCTGTGTTAGAGTAGCTCTTATTTCTTCAGGTTGACTGTATTTTTCAATGAGCTGCTCATCAGTTAATTCTGTCTTTAAGAACCTTGGATCTGTTGATGATTTGTATTTCTCCAATTTGTCTTCAAGTTGCTTCTTTTATTTGACTAGCCTCTGCTTTTAATCTTCAGCTTCCCCCTTTTTGGCATCATACAATTGATCTACCAAAGCATGGGTTGCCTTTTGATCGGCTGAGATACGTTGCTGAGAAGCAAGTACTTCTTTGTGCTGATTCTCTAACCCGTAGATGTGCTGATTCAAATGCCAGTGAGCTTGAGTCCCTATCTACTGCGGTTGAGATTTCAAGTTTTTCCTTGAGTGTCAAAATTTTTGAAGCATAACTTGAATTTGACTTGTGAATCATCTCTAATCTTGCGTGAACAGAGATATCTGTTCTCTGTCGATAATCTAGATATCCAGAGATGTTTGACAGAAGGCCATTGTATGCATCCTTTTGGCTGAGCATAATCTTTAAGTTCTCATGAACTTTGCCCAATTCCTCCTTTTGTCAAAATATCAGAAGGATCATAAGTGTCTTCTGTTTGGACTTTAGACTGAGTGATATCTTCAATTACCATAAGTTGCTGATTATCAAGTCCATCAGCTGCTTGCTGATTGTCAGTTGTCTGATTTCCAACTAGAAATTTTTCTTGCCGAGTCTGCGCCGTGAGCTTGAAGTTGAGGTTGAGTATCCGCTGCAAATCAGAGTCATATCGCCTTCTTTCTTTGAATTATCATCTTCATCATCATCTTTCTTCTTTAAAACATCCTTGGGTATAGATGATGTGGCTGATTCTCTCCGTTGGGCTACTTCATTGAATCTACTGAAGCAATTTGCAAGAAACTCTGACATTGGAAATAGAGTATATAGGTCTCTAATTTCAAGTTTCTCCAAGAGTAAATTTTCTTCAGTTTGTAAGATAGCATCACGAGAGTCTTCTGGTTTGAGCTTCATCTTCATCAGCTTGACAATTCTATCAGCTTAAAAAACTGGGGCTAGTTGCTGATCTGATTGGTGCTGTGATTGTTGTAACTGAGAAGCAGTATCATCAGCAAGAATATCTTTCTGTGTAGTTTCAGGTGTCAGTTGTTGTAGTTCCCCCTCAGTTGGTGCTTGCTGACTCGAAGTACCTGGGTACAAAGTAAAAACATTTGACAACTGAATTTTATTTTGCTGAATCAACTTTCCGCTTGACTCCTTTGTGTTCAGCTTCCTGCTGAGACACAGTTTTCTTTCTTGCTTCAGGTTGGGAAGTTGTTCTCCTTGAACTTGCAACTGCCGCAATTTCCTCTGTATCAGTAGTTGCAGCTGCAGTTTGTTTTGCTTTCTTCCCTGCCTTGAGTTACTTCAAATAGTATTGAATGACTCCACTGAGTGTTTTTTTCAGTCGGAATCTACCAATAGTTACTTGTCCTTCAGCTTGAGCTTTCTGCACACTTTCCAATTCAGCAAAATGTTGTTTCTTTATCTGATTAATGACATAACCGGCCCAATTGAATTCTAGTTCGTCCCAGATTATTTTCATTAGATAAGCATCGTCATCGGATAATATATTGATTCCTTTGGATTTTCCAATAACATGTCTCACTTTGAGCCATCACGAGAGAGTCCAAATTCGGGCTTGAGTTTATCAATATGAATACCATCATCGCTTGGTTCCTTAGATAAGGAAATTTTCCTAAGAAAGGCATTTTTTTCCAATGGTAGACAAGCCAAGTCTATTGATGTCACAGGTGGATTTGTGAAACCAAATAGTGACTTCATGACTCGTTCATTGACAATGATTCGATCTCCACGAACCTTAGTGATGAGGGAGTCTCTTACCAAACGCATGTTCTCCCAGAACTGCAAAATCCCTTCCACGTCACGTTCTTCATTGAAATTGACCTCCAGAATGCTTCTTAATCCTGGTTGTTTCTGGATCTTCTCGCAAATATAACTTGCAAGTAGAGTGTTGTTGCACATATCTTCATAAATTTCAAATGTATACACATCTAAATCTGTGATCAATCTTTCTTCTTGAGATTTCTTTGAGGCGGCCATTTCTGGGTTTAGTGTGAAAAAGATTGGATTTTGAAAGGAAAAGGAATTATGAAAATCTGATTTTTGTTTTTGAGAAAATATGAAAGGAGGTTGGATATATAGGGTTAATGTACTGGCGGTTGATTGGTACAACTTTTCAAATTCCATGATGGTTTTAGTAACCGATGCATGTACTGTTCTGACAGTAATGGGATGTACACGCAACATATCCTGACAAAAACTGCGGTAATTAAATGCGATATAACATTTATCGGTTTTATCTTATCAACCTTTGACTTAAGTTGACTAAAATAAAAACTGATGCTTGAATATCAGTTAATACTTCAGTTAGTCAATTTGAAATTGTTGATGTCAATGACTGATCTGTTAAGTGAGCGCACCTAGCAGAACAAAGATCAATCCTCTTGATTTAATTTTTGGCTTAAATCGATTTTATTGACTCTTAATATACCCAACTCGGTTCTTAGTTTGGCAAATCTTTCTTTGTTTAATGGCTTTGTAAAGATGTCACCAACCGATCTTCGAGAGTACATAAAGAATCAGTAATATCCTTTTTCTCTCGCATGATCTCTTATAAAATGATGTCGCACATCAATATGTTTTGTTCTTGAGTGCAAAACTGGATTGTCAGTTATTGCAATTGCACTTGTGTTATCATACATTACGGGAATTGTTCCTTCTTCTATAAAACTTAAGCTCAACGACTTAAGCACATTGCTGTCTGATCCATAAAACTTAAGCACAACAACTTCCAGCTGCTATATACTCAGCTTCAGCTGTTGAATTTGAAATTGAATTTTGCTTTTTGCTAAACCATGACACAAGTCTATTTCCTAGCAACTGACATATGCCTGATATGCTTTTTCTGTCCACTTTGCATCCTGCATAATCTGAGTCTGAATAGGATATCAGTTTAAATTCTCCTTCTCTTGAATACCATATTCCAACTCCATCTGTATCTTTCAAATACTTCAAGGTCCTTTTAACAACTGTGGGATGGATTTCCTTTGGTTTCGACTGAAATCTTGAACATACACCAACAGTAAAGGATATTTCTGGCCTACTTGCTGTAAGGTAGAGTAAGCTTCCAATCATTCTTCTGTAAAGTGTTTGATCAACATCTTTGCCTTCTTTGTCTTCATCTAGCCTGATGTTGGTCCCAATTGGTTTAGAAATTCCAGCTGATTTTTCCATACCAAACTTTTTGATAAGCTCTCTTGTATATTTGGTTTGGTGAATGAAAATTCCATCATCTAATTTTTTAACTTGTAATCCAAGAAAATAATTCAATTCTCCCATCATACTCATCTGAAATTTGCTCTTCATTAAGCTTGCAAACTTCTCACATAACTGTTCATTTTCTGATCCAAAAATAATGTCATCAACATAGATCTGAACAAGGAGAGTATTTTCTTCATTTTTCATTTTGAATAAAGTCTTGTTGATTGTTCCTTTGATAAATCCATTATCCACTAGAAACTGATGTAGAGTTTCATACCAAGCTCTTGGTGCCTGTTTAAGTCCATATAGTGCTTTCCTTAGTCTGAAAACTTTGTCAGCTTGATCTTTGATCTCAAATCCAGGTGGTTGATGAACATAAACTTCTTCTTCAAGTATTCCATTCAAAATGCGCTTTTATCGTCCACCTGGTATACTTTGAACTTTTTATGAGCTGCAAAGGCAAGAAATGGTCTGATCGCTTCCAATCTTGCAACAGGTGCATAAGTTTCATCAAAATCTATGCCTTCTGCTTGAGAATATCCTTTAGCTACAAGTCTAGCTTTGTTTCTGATGATATTCCCATCTTCATCAAGTTTGTTTCTGAATACCCATTTGGTTCCAATGATATTCACATGAACTGGTCTCTCTACTAATTCTCATACTTGATTTCTTTCGAATTCGTTCCGTTCTTCTTGCATAGCTAATATCCAATCTGGATCCTTTAAGACATCTTCTATCTCTTTAGGTTCAGATTGAGATAGAAAACATGCAATCATTGCATCTAGTTGATGTCTTGTTCAAACACCAGCTTGAGTATCACCAATTACTTGTTCTTCAGGGTGATCCCTCATCCATTGATGTACTAGGGCTTGCATCAAGGGATTTATATTTTGTTCAATTGGTTCTTCATGAGCTGGTTCTTGATTTTCTTCAACTGAGTCAGAATCATGTTGTTCAGGAATAGGTTGTTGAGTAGTTGGAAACTAAGACTGATCTTGATCTGAAGATTCTGAAATCCTTAGTTTTCCAATGTCAACAAAAACTGACTCTGGCAAGACTGGTAACTGAGATTGAGAAACTGGTTCTGGTCTGTCTTCAGTTATTTCACCAGGAAAATTTGGTTAATCAAATACCATATGTATTGATTCCTCATGCTTGAGTGTCTTTTTATTTAGTACTCTAAATGATTTGCTGACACTTGAATATCCTATAAAAATTCCTTCATCAGCTTTGGGCTGAAAAACATGAAGTTGATCTTTTCCATTATTATGTATGAAGCACTTGCTTCCAAAAGCATGAAAGTAAGAAACATTTGGCTTTCTTCCATTCCAAATTTCATAAGGAGTCTTTTCATGCCTTTTATTCATGAGAGCCTGCTCGTGTATAGCAAGTTGTGTTGATCGCTTCGCCCAATATCTTTCTAGCGCTTTGCTTTTAGGTCATAGTCCTTCCCGCTTCTTTGAGTGTCTATTTCTTCTTTCAGCTACACCATTCTGTTGAGGGGTTGTTGTGGCAGCAAGCTGATGTAAAACACCATTTTCTTCACATATTCAATAATCACTTTGTTGAGGAATTCAGTTCCTTTATCTGATCTTATCTTCACAACTGATACTCTTTTATGATTTTGAAGCCTTTTGAGCAGTTCTGTAAGTCTTTGCTTGGTATCACTTTTCTTGGTTAAGAAGATAACCCAAGTGTATCTTGAAAAATCATCTACCACCACCAATGTATACTTCTTTCCACTAATACTGATTGGTGTAATAGGTCCAAATAAATCCATATATAGTAGCTCCAGTACTCTGGTTGTTGAATGCTGAGATTTGGTCTTGAAACTAGACTTTGTTTGCTTTCCTTGCTGACAAGCATCACATAAGCTATCCTTCTTGTATGAGATTTCTAGTAGTCCAATGACTAACTGTTTCTTGACAAGGTTGTTGATGTCATAAAAGTTTAGATGACTCAGTTTCTTGTGCCATAACCAACTGATTTCTGATTTGGTATGCACAAGTAAACAAGTTTCTACAACAGCTGTAGTCCAGTCTACAACGTACATATTCTCTTTTCTTCTTCTGGCTAAAACAACTTGAAATGCTGTTTCGCTGACGACAATGCAGAAATCTTTATCAAAAGTAACTTTGTATCCCATATCACAGAATTGACTGGTGCTAAGTAGATTGTAATGTAATCCTTCTACATAAGATACATTTTTTATTGTAAGTCCATTTCTAATCAAGGTACCATAACCTTTGGTGAATCCAGGTTTGTATTTACTTCCAAAGTTAACCTTTGGTCCATCATTGGCAATAAAGTTACTTAGACAGTCTTTGCTCTTTGTCATGTGTCTTGAGCAACCACTGTCAAAGTACCATATATATATATCCTGCAAAATAAATTAAACATTTTTAGGTACCCAACTCTGTTTGGGTCCATGGGGGTCAGTTGTCAGTACAACCTTGGGAATATATCCTTTGGGTATCCTTCGGATATTGTTGCACTTGTTTTCATATATGCAAGCCACACTCCTATAGTATCTATGCTTGGACTATGTTTTATTTATATGATCTCTCAGATCCTTTGACTGAAACTGATTTCCATGATGTTTTCTATTATTAACACTTGAATAATAACCATAATTTCTTTTGTACTAAGGTCTGCATTTGACCTTGGATGCGAGAGTTTCGGCCGAGGAGTGAATTGATTCCTCTCTGTGACTTTTGGACTGAAACTTGTGATAAGTTTTCTGTCTGAAATGATTTATTTTATCAATTTTAATAGTAGATTCAGAGAAATTCCAGTCATCATCAGTTGGAAATAATCTGTCTTTCCTCATGACTTTGTGAATCTTTGCATAATTGATATTCTTGGATTTACTTTGACTGAAGTTTTTCTGGTTCTTGGCACTGATCACTTTAGTAGATTCAATAGATTGATCTACCTTTTCGATTTTCATGATATACAATTTGGTTTACCTTTTGATTGACTTTGTTGTTTACAACTGACTTTGAAAATTGATGCTAAGATCGATCCGATTCACGTTGAACTTGTTTTATTGGTTCAAAGATGCTTCTTAGTTTGAGGAAATTGTTCGAGATACAAACTTAAAACCGATTTTGGTATTATGTTTTGTTACTTTACTCGTTCTCTCCTTCGAAGTTCTTTGTGTATCAAATCCTAAGCCGATTCTATCTCCATATGGCTTGTTCGATTTGAATCCGATTCTTTGGCCTGGATTGAGCAAAAGATTCGATTCTTTGCTCCACGATGCAGATAGATCGACACTCGATTCTTTCCTTTATCAGTTCTGCTTAGTCTTAACGTGTTCAGTTCATCATTCAATCTTTTGACTTCTAGAATTAGAGCTTCTTTCTCAGCTTTGACTGATTCATAACCAGCTTGTATGGTGACAAGCTGACTCATCAATTCGTCAAGAGTTTCTTCTAATTGTGAGTTCTTTGGATTGGAATCGGCTGTTGAAGAACATGCATTTTGCATGGAAATCTGAGCTGAGTTGTATTTAGAATTTGATTCACATAACTCATTGGAATCTTCCATGTGTGCCATTAAAGCCGTGTCATCCGATAATCTTTCTGTACCAGCTTCATATTCAGACTCATCTCCAGCTAATAATGCTCTTCTGCCGGTTCTTCTTTGCTGAGTCTTATTTGCATTCAGTTCTGGGAATTCGGCTTTATAATGTCCATGTTTCTTGCAGTTGAAACAAAGATACTCATCATCTTTTCTCTTTTTAGGAGTCGTCTTGATAAACATCTGAGTTACAGGATGACCATTCTTCATCCTTCTGATTCGACTCATCATGAGTGCCATTTGTTCCTCCATTTCATCCAACTGTTGAAGATTGTTTGTGGGTGTTTGTTGAGAGTCATTTGATGCTGCTGCAAGTCCTGTGGTCTTTGGTTCTTCCAGAGCTTTGATTATTGCAGCTGTGCTTGTAAAATCTTCACTGAATTCAGAGCTCTTATGAATTCTTATGAATTCAGTGAAAGATGATGTTCAATACTAGAATGTGTTGAAAGATGATGGTCAATCTTGAGTAGATCTAATTCATCCATGATTCTAGTATTGAACATCATCTTTCAACACATTGGCAAGGCCTTCAAGATTCTAGTATTGATTACTTTCTTTGTGTATTCAATCTTGAGTAGATCTAATTCATCCATGATAGCATTGAATCTTGTCTCGATTTGGTCAATGGTTTCTCCAGATTTCATCTTGAAATTCTCAAACTTCTGCTTTGCAACTGAGATTTTGTTTTCCTTGATTTAGTCAGTTCCTTCACAAACTAAATGAAGTTTGTCCCATATTTCCTTAGCAGTTGTGCAGTCTTTCACCTTCAGGTACATGTTGCTGTCAAGAGTTCTGAGGATAAAGTCCATAGCAACATTGATGAGATTGTTTCACTTGCGATCATCACTAGTCCATTCAGCCTTGGGTTTTGGAACTCGAACATGATCTTCACCAAAAGTTTGCATGTGAGTGATCTGAATTGGTCCATCAGTGAGCACGTCCATCATCTCGTCATGAGTAGGAGCTAGAAATGCCTGCATACGACGTTTGTATTCGTCATACCTATCCATGTTGCACATAAGCATCTGTCTTGCATACTGATTGTTATCCATTGTGAGTGAGTGAAAACTGATTATACAAAAACTAGAACCTGAGCTTTCTAACGAGAACAACTAGAGGAGATTTATAGCAAATGAGCTTTTAACAATGGCTTGTTAAAGAAACACTGCTCCGATACCAATTGTTGGTCCCTTGAAAAGGCTAACACAAGTTTAGAGGGGGGGGTGAATAAACTTGTCCATAAAACTAGATTTTAAACAAATTAAGGTTCAGTTATAACTTGTGTGGAGTTAAGCCGGCTGAGCCGAGTTTAAGTCAAACTGACTTAAGCAAAACTGAGTCAACCGGCAGCGGATATAATTCTAGCCTTTTTCTTGATCTTGTTATTCTATGCGAAAAGTCGAGTGTGCTAAATCGAATTCGTGAATGTCGGGTTTGTGAGTCGTGAGTTCAGTAACAATCGAGTTCTCGAAATGTGTAAATAAATCTTTGAGTAAATAAATAAATGCGTAAAGTAAATAAGGCAAATATTATAGAGGTTCCAGGTGGTGTAATCCTGTCAGTCCTCTCTTCCCCTGTGGTGTAGGAGGAAAATTCCAATAGAACTTCTTGAGGTGAGCTGTTACAAAAAGTCCTAAACAATAGTCCTTGGCAAATCCTAGCTTCACTATCTAAACAGTTGTAGAACAGGTAGAATGGCTGCTCTTCAATTGCTTGAACACTGGTCCTTGAAGGATTACGTAGGCCTCTTCACCATCTACAACCACAAACACAGTCCACCCGACTGCTGTGACAACTGTCCTTGGCAAAACCTTCCCGGTTTGCTTCACAGTCTGAACCTTTGATTAAGAATCAAAGTTGGGTTGAGAATCAATAAATTGATTCTTGTTTGTGGTTCTTCTATGTGTATGATTCTTGATAAATCTTGTGTAGCTTGAAAACTTGGAAGATTTCTAGATATGATCTTGTTTAGCATGAGGATGATAGCAATTCAAATAAATGAGACTAGTGCACAAAATGCTTGTAATCTTCTTAATTCGGTGTTTTTATCCTTGGTGCAAAGTCCTCTATTTATAGTGTGAGGTTCAACGTTAATATTGCTTGAATTTGAATTGTATCAACGACTATCTTGTAACGGCTATATTTTGTGACCGTTCTGATGTGTCAGTATATCATCCAATAACTTTACTTCCTTTACAACGTTCGATTGTACTATCAGTTTGTTAGATGACTGACTTATAAAACTGAGTTTCCCGATCAGTTTTATACAGTGTTTATCAGTTGTCAGTTTCTTGACTGACTTGGAGCATTGACTGAGATTTTACTCTTCTTCAAATATCAGTACTCCAGCTTTTCATCTGATTATTATTGACATAATCAAAGTACACCTTTACCAAACAAATCATCTAAGAGTTCATTGTCCTTATGACTCTTAGGTCTCCATACAAGATCCATAAAGTCAGTTCAGTCACCACAAACTTGCCTGAATTCTAACTTTACAGTCTCGACTTGTAAACTGAGTATGAACCCTCGGTTCTTCAATCTTCTATAACTGAGTCTGTGACCCTCAGCTCTTCATCAACTGAGTTTGTACCCTCAGTTCTTCAATCTTCTAGATAAGCCAACCGAGTTTGTGTCCCTCAGCAAACTTATCTTCTTTAGTTCCATATTGGTGTAGTCTGAGTCAGTTTGTCAGTTTGTTTATCTTGACGATTTACAGTTTTCTGAATGACTTCCAGTTTTCAGTTTCACGACACTATAACTATTACAGTGCTTGTCTGATGTAACCTATACAAATATCAAACTCTAGTAAGACCTATACATTCAGTTCTAGACATCTTTTAGCCTTTCACTATAACAGCTAGCTTCAGCACTTCATCAATGGGGTTAAGATAATACTTTGAATAAATTTGATGAATTATCATGAAAACATAAATTTTATTTCCAACAGTTATCCAGAAACGTGGCGTCAATAGCCATGTTTCATATTGCAATTATCTTCAGTATGACCATTAAACAAAAACTGCACTTAAATTTCTTAAAGGTCTTAGTCTTATAATTGTTTGCATGCAAATTCTTTGACTGCTCTACTCAGTTGAGTTGACTGGATCTAGCCCAAATTTGATCAATTCTGTTATTCCTGACCTGTCCAGCCTTTTGGGCTATCAAGATTGTAGAATCTTGATTCCTTGCCTTGTTAGCAACATAAGTTTTCTGCCTTTCAAACTTAATAGCCACTGCAATAGCATCTTGGATCTCAGGAAAAGGCCCATCAACATGGCATGAGATACCATTGGCTCGAATTCATCCCTTAGTCCTTTCAGAAACTTCATCAACTGTTCTTTTCCATGTGATCCAACAAAGTTTTCATGGCATCAGAATTACATTGAGGCTCACAAGTGCAAGAAGGAATCAGCCTGATAGTCTTGACTTTCTCCTAAAGAACCATCACTTTTGTAAAGCACTAATTCACAAAATCAGTTTCCTGTTTCAGTGAATTCATCTCTTTAAGAAGATCAGAAAGTCTAAAAGCATCAACACATGACCGATCAACAAGATTATTCCGTACAGCCGGGGCACTCTTGAAATACATTAAACTTAGAGAAATAGTATACTTCATTGAGTCCAAGATCCAAGTTCTTACCATCGTGTCACATTGCCTCCAGACTTGGAATTCAACTGAATTCACCTCTTGTTTCTTGATTTTACCATCAACAAACCTATATTTCTTTGTGATTAACACCATTTCCATTGACATCTTCCATGGATGATAATTGTTACCATTCATCAACGGCTGAACTAACACCCATGAAGGATTTTTGTTGGTATGAACATAAATGGGACTCAATTCTTGCTTTTTCGCTGCCATGGATGACAAGAACAATATTTAACCAAAATAATTTGCTGAAAACTAAGAGAAAATGATCAAATTGATCAAGAGAATTGGATTTCAACTCTAGAACAAAGAGAATTTTCACAGAAGACTCTCAAGTTTCTATGAAAACAACAAAATCTCGAAGAAAACTCTCAAGTTTCTTATTTTAAACACCAGAGTTAGGACAAACTGAGCAAGAAACTCTCTGATACCACCATGTTGAAATTGAAAATACAATACAAAATCAAATATGAAATTCTCATTAATCAGTAAATGATCAAGTTAAGTTACAATGTTGCTGATGATAAAATATTTATAAAGTATATGTCACTACAACGGTTACATTTAGCTGTAATTGAATTTGAATAAGTTACAAGAGAATAACATCAAATGTGTAGCCTCTCGACTGAATCTTCAAGTCTAATGAATCTTCGGGTCTGAAAGTCCTCAACTGAATTCTTCAAGTTAGCTGAATCGGTTTTTTTAGCTGAACATTCTAGATCATGAATGTATGTACATCCTCTTGCATCTAGCACTCCTTTATCCATATATTGTAACATCAGGGCTGTACTTGACTAAAAAAACACAGGCTTGAGCCATTAAATGACAAAAATCGAACTCGACTCGTTAACTGCTCGATATACTTTGACTCGACTCATAAACTCAATTTATTTTTTTAGAACCCATTCAATTTTTTAATAAAAAATTGACGAGTTCGAGCCCGACACGCCTAATACACAACTCGGCTAATATTTAATTACTTATATAAAATATTATTTCATATAAAATTACATAAGTATAATTAATTAAATAATTATTGAATATGTATAACTCGATTAGCTCGCGAGGAACTCGATTACTATACCTCGAAGCTCGAGTTCTACTCGGGTAATTATTCGAGTAGCTCGACTTGAAAAAAATCGAATCGAGGCAAGTTTATTTATGAGTTGAGTATGAGTAACTCAAGAGTAGCCCGACTCAATTACAAACCTTATTATGATGTTTCTTTGAGAGAAAAAAATACTCTCACCATCCAAAAATATAAGTCATTATAAAGTTTTAATATAAATTAAGAAAGTAGTTAAAAATGATTAATGTATGGGTAACATGCCGAATACACCATTAGACTATGATAAATACAACAATCGTAAAAATATTTAAATCAATGTAAAAAATGCAACAATTGTAAAAGTGGTTAGATGAATATAAAAAGCAACCACTTTTACAATTAGGAATAATATAAGAAAAAATATTAATAAATGCTCTATTTTTACTATGAATGACGTATATTGTATATTGTATATCGTATGATAAAATAAAGAAAAAGTTAGATTTTTATTTTTAATTTTGTGTCCGAAAAAAAAAATGAAAAACGTAATTATATTTTGAAATGAAGAGACTATTAGGCGGTTATTGTTTTCATCTCAAAATCCGAAGTATTTTGAAATATAAATCTGTTTCAGTAGTATTCTGAGATAAAAGTCTCATAACAAGTTTTTAACTAAATTTTTTTTAACTAAATTTTTTTTTAGTGTAAAACATTCCCTTAAAAAGGCTACTAGATAAAGTCTTATAATAATACGAAATCTTTTTAAGTAAAACATTCCTTTTATTTATTTGGGTAAAACATTCCTTTCGCGTTATGAGACTTCATCTCGAAATATAATCGAACGGTCCGTATTATAAAAATACTTGAACGGTCCGTATTTTAAAAATACTCGGGTTTTCGGGACGGGACGTTACGATATTTATTTGAAGGTGGAGTCACGTGAGTTGGGTTCGTGTCTGGCCATTAAAAAGCGAAATGGGTGGGACCCATTCTTGTCCTACCTGATTCTGTTCAAAGATTCTTCTCAGTCTTCACGCCTTTTTTTTTCCCCTCAACCTCCAAACCAAAGCAGCCTTTCTCTAACTTATCTACATTTCTCCTTTTCCTCCGGTGGACATAATTTCAAAAGAAATTCCTCATTGTCCGTCGTTTAATTAATTCTTCTTCTAGCTTTTTAAATTTTCTATTTTTTTTTTTTTTGGATTGACAGAAAATGATTTATCCTGAGTTGTAGTAGTTTCCTGTTCCGCTTGGACTTCTATTTCGTCTCGTCGATATATTTTTTGGTCTGAGAGGAATTTCGATGATTAGTTTTTCGATAAAAAAAATTAAAATAATTGGAGCTTGACGGCGCCTCCGAACATGGATGCTCTCACGGCGTCTTTGGAGAGATCCCTTCAAAAGATTTCTCTCAATGACAATAGCAGCAGCAGTAGCAGCGGTGGATACGTCGCCGCCGGCCACAATTCATCGGCGTCTGATTCGGCGGATAATCTTGAACTACTGAATGACTCTCCCTTGGACCTTCATTCCGAAACCCCACTGCCTCCCTTTTGGGAACAATGCCTTGATCTTAAGGTATATATATATTTGGATTTATTAAATTTTTTTTTTGTTTTTGAAAACTCATTAATTTGTACCATAATTAAGACCTTCATTTAATTTTTATACATTAATTGCGTTGTATGTATCTTAATTGATCTCGTACTTGGTAATTTTTTTTCATTTTTTAATCGAAGGAATTACTCCATATCTGCAATTACTACTATTATTTTGTTTTATCTTAAAACTTTTTGTATTTATTGTCTTTTAAAAGTCTTCTCTTACGGAGTTTAAGTTTATGGACTATCTTTTCACACCAATGTTGTTTTATACTTACCAAGAGCCGAGAGTGGACTTCGTTTGGATATTCCACACGCCTGCCATTCTGACCGTAAATAAGTCCGGAAAATATATACTTTTCTGGCCAATTTATGGTAATTCATTAACAATCATTTCACCGATTTGAGTGAATACGATTATTATAATCGATTTTATTCTAGTCGAATTTTGAATGTTTTCATACTCAATACCGGTCAGAAAGACATTCTGACTAAAATTGAGTGAAAAAAACTTTTAATATTCTGTCTGAAATTCAGTCAGAATCAATAGTGGTGCTCTTATATTGTTGTTGTTATCGTGACCCAATTCTAGTCTGAATGTGTAGAGTATTCTGGACTCAATATTGGCCAGAATGATGCTCTGACTATATATGAGTTTGGAAAACTTCAAACATTCTCCCTAAAAGATAGTCAGAATCAACCAGTGTGAACTCTCAACACGTATATTCTGACCATGTTTCAGTATGGATAATGTGTCACATTCTGACCAAACTTTGGTCAGAATGAACGCGCGTAAAATTAAAAAAATAAGGGCGAAATTGGAAATAAATTTCTGTGTGATAAAATATAAATTTGTGTGAAAAGATATTTTCCTAAGTTGAACCAGTTAAGTACATCAAAACCCTAAATTTATGGTAAAGTTTTGTCCTTTTTTAATCACTTTTTTCTATCTAGGATATCAAGTAGATAATCTGAAATGCCTTGTGTATTGTTTAAAAAAAAGAAGATAAAAGTGGATATATCATTACAACTTTGTTTCCTCTTTGGTTAATATCCAATGACTTTAATCCGCTTTGTCAAAGATAAATGGAATTAATTAATAGGGTAACTAATAATGTAGTCAATTAATGTATGCGATGAATTATTATATATAGTGGATTTAGATTGTTCAAATTAAAATTGATTTTTAAAGTATCTTTGATGGATTATAAGTTATGTTTGTATGTTGCAGACTGGGGAACTATATTACATTAACTGGAGGACTGGAATGAAATACCAAGAGGATCCGAGGATAAATCCTGAAATAATTGCAGATTCCTACTCCGAAGGAGATAGTTGTTCTTATGACAGTGAAGAAGGTTCATCTTCCGAGTCGTCATATCAGACAGTGGACGTTTCGAAGGAAGATCGGTCATGGCAATACAACAACAAAAACAACATCGGTTCGGAGATAAAACCGAGGGGCAGTGGACAAGTATTAGTTGTAGCAGGTTGCAAGAGCTGTTTAATGTACTTCATGGTGCCTAAGCAAGAAAATGACTGCCCAAAATGTTATGGTCAGCTTCTCCATTTTTGATCCCTGTCTCAAAAATGGAATTGCTTGCTGCAGATGCATAAAATATATTTTTCTTATTCAATTTTTTTGTTGTTGTTGTTGAGATTTTTATAATTTTCTTTTGGATCAAATTGTGTTAATTTGTTTTTATTTTAACAATGTAATGCTGAATTACTATTTAAGCTAAAGGAATGGATTTTGTTTATTGGAGCATTTCTCTAGCCAGTTTACTTAATTATTTGCTTTCCTTCTTTTTATTCATAGGTGGTAACTCCACATTAATTAATTAATTTGTCACTTTATATATCAAACTTGGCCATATGGTAAAAGCAGGGTCGTCCCTGAGTTTCTTAAGGTCCTAAGACAATTTATCAAGATGAGACCTTCTGAAAGTAAACTAACAGTTTTAATGAATATAATACATGTTTAGAATAATAAACTCATTAAACCAAAAAAATAAAATTGTGGGCCCCAACTTTTATATTTTATCGGAGGGCCTTAGGTCATGATCTTGTTGGCCTATGCCCAGGGACGGGTCTAGGTTAAAGTTGAGGCACCATTATAATAAGTTATGGGTTCGAGTCCCTTTTGTCACTCTATATATAAAACTTGGCCATATGGTTAAAGTTGAGGCACGAGTAAAATAACTCTACATTTGTGCATCTACTACATGGATTAATATGGACTATAAGATTACAGTGTATAAATTAATCGGTCCAGATTTAACTACATATCAAACTCCACAAATATGCCAAAGGATTTTCTCTTTTCTTGGGTATAATATTTTTTGGGGAAAATTAGTGTTTAACAAGATGTCTAAAATTAGATGCACATTACCGTAAAAAAAAATGCACATGAACAAAAAAAACATTGAGTAATTCATATGCATGAAGTTTAAGAACTGAAAATGAAAAAGATGAGACTAGAAAACTTACAGATTGAAGCGGGCATAGGACTTTTAAAATCAGATTATAGTTATCGTAGACAGTCTTTCAAAGTAAAACAATCATTTTTTTTTCAATCGAAAAGAAGCCGTGAACTCGAATGTCTGATTAGTAATCACTTTTTGTCTCAAAAGATGTAAAGTGTTTGTATGAAATTAACACGTATGAAAAGTCTACTTTTACGGGGAAATTAAAACTGATTTATTTATAGATGATATAAACCGCAAACTATACCATTTCATGAAAGGTATATGAGTATATCCTTTCACTAAATTGCCGATGTTGAGAATCTAGTTTTAGGATTGTTAAACTCAAGAACAAAATGAAAATACGTAGAAAGACGAACTAGTCATATGAAGAAGATGAAGATCTTCATAAAATTTGAAAACTAAAATGGCTGGGAAAATTCAGGGAACAAAATTGATCGATCCTAACAATACAGAAAGCAAATTGAAGTTACATGATGATCTATCCAAGCTGGAATCAAAGTATATATAGCCTGATTAACTCTAACCAGTCTTAACCGATTTGTAACAAACTAAAAACAACTCCAAGGCCAAGTGTTTGATTCGTCACTGTGCCAAAACCACTTATCAACATCAGCATGTTCAACACCCCCCCAAAGCTGAATTTGGTGATGAGACAGAACCAAGGAAGCTTGCAAAACCACTTATAGACATCAACATAAGATCAAGACTTGTGTGCATAATGATCCTTGAGAGGATATGATTGGAGTAGTCTATCAAAACTAGCTTTGTCTAGGGGTTTGGATAGAAAATATGCAGGTTGATTCTATGTTTGAATAGGAAAGGCTTTAAGAACTTTGGCCTGATATTTTTCTCTAACAAAATGACAGTCAATTTCAATATATTTTGTCCTTTCAAGGAAAACTGGATTTTCCACAATGTCTAGTGCACTTTGACTGTCACAATAAAGAGGTACAACATCAGTATATAGAATTTGGAAGTCTTTAGGAAGATATAATATCCACTGAAGATCACATGTAGTGACTGTCATGGCTCTATATTCTGCCTCACTGGAGCTTCTAGAAACTGTGGGTTGTTTCTTGGACTTCCAAGAAATAAGAGCATTGCCTAGAAATATAAGAAAACCAGTCACAAACCTTCTTGTTTTCTTGCATCCAACCCAGTCCGAGTCACCGAATGGCTTGAGTTTCAAAGGGCTATTGGTGTGGAAGAAAAGCCCTTTGCCTGGTGCAGTCTTCAAGTATCTTAAAAGTCTATGTGCAACTTTGAGATGAGCCTCATTAGGATGATCAAGGAACTAGCTTAACTGCTACACTAGAAATGCAATGTCTGGTCTTGTGTTTCCAAGATATAATAGCTTTCCTACCAATTTTCTATAGTAGGTGTTGTTTTCTAGTGGAGGAGCTTGCACCTCTGTAAGGTTCTGTGATGTATCCATTATAGTAAGGATTGGTTTGCATTCTGTGAAGCCAAACTCTTCAAGAAGATCAAGGCACTATTTTCTCTGACTTATATAATGCCAGCCTTAGACCTAGCAACCTCAAATCCTAGAAAGTATCTTAATTCTCCTAAATCTTTGATAGTAAAAGCTTTGTGCAGAAGATCTTTTAAGTGTTGAATTTCTGTGAGATTCAGACTTCCAATTACTATGTCATCAACATATACTAAAAGTGCTACAAACTTGTCACCTGATCCCTTAGTGAAAAGATTGTGATCATTTGGAGATTGCTTATAACTATTATCCATCAATTTGTGGGTCAACATGGCATTCCATTGCCTACAGACTTGTCTTAAGCCATATAGTGATCTGTTGAGCCTGCAAACCATGCCATTGGCCTGTAAACCAGGTGGAGTCTTCATGTACACTCTTCATTTAAATCTCCATACAAGAATGCATTATTTACATCCAACTGGTGGGGATAGCATCCTTTTTTAGCAGCCAAAGCCATAAACAATCTGATTGTGGTCTATTTTGCAACTGGAGAAAATGTTTCCACTTAATCTATCTCTTCTGTTTGAGTGAATCCCTTTGCTACTAATCTTGCCTTAAACCTTTCTATGGATCCATCTGACTTCCTTTTGATTATGTAGACCAATTTACAACCAATAGGTTTGACACCCTTAGATAATGGGACAAGAGTCCAAGTGTTTGTCTTGTCTAATGCCTGCAATTCCCGATCCATTGCATTTTTCCATCTAGGATCCTGAGGTGCATCTACTTAATTTTTTGGCCCAATTTCTCCATGTATGTTAGAAATCAAACCTTAATAACTAGAAGAATGATTAGCATATGATATTACAGTATCAATAGTATGATGAGATGTGTTTTTTTTTATAGCTTTAGGACAAATACAATCATTTAAATAATAGGGAATATGTCTTTGTCTGGCAGTTCTTCTTAAAGGTTCAGAAGTACCAGTATATGTTGGTGTATTATTGGATGAAATAGGTAGAGCAGGGATTGAAGCATTCTTTTGTGGAAGCTCAGAAATAGTTCCTATGTCATCTAGAAAAGGCATAGGTAAACAAGGATCTTCTGGGTAAATAATCCATGATCATCACAGAAAGGGAAATTTTGTTCATGAAATATAAAATAGAAATGTTGCTTGTATGAATATCCATGACTCTATATCCCTTTATATGTGGCTCAGCTCATACCCCAGAAAAACAGATTTGGTGCTCCTATCCTCAAATTTTTCTCTTCCGTGTGTATGTGTAGAGACAAAACAAAGACAACCAAACACTTTAAGTGTGTCATAAGAAGGATCAACCCCAAATAACATAGAATGTGGAGTTTTATTATCAAGTAAAGGGTTGGAATCAAGTTTAAAAAGTACACATCATGAGTAACACACTAACCCCAGTATTGTAAAGGAAAGTCAGATTGTATTTTTAAAGCTCTTGCACATTCAAGATGTGTTGATGCTTTCTTTCAATTAAACCATTTTGTTTAGGAGTTCTTACACAGGATTTTTGATGCACTATACCCTTTCTTCTGTAGAAAGACGACATGTTAAACTCTGCCCCATGATCTGATCTAATGATCTTAATGCATCTATCAAACTGTGTTTGATCAAAATTACAAAAACTCTGTAAAAGTTCATTAGCTTCAGATTTGGCTTTCATAAAAGACACCCATGTATATCCAGTGTAATCATCAATTATGGACAAAAAATATGATTCTCCATTGATTGTAGGTACCCCATTTGGGCCCCAAATATCTACATGAATCAAGTCAAAGTTGTTTGAAGTACATAAAAGAACTACTGACGGGAAATTTAGGTTTTCTTTGTTTGGCCAAAGGATATACCATACAATCATGATCAGGAACTTTTATGCTAGAATCTAAAGTATGCAAAGATTTTATTCTATGGGATGAGGGATGGCCTAACCTAAAGTTCCATAACAAGGAATCCGTAACAGTACAGGAATTACAAACAGTTTTTTTAGATTGGAATCTAAGACAGGAGACTGAACATCAGTAGTCAAACTGTACAATCCATTTCTTTGATTAGCTATACCAATCTTTCTCAAAGTCTCGAGTTCCTGCACAATACCACTATTAGGACCAAAAATAACAAAGAAACCATTGTCACTGACCAATTTCTTAACGGATATCAGATTGTAAGTGAAATTAGGTATACATAACACATTGTTTAATATTATGTGCCTGTCAATCCTAACTGTTCCTATATGTGAAACAACAACTGAGGAACCATTAGGCAATTTAACATGCAAATTAGTACCAGGCATGACATCAAACATAATTAATAGGGAGAAAGTGATATAATCTGTGGCTCCTGAATCTAAGATCCAGTGCCTCAAATCAACACTGATACTTGGTCCTTGAGCATTAGAACCAGCTTCCATAATCACAGAATTGCACTGACTTGCAGGTGCCTGAAGATTCTAGATAAGTGAAAGAAGATGATCATACCGAGACATGGTATTCATTCCAGAATCTTGCTGAGCTGATTGATCAGAAGTATCTTCAGAATCAAACATGACATTATTGGCAACATGACCAGAACCCCTTCCAGAATTCCTGAAATTCGGAGGGTACCATACTTCTTGTAACATTTGTCAATTTTGTGTCCTCTTTTCCATAGTAAGTACACACCGGCCTCTTAGAACATCCCTGAGAACCTCTGTTTTCACCTCTACCTTGACCTCTCCCTTGAGCAGGATACCTAGACTGTTGCCCGACTACTGCATTACACACAATACTGGAATTAGAAGTCTATGTAGCAGCTGCCAATACAACAAAATATGAATTTGCAGAATTGTAAACCAACTGATGTTCATGATTCAATGGGATATCAAAAGCAGTCTTGATGTCAGGCAAAAGCAAAGTCATCAATACTTGAGACATCACAGTACTAAAATTCTAAACCCTTCAAGAATCTTGTGGTATAGGCATTATCATAATACTGTCAAATAATTGCAAGGCGGGACAAGCGCAAGGAGGAATTGGCCTTAACACAATATATTGATCCCAAAGTGACTTCAATTTTGTGTAGTAATTAGTCACTGAAAGACTACCCTGTTTGGTTTTCTCAATTTCTTCTTCAAGATTTGAAAGCCTATAGGCATTTCCTGTTGGTCCCTTCAAAAGGCTAACACAAGTTTAGAGGGGGGTGAATAAACTTGTCACCAAAAACTAATCCTGAGCTGGAAAAGCCCCAGGAACTGAGTTTCTCTAAAACTCAAAGCGATCTTCGATTCGATTTTGTTCTCGTCCCTTAACTTGTGCGGAGTTCGATCCACTCAATCGAATATAAATCAATGCTGACTTATATTTAGTCTTGTTAACTGGCAGCGGATAAATATTAGCCTTTAAAAACTAGTTAACTTAGTTTCAGTATGAAAACCACATAAATATAACTATAATAAAGTAAATGAATGCGTAAAGTAAATAGACAAGATTTATAGAGGTTCCAGGTGGTGTAATCCTGTCAATCATCTCTTCCCCTGTGATGCGGAGGAAAATTCCACTAGAACTTCTTTGAGATGGCCCGGTTACAAAATGTTCTAAACTGATAGTCCTTGACTAATCCCTAGCTTCACTATCTAAACACTTGTAGAACAAGTAGGATTGCCTGGTCCTTTGAGAGTAGAATTGCCTCTTCACCAGCTCATCACAAACACAGTCTTCCTGACTGCACTCAACTGTCCTTCACACATTCTTGGTGTTTCACAATCTAAACCTTTGATAAAATCAAAGTTGAGACTTTGAATCAATAACTATGATTCAACTGTGATTTGAGCTTTTCTTCTGGATGATTAATTTAAACACGGCTTTGTATTTCTTCAAATGTTGGATCTTGAATCTGCTTGAACACTTTGAAGAAATTTCTTGATCTTGCAATTAAGTACTTAGCAGGTATTCTTTTGGATTTGGCTTTCCCCCTCAATTTGATCTTTCTTTACTAGATAGATTCCTTTTAATTTTCTTGCTTTATTATCATATACCTGCACTACCTTTTGATGTTGTAGAGGTAGTCTATTTATAGGGGTTCATTCAACGTTCATCCTGCTTGTAACGGCTATATTTTCTGACCGTTCTGCTGTGTCCGTACTTCATCCAATGAAATTGCTTTCTTTACAACGTTCGACTGTACGATCGGTTTGTTGGATTGTTGACTTATAAAACTGAGTTTTTCATTTGTCAGTTTCCTAACTGACTTGGAGCATTAACTGAGATTTTACTCTTCTTCAAATATCAGTACTCCAGTTTTCATCTGATTATAATTGATTTAATCAAAGTACACCATGACTCATTATCATCTGAGAATTCATTGTCCTTATGATTCTTAGGTCTTCATACAAGATCTATAAAGTCAGTTCAGGTCACCACAATCTTGCCTGAAGTCTAACTTTACAGTCTCGACTTGTAATCTTCATAACTGAGTTTGAACCCTCAGTTCTTCATTCTTCAATAACTGAGTATGTGTCCCTCAGTTCTTCAGTCTTCTAGATAAGCCAACTGAGTCTGTTTCCCTCAGCGAAGTTATCTTCTTCAATCTTCTGTTGGTGTGCTCTATTGTCAATTTCTTGTAGAATCTCAGCTAGATTAAATCTCAGTTTCTTCATTTCTCAGTTCCAGCCTAGAACTATTACAGTGCTTGTCTGATTTAACTTATACAAATATCAGACTTTATTAAATCCTATACATTGATATCTAGACTTCTTTTTGCTTTGCTATAACAGCTAGTTATGACACTTCATCAATGGGGTTAAGAACAATTAACAAATAAGTGATGAATCATCATCAAAACATAAATTTTATTTCCAACATTTCCTCACCAAAACTATCTTGTAAAACAGTCCATATATCTCTTGTTGTGTCAAAATACATGACACTTTCCACAGCTGATGGAATCATGAAATTAACCAGCCAAGAATGCACCAAATTGTTCAATTGCTTCCAAGAAGCATAACCTGCGTCTGTAACATCAGGCATTGTGGAAGATCCATCCACCAACGAAAGCTTTCCTCGAGAGGACAACATTTTATTCATTGAACGCTTTCAGTGACTGTAATTATCCACAAATTTCAACAAAGGTTGGACTAAAACCAGACTGGGATTGTCAAGGCTATTCCCAGAACTTGTAGGTGCAGCAGCAGTAGCCATTGATGGACTTTGAGGAAAGCTGATCAAGAAATGTAGATTCTACGAGAAAGATTTAACAGCAGAAACTAATCTCTCTGATACCATGTTGAGAATCTAGTTTTAGGATTGTTAAAACTCAAGAACAAACTGAAAATATGCAGCAAGACGAACTAGTCATATGAAGAAGATGAAGATCTTCATAAAATTTGAAAACTGAAATGGGCGGGAAAATTCAGGGAACAAAATTGATCAATGCTAACTATACAGAAAGCAAATTGAAGTTACAAGATGATCTATCCAAGCTGGAATCAAAGTATATTTATCCTAATTAACTCTAACTGCTCTTAACCGATTTGTAACAAACTAAAAACAACTCCATGGCCATGAGTTCGACGAAATGCCATGGTGGCAAAACCACTTATCAACATCAGCATGTTCAACAGCCAAACAAACTACTTCAAAGCCAAAGGTTACCGACATCTGTATCGAAAATGTTGTAACCATTGCTGTGATAATGTATATACTTCAATACTACATCATTTTGATTTTTTTTTTTGCCAAACGATGTCGTTTTGTTTTATTCACTTATCACAACAAATGTTGTGAATGGTTAGTACAACAGAGGATCTGCTCTCAACGGACATAACCTTACCTTCTCAATAGTCATGATGACCAACGTCAACATTGCAAAAATTTCCTTTTTTTATAACATAAACGATAGCACAATAATATAAAACGCACGTATTAATGTGATATACACAATACTATGTCATCCGAACAAGCTCAAATTACCTCAGAACTGATTTTCTGTCTTTTTTCCCTTTTGATTAGACAAATTTTTATATAATTTAGTTTAGTTTATAACTCAAATTAATTAATATTGAAGAATATTATTGTAACGAGGGACGGGGGGACGGGGGACGGGGGCAAGATACTTTAGATTATGATACATGTGTATGTGGATATGCAAGAGTCTTAAAGAAACGGAAATATCATAATTGCAAACAAGAAAGTTTTGACACATGAAATGATACCATTTATTTAGTGAGTACTTTGACATGTTTCTCTACTTTTTGAGAGATTTTTATAGGCAGCTGGTATGAACAGGGCGATTTTCGGTAAATACAGGCTAAATGTGTTGCTTAAAAATGCAAATGTGTCGCTAAAAAGATTTTTGTATTTATTAAAAATCGCCTTGTCCATACAGTGAGCCATTTTTATATGATGCGTGTATTTGGATCGAAATGACAGGCAAAGCAATCAGAAACACACCGTTTATATTGTGAATATAAAATGTGTGGTTCTGATTCCCGGACACCATTTAATTCTATAGATTTTTGTCCAGAAGGACAAAATTATCAAAAAATCGGGATAGAAGGAAACTGTAATTTAATAAGGATAAAAGAATAATTATGAAGAATAAATATAAAGAATGATTGCAAGACAAATGAATATTAACAATTTTAAAATAACAAATAATAATAGTGATTTTTGTCTTTATAATAATCGTGAATATATTCTTTTGTCTTCCAGAGATCCATTTTTTAATTTTTTTGTCGTCGTGTCATACCATTCCCTCAATTCTAAATAGAATTAGCATGTAAAAAACTCCCCTACTTTTAAGCCGTGCGGGTACTGTTAACTTATTTGTTGATTTTCTGAATTATTACTTATTTTTTTCTTTTCCTTTTCTCCCTTGTTGTTTTTTTTCCAGACAATGATGTTGATGGAACTCTAGCCTAGTTGTATATATGTCGTTCTTTATGCGATGTCAAGAAGCACCATTACATGTTAATTTGACTTGTCTATTTCCATAGTTCATGCAAAACATAATATTGGAAATGTCGTATTTGGGTTGTTATTTTTAAGAGCAATAAGAAGTAGTATCTCTGCCCCACAAAAAATATCCAATTTTTTAAAATGAACTGTCTCATAAAAAGTGGTTATTTAGAAATTATCAATACATCATTTAATGAATTTTTTCCAAACATACTCCTCGTATACCATTTAAAAAGTGGCTATTTGTATGCTCTTTTCACATTCCAAAACAAGTATTTATTATGGAATATATATATATATATATATATCCATTAGTGTTTAAAATATAACACATTAATTAATTTCTTATTCTGAATGCACCACAAAAAATGGATATTTTTTATGGGACAAATGTAGTATCTAACTGTAATGACGGGTCTGGAAACCCGGATAGTTTTCCGGATACGGACCGCGCATTCAGCTATTATCCAAGAATAATGTATAAAATTTTCTCGTGTAATGAAGCCATGTAAGGTGTGCTACAAACGTAAATACGAAAGCTAAAACATCAACGGACTCGGTTATTACAAATCTCAATATATACAACACATTTTAATTTCGTAAAACACACCATAGATATTTTTCACAATTCCTCTGATACCACTCAAATCATGGAAAAGCTGAGATATCTTTTGAAAAATCTATAATAATTCAACAAACGTGGACCACAATGCTAATTGCTAAAGCTATCTTCATGTTCTCGTAAAAGCACCATCACAAATGATACCACCATCAGTTGCCATTGGTTAGAAAATTCAGGCCAGCTATTAACATCTGGGTAAAACCTAGTCTTACATCTCAGCTAGATTAAAGTAAGTGGTGAGCTACCGTGACGCTCTATAATGAAACATTTACATCAAAGGAAACTAATATATGATACTGGGACCAGGAAAAAGTTTCTGGTTTTTCATTCGCAAAATAAATGCATAAGTATAAACAATAAGGAGCTATTCTAACCACATAAAGGATTACAAGTAATACCATGAGTTAACAGTCTACGTTCTGTATAAAATACGAGGAAAACAAACACATAAGTCAAATTTAGAGTCTACACATAAGAGGAAAACAAACACACAATCTAATTAACTTTTCTTTTAACCTGTCATTATGCTACTCATGCTTATCTTAAATGTACATGAGTACCATAACATGTTTATTGGAGTCCAACATGGAGAGTCTGCTATTAAGGTTTTTAATTATCATACCATATTTATTAAAGTCTAACATGGAGAGTCTTCTCTTGCTTTACTTTACGTTCATGTGTACCACGTCATGTTAATTAGAGCCAACATGGAAAGACTGATCTTTTGACGAACCGGAAATTTGTCCATTATATATTATAGCTCATGATAGGGAAAGCTAACCGGCCCGGTATAATGTTCACTATTATTGCTCGTGAATAGAGATTGATGTTGAGGACCCTCGATGATTCATTGTCTTTCTTACAGTCATAATACTTAACCATGAACCATGCTGCTTTACTTCTTTCTTGCATGCTCTTTAACCATATTATTTTCATTTTAGTTTTATCATTCTATTATATAACTTCGTAAAGTAACACATTACATTCTTATAGATACATACATGATGTTAGTTCTAAAACATGTTTTCTAATATGACAAGAATATACCAACTTCTCAATTACATGATGTTAGTTCATCAAGCTTATCATTTGACTTATTATGACTTCTAAATTGTTTCATAGATACATACATACTTCTTCTTGTTCATATACCACAACAAATCAGCATATGAATATGCTTTATACCATTTTAATACAGGCGTATAACATCAATACTCCTAGATATCCACATCTTTACAAATCATCATTTTTCACAGATCATAAATCATCTAGTTTAACATGTTAAGGCAAATATTATGTTAAGAACAATTAGAATCCTATAGCTATGATATATATAAACAACAAAATAAGACCTTCATCACTGAAATTACAGTACCGTACCATGAATTTAATCAACTTCCACATAAACCCTAAAACATGATTTCTATCAAACTAGTTGTTAGTTTTGTGACTTGATTTCTAAAACTGGTGGAACTAATCTGGAAAAGTTTGGCGAGTTTTGTGAAGTGGCGAGTTTTGGAAAATCTGAAAAGCGAGTTTTGGTGGAAACTGGGTTCGCTGAGTTCTACATCTGAGTTTGCTTATTACAAGTGAGTTTTCTGAAAAGTGAGTTTTCTAGGAAAGTCATTTTGTAGCTGAGTTTCGTCTGGTGGATAACAGCTGGAGCTGGGGTCCACATCTGGAGTATATATGACAATTCCGACAAAGATCTTTGGCGGTTAGGGTTTGGGATTTGTGCCTATAAATACTGAAGTTGTAATCAATACAAAGTGTGTCTTTAAAAGTGTTATTCACACACTTGTGAAAACCTTGTAATTTTGTGCATAATAAAATATCTCATTTTCTGTCTGTGGAGTAGTCGACACAACGCCGGAAACCACGTTAAATCACCATGTTCTCTTTGTTTTTGTGTTTTATCAATTTCCGCCTTATTTTTCTGTTAGATTGCATCTATTTTATCTTTCATCAAGTGCAAGTTTCTCATCTGTTTTAACAAACTGGTATCAAAGCGTCAGGTTCAAGATTCAGAGAGATTTGCAGGTTGAACGGAGTTGATCTTCACCAAGGCCGGTGACCGGTGCTAGGATTTTATGATCAAAGGTCTATTCTTTAGCAAGAAAGATGTCAGCTAGTTAACGTAAAGATTGATAAATTTACAGGGAGGAACAGTTTCAATCTGTGTAAAATCAAGATGCGGGCCTTGTTAAAACAACAAGGATTGTGGACTCCTCCGGTAAAGGAGATGCCAGTACAGCAGATTACGCCAGTCTGGAGGAGAAAGCACATTCCACCATCATGTTGTGCTTATCTAATGATGTTATCACGGAAGTTGATGAGGAAGACACCGCTGCTAAGTTATCGTCAAAGCTTGAAACACTGTATATGACTAAGTCATTGACCAACAAGTTGCTGCTAAAGCAAAGGCTGTTTAGTCTAAGGATGCATGGGGGGCTCAGCTGAGAGATCATCTTGATCAGTTAAACACAATATTACTTGATCTCAGGAATATTGATGTGATGATTGAGGATGAAGGTGTAGCTCTGATTTTGTTGGTATCACTACCAGCTTCATATGAGAACTTTGTGCAGTCCTTCATAGTTGGGAAGGATACAGTTTTATTGGAAGATGTGAGGTCAGCTTTACATGCCAGAGAGCTGAGACATAAGTCAGCTGGGGCAGACAATCAGGCTGTTGCACTAGTAGTCAGCAGCAGTGGTGGAAAAGGGCATGGGCAGCAGTTTGGGAAGAAGAAGAAATCCAAGAAAATAGGGTCTAAAGGTCGTAAATCCATAGATGTTTGCAATTACTGTAAGGAGCAGAGACATTGGAAGTCCAACTGTCCAAAGAAAAAAAACACAAGCAGAGAACAAGTTGGGCAATTTCTTTGAAAGCTTGGTGAGTTTGATTCAGAGGAGGACATGGTTCTAGTAGCTGGAGAATCAGCACATCATGCTGATGTGTGGATTATGGACTCTGGAGCATCTTATCATATTTGTCCACACAGAGAGTGGTTCTTAAGTTATCAACAGATAAATGATGGTCATATAGCTATGGCAAACAACAAGGCCTGCAAGATAGTTGGGATTGGCTCAATTCAGTTGAGGACAAAGGATGGTAAATTCTGTATGTTGAGTGAAGTTAGACATGTTCCACAGATGACCAAGAACATGGTTTCTCTCAGTCTTTTAGACAACAAGTGATTCATTTTTAAGGGTGAAGGTGGAAAACTGAGTGTCTACAAAAACCCAGTTTCAGTTCTAATGGAGCATAAAGGGAACCTTGTATATTTTGCAAGGATAAGTTGTGTTTGGGTCTGCTGCTATAGCATCTGCTGAAGTTTATCAGTCACAGCTGACAAAACTGTGGCACATGAGACTGGGTCACATGGGTGAAAAGGGGATGCAAATTCTTTCTCAGAAAGATCTTCTTGGGGGATGTAAGGTCAAGAATATGGACTTTTGTGAGCATTGTGTGTTTGAGAAGCTTCATAGGGGCAAGTTCTCAAAAGGGATACACAACACAAAGTCATCACTTGATTACATTCATTCTGATTGCTGGGGGCCGTCAAAGGTGGAGTCATTGGGTGGTCACAGATACTTTGTGTCATTCATAGATGACTATTCAAGAAAGACTCCGGTGGTGATGATGAAACATAAAAGTGAGGCATTCAAGAGCTTCATGCAATGGAAGGCTCTAGTTGAAAATCAGTTGAGGAAGAAGATCAAGTGGCTTCGTGCATATAATGGTCTGGAATTCTGCTGGAATGAGTTTGATGAGTTGTGCAGAAATGAGAGTATTGCCAGACATCATACAGTCAAGAATACTCCTCAGCAAAATGGTGTAGCTGAAAGAATGAATCAAACTTTTCTGGAGAGAGCAAGATGCATGCTCTCTCATGCTGGTTTGTCAAGAAGATTTTGGGCAAAAGCTGTAAGCACAGCTTGTTACTTAATCAATAGGAGTCCTCACACAGGGATCAGTTTCAAGACACTAGTTGAAATGTGCTCAGAAAAGCCTGCTGATTACTCAGTTCTAAGGGTATTTGGAAGCACAGTTTACTATCATGTCAGTGAAGGGAAACTGGAACCAAGAGCCAAGAAAGGAGTGTTTGTGGGGTATGGTGATGGAGTGAAAGGTTATAGGATCTGGTCATCAGCAAAGAATAGAGTTATTCTCAGCAGAGATGTTGTTTTTGATGAGAATTCTATGATCAGCTCATCAGTGGGTAGGATTCTTTGAAACTCAAACCGATCTTTGGCGAGAAAACGATGAGAAGGTGGAGTCGGGCAGATATGCAACACTCAGTTGAACAAAGTTAGTTTTCATCGATGACCGTTACTAAACCGTAATCGAATCCAAGCGATCGGTTGAACAGGTCGGTGAGCATCAAACTAATATTGGTCAGCAAAGTATAGCTGTCAGCAGAGCTAGAAGATCCAATGTTGGGATACCTCCCAGAAGGTATGGGTTTGAAGATTTGGCTGGATATGCACTTCAAGTTGCAGAAAAGGTGGATGGTTTTGAACCTTCTACTTACATGGAAGTAGTGACATGTTCTGAGTCATCTCAATGGTTTGCTGCCATGGGAGATGAAATGGAGTCATTAATGAAGAATCAGACTTGGGATCTTGTTAAACATCCAGCTGATAGGAGAGTTGTTACATGCAAATGGATCTTCAAGAAAAAGGAAGGATTGACTGAGGCAGAATGAGTCAAGTATAAGGCACGTTTGGTTGCTAGATGGTTCAGTCAACGAAGGGGTGGACTTTGCTG
Organism: Gentiana macrophylla; assembly: GCA_026214975.1. Classification (NCBI taxonomy): domain Eukaryota; kingdom Viridiplantae; phylum Streptophyta; class Magnoliopsida; order Gentianales; family Gentianaceae; genus Gentiana; species Gentiana macrophylla. The sequence continues at coordinate 79,388,683 of CM047815.1, forward strand.
AGATATTCTCACCAGTAGTCAGACATACTTCAATCAGAGTATTACTAGTAATGGTGGCACAACAAGACCTTGAACTTGAGCAGTTAGATGTGAAGACAGCTTTTCTACATGGTGAGGTAGACAAAGAGATATACATGACTCAGCCAGGGGGATTTCAAGTTCCTGGTAAATAAGCATTTGTTTGTAAGTTGAAAAAAAATCCTTGTATGGACTGAAGCAGGCTCCTAGACAGTGGTATAAAATATTTGACAGTTACTGTTAAGGGTGATTTTGTACGTTTTATAATGCTATATTTCACAATGATTTCCCTTATATTTGTATATTTTGCATAGAAAATGAGTGTTTAAATGATTTATTAAGCAAGTGAGATTTTAATTAGTTTATTCGCAAAATGAGGTTGTGTACGTGTTTTGATTATGGTTTTATGAGTATTTGGATTGTGTTACGTTTTGCGATGTCTTCATGTGATGTAGATACATGTTGGAGGCTAAATTGATGATCAAATGTTGATATAATTCGAGCTAAATCGAGATAGAGATGAGAAAAGAAGGATAAAGATGGAAGAAGGAAGAGATAATGATCAAGAGATCGAGTTCCAAAGATCGATGGACGAAGCGTCCACGGTCCGTCCATGGTGGACGGGCGTTGCTCAACCGAACAGCGTTTAGAGGTGCGATTTACATTTGAGCCTTCAAACGCTGCATAGACGACGGCGTTCACCTCCCGCCCGAAGCTCTGGACGGGCGTCCATGATGATGAGCAGCGTCCGGAGCGCGTTCTCAGTAGCGGCCGACATTGAAACTCTATATAAAGCAATGGATTCTCATCACATTAACACACAATTCGAACCCTAATATCTTGAAGGCGGCTCAGCCGCGTTTTACCCTATTTTCTTCAGTTTATGCACTTCAATTTCTAGATTAGATTAGGTAGATTTATGTTCTTTAATTCATCAATTTCAAGCTTTCAAAGGATGCTAAGAGGCTAATCCTCTTTGAACAAGCGTTGTGAAGCCGTCCATCAACAATTCAGCTTTTGTTCGTGATTAATTCGTGAGTTTCTACTTGAAGTTGTTTCTTTTATCATTGTTTATTATTGTGTATTGCAATTACATCGAAAGTTCTTTGCTTTTATGATTGTTTTAACTTGATGAGAGTCATGTTAACGATAGATCACCGTGATAAAAGAATAGATCTTCGATCTAATTAAAACGAGAGTTATTAGATTGACTTTCTAGATTAGAAATCGAAAGATTTCACGCCTAGGTTAGAAAGACGTAATCTTTAACATCGAAAGATAAAAGATTAGAAAACGAACTTGTCTACGAGAGTAGGAGTTTATGCCTTCGATTAGGTGAATCACGACTTGAGTAGAGATCATGAAATAATCCGAATTGGAATTGAATGTTGATAGGATAGGTGGATCAATTGCTTGTTCGTTCGTTATACTTGATTTAAATCCTTAAAACTTGATTTGCATAGTTTAGTTTATCTTTTGCACTTAGTTTAGTTTAGTTAATAAGTTCGTTACCCGTATCTTGCCTAGCATTGGAGTAATCCTCTGCCTAGTTAATTTTCTCGCATATTTGGTAGTTTAGTTCTTCGTTTAGTTTAGCTTCGTGACATAGGTTAGTTTAAACAAAAACTAGGATTTCACAATGATCTAGTTCCCGTAAGATCGACCGGCATAGCCTCTATACTACGATCCTTGCACTTGAGGTTAACCGGTTTATTACTTGTTGTTTTGTATTGATAAAATCCGGGACAAGTTTTTGGCGCCGTTTCCGGGGAACCGGACGGTTTGCCTAGTTTTTGTTTTTGTTTGTTTTTCGTTTTTCTGTGTTAGTTCAGTTGTTTTTTTTCTTTCTGTTTTCTGCGTTTTAATCCCTGTTTTTAGGTCGATTCCTAGGAAGATTAACCTTTAAGTAGTTAGGATATTGGTGTTTTAGATTAGGGTTAAAGTTTCTGTTAGTGATTAGTTTTTCTCCCTGTTTTTCCTGCTCTGTTTTCTTTACTTTTCTCTCTGTTCTGAAATCGTTTCTGTTCTTTTTCTGGAAAATTTTGCATATGAACGAGCGTCCATACCTATGAACGCCCGTCCACTAACGATATTTCAAAAGAGTTAATTGCAAAATAGGTTGATTTATGTGTTTTAATTATGTTTTTACGATTATTTGAGCGATATTACATTTAGTGGTGTTTTCATATGATGTAGATGCACTTTTCAAGGCTCAATTGATGATTACAAGAGATAATGAAGGCATTGACAAGATGAAAAAGGGATAGAGATCAAGAAATCAAAATTCGATCATATTGGATCAAGCGTCGAGTCCCGTCCAGTGGACGGGCGTTTCTTCGAATCGAACGCAGCGCCCAGAGATGGAAAGTTGATTCGTGAAGTTTGGACGCCGAGGTGGGACGCCGGTTGGACGAGCGTTTGATCATAACTCGGCCCGATTTGAAGTTCATATGAAGAATGGACGGGCGTTCCAAGAACAGCATTTAGCGTCCGGTAGCCGACTTAGCAGAACCGACTTTAAAATCTATATATAGTCGGGTCGTTTTTCCACACAAGGGACCATACACTCATTATTCAAAACCCTAAACCTAGGGGCGGCTTTAGGCTGCGTTTTCCTCTCTTTTATTCCAGTTTTATGCACTTTAGATCTAGATTGAACTAGTCACTTTTTATGAACTATTCCTGCACATTCGAGTTGCTGAGGATGTTTAGAGGCTAGAAGCTTCATCAAACGAGAATTGTGAAGCCGTCCAACGATCATTGATTTCGTTTTCTTCGGTTGTATTGTGAGTTTTTATTTAAAGGTTGTTTCTTATTCATGTTTATTACGTTTAATTGCTTTTATATCGGAAGATCTGCATGTATGATTGTTTATTGTTGATGGAAATCTTAATAAACCCTAGATCATCATGAATAAGAATAGTAACTCGAATCTATCACAACGGAAGTTAATAGGTTTAATTACTAGATTATAAACGTAAAGTTTGCACCTTTGGTTAGAAAACGCGTTAATCTTACATCGGAAGATAATAGATTAATAGATGAACTTTCTAAGGAATTAGGGTTCATGTTTAGACAAGGTGAATCACAACCTAGGTAAAAACCACATTATAATCGAGACTAGGAATCAATGCTTGTTGGATAGGTGGATCAATCCTCGTTTGTCCGTTATAAACTTGATTTAAATCCTTAAAACTTGAATTTGTCTAGTCGTCTACTTTTACTTGCATCTTAGTTTAGTTCGTTTAATTTGGTTCGCAGCCCGTATCTTTCCTAGCTTTGGATTATATCCTCTGTCTAGTTTTATCTTACATTTAGTTTGGTCTTATTCCTGCGCTGTAGTAGTTTCGTGACATAGTTAGTTGAGAACAAAAGCTAGGATTCACATTCGCCTAGTTCCCGTAAGATCGACCCGGCATCAACCTCTTTACTACGATCCTTACACTTGAGGTTAACCGGATTATTACTTGTTTGTTTTGTGTTAATAAAATCCGTGACAAGTTTTTGGCGCCGTTGCCGGGGAACCGGACGGTTGTCTAGTTTTTGTTTTTCCGCTTTTTCGTTTGTTTTTCTGTTTTATTTCATTTTAAATACCTGTTTTTAGTTGATAATTGTTTTAGGTAGTTGTTAAGTAGATAATTAGGGTTTAAGACTTTCCCTTAGTAGTTTTCTTGGAGTTTAGATCTTCTGTCTTTCTTTTTTTTTTTTTTTCCTCTGTCGTTCTCTCTTACTTTCTTTTACTCTCTGCAAATTTCTGCTTCTGTTCTAGTTTTCCTGCTACCAAACGAGCGTCTGGACATTGGACGCCCGTCCGCTGGAAAATTATCAATTGTGTTGTGTTTTTATTCACTTAGACGAGCGTCCATAATATCTCGGACGCCCGCTCAAGATTATTTAAATGCATCGACGAGCGTTTGGATCACTAAACGCCCGTCCGACCTCAATTTCATCTGGACGCCCGTCCAAACTTTTGGACGTCCGTCTGGTCCTGTTTTCTTCAACACTTTTGTTTCCTTTTCATTCTTGTCCACTCTTCTCTTTAGGCTTTTAATTCTAGTTTAAGTTTTTACTTTCTTAGCTTTTAGGTTTCGTTCCACTTGTTTTTTGGTCCGGTTTATGCAAACTCGGAGTCAAAAGGGACCGTTATTATACACCCCTGACCCCGAGCGAACCATAGTCCGGCCAAACAGGCGGAATTTCCGTTCTGCAGTTACCATGCACAGCGCGGCGAGATCTTGAAGAACAACTAGCTAGAGAAATCACTGATTTTGTGATAATGGCCGCTGATAATAGACGTACGTTGGCAGACTACGCCATGCCAGGCAAAGTCAAAGTCAACCCGGCTATTGTTATTCCAGCCATTACTGCACAAACCTTCGAGTTAAAACCAGGACTTATTCAGATGATGCAGCATGCATCTATTTTTCATGGTTATCAATCAGAGAATCCTCATACCCACTTACACACATTCTTAGAGATATGCGGGACTACACGCATCCAAGGGTAAGTGAGGATGCCATCAAGTGAAACTTTTCCCATTCTCCTTGAAGGAGAGGCTAAAGAGTGGTACACCTCTCTCCTCTCGAATCTATCACCACCTGGCTGAACTTGAAAAGAATTTCTAAGTCAATACTTTCCGCCTTCCAAGACCGCCCCGATGTAATCGAACGACATCTTCACATTCTATCAGAAAGAAAATGAGTCGTTCTTTGAATGTTGGAAGAGATTCAAGTCTCTTCTCAGGAAATGTCCCCATCATGGCTTGCCACTGGAAAGGCAAGTCAATACATTCTTCAGTGGATTGACCGAGCTTACAAAAGGCATGGTCAATAGCTCCTCTGGGGGGCATTTCTGAAGAAAACGCCTGATGAGGGATGGGCGTTGTTTGAGGACATTGCAAAGTACAACTATGCCCCTCTTATCAAGCAATTCAAGCACCTCCTCCTCCCAAGGTTGAGGAAGTCAATTTACAAAGTTTGATTGCCATCGCCGCAAAAAAGCAGATGGTACCACCTCAGTTTCCAATCCTATAAATCAAACTTCTTCTTTTCCACGAGAACCCTCAGTGTTTCAGATTATGAAAAATTGTCGTCGGACCGCCATATGAATGGCCAATGTCAATTTAATGCCCCTGCACCTTATCAAGTGAATGCTGTTCATGACTATGGACAGTACAATCAAGTCACATGTCAAAACTGTGACGAGGTGGGGCACATTTCTAAATTTTGCCCTATGAACGGACAAAATGCGGAAGTGAATGCATTCTATGGCCTGAGACTCTTTATTTCCAAAGAAGAGATGAGGGTACAGATGTCCTGATTTGTGAGGAGATTCCATCTTATTTCTTTGAGTCGATGATGATGATGACGTTCTATATCCACCCGTGAGGTACCTTTCACGACACTTCGATCATACCACTATGTCTATGCCTATCGTGCGCAAGAGCAAGAAGAAGAGAGTCAGTGTAGTTTGGAGAGAAAAGTTTAATGATCTTATAGCACACTTGACTTGTTGTTGTGGTGAAAATCATTTCCGCCCCAGTGCTCCTGATTCTGATACTGAGGTGGCGGCAGTCAAACCAAAGTGGCCCGATCCGGGTTGATTCTTGAACTTTGTGTCAAGCTATTGACATTAAAAAGAGCGCTCCTAGGAGGCAACCTAGTTATTTGTTTTTTTTTTTTTTATATTCTTAGGTTGTTTTATTGTTTAGAAATAATACTTTAGTTGATTTTGTGTTGATGGTTATTCCTCCTACGTTCATTGTGAGTGTTTTGTGTTATGTGTTGCTCATATACCCCGTATACCCCGAGATTATATGGTATGTCGAGTGTTGCAGATACTTTTGAGCGAGTGTTTTGAGTTATTATCTTGTCGGTGTTGTCTATTCAAGTTGCATCGGTATATTCATGCTCCGGCCTGACCTATGCCAACTTTCATCCGACAACCACTGTTGAAACCAGCTAAGTTTTTTTTTTTCATTTTTATTTTATTCTGCACATTCTGAGGACATAATGTGATTTAAGTGTGGGGGGGTGTTTGGGTATGTTTTTATGCTATATCCTTTGAAATATGAGTGAATGTTAAATTTCTGCGAAATTCAAATTTTTTGTGAGTCTCGAGCATATAATTGGAACTAGATGCTTGCTAGTTGTAGTTTTCTAACGATGATAGTATGTGACTTAGTGAGATAATTATAGCATGTTTTACTTTTATGGAGATAGTTTCGTTTTTCACTCACGAAAGCCTTTGATTTTGAAGCATGACTTTTGAATTATATCCTTTCATTATTTTTAATGATTTATCTTAGGAAGGTCAGTATAGTTACACCTAAGTTGGACCGTGTACTGTGAATATCATAAAGTTTGAATGTGATAAGTGAGATGTAACTTATGACTTTGAAAAGTGAATAAATAAAGTGAGTGAGCAATTATTAATAAATACGTTTGTCGGAAGCTGGTTAATGATTTGAGTGCGGTAGGGTATACCTCGTATGTCCTATACCACTATGATGACCAAAAGCTCACGACAGTCAGGAGAAGCTATCTTATGATTTGAGTAAGGTAGGGTGTTATCACGAAACATCCTATTCTACTATGATGGGTAAGAGCTTGTTCTGATATGCGTTACAATTGAAAATTTTGAAGAAATTGAAAATAAAAGTTAAGTCTTTGTTATCATGGATCTTATACCCAGTAGAACCGCATGATATGCTGTAAGGATTATCCTACTGAGTGCGTGAGAAGGCTTTGAGTGGAGCTATTACTGCCTATATCTAGGATAGTCATTGGAATTTTTGAGAGGATATTTCTTTGAAAGGCTTGCTAGATTGAGAATGGCTTGTCACACTTACACAGAATCTATCTCTGTGATGGTATTGTTTGCTATAGTTGTTGTATCTTTTGTTACGTGAGTTAGAGATCTATGTGGAATGCATGGAAGTTGAGCTATAGTTTTGATTGTTTTGCCCGAGGACGTACAAAAAGTTAAGTGTGGGGGAGTTGTTAAGGCCATATTTATATGATTATTAAAGGTTTATTTCATTATTATTTTCCCCACATTTGCGTAATTTACATGAGAATTAAGGGTTTAAGTGTAATTATTTAATAAAGATGATTTTAAGAGGGTTGTATGCAAAATTGATGATTTTAAGTGTTAATTTAATGGAATTATTATTATTTGGATTTTATTACTTTTTTGCATTGTTTATTTATCATCTAGGTGTTGATTTTCGTGCATATAATGAGGATAAATGAAGCTCAAGTCGAATTATAAGAGATAGAGTTGGAATTGGCTTGAAGAAATTGGATAAAGATGAAGAGATCCGATCCTCAGCAGTTCAAACGGGCGCTTCATCGATCTTGAACGAAAGGCCCGTCGAAGTGAATCGGCGTCCATGCGGCGTCGTAATCGTATTTTACATTCGAGAGTTGAGACGGAGGATGAACGAAGCGTTTACTCAAAGCATCCAGGCATTCTGGACGGGCGTCCACGAGACCAGACGGGCGTTCAAGGCCGACTTAACCCTAGCCGACATCAAATTCCTATAAATAAAGCGGCAGCCCCAACCCTAATTGATACCACATAATTGAGATCGCACTTTCACACCAAAAAGCTGCGGCCACAAGCCTTTTTACACAGAGATGAACTTCTCCAACCCAACAATCATCTTCAACATGATTGTTGGCTAAAAGCCTTGCAGTGAGTCGACGGAGGAAGCTTATCAACAACACAAAACCAACTAGAGAGTTCGATGCTTAAGTTTAGTGAGTTTATTTCATAGTTTTTCATTACTTTGGATCTGTTTTGTATTGCTTAAGTTTTATTGAATTAAGATTTGATGAAACGATCTATGTTTAATTTATGCTTGAATAAATTTATGAAAGTATATTTATTTAAGTTCTCTTTTATTCAAAGTAATGCATCTAATTGTGTTTTAAGAGATTATGCATGATTAGTTGAGTAAGAGTTTGGAAACAATCTCGTGAGACTTATGATACTTTGTATTTGGTTCCAAGTACGATGTACTGTGAATATCTAGAAGTTTGAATGTGATAAGTAATACGTAGCTAATGTCATTTGAAAAAGTTGAGTTAATAATGAAATCAATAGTGTGTGTCGGAAGCTGGTCGATGATTTGAGTGCGGTAAGGCATTATCTCGAAATGTTTTATTCCACTATGATGACCAAAAGTTCACGACGAAATGAAAAAAAGTCGCTTTATGATTTGAGTAAGGTAGGGTATACCACGTATGTCCTATTCTGCTATGATGAGCAATAGCTTATTCTGATGTGTGTTTAAATGTGAAATCAATTGAATCTACTTAAGAATTGGTATGAAAAGAATGAAATGAGACTTAGTTATCGTTAATCTTATCCCCAGTATAAACCGATGGATATGCTGTAGGGATTATCCTCTAAGTATGTCGGAAAGGTCTTAAATGTGTTCTATCATCTTTTCCGTGATATGCTCCGTTTTGTAGGGTGCATCTTATAAGTATCTTTTATTACTAGTTTGAAGGGGGTATTAGCTAGTTTTGCTTGAAATATTCAAGTTTGGATTTAGTGGAAGTTTTCTATGGCTATGCACACACACTCGGGTGAACTTCTGATTTATTGAGTCTATGGTATATGTGTTGAGATGTCTATATTCTTTCCGAGCCTTGATTTTGTTTTGTTTTGCTCGGGACGAGCAAAAGTTTAAGTGTGGGAGAGTTGTTAAGGGTGATTTTGTACGTTTTATAATGCTATATTTCACAATGATTTCCCTTATATTTGTATATTTTGCATAGAAAATGAGTGTTTAAATGATTTATTAAGAAAGTGAGATTTTAATTAGTTTATTCGCAAAATGAGGTTGTGTACGTGTTTTGATTATGGTTTTATGAGTATTTGGATTGTGTTACGTTTTGCGATGTCTTCATGTGATGTAGATACATGTTGGAGGCTAAATTGATGATCAAATGTTGATATAATTCGAGCTAAATCGAGATAGAGATGAGAAAAGAAGGATAAAGATGGAAGAAGGAAGAGATAATGATCAAGAGATCGAGTTCCAAAGATCGATGGGACGAAGCGTCCACGGTCCGTCCATGGTGGACGGGCGTTTGCTCAACCGAACAGCGCTTGAGGTGCGATTACATTTGAGCCTTCAAACGCCGCATAGACGAAGCGTTCACCTCCGTCGAAGCTCTCGGACGGGCGCCCATGATGATGAGCAGCGTCGGAGCGTTCTTGTAGCGAACCGACATTGAAACTCTATATAAAGCAAATGATTCTCATCACATTAACACACAATTCGAACCCTAATATCTTAGGGGCGGCTCAGCTGCGTTTTACCCTATTTTCTTCCAGCTTTATGCACTTCAATTTCTAGATTAGATTAGGTAGATTTATGTTCTTTAATTCATCAATTTCAAGCTTTCAAAGGATGCTAAGAGGCTAATCCCTCTTTGAACAAGCGTTGTGAAGCCGTCCATCAACAATTCAGTTTTGTTCGTGATTAATTCGTGAGTTTCTACTTCGAAGTTGTTTCTTTTATCATTGTTTATTATTGTGTATTGCAATTACATCGAAAGTTCTTTGCTTTTATGATTGTTTTAACTTGATGAGAGTCATGTTAACGATAGATCACCGTGATAAAAGAATAGATCTTCGATCTAATTAAAACGAGAGTTATTAGATTGACTTTCTAGATTAGAAATCGAAAGATTTCACGCCTAGGTTAGAAAGGCGTAATCTTTAACATCGAAAGATAAAAGATTAGAAAGCGAACTTGTCTACTTAGAGTAGGAGTTTATGCCTTCGATTAGGTGAATCACGACTTGAGTAGAGATCATGAAATAATCCAATTGGAATTGAATGTTGATAGGATAGGTGGATCAATTGCTTGTTCGATTCGTTATACTTGATTTAAATCCCTTAAAACTTGAAATTTGCATAGTTTAGTTTATCTTTTTGCACTTAGTTTAGTTTAGTTAATAAGTTCGTTACCCGTATCTTGCCTAGCATTGGAGTAATCTCTGTCTAGTTAATTTTACGCATATTTGGTAGTTTAGTTCTTCGTTTAGTTTAGCTTAGTGACATAGGTTAGTTTAAACAAAAACTAGGATTCACAGCATGATCTAGTTCCCGTAAGATCGACCCGGCATAGCCTCATACTACGATCCTTGCACTTGAGGTTAACCGTTTTATTACTTGTTGTTTTGTATTGATAAAATCCGGGACAGTTACATAGTCCAACTGGGTTATAGCAGAAGTCCTTATGATTGTTCTATCTACAATAGTCAACTAGAAGACGGATCATACATCTATCTTGTTCTGTGTGTGGATGATTTGCTGATAGCTGCAAGAAAGAAGTATGATATTTAGAATCTGAAAGACCTTCTTAGTGCTGAATTTGAAATGAAAGATTTGGGTGTAGCCAAGAAAATCTTGGGGATGGAGATCTGGAGAGATAGAAGTCATAAGAAACTATTTTTATCTCAGCAGGGCTATATACAGAAGATTTTGGCCAAGTATGGTATGTCTGCTGCAAAGAGAATAGATACTCCTATGGCATCAAATGTTCGTTTGTCAGTTTATGCTTCACAGTCAGCTGAGGAGAAGGAATATATGTCAAAAGTTCCCTATGCTAGTGGGTTAGCGATCGATGTATGCCATGGTGTGCACTAGGCCTGATCTGGCTCAGGCAGTCAGTGTTGTCAGCAAGTTTATGGCTCAACCTGGAAAGGAACACTAGAAAGCTGTAAAAAAATGTTCAGGTGGGGTACAACTGATGTTGGTCTCATTTATGGAGGTGATACTCAGACTTTGGTCACAGGATACTGTGATGCCGATTATGCAGGTGATGTGGACAGTAGAAAATTAATGACTGGTTATGTTTTCACATTGAGGAATTCAGTTGTCAGCTGGAAAGCAACTTTGCAAGCAACAGTGGCTTTATCAACTACTGAAGCTGAGTATATGGCTCTTACTGAAGCAGCCAAGGAAGCAATCTGGTTGAAGGGTCTAGTCAGTGATTTGGGGCTACATCAGGATCAAGCTGAGATTTATTGTGACAGTTTAAGTGCAATTTGTCTAGCTAAGGATCTGGTTCATCATGAGAGAACCAAGCATATTGATGTGAGATATCATTTTCTGAGAAATGAGAAGAGGGTGGTAGTGAAGAAGATCAGCACCAAGGAAAATCCTGCTGATATGCTTACTAAACCAGTTCAACAAAGCAAGTTTCAGTTGTGTCTGGACTTGCTTAACATTCAAAGCTTATAGTCAATTTTCTGGAAACTCAGTTGAGGGCAGGTCAGCTGAGTGGATTCTGTGGAGATGTCTGGTACAAGTACATCTTGGCATTGACGAATGAATCTGGTACAAGTACATCTGAATTATGCAATCTAGTGACGTTGAATGAGAGTTCAAGTCATGGTGGAGATTTGTTAGTTTTGTGACTTGATCTCTAAAACTGGTGGAACTAATCTGAAAGCTGGAACTGAGTTTTGTAAAGTGAAACTGAGTTTTGGGAAAAGCTGAGGAAACTGAGTTTTGGTGGAAACTGAGTTTGCTGAGTTCTACATATGAGTTTGCTGATTACAAATGAGTTTTCTGAAAAGTGGGTTTTCTAGGAAAGTCAGTTTGGAGCTGAGTTTCGTCTTGTGGATAACAGCTGGAGCTGGGGTCCACATCAGGGGTATTTATGACAATTCCGACAAAGATCTTTGGCGGTTAGGTTTTGGGATTTGTGCATATAAATACCGAAGTTGTAATCAATGCAAAGTGTCTTTAAAAGTGTCATTCACACACTTGTGAAAACCTTGTAATTCTGTGCATAATAAAATATCTCCTTTTCTGTCCGTGGAGTAGTCGGCACAACGCCGGAAACCACGTTAAATCACCGTGTTCTCTTTGTTTTTGTGTTTTTATCAATTTCCGCCTTATTTTTCTGTTAGATCGAATCTGTTTTATCTTTCTTCAAGTGTAAGTTTCTCGTCTGTGTATTAACACTAGTAAACCTGGAAATTAGCACAAAATGAGCATAATGACACGGAATTGGACCATTTATATCCCAGAATTCATTAAACTTACTGTAGATTCATATAAAAATAAAAATAAAAAACTGGCGTTGAGTCGATAACAAGGCTGGCGCTGAGCAGGTGACAAAACCATGTTGGTTCAACATGATTAAATAAATAAAAACACATACCCGGCAGTTTTAGTTCAGAGATGCAGAAACTAAAACTCACTTGCATGAAAACTACCAAAACACATAGTTGTCTAAAAATGATTTATAGTTTTGGTTTGATTGTTTCAACGATAACTATGTGTTTTGGTGGGCTTCAATGATAACTATGTGTTTAAAACCACCAAAACTCCATGTTGATGATTTATAGTTTGATTGTTTCAATGATAACTCAACTAATAATGAAATAAATTGACATTGGTTTGAATTCTATTTCATTTGTATGTCTTGGGGGTTCATCGTTATGACCTAGTCTGTGTCAGTCATTAAAAAGTTATTTCATGTCATTAAATATCATAATCCCCTCATAATTAATGATGTAGATGTATAATTCAGCATATATTAATATCAACTAAAGTTTATCACTTACAGTACAAGGCACAAAGCTATATTGATCTATTGCATGTATTATACAAGTGTCTTAGCATATATTGATTTAAGCTATATTGCCAAAATCGAGACACACATCATTAAGACATCAAGAATTTTATCAAGAATAATATCACACATTGTTTGATCAAGTGTCTTTATATGATACAAGTTTGATATTTTGTGTATCATTAATTAAGGCACACTCTCCTTGATTAATCAGCCTTTGACCCGTTAGGAAATCGATACACGAACGCATTAGAATTAAAAAAAATTATTTTATTTTTCCAAAATTGACTTCGTTTTTAAACAATAAACAAAGAGAAAAGTAGAAAATAATTCATACAGGATTTGATCTTACAAAAGATCGGCGCTTTGTCTACGGTGTAGTTGTGAACGGAGCCGCCCAAGTGTTTGGCCTCTACCGTTGATCCACACGAACCTCCTCCGGAATCCTTTCTAGGATTGCTATTGGAAAAACTTGGTTGCTAGACAAACTTTTCCTTCCTTTCAAACTCTCAAAAGAAGCTCAATTATTTTCTAGTAAAATAATACTCTTGTAATTGTGATACAAAAAAACTCGACACCCTTCCCTTATATAGGGGAAAGTGGCGCCCCAAGCTCTCAAGGAATGCCTTGGAGAAGTTTCTTGTGTGGAGTAGATAGAAAAAAAAAATTTCCTAATAAAATAAGGAACTATGGAAAGTAAATATCTTTGATTGATTTATCCCGCAATTAATATATAATCTTTTATCAATTAAATTGCAAGATATATGTGTATACACATAAAGTAGCGCCCGAATATGTCCAAAAATAGACATTATGGAAATTTAATTATTCTACATAATTAATATACATATATTGTATTATTATTATTTATTCATAATAAATAAATATTTTTTTGTTTCTATAGATAAATAAATAAATACTACAATATTTGTTTGTCACTATAACACTTTATAGTTGGGATAGATTATTTCTTATTTGGTTATCATTATAACCACATTTTAATTCCGGATAGAAGTTAATATATGTGTCACCCGATAGGTTTCCGAATATGTTGGCTCTAAGTATAAAGTACGTTTACTAAAATGCCCTTCACGCATAACTATCATGATTAGCATCTAGCAACACGTCATGACTTCCAATTATCGGAAGAGTCAAATGCATGGACTTACTACCTCTCATGTGAAACGGTTACCGTGTAAATAGAATCATATCGCTGTTATAATATTCATACAGTCACAGCTCGAGTGTAAAAACATTAACGACCGTATCTTATAATCCGGATCTCCCATTCTCTTGAAGTAACTCATTACTTCCACTTTGCAAAAATTCTCGAGAGCAAGACATTTCTTATAATAAGACCCTTTCAGATATTTAATCCTAACATTAGGATAAGCGATTTCCGGATGAACAACAAGAATATTACGCATGCTTCAATATCACATCCAAACACTCCGGCATGGTCGCCCCGTGATTAGGGGAAACCTCAATAAGCGTCAAAGCATGATAATTCACACAGTGATGTCATGATAACTCCGGTCTAAGGATAATAACACAACCGCCACATAGTGTGACGCTTAATAAAGTAAGCGAGTCAGTCTAATTTATGCATTCTCTAATACACGTCCACGTACAGTCCAAGTGTCTCTACACTTCGATAGACGAGATCTATCCACATCTTCACAAGATGGAAGACATCTAATATGTGATAGTCTAACCATACTATTAATGTCCCATTTAATAGCACATATGACTAGAGACAATTTAAGCATCAAACCAGTTGAAGTGAATCGAGATATTATCAACCATAATCACTATCATGGTTTCTCTATCATAGTTTAATATTAAGGACATTATCATATATACAATAATAATAAATTGGTTTATGCAATAAACATAATATATAATAACAATAGTCATTTCAGTATTCATAATATTATTATTACATGAACTAATTAGACTGTAATTCAACATGACCCTACATAGAGCCACACGATCAAGAATGATCCAAGGTTCACAAATATGCAAGAAGTCTTCATTTTTTTTTGTGAGAAAAGAATTATTAATAACCAAAAAGTTACAAGCGAATTTGAAATAAAACATAAAAAACTAGCTAGTTACACTAGGATTACAAAGAAACCAAGCTAACTGCTCAAATTACAAAAGAACAACCATCCATCCATTCTTCAACATCCAAATGAGGATTCTAATCCCAAAGAGCATCATCCCGACCTCATATGATGGTTACACTCCATTAACTTGGCATTAAGCCACGATGTTATACACGCTTCATGATTATCGCCGTCAGGGCCATGATTGATCCATAAATGCCTCCTAAACGACTCAATGTCTTTGACCATGACTCCAATGTCAGCACAATCGCCTTCCCTACATGGGAAACTTATATAAAGGATCATCATCCTCATAATATAGAACTACGTTCGTCTTGATCTCATTATTATTGGTACGCATGCTGTAACGCCCCGCTCCCGGATACCGAGCCCTTATCCGGAAAAGAAACGTTCGGCGCGTATAGCATTAAATAAATCTAATATTATACGCAAGCCTCTATGTCGTCGTATCGAATAAAGGCAAACGGAAGCTAAAAAGACTCGGGTAAAAACATAAAAGCTACTATGAATAGAAATTAACCATACTAAAGATGGAAATGTAACTTTATTACATTAAAAGGAAAATACGAAATCCAAAATAAACGTACGACAAGTCTCGAAAGACCAAAAGCCTACTCCAAAGGTACTAAAAAGTCTATTAAATGAATAACATAATAAATAAAAGATAAATTTTCAACGAGGCGTTGTCATCGAAATCCTCCTCGTAAACATGCTCAACCTGTTCGTCTTCTCACCCCACAATGCATACAAAAGAAAATGCAAAGGAGGTAAGTACATAGTACTTAGTAAAAGTGAAAAGCTATGACAACAATTAAGATTTATAAAGAAAAGATATTTAATCGTTTAATTATTTATGTGTGACCGACTCAATCTGGGGTTCATTTCATGTCCATCAACATGAATTGACTAGACGTTTCTACTTAACTTATCTATGTTACAACCGCACTCAAGGGCACTACGCGTATCCACTTTTGGGACACTCTTGGCAACATATTAGTGGATCACACCAATATCCACGAAGTCTAGAATAAGTAGACTCCGATAGTACGCACACCTCAGTGAAGTCCCTCCGTACTTAGGTTTTTTTGACCTACGGAGTTCTTCCACCTTCAGAGGTAGCACACACATCGCGATATAGACTGGTGCCTATCCAAGAGAGACATGTTGTTTAATCTTTTACTAGTCAAGTAGGTAATTTTATTAGAATGATTAACTAACCACCTAAGTGTTTCCAATTAATCTCCCTCACCTTGACTACTCTCTTCCTAGACCACTAGACACAGACAAGGCCTAGCAATTACACTGACATTGATGAATGCTAATTCATCAAAGCACAAGCTTATCATGCTCTTCCGACGGATCCGAAATTCAACTCCCTTTAAGAGTACATTCGGTGTTTTAACTGAACGAATCAGAAGCTCAATTCAGGCTTGTTTATGTTTATCCAATATTATCATATCATAAATAAGGGTTTAAAACTATAATAACATGATTATGAGGCTCGAAACCAAGCTGAAACGATAAAACAGTAAAAACAAGGTAAAACAGGTCAAACGCCCGTTTGACATCCTATGGACGCCCGTTTGGCATCGAACGCCCGTCCACTAAACCCAAACGCCCGTCCGTAAAAAAACGGCTACATCCTGAATCAAAAGTCTAACCTCAAACGCCCGTATTCCTGGTGCAAACGCCTGTTTGAGCTGCTAGGGTCTCAGACGCCCGTCCGCCTGGGTTTTTCCCAAAACGCTAAAATCTTCACAACTCGATTTCTAAACCATCTCTAACCTAAATCACATCCAATTAAACATAGTAAAACACAGAAAATTATATCTAATCATATCATAGCATCGATGATCATCGATCAACGAAAAGACACATCTTTCTATCATCTAAACACCTTAGAACTTGATCTAAACCTTATAAACGATAATTGGAATCATAGGAAGAGCCGCTTACCTTAGTTGCCAGCAAAACCGCAAGCAACATGCCAAGCAGCTGCAACAACTGTGGATCCTCAACCCCAAAACCTATGTGATCAACAAGAAACCCTAAAATCCTATTTCTTTGCAGAAAACCGAAACTGAAAAAGCCTGTAAAACTGAAGATTACCTGGGTTTACTGCTGTGAAACTATTTTTAGATTATTCTACGCTTCAAGACGATCGTTTCGACTACTCATGGCTGTGAAACAGAGCTACGGATTAAAAGATGCGAATTTTTCAAGAATCGAACTCTACGAATACCAAAACTAGGGTTAAACCGAAAACTTACGAAATCGAGAGATGTTATTTTTCAAAGTTGCGTCTCCTCGCGCTGATCACTTTTCTCTCCTGCGGCGTCTTGAACAGATGAACGGATTGATCACACGGTTCTTCCTTTTATTTCGCTTTCTTCTCCGCGTCGCCTCTCTGTGTAGCGCCGTTCCACTTTTTTTTCTTCCAGAAATATGCATACCACACAATGAATTAATTTGGGGATTAATTCCATTTTATAGCCAATAATTAAATCCTTTATAATTAATAGCTAAATCCTTTAATAAATTCATTTTTAATTAAATAAATGGGACAAATAATAATTAGGTCGTAGTAAATACACCCAATGACTATTTTACCCTTTTACGAAAAGTCGGGATGTTACACATGTAGTCATTACTGGCACAACCATATTCCATCAACAAATCCATCATATATTTAGCTAGTTAGATCATCCTTTTGAGGTTCAATTACCTGCATAACAACCAATTTTCACACCTTATAATTTCAGGCATTGTCGTGTGTGTGGACTTGATTAACAATATTTCCAAAGCTCACAAGGGGCGTATCCGTATTGGCGGAGGAGGTGAACGTACTCATGAAGGAAACTGCCTTTACATGGAGTGTGTGTGTGCGTGCGTGCGTGGCAAAGAGATGAATGGGTAATACTATTTCTCCTTTTACAGAGGGATCAGTAAAGAAACGTCTCGGTTCATGGTCCTTTTGATTGATTGCTCCAAGCAGTCGCAAAATGATGTCTCGATAAGATAACTCAAACCTTTTGAAATTCAAAAATTGCAAGTTGGCATCGGACAAATTACGTCATTCACATCATAGCGGTTACATTTTGACCTCTCAGCTTGTGCCATGTCATCTCTGTGCAGACCTAACCTACAATACATATCCTAGCTCTGGTCCAGGGGTATTTTACGTAGCTGAGACCGGTCACTCTACATGCGACACTCATCGAAGCTCGCAATTAAAAAAAGATGGCTACGTCAGCAAGTTGCCATCTCAGTATGGCACATGTCGCCCTTATATGAGTCAACCAACATGACACATCTCGTCCTCTTTCCTTTATAGCCGGCATGAAGTAGGTCGTCCACGGTCCTTCACGACCGACGTGGTGCAGGTCACCCTCGGTCTCAGACAACAGTTACACCCCATAATGAGCACTCCGAACATTTCACCACGACAGTAACTGCTCCGAGATGTTCGCTCCATTTCTTTAATGTGCGGTAACACCTTTGTCCATTACTTCAATTCATAATAATGCACCATCTCACGATGGAACCCTATATAAAGTGATTTTTATCCTCAATTTTTTAGATACGCTCAATATACACATGTTTTACATATTGAACTCACACTCAATAGAAATTTTCCTATCGTTGGACAAATTCTAAGCCTTCTTACGTTTTGCTTGTTTTGCAGGCTCGGAAAAATGCTTCTTGGATCATTATATTGAGTTCCAGCATTGTCATATATATATATATATATATATAAAATCAGGATTCACGGGAGGGATTACTTTTTTGGTACTTGTCCACTGCGAACTGTTGGTGTTGCCGAAAATCAAAAGGTAAATGAGGATTGATCCGCTTTAATTGTAAGAAAGATTCGAATTGCAGCAAAGGTAATAACAGTGAAAGATCAGTCATGTGGTAGGCTGGGGCCAATAGGGATAAATTGGTCCACTTGCTTACCTGGAGAGATGCAGATAGATGAAGGACAAAGGTTTCTTTTTCTTTTTTTCACTTTGCATGCAACTGACTGGCAAAAAGGAATCTATGCAGAAAGGACCCTAAAACTACAAGTTTGTCGAACAGAGCACCCTAAATTTAAAGGGATAGATGGGTATCACTATCACACAGCAGCTACTCATAAAGTGATCATTATGCATCTAAGTTTGTTAATGTAATTAAGCATTTGTTCATATATTTCTGATAGAATATATAAAAAAATGTAAAATATTTTATATTTAGTTAGTCGATATCCGTAGAATCTAGTCATGGAATTAAGTTGCCTAATTTGTGCCTAAACTATAGCCCGAATTTACGATAGAGTTGATGTATATTATGCTAACCACATCAATGAAATCGTGCCTCTTCTGCTCTTGAATTTGCATCTCGTGCCCACATCAATGAAATCGTGCCCGAATTTGCATCTCATGCCCACACACATCTCTACAAAAAAGGCAAAGCTAAAAGGAAAATATGAACCATAAATAATTTAATTTGTACCCTCCTTGATCATGCCTCCCTCCCGCCTCTTTTTGGCTTCTTACTCTACAAATGGCCACATATCCCTAAAACATTTTCCCTCACAAGTCTCTCCAACACAAGTCCTCGACTCAATTTCTCTATCATCGAGATCCCTTTTACACGAACGAGATTGGAGTTCATTGACCATAAAATAGGGAAAGGGATGCGGCTTCTGCTGTGGAGGTATTTGAGGGAAAATTCCACTTTTTATTTTTATTTTTATTTTAGGGATAGGGTACCGTATAGGGTTTATGCTACAAATGCCCTAACTGTTAGGTGTAGTGCCCGAAAGACAATTTGTGTAATTGTTTTTAATAATGAATGACAGAATTTATCTCACCTTATTACTTGCTTTGTGCTTGTAAAGTAATACATCGCCGCAAAACCCTAAGTATATATCAGTATGTAACCACTTAACTCATGTATGGATTACACGTGAGGATTGAGTTAGTGGAGATATGCTTAAATCTGTTAGTCCGTGGTGAACTTAATCGAGTTTAGTGGTCTCTTGATTAAAACACCAATAATGCGCCTAACACCTTAGGGTGTGATAGTCTTATCCGGACTGTCGGTAGAGGGTACTTACGTGGGGCATTTATATATGATGGCATTCATATATAGATTGGACCGATTTAATCGAATTTCTCGGTATAATTCCGTAATCGAGGAATCTTATTAAATCATTAGATGATCATATATGGATCAACCTTAATCTCGAGGAGGTGATCGCGCAGGTCGCTTGTCCCGAGGTAGTGTTTGATGTGTTAGTTACGGTTCACTTTAATATGTGTTCCAAGCCACTTCTCATTGGCACTATCTCAGGATGAGTGAGTAGTTACGATTTTCACAGACATGGAATCCATTCCTTCCTCATGGGAAGTAGAGAGACGATCCCTTATTTGTTAGCCCTAAGAAAGTGATCGATCCCGGGAGTTTCAGCATTTGACTAATTAGCTACTAGTCGATATGCATACTAATTGATCATCAGAAGTTAATGGTAAATAAGGATAAGATATTCGAAGTCGGGTTCACGGAGACTTCCCACCGTAATGGACGATCTATGGAGGGTTAATCCGTATGTAGTGATTATATCAATGGACGCTTATTCACTCTACATGGGTTGAGTATAAGTATACATCTATAATCGGTAGAGTTCGATTTCGGGTTTATGGTGGCGTAATCCCGAATTAATAATTAATGTACTTATTCATTCGATTTAATAATTAATTATTGGAGCTACTTTGGTTATAGTCCATGGTCCCCGATGCGCTTTCGTAATTCTGGGACTAGTAATCTTGTTATTTGGGCTCATTGATAATTAATTTACTGGGCTAATTAATTGATATGCATGGATATTATTTAGTTGAAATTTAAATAATATAATACACATAAAAGACATTTTATGTGGGCTAAAAACCCTAATGGTGGCGCCAATTAGTGTCTCTTTTATCACAAGAATTAATTTTTGTGATGTGGAAAATAAAAGATATTCTTGTTATATGATTGGTTGGATGACTTCATTATTTGATTTCCTATTGGTCAATACATGTCACAATTAGTCATTAAGGAAAATATCTTTTATTTTGTTTAATTAATTATTTATGTAATTAATTAAAACTTGGAGACCAGGATTTACTCTCCTATAAAAAAGAGAGTTATTCCAAGGAAATTGATAAGCAATTTTCGACCACCACTTGTAAAAAGGAGAGAAAAATTAGTTTTTTTTGCGCAGGGTTTTAGAGGAAGAAAAACTTGGAGTTTTTCTTGGTGTTGCATATCAAGGAGGTGCTTTTATCAAGAAGGGTGTCCACCAACCGCTTGGAGAACACATCGGAAGATCAAGGCGACTCTTCCCGTTATTGGTAACACGTTCTTAACCCCTTGTAGTTGTTTAAGTCCTTTAATTATGAATTGTGTCATATAAATCGTGATCCATCCATTTGCGCATAGATCTAATTTTGGTTAGATCTAAGAACCCGCATCCTTCATGTGGTATCGAGGCGGGTTCCACGATTTATATAGTCATAATCGTAATTAAACGATTTAAAGAGTGGAATTGCATGTAGGTGATATTTTACTTATTATTATGCATTAATAATTTTTAAATTGCTATGGTTGAAGAGATGGATTGGGGTTGGCACCGTTTTCCCGTTAGATCTATTGTAAACTCATATAAACGATGAAAATTCGTTCATATGAGTATAGGAAATTATGTAATTCATGTATTATTGCAATTTTAATTTCCAGAAAATAGATCTGTACATTAGCTGTTTAGTCTTTTCGTTTTTCCCGTTGTTTGAGCCGTTAAAACGAAGATCCCTCCGGTCAGAATCAAGATTGGAAGTTGATGAACAATCCCACAAATTTTGGTGTCGATCAGAGTCCGTTTGGGTTTCCGTTCGTTGCTGCGAAGTGGCTGCTGTAACAGAAAAACGCAGGATTCACAGAAACCCTAACTGTGACTTCTTCGATTTTCTGGGAACAATTGGACCGTTCAAATTAAAATCCGACCGGTCAGATCGATAATAATGGAGTTTTGGACGTGAGATAAAATTTTCAGGACGATCGGGATTCATCTTGATCCCCGATCGGCCTCGGGAAGTAAATGATGCGCTGCTGTAAGAGTCTGTTTCAGCAGCAAGTTGGGCGGCTCACTGAGGAATATTGACAAGTCAAAGCTCCAATCCGACCGTCCATCTTCAAGTCCGAAGAATGAAGATCAGATCTGGAAAGTTTCGTCCCGATCCGAGTTCGTTTGATATTCCGATCGTCGAAGATTCTTAACAGCTGCAGATTAGGGTTTTAATTTATTTTCGAGTAGATTAGTTACGGGGGTGCCAACGGTCCATCTCGGTGTTTATTTTCCGCACTAGTATACATGTGTAGATTGTATGAGTAGAACCGGAAAATTGCCATGACATGCATCATATCATGAATTCCACCGTATGCATACATGTAGAAATTAATTCGAGGAATTAGTTAGGCATGTATAAAACACACGATTAGTTTTAATTAATTGTTTGATATTAATTAGAAACTAATTAGGTAAAAACCGAGGAACACGGGTTTTTCAATCGTCGAGGTTGGGTGATGGATTCTCGGTGAATCCCACTCTGCGAAAGCATAAGGAGTAAAATCCGAAACCTCGTGGTTAAGGTGTTGGATTCTTGGTGAATTCCACCTTACCTAGAGCGAGATTACGTTTTTGTTCCGTAGTGTCTACGTGAATGTTTGATGTTTAAGGATTGGATAATCACGGGCAAACAGGTTCGAAAGTGGTTTAACCACGGTTGGGTGGTCAACAGTAGCTACGGCTCAATCGACTTCACCCTCCACGTGTGGCGTTTGCACGGGGGTCTGGCAATACTGAGTCATCCGAAGAGCCACTACGGCTCAACGGAGCTCTCCTAGCCTTGACCCGTCCGACGGCCACATATGTTCTAACGAATAGGTCGGGTGGGCTAGCCCACATAACCGACAACATTCGGGCCTATGATTTATTGTTCCTTAATGAAACATCAAGTCCAAAAACGTGATCAGTAAACCCACCACTTTTTCAAAATATTGAGTGGGAGCGGGAGAGGCGACAGCCGACCCCACGACCCTCATTGCTGACACAAGCAACGTGAGAGAATGGTGACGCCTGCGTGCGGCTTTGATTTCGCCCCCTAAGGAAGGCCTTCACCGCTATCAAAATTCAAGGCTTGGTCTCCGAAAGGATAGGATTTTGGGTACTCGTCGGGTCACCGACCGACCCTAGGCGGCACTTTCGGGTCTACCTAAAAATCTGAGACAGATGAGGTCACACTCATAAAAGGTATTTTTGGTAGTACCTTGGCTGAAAAAAGGAAAGGTGATTGACGATCACAAATGAGATGTTCGATTCTCAATCGATCTTCAATATTAATCGAAACCTCTTTGACCTACCCTAAGGCGGCACTGAGGCATTAGATTAAATCCTTGGAACGGTAGGATAGACTATAAGTACTTAGTTTATGTTCCTAAAATTTTAGTAGTGTATGATTTGGATTTATTTTTTCACAAATTTTATTTACAATCGTAATATATATATCTCTAAGGTGCTAGGATCGCTAGTGTAAAATTGACTAGTAATGACTTCGTTAAAAAGTGGTAAGTAACTGGAACGTTGTATTTATTAATCTCACATACGATTAATTTTTCGGAAGAGATATGTCTCTTGAGCCTTCAAAACTTAAGTGACGTAAATAAGTATGTCACTGCTGTCACTCGTGCAGAACGAGAGACAACCGTAGTTAGTTTGAAAGATGATTGGGACGATAAAATTCTTCTAGTGAATTGTGTAGTGTCTACACGAGAAATTTTCTGATAGAAAAATTGGAGAATCATAAATTAAAGTGTCGCTAGTTAGACGGTATTTGGAACCGATAAACTAGTGGGAGCTTTTATACTATGTTCTTCTCGATTTATTAGAAAATCGGTCCCCACTGGTAACACTTTCATTAGACATCCCACAGTTCACGAGTAGTGTCTACTCAAACGAATCGCTAGTTCAAGACTATTCCCTTTAAGGAAAGTTAAAGATGGGAAAGAATGTCTATAAGTGTTAATCATCTTAACTAAAGTTTTGAGGCTAAACCGAAACATTAATTAAAGAAAGTATAGGATAAGGAAAGTGATTTCGGATCACTAACCAATGAATCATAGCGACTTTCTTAACCGAGTAACTTGACTCAAAGTGGCTTAGTTCTTTGGAAGAACAATAAAGTTGTGCATTAATAAAGTAACAACGGGCAGTAATTTCAGCTAGAATAGTGGGAGTGATATAAGGAAATGAATTTCGGATTCTATCCTTGAATATCACAGAAAAATTTATTTTTCTGTTTACAGATTCGTTGAAACAATTGGATTCACTTTCAACTCGATATATTGTTGCCACATAGAAAGTGAATATGACATTTGTAGTACGAATCCGAGACTCGGACTTTTGTTTGATAAAGTCAGAACCACTTAGAACAGCTGAATAAGTACGTGTAACACATCTAAAACTATTAAAGGTAAAAGGTTTCCGTATTAAGATAAACGACCTTTCAATATCTATTAATTAGTGCATATATCCTAGAGACAAGACCTGCTGACTGGCTAAGGGTGATTCCTATCTCCGGTCTTGGAACACTATCTCAAAGGAACAATGACTAAGTTTCTTTTCAATCGGAAAGGGTAATAGTTTTGAAAGGGTAACATAGCTTGTTCACCATGACCTTCGGGGTCTAGAGATACAAGCTAGTGGGAGATTTTGAGTGGTGACATTCTCATGCGATAACTACTCAAAACACTGGTTGGTTTATCGAAAGAATACGAGGAGGAGTCTCTGATTTTAGCAGAGAATAGAGTATTCCATGCTCAGAAATAGGCTATCGCATAGTCTTGGGACTGATGCTCGGCCTGCCTCCTAGTGGAATGTTTCTCACTGAGGAAGAAACCATAGACTTGCCCTGTATAGTTATTGATATGCTACAATACACTGCTAAACTCGATTAAGATAATTCGTTGCAAAATAACGGTTAACATTATTATGTAAACCGAGAAGTCTACCTAGAAGATGCTAGTGAGTTTATGGATAAGGAGTGAATTCGGTTCACACCACTTCCATAAATGTAGGCATTTAGCATTTAATGCTTAAAGGTAGGATGGAAATTTTATGCGATCACGTTGATTGTAACTGTTTGTGAAACATCTTAATGAGACGAGTGAAGGTTGATTATAAGATTCTTGAGATCAGAAAGTGACGGTTGAACTGTCACAAGCCTTCTGATAGAATCTATAAGTAACAACCTTAAACCTTGGAGTACGGTTACCCAAAGGTAGTTACTATCTGATTTAATCAGACCACATCGGTTGTTGGTGATTACATCGATAAATACTACTAGATCGTAATGTCAATCCACCCAAGACACAGTGGGAGTATGGTTTAACCGTTGACCCATTGTGATTTCGTGGACTTTATAATCTGCTGGGGTGATTGATAACATATGGCTCTTGGTGGGCTGTATAGGATTCTGATTATAGAGGTTAGTTTGAAAACCTTAACCCTGTGAATGGAGTTTTGGTACTCCAGTTCTGTTCAGCCTCTTGTAGAACCACCTGAGTGTCTCAGGCCCAGTGGGAGCAATTGGATCTACACGGAAAAGAGTCGAATGAATAGGAAAGTTTAAACTTTCAGCGCAAAGTTGAGTGGTATAGGGGTGATTCCCTGACAAGTAGAGAGTTAACCAGACCTTGAACTCTCTCACCACTCAGTCTTGCTAGATTTCGTTAGAAAGCAGAAAATAGGGGTGATTCCCTGAGACTTTCTTCTTCGAACAACGGAATCGAATTCATTTAAATGTATGGTTTTAGCTAAGAATGAATAACGGATTCGTTACAAAGCGAGTAAGATAGGGTGATTCCCTAAGATCTTTTTTGCGAGACTAACGATATCTTAATTCATTCGTAAAGAACCTTTGGTAGAGGCTGCCATGGCTTATATCCTTTGTGGATTTAAGAGAACCTCTCGGTCATTTAAAAGTCACATGTTTTAAAATATGTGGATTTGACGAGAATATTGATAAGTCTTTTGTAGACTGGGTATCAATATTGGTAAAATAGTAGTATTAGTGTTCTTGAATGATAACATCAAAACGATTGGAAACAACATGTGTGCTATCTCAAGTCGGAAATCGACACGCCTAGATTCTCTGGATGAGAGAATTGGACTATATTCTAAGAATTTGATTCGGTCAAATCCACGAGAATGAGTCATTGGCTATCCCACTGTCTTATTGAATAAGATTGATTATGCATATATACGGTTGCGCAAAGATTCATCGAGAGTAGTCCTACCCTACCTCTCAAGAATGATTCTCTAAATCTCCGGATAAAGAGAAAATGGGATAGAGTCTCTCTTGGATAACGGCAAGTCAGTTATCATAAGTCAATAGTAATCGAATCTTGGATTTGAGCAATAAGTAGCAGATTTTAGTACGTCCTCAAGTATCTTTAGAGAACGAGGAATCATATGCTTCAATTCTTGTATATTCAGTGCAAACTTGAATATGGTTGATTATAATCGATTCGACTTGTAGTCGATTAAGGATGATCATTAAGTTGATCTCGGGCTCGGTGTTTACTCATAGTACTTAGAATTTCCTTTTATGGTCCTGGGAGTAATTCGTGTCCGATAAGCCGATATCACTTCATTGTGAAACAAAGTGAAGAAATAGCTTAGAAGGATCTTCTCACTACTAGAGGTCAAAAGCATAATTGAGAGAGAGTACCGCTTTGATTAGATGGACTGCAACGTTTCGTCTCGGGCCGACAACCAAAGCGATCGAGTGTACCAAGTATGGTGCTTGGAGGGTATGGCATTGAGGAATATATCTCATCCGCTTTTAGAGCAAGTGGGAGAGTGTTGTGAATAAGAAGATGAAAGGGTGTGCTCTAAAAACAATCGTTGCTTGTCATTTTCGTGCAAGTGGGAGATTGTTAGGTGTAGTGCCCGAAAGACAATTTGTGTAATTGTTTTTAATAATGAATGACAGAATTTATCTCACCTTATTACTTGCTTTGTGCTTGTAAAGTAATACACGCTTTGCAAACCCTAAGTATATTGTATGTAACCACTTAACTCATGTATGGATTACACGTGAGGATTGAGTTAGTGGAGATATGCTTAAACTGTTAGTCCGTGGTGAACTTAATCAGAGTTTAGGGTCTCTTGATTAAAACACCAATAATGCGCCCAGAACACCTTAGGGTGTGATAGTCTTATCCGGACTGTCGGTAGAGAGGTACCTACGTGGGGCATTTATATATGATGGCATTCATATAGACTGGACCGATTTAATCGAATTTCTCGGTATAATTCCGTAATCGAGGAATCTTATTAAATCATTAGATGATCATATATGGATCAACCTTAATCCCGAGGTGATCTGTGGTGCCGCTTGTCCCGAGGTAGTGTTTGATGTGTTAGTTACGGTTCACTTTAATATGTGTTCCAAGCCACTTCTCATTGGCACTATCTCCGGATGAGTGAGTAGTTACGATTTTCACAGACATGGAATCCATTCCTTCCTCTGCGGGAAGTAGAGAGACAAATCCCCTTATTTGTTAGCCCTAAGAAAGTGATCGATCCCGGGAGTTTCGCATTTGACTAATTAGCTACTAGTCGATATGCATACTAATTGATCATCGTGGGTTAATGGTAAATAAGGATAAGATATTCTGAGTCGGGTTCACGGAGACTTCCCACTCAGAATGGACAGTCTATGGAGGGTTAATCCGTATGTAGTGATTATATCAATGGACGCTTATTCACTCTATGGGTTGAGTATAAGTATACATCTATAATCGGTAGAGTTCAGTTTCGGGTTTATGGTGGCGTAATCCCGGAATTAATAATTAATGTACTTTATTCGCTCGATTTAATAATTAATTATTGGAGCTACTGGTTATAGGTCCATGGTCCCCGATGTGGCTTCTGTAATTCGGACTAGTAATCTTGTTATTTGGGCCTCAGTGATAATTAATTGGCTGGGCTAATTAATTGATATGCATGGATATTATTTAGTTGGGCTAAATAATATAATACACATAAAAGACATTTTATGTGGGCTAAAAACCCTAATGGTGGCGCCAATTAGTGTCTCTTTTATCACAAGAATTAATTTTTGTGATGTGGAAAATAAAAGATATTCTTGTTATATGATTGGTTGGATGACTTGTTATTTGATTTCCTATTGGTCAATACATGTCACAATTAGTCATTAAGGAAAATATCTTTTTATTTTGTTTAATTAATTATTTATGTAATTAATTAAAACTTGGAGACCAAGGATTTACTCTCCTATAAAAGGAGAGTTATTCCAAGGGAAATTGATAAGCAATTTTCGACCACCACTTGTAAAAGGAGAGAAAAATTAGTTTTTTCTTGCCTAGGGTTTTAGAGGAAGAAAAACTTGGAGTTTTTCTTGGTGTTGCATATCAAGGAGGTGCTTTTATCAAGAAGGGTGTCCACCAACCGCCGTTTGGAGAACACATCGGAAGATCAAGGCGACTCTTCCCGTTATTGGTAACACGTTCTTAACCCCCTTGTAGTTGTTTAAGTCCTTTAATTATGAATTGTGTCATATAAATCGTGATCCATCCGCTGCGCATAGATCTAATTTTGGTTAGATCTAAGAACCTGCATCCTTCACTAACATCCACACCAGCCCAGGAACCTACCCAGCCCATTACCGAACCTCAACGGACCATGGGCTATGCATGGTATTTTCAAACCAAAGAGGCAATCCAACTTATCGACTACTGTTACCCCGTCACCTCTTCCTTGTAACCCAAAAAACGTGATGTCCAGTAACGTCCCCCAAACCCCCAGGGTCTGGTAGCGCTAAGTGAGCCATAAATGATCTGGTCATCTGCTTAGACCGTCGTCCTCGTTTGGTCTAAAAGAACAAGATTTATCTTGGATATCAACTCGAGTAGGAACTCATCTTGATCTTACACAGCAATGATCTATTTCATAAGTTGAACTTGAACATATAGCCATAAAAACGATGTTTGACATGCGCTAAATAAGCAAATCTTGAAGAACACGCCAGTCCCGTAATTTCTGATCGAAAAAAAACAAGAATTATCTTGGATTTGGTGTGTAAAATTAGCTCCGGCAAAGAGTCTAAGTTCAATCCCTCTAAATTTTCTCTCAGTAAATTTGTTCCACACATTACGTTGTATGCTGAAATAATTCTTTTTGAGTAGTGATAATGCGCTACAACAAAATGACCACAACATTGTACACAACACATTTTGGGACCATTAATTATGATGTGAGACTTACTGAATCATATGGATCCCATACAAATCAATGGCTTAATAGTATGTTTTGGCATCTGTTGTGCATATTTTGTTGTGGCACGGATTAATTCTCTGTACAAAGGATTTTATTAAATTATCGTTCTTGATTATTTCTCATGTCTCGTTACAGAATATAATAGCTAATGCTTAACAGAATAAATACAAACTACCGCAAAAACAAATTAGGCTAGATCCCCTAATACACATGTCATCATTCTAAAGTGCCAAGTGTAACCAAGTGTCATCATCTCTTAACACCCCCCTCAAGCTTGATGATGGTTCCACAACATTGAGCTTGTCTTTGAACATTCTGAACTGTGATGCTGCCAATGCCATTGTAAGGCAATCTGTTGTTTGATCTGCTGATGGCACATACTAAACTGAAATGATGTGCTTGAGGACCAGATCTCTAATGTAATGGACATCCACCTCTATTTGTTTGGTTATGGCATGAAACACATGGTTTTGAGCCAGGAATGTGGCACTTGTGTTATCATACCAGGCCATTGGTGGTATGGGAAGCTTCCATTCAAGTTCCTTCATAAGATGTTGTATCCACTGTAATTCTAAATCTAAATCTGCTAGAAATCTGTATTCAGACTTTGCACTTGATCTGGAGACAACTGTTTGCTTCTTAGAACTCTATGCCACCAACGAATCTACCATGTAAACACAATAGCCACCTGTAGATTTTATGTCCACATCATCACATGCCCAGTCTGCATATGAATATCCACTATGTGCAGTGTAAAGCCAGGCATTCCAGTGGACATCAGTGGGTGTTTGCGTAAACTAACTTAGACAGTTTACTACAATGGCAATATCTGGCCTTGTTAGGGTTAGGTACTTCAAATCACCTATTACACTTCTGTAGATGCTGGGGTTTGCCATTGGGGTGCCGTAGTCAGGTTTGAAGTGACTGCCAACTACCATGGGAGTGGGGCATGCCTTGATATTTTTCATGTTGAGTCTTTTTAGCAGTTAAGTGACATAATGTTGCTATGACAGATGTAGACCAGTGGCATTTCTGTGAGCCTCCATACCAAGGAAATGAGACAAGTTACCCAGATATTTTAATGAAAAGGTTGAGTCCAGCTGTTGTATGAGCTTCTGCATATGAGGAGGGGAGTTTCATGTGACAAGGTCATCCATATACACCAAAACATACAACAACAACTTGTCTTTCTTGAAGATAAACACATACTTGTCAGATTTTGTCCTAAGAGGGCATCAAACCATTCCCTAGGTGCCTGCCTTAACCCATAGAGAGCCTTCTTCAACCTGCAAACATGTTTTGGCATGTTGGTGTCAACAAAACCTTCAGGTTGGGGCATGAACAAGTTTCTTGAAAGGGACCATTCAAGAATGTCTTATATCCCAGTTCAGGTTAAATGTTATGGCTATGATGATTCTGATAGTGGCAGCCTTGGCAACAAGACTAAATGTTATTGTGAAGTTGGCACCATATGATTGCAAGAATTCCTTAGCCACTAACCTGGCTTTGTGCTTTAGCACAGTCTCATCATGGTTCAATTTCACTTGAAAGTTGTTGTTTAGGATCATAGGGAACTAGGTCCCATGTGTCAATTTTCATTAAGGCGGTGTACTCATCCTCCATAGCTTTCTTCCACTCAGGTTGTTCTAGTGCTTCTGACACCTTAGCTGGTTCAGCAGTGTGAGAAACTGGTAAAAGCACAATAGTGGCAGTGTACGTTTTGGGTTTGTAGATCCCACTCTTGGATCTAGTTTGCATAGAATGTGTAGTAGGTTTATGGTTTAGAGGTTTAGGGTTTGTGTTTTGAGCAGGTGGCGCTTGGGACCGCTCTTCCTCTTCACTTGTGTGATTGGTTGATTTATTTGAATTTGGTGGAGTCTTGTTGAAATAGTGTCCTAAACTTAATCGGGTCTGACCGGATCTGACCGGGTCAGGTCATTTGCAGTCTATTTAGTTCAAGTAATAACTTTATTATGAGTAATAAAAGCACCTTTGTTCGTATATATTTTGTTTATCTTGATGAACCAATTTTGTTATTGTATATAGTAACGTCCTTAGTATTAAACCGTGATAGAGAAACCATGATAGTGATTATAGTTGATGAGATCTCGAATCACTTTGATATATTTGATACTTAAATGTCTCTAGTCGCATGTACTATCAAATAGAACATTGATAGTACAATTAGACTATCACGTATTGGATGTCTTCTATCTTTTGAAGACAGGGATAGATCTCGTATATCGAAGTGTAGAGAAACTTGGACTGTACGTTGACGTGTATTAGAGAATGCATACGTTAGACTGACCTATTTACATTAAGTGTCACAGTATGTGGCAGTTGTGTAGTTATCCTGAGACCAGAGTCCTCATGGCATCACGGTGTGGATTGTCATTCTTTGTCACTATTAAGGTTTCCCCTATTCACAGGGCTCATGCGGTAGTGCTCGGGTATGATATTGAAGCATGCGTAGGATGTATGTTGCTCGTCCAGATATTGTGTATCCTAATAGTAAGAGTAAATATCCGAAAGGGCCTTCTTATAAGGAATGTCTGGCTCACGTGAATCTTTGCAAAGTGGGAGTAATTCAGTTATTCTGAGAGAGCATGATATCCATATAAGATACGGTCATTAATGTATTGACACTCGAGATACGGCCGTGTGGATATTATAACAGCGATAGGATTATATTTACATGGTAACTATTTCACATGAAAAGTAGTAGTCATCGCTTTTGACTCTTCCGATGATTGGGGGTCATTACATGTTGCTAGACGCTATTCATGATCGTTAGGCGTGAAAGGAATTTTAGTAAATGCACTTTATGCCTACGGCCAACATATTCGGAAGCCTATCGGGACACACACATAAGAATATCTAGCCGGATTAAAATACGGTTATAGTGATAACCAAATAAGGAAAGTTTTATCTTGACTATACAGTGTTATAATGATAAATTAATATGGTGGTATTTATTTATTGTTAATAAAAATAAATACAATGTATTAATTAATTAATAATATTCCGGAAGCCAATTAATGGCTATATTTGGCGCAGATCATGTGTATAAGATACACATGGGTTTTGCAATTTAATTAATGGATTATTTAATATAAGATATTAAATTGATTGAGATAAATCTAGAAAAATCTATTTTTCGTATTTTACAAGTAAAATGTTTTCTTTCTCCCTACACCACTCAAGACTCCTCTCCAAGGCAATTTAGGAGGCTTGGGGCGCCACCTTCATCTATATAAGGTGAGGGGTGCCAAGCCTTTTACATATCAATTGCAAGAGAGATATTTTACTAGAAAATATTTGAGAGCATTCTTGAGAGTTGAGAGAGAGAGAGAGAGAGAGAAAAAGTTGGTCTAGCAACCGGGTTTTTCTAGTAGCAATCCAAGGAGGGATTCCGGCGAGGTGCTCGTGTGGATATTGATAGATGTCAGACACGTGGACAGCTTGCGCACAATACCACTCTCCATAGACGATCAAAGCTTCGATATTTTAGATCATCCAAGATATATTCACCGTCTACTACTTATATGTTTGTTGTTTAAACGAAGTCGATCCAGAATCTGAAAATCAATTTTTAAATCCCGCTACGTAAATTGATTGATTTCCTAAAAAGTCTGTGGTGAGGGAAATTGAGGTGATTGTGGTGATTGGTGTGTGTCCCCCCTGAAAAGGAAGGGGAGTGGCAAGAGGAACATGAGCTGCTGGGAACACCTGCGGTTGTAGGAGAAGTCTGAATAGGGCAGTTGCCATGCTGCTGCTGAGTTGGGAGAATGGAAACAAACATGGAAACCTGGGGATCAATATGAGTGGTTTTGGCTGGCCCCGGAGTGAAAGCAACGTGAAAAGGAAAGGAAGTCTTATTAAAGACCACATCTGTGGTAATATAGATCCTACCAGAGGGTTCTAAGCAAAGATTGTTAGGAAATCTACGCGTAACGCAGCAGAATTCAAAAATTTATTTCCTTTTACCAGGATCGACTTCGTTTAAGCAATAAACATATAAAGCTAGTAGACGGTGGTTACCTTGATTGATCTAAAAGATCGACGCTTTGACCGTCTAAGGAGAGTCGCGATGCACGGAGCCGCCCAAGCGTTCGGTCTCTACCGCTAGTCCACACAAACAACCCACCGGAATCCACCAGTGGATTGCTACTAGAAAAATCCGGTAGCTAGACTGGCCTTTTCTCTCTCTCAAATCTCTCTCTAAGAAACTCTCTATTTTTCACAAAAACTATTAGTTCTTGGATTGTGTTGTACAAAAGAGCTAGCAAATCCCACCTTTATATAGTGTATGGGGCGCCCCAAAGTAATCCCAAACTGATTGGGAGAAGCTTCCTAGTAGATTGGGGAGAAAGAAAACTTTTTCCTAATAAACTAAGAAAAATCATTTTGATTGATTTATCTCATTAATATTCAATATCTTATATTCAATATATTTTCAAGATATATATTGACAATATCTTATATTGAATATATCTTTATCTTATTACCAAAAATCTATTTTTTTTCAAAATCAATTATTATCTAATATGAATATTAGGGTAATCTTATTAATTAAATTGCACAACTCAAATGTATCATATACACATGAAATTGGCCCCACCTTTAGCCAATATTTTGGCATCCGGAATATTCTTTAATTAATATAATACTATGATTAATTAATTCACAAAATTCATATAAATATATAATATATATATATATATATATATATATATATATATATATATATATACATCATATGTATATTTAATTACATCAATGTATATTTAATTAATATCTTGTATTTAATTTATTCTTAATAAATAAATACCAGCATATTAATTTACCACTATAACCTTTATAGTCTTGAGATAAATCCTTTCCGTATTTGGTTATCAACTATAACCACATTTTAATCCGGCTAGATGTTCATATATGTGTGACCCGATAGGCTTCCGAATATGTTGGCCGTAGACACAAAGTGCAAATTACAAAAATGCCCTTCATGCCTAACGATCACTGGATAGCGTCTAGCAATACACCGTGACCCCCAATCATCGAAAGAGTCAAATGCAATGACTACTACCTTTCATGTGAAACAGTTACCGTGTAAATTACAATCCTACCACAGTAATAATATCCATACGATCGTATCTCGAGTGTCAATACATTAACGATCTTATCTTAGAATCTGGATATCATGCTCTCTCGGAATAACACATTTACTCCCACTTTGCAAAGATTCATGAGAGCTAGGCATTCCTTATAAGAAGGCCATTTCGGATATTCAATCTCAATCATAGGATACGCGATTCCCGGACGAACTAACATGTATACTCCGCATGCTTCAGTATCACACCCAATCACTACTGCATGATCGCCCCGTGGATAGTGGGAATCTCAATAGTGTCAAAGAATGACAATCCACACCGTGATGCCATGAAGACTCCGGTCTTAAGGATAATTACACAACTGCCACATAATGCGACACTAATGTAAGTGTGTCAGTCTAACGTACGCATTCTGTAATAGACGTCCACGTACAGTCTAAGTGTCTCTACACTTCAATAGACGAGATCTATCCCTGCCTTAAAGACAGAAGACATCTAATACGTGCTAGCATGTTCGTACTATCAATGCCCTGTTTAATAGTACATCAGCCTAGAGACATTTAAGTATCAAACTTATTAAAGTGATTAAAGATCTCATCAACCATAATCACCTATCATGGTTTCTCTATCATAGTTTCATACTAAGGACGTTATCTTTTAACAATTCATAATTGGTTCTTCAAAAGAACATATATTTGACAACAGAAAAGCCATTTATCATATGTATAAACATAAAGAAATAGTAGAAATGATCCGAACCGGTCGGATCCGGTCCAACCTGATTGGGTGTAGGACACTATTTCAACAATCTCCCACTTGGCCTAAAACCAATCACTCGCACACATAAGACCAAGTTGAAACACAAGAATCTCATGAAATACTCGCAACCAGCCCTAGCCGTGAACGGATCGCTATCCGTGGGGACTCGGACTATCTTCATATCATGCTCCAAATGACCAAGTCAAAGGAATCGCCTCAACACACACATGAATCTCTGACGAGATGATGAGCTAAAATTTACCCCTCAAAAATACATTTATAAAGACTCGCAACTGTGGGTAAACTAACTCTCTGGCTGGCAGAGTACCTGTGTCGATTGTTAGGATAGCTCTGTGAGAGTAGTCTGAGGTCGATCCCAAGAGAAATGTGGTTGTGAGTACCAAAGCGAACGTAGAACTTAGTCTAGGCGATCAAAGTTTAAGTGGAGTGTTTATAACTAATGCAAAAAGTAAAGATTATTCTAATGAGATTAAAAAGCATAGCCGAGCCATGATCCAACAGGTTATCTCCCCACAGGAAAAACTTGATAAGGAGTGTATTTTATCTGATTCAGTTCATATGACATTCATGGGTGTCAACTCTTTATTCTTGCGTTAAGATCTGAACAACTCTCACTTAACCCCCACACTAGGTTTATTAACCCTCCCTTTAGAGAGCTAACTCGCCTAACATGGTTGACCAGAATAAAAAACCACTGAAAAACCTCACATAAAACATAGTTTTAACGTGTCACTTAGGTTGCCAATCTAATGATTAAGACTATGGTTTAGTGATTCTAATACATGTTTCACACATCTCATAAAAATACGAATCTCACTTAGGCATAGTACCGGATCATCACTTAGATTGTCAATCTAACAATCAGGACTATGATTAGTGATATCCATATCTCACATCTCACCGCAAAATATATTTATAAGCTCGATGTAACTGTGAACAAAGTTGTCAATTTTATTCGAAGCTATTAAAATTATCAAAACAAGTTTAAAACATGAGTTTATCATATGAACGTTTAATTTAAGCACAACACAACTCACGAAATTACAACTATATATATATATATATATATATATATATATATATATATATATAGGCCCCAAAATGAAAGAAAAATGAAGGGAAAAGATGAAGAAGGGATGGGGGAAGAAGGGGCAAAGTTTCTGATGAAATGAAGGCTTATTTATAGATAAAACTGGACAGGCCGGATCGATCCGGGAAAGGGCCGGATCGATCCGGGAACAATAAAAAATATTATCCCAGGCTTATCCTCTGCAAAACCATGTGCAAAATCATCATTATGTCGATTTTCAGTTACGCCGGATCGATCCGGGAAAGGGCCGGATCGATCCGGGACTGTAAAAAAACATCAGTTTTGAGCTGAAACTTGAAAAATTCATATCTTGAGTTGTAGACCTCCGATTTACGTGATTCAAAATGCGTTGGAAAGATCTTTCAAATATCTACAACTTTCATGAAGGACACTTCTTCAGAAAATGCCGTTTTAATGAGTCATTTGTTCGTCGAAGATATAATTCGTTAGTAGTACCACTGAGCCACTTGACCACTTAAGTTAGTGGCACACTCTTATATCCCTAAAAATACCTCTTTTAGGCCTCAAAACATGGCATTACTCGGGATTTTGGTCAACCTATAATTCTGCAATAAACCACCAAAATACCAAACGTAAATCCGACACGATATTCCGGTTACTAAACCGATACAAAAACTAATAAAAACACATAAAAACACGATATTTTATAAAATATTCATGACTTATATATTTTTATGAAATTTAGGAATTAAAGACTCGAAATGATACAAAAGTGCTCAAAATGATATCAGAAACGGGGTGAAAAGTTATAAAAATAACAGTGAATTTTTCCGCCATCACGAGACCCTGGTCCTTGCTTCAAGCAATGAATACACTTACTATATCAGCTATATAGAAAAGATGGAAGAATCGTATAAGGTTCAGGAATGAACCTCATAGACTAATGTACTTCTCCCGCTGCGCCTCCAAGGGCACTACTGTGCTTTGGCTAAGTTGTAGAATTTACAGTGACCCATAGCCAAGAACATTTCCAGCTCATTGTATCACTTAATCAAAGTGACTGCAAACCCAGACTGTAACTCCCACTTGCCTTCGTAAGACTCAGGATATACGTCTGTATAACTATATTTATTTGATTCCAAGTTTCAATAAACTTAGAAACCATCCTTAACTTGTTTAAGGATATCCTCGACATTCACCATATATACTTTCATACTTGCTTATGACAGTTCATGGACTATGAACATCTGGGATTACTTTTATGATGGTTCCTATTGCAGTAGGAAAGGAAACCTTCTATAAGCATCATCTTTCACCTCATCTTTAGGACTAACGTCCTAACATAGATAGATCTTGAGAATACCGGCTTGCAGTATCTCCTGTCGCGATCTATGCTAAACTCTTTTAGCATCACATCTATATAGGTAAACTATATTCTAACAGTAGCTAAATCTATCACTATAGATTCTTATTTCCAAAATAAGAACTGCTAATCCAAGTGCTTTTGTAAAGACCTTGAACTACCAAACATTAATTGACTGTGACATGGGGTGATAATTTATGAGAGAGATATCCGATACCTTACTCAAAAATCGTAACACACTCCCACTATCCATATCGCACATTGGGCATATCCCTTCTTTTGACTAAATCAAACTCATTTGATTGTCAAACAATGAAATCGTCTAGAGAAACTTGTTCGAGTCCATAAATGGATCTCATGGGCTTGCATATCATGTTATCGTCTATGAACATCAAGATGTCTGCCCAACGTCTTCAACACTATCATATAGCCATGATATGAAGTTATAACAAGCATAGTCTGAATAGAACTGGGCTCAGCTGGCAGCATAAATATAATTACAAGGTTTACACCCCGTACCCTTCAGCCGTCACTATCGCCTTACGGTAATCATATTACTATCCACATCAGCCTTTCAGGGACATTCCCTCTAGGTAAGACATACTAGGTTCATAACCGGGTTGTCACTGATGGAATCTAATTCAGATATTATGGCTCCTAGCCATATATCTCAATCTTGCCTTTCAAACATTCCTTCATAAGTCGTGAGATATTCATTCTTCAAGATGAACATACAAGCAGCCTTTTCAGGCTTGAGGTTATCCATAAACTTACAGAAATTTTGTGTGCACTAAGCAGTGTTCTACACCTCATCCCTATGTGGTGTCTGCTCACATTCCTATGGTTGAATATCTCCTTGTGGTTCTTGATGATGTCAAAATCATCACGGTTGTTTTAGCGGTGCTTATATGTAGAATATCTGGCTATAAAAGTGTATGAATGTTGTGTTTGCCGGTGGTGCCCGGTGGCGGCAATGGATTCCGGTGGTGGTGCTTTATAAGAGAAGAGGAAGGGGCAATTTGGATTTGCCATCTATTTTATAGATTATGATCCGGATTTAAATGGGTTACATGCTCCCCTATTTATAGGGGGAGCCACCGACTGAAGTCGGTTTATTTACAATTGAGGACATACAATATAATAGATTTTTATCTACAGTAACGGGCTCGTAGTGGAGCCGATAGGTCGTGCTCCTGATGGCCTTGCTGACCTTTGTATCTGTTATATCATTGTTTTGTTTGAACTTAAGGTAGCTCTTCCTCTAAATGTTATGGTCGAGGTCACTGGCGGACCCGTTTATCGAATGAGATCGCGTGTCAGCCCCCTAATCCTTTCTGTCGTCGTGTCACGGATTTTATCTAACAAAGCAAACAAGTAATAAAATTTATAAATCCGGTATTCCCCAAGTGTAGGGATCGTAGTATAGCGATTAATACCGGAGTCGGTCACAGGGAATCGGGGTATCTAGTTCATTAATTTTCCTAAGATTGTTACTACTAAAACGAAACTAAGAACGATAAAATAAAGCTGACAGAGGATTGTCACCCAAAGCCAGGAAAGATAATTGCGAAACGAAAATAACTCTAATCTATAAACTAAAAGAAAATAAACTTCTAAGAAAACAACGAAGAACAAGGCACAAAGATAATTTCAATTAATGTTAACGAAGAACAAGCAATGATCCACCTATCTCGCAACACTCAATTTCTACCCTAGATCGTTTAGCGAAGGTTTAATAAAGATGTGGTTCACCTATCAAAGTATGAATTTCTACTCTCGTAGATAATTCGCCTATTAATCTCTCATCTCTCGATCTTAAAGATTAACGCTTCCAAAACAAGGTGTAAGATTTCTCAATCTAGCAACCTAGAAATTCAACCTAGCAACTCTCGTTATTTTTAGGTTAAAAATCTAATCTTTACTACGGTGATCTAGGTACAACAATGATTCTCATCAACATTAAACATCAATAAGCAACAATCCATCGATATAATTGCATAATCAATATAAAAGCATAATAAAGATACAAGCTTTAATAAAACTCACAAAACAAATCCAAAGAAGAAATCAAGTTGATGCTCGATCGGCTTCACAAGCTTGTTCAAAACGCTTAGCCTCTATCCATCATTGGAATACAAATCATATGAATAAAAAGGAAGATATAAAGATGTTTATGATGGTGGGAAAACGCAGCTAGGGCGCCCCCAAAGGGCCTGGGGCGGCCAGGGATCGAATTGTGTGTCTTTAGGGTTGGAAAAAGCGCGTCCATTTATAAGTTTTTAGGTCGGTTCAAAGCAAAGCGGTGGTGGGCGCCCGCCCGAGGATTCGACGCCGCCTGGTGCCTCGACGCGCTCGTTCACTATGGCGCCCAAACTCTCGAATCAACTTTTTCATCTGGACGCCCGTCCATCCTGGACGGGCCTTGGACGCTCGTCCAATGTAATCCAGATTCGAAATCTTCAACTTTATCTCTTTTCTTCTAGCCAATTCCATCCTTATCTCTTTCTCATCAATTAAATCCCACTTGATCAACCTCTAATCCTCTTTTGAACCAATATTATGCATCTACAAGTTAATCAAAACATCACAAAATGTAATAATATCCAAATAAACATGAAATCAACAATAAAACGCATAATTCAACTAATTTTGCGAATAAACCATTTAAAACCTCACTTGCTCAATACTTCAATATAAAGCTCATTTTCTATGCAAATTATATGAATATGGGGGAAATCATTATAAAATATAACGTTATAAATCATATAAAATCACCCTTAACACGTCGCGTAGGATTATGGGCTTGGAATGGATCCGGAGGCTCGCGGTCCTAATTTGGCTTGCGAGCTTGCGGACAGTAATGGCCGGTGGCCTCATCCACTAATGTCGGTGGTCGGTCAGACCCGAATAAGGATCCGCGGATCGAAGTACGATTCAGGCACATCAATGGCCCCCTACTCCGTGCCTTAATCATTTTTCTTGAAATGTTAGGCGGGGAGTAAAGTCTTTGCGGATATGTTGCCTTAAAATACTGTGATGGCTCGCTATTGTGGCGGATCGCCTGTTAGCTTTGCCTAAGTGCCGTACTCAGAGTAGGTCTTTTCGCTGCTTGCGTGTAGTTGATGAACTTCGCTTCTTGTGGCTTGTGCCACGAATTGATTCTGACTAAGTGGTTTTTGCGTCGTGAATCGATTTAGCCTTTGGTGGCTTGAGAGCTTTTAGTCTTGTAGAGGGCTCGTTCGAAGGCGAGTTCCAAAATATGATGCCGAGCTGTGGTGGTCCTATAAAATGCTCGCTCGAGGGCGAGTTCCAAATATGATGCCGAGCTTAGATCGGTCTTATAAAATGCTCACTCGAGGACGAGTTCCAAAATATGATGCCGACCTAAAGGTCGGTCTTATAAAATGCTCGCTCGAGGGCGAGTTCCAAATATGATGCCGAGCTGAGGTCGGTCTTATAAAATGCTCGCTCGAGGGTGAGTTCCAACTATGATGCTGAGCTTAGGTCGGTCTTATAAAATGCTCGCTCGAGGGCGATTTCCAAAATATGATGCCGACCTAAAGGTTAGTCTTATAAAATGCTCGCTCGAGGACGAGTTCCAAATATGATGCCGAGCTGGGGTCGGTCTTATAAAATGCTCGCTCGAGGGCGAGTTCCAAAATATGATGCCGAGCTAGGGTCGGTCTTATAAAATGCTCGCTCGAGGGCGAGTTCCAAAATATGATGCCGACCTAAATGTCGGTCTTATAAAATGCTTGCTCGTGGGCGAGTTCCAAATATGATGCCGAGCTGGGGTCGGTCTTATAAAATGCTTGCTCGATGGCAAGTTCCCAAATATGATGCCGAGCTGGGGTCGGTCTTTTAAAATGCTCGTTCGAGGGCGAGTTCCAAAATATGATGCCGACTAAAGGTCGGTCTTATAAAATGCTCGCTCGAGGGCGAGTTCCAAATATGATGCCGAAATAGGGTCGGTCTTATAAAATGCTCGCTCGAGGGCGAGTTCTAAAATATGATGCCGAGCTGGGGTCGGTCTTATAAAATGCTCACTCGAGGGCGAGTTCCTAATATGATGCCGAGCTTAGTTCGGTCTTATAAAATGCTCGCTCGAGGGCGAGTTCCAAAATATGATGCCGGCCTAAAGGTCGGTCTTATAAAATGCTCACTCGAGGGCGAGTTCCAAATATGATTCCGAGCTGGGGTCGGTCTTATAAAATGCTCGGTCTAGGGCGAGTTCCAAAATATGATGCCGAGCTAGGGTCGGTCTTATAAAATGCTCGCTCGAGGGCGAGTTCCAAATATGATGCCGAGCTTAGGTCGGTCTTATAAAATGCTCGCTCGAGGGCGAGTTCAAAATATGATGCCGAGCTAAAGGTCAGTCTTACAAAGTTTGGCATATGAAGCCTTGGCCTTGGCATTGGTAGCCTGTTTGTGCCGCTCTATTAAGCGGACGGACTTATAGGATCTTGGGCGACCTTGTCATCTTGTGTGACTTATTTACTTAGGACCGTGCTATTCAAGCGGGCGGCCTCAAAGTGATTTTGGGTCTATTGAGACCTTGTCGTCTGAAGAGACTTGTTTACTTAGGACTGTACTATTAAGTGGATGGACTCAAAGTGATTTTGGGTCTATTGGGATCTTGTCGTCTGAAGCGACTTGTTTACTTAGGACCGCGCTATTAAGCGGACGGCCTCGAAGTGATTGGTTGATAGCCTGTTTGTGCCGTGCTATTAAGCGGACGGACTTTTGTTGAAGAGAAAATCCTTGTTGATGGAGAGCTTGTAGTAGAGAGCTCGTAATAAGAGGGCTTGTAATAAAATGAGCTTGCTGATATGGAGCTTGTAATAAAATGAGCTTGCTGATACGGAGATTGTTTTTTGAAAGGAATTGAATTGTTTCTAAATAGGCAAGAAACAGGCGAAGCTTGGAAGCATGACAATACCTTGTAAGCATTTATCCAGCCAACATGTTGATAAAGCATCCTTGAAGTGATCTAAGCTCTCAAAGTCGCCGCCACTCACGAGGAGCAGAACCTTCTTCCCACAATTCACTTCAACACTTGCCTGCAAAGCCTTAGAGAACTCGTCATGCTCCACTTTGCGCATCAAAGCTCTGATAGAAATTCAAGTTCTTGTCTAGAAAATCATCTCTATTTTTTCCGGTGAGTGTGTGTGCGTCTTCCGCCATTCTCAGCAACATGAAAGGAAGAAAAGCTCCATGGATTATCTGCCATTATTCGATGAAGACCTTGAAGATCAAGATGTATATCATATATATATAAATAATAATATATAATATAGACGAGTGCTTTTAACCCAATTACCCGCTCCGAACCAGGAAAATACCCATTTTAGAAACTTTGACCCGCAAAGTAACCCGTTTGAAAAATAAAACAAATGATGTGTATATGAATATATTTAGAGATTCCTCATTTACTCCCATCTCACTCATCATAAATTTCTCAATTATAATTACCACAAATTTCGTCCTACAATCATGTTTCTATACCTAATTCAAAAACAAAAAAAAAATCTCTTAATCAATCAATAACCCTCTGTCTGTTTCATACATCTTGGATGAATGAGATTAATTTCTCCTCTCTTCTTCTCTCAACCCAGCCTACTATTAGAGGTAAACCTTTGCTTAACATTTTTTTCCTCATTTTATTGTTATCTCAATTCTTTGGCTACATCATGTAATATGCTATGAATTGGTGTTTTATAATAATTTTGATCCCATTTTTTAGGGATCCAATGCGATTTATATAGGTTGCAAAGCGGGTGGCAATGCTTCAAAAAATATATCAAAGGTTGTGCGTATTTTTCCCGCGTCCTTTGGATTTTACCAATTCACCATGATGTTTCTTGAAGCGACGAATTCTTATATGTAGGAGAAAGTCTCATTCGTTGCAGAGACGCAAACAAGAAAAGAAAAGCGCGACAATACCCTTCAAACTTACAACAAAAATCAAGTCACCTATATTCCAGAAGGCTGAAAGGTGTCAAAATTCTTAAAATGTTTTCAAATCTATTCCAGATGGTGAAAGATTTTAAAATGGTACATAACCTAGCTGGCTGCAGAATGCCGAGCAATCAATGGGGAAGAAACCGGCGAAAGAGATATTTTCGATTCAAGTATGATCCGAGTTTCCTTCCATCAGATTTGAGAGATCCAATTTAGACTATTATATCTTCCATGTAAATTATCATTTTCATGATTCCAAGTTCATATGCGACTCCTACTTTCACATCTGTTTCATGTCTTTGAAAGTTTTATAGTGTTCCCCACTCCAGCATACCAAAAGATGAGGGAAAATGACGTCCGGTAATTTGCTGCGAAATTTTATAGGTACGATACTTTATGTGGTCGACTTGCTGTGAAATTTTATTGATACGTTTTTTTATTTGTTTATTTCCCAATTAGTTGTTGATCTCAATGGATTCAACGAGTATATCATTTTATCTTAAATGATTTCCCAATTACTGTTTATGGATAGATTCATACAAATGTATTTTGCAGGGGTTTGTCAAAGCATTTGTCCTTTAGTTTTTCTTTATAATTTACTTTTTCCCTTTTGCGGGCTCAAGTTGTGAACGAAATGTGAAACCGTTCATTTTTTTTTCAATAGTTGAGGTTTGAAGCCAAATTCTTTCCGTAAATCATCAAAAGATCCATTGTTGTATTGCAATGAATACACATCGACTATATTTTCATCAGAAAGGGAGATCATGCATCAAACCAAACCCAGTATATTTTTTGCTCTTCTTTGTACTATTTTTTTCAATGCACCATTTCCTTATTTAATCATTGTGTGCAAATGGTCGGACCATTGCATATTTTGTGTATTTTTTTCTATTTTTATCTCAATATTTTTATCTGGTGATTTTGTTTGATTAATCCAATGGTCGGACCATTGCATATTATGAGTAATTTTTTCTATTTTTACCTCAATATTTTATCCGGTGATTCTGTTTGATTAATCCAATGGTCGTACCATTGCATATTATGAGTATTTTTTTTTTCTATTTTTACCTGATTATTTTATCTGATGATTCT
Source organism: Gentiana macrophylla (assembly GCA_026214975.1). NCBI lineage: Eukaryota > Viridiplantae > Streptophyta > Magnoliopsida > Gentianales > Gentianaceae > Gentiana > Gentiana macrophylla. Next base: position 79,433,181 of record CM047815.1, read on the forward strand.
GTTTGATTAATCAAATGTCTATTCTTACATTTTGTATATTCTTTTCTTAAAGGTTTAGATCCATGAATGCAATATTAGTGTGAGACACAAAAATCTCTTTCTTATTAATTTATGACAGTTTCTGCTTAGGCATGTACCTTGCTCAAGAATAAAACGCGTACAATGGATTTATCTTCATGGATGTACGAAAAAGAAAATCAACTTACTTGGTTCGTAGACAATGGATATATAGACCAGCAATTCAACAGTGTGTGTGTTTTTTTATTTGGGGGAGGGGGGAGGGGGGGTGGGGGGTTAACCTGTAAGTTATGTGTGTTCGTCTCTTTTATTTGACGGTTTGTGTTTTTTTAAGGGGTGGGGGTAGGGGTAGGGGTGGGGGCGGGGGTGTGTTAACCTGTAAGTTATGTGTGTTCATCTCTTTTAGTCCTTCTTAAATGTACTGGGGTTATCAAGTTCCGGCATTTAAGCAAACTAATGGTATTTTAAAGTTTTCTTTTATTATTGTGCCTTTTAGATTTTGTACCATTATTCCTTTTGAGATTATTATAGATGTGTTGTAAACACAACGTATTCTTATACCCGTAGTTTTTTTTTTAAAATGATAACAACATACACGTTGATTCTTTCAGCCGAGACAAACACGGGATTCACGATCATAAACGCCTCCATTTCCGCTGGAAGCTCAACCCAGTGAAAATCCCTACAATCTTCAGTTCAAATGAATCTGATCCCATTAACAATTTCTTTTATGATCAAATCATTTCTGTTTCAGATTGATTTTAATTTGAATCTTATCTATTTCAGATTGATTTTAATCATTTCAATCATCAATATGCTGGGATCCTTTAAAGATATGTTGGAGCCTTGGTGATGTGGACAGATACTTTTCCAGTCTGAAACTGTTGACTTGCCGATTAGATGAGTCTTGCTTCTTCATGTCAAAATCATTGCTGAGGATGCGGGCGATCCCTATAAAGCTCAGATGGAGGAGTGCATATTATTTATAATGCAAGAGATCAAAGCTAGAGAAGTAAAAAATGACCAGGTATATCTACTCTTTTGCTTTACTATATTGTGGACCTTAAAGGAAAAAGAAATGTTACAGCTGATGACGGTCAAAATATACCCGTGGAAGTCATCAACATTATCCTTAAATCGATCCAAATAATATATATTTTATGTTAAATCACATGTGTATAATGATTATTTAATGTTTTGTGATTTATAAAATATAATTTGATATTTATCCATTTTTTATCATTTAAATACAATTTACTGTGCAATAAATGTTTATTTTGTGGAAAAAGATAAATTGGAGATTTTCTACCAAAAAAAAAAAAAAATCTCAAGGCAATTCGAAGTGGAATCGGATTGAATTAAGGATAAATATCGAAGCAGCACGAGAAAAGGAGTACGGGATACAAGAGCCAGCGAGCCAATCCAGTTTTGATGGACTCGCTGGCAGCCAGAGTCCTGTTCGCTGCGGGAGAGTCCCCCTGTCTATCCGGATTAGCTTGGAATTATCCTAACGCGTTTTCAGACTTCATTTGGATTTAGGAAACCTATTTTAGATCGGTTCAGGCCTATCCTATGCGAATTTTTACTCTTATAAATACTTGTACTAGTTCATTGGCAAAAACACACCTTAGACACTTTTCTCAGTTTATAATAAAATCATCGCTTTTTTCTCGAGTGGTTTTTTATTTTACGCAATTATGTAAGTTCTTGTAGTTATTTTCTCTTAGTTTTTATAATTAATTCCCCAATTATTATTTATCGTTTGAGATTGTTATTTCTTAGTTAAATGATGTAGATTTAGGATTACGACGTGAGGCAGTACGGATTCCTCGTTTATAAGGATCCGCACGCCCACGCCTATGTCTCGTGATCTATGTATGACTTTATTTTGATGAACAATCGTGTTTTTAGTAGATCTATATAATTGCTTTATGAATCTCTATTTTATCCGTTACTTATAGAGAAACGCTAAGATTTGGGTTTTCGCCGCGTCAATCTGGCCACGTCTTTATGGTGAGATTGTCCACCTAGAATTTCTTATCTTAGTAGGTATGGCTACGGCTACGTTGCTCATCTGTTTTAATTAGTGTATGATTAGAAAATACCAATATAGGGCTCCTATGTCGGCTCATGAATTGATCTTCCGGGACTTTCAGTGAGATCTAGATTTGTTCTGTATTAGGGAATTGTGCACATCTAGTTATACGTAAATCGTAGATTAACATGATACCTAAAAAGTTAGTGTTAATGGGACAGAGACTGATGCGATCATCTAGGAAGTACGCCTAACCACAGGAATGTTGCCTAGGTGAGGAATACGGTTAATATCGGCATCCCTAGTTTTGTAAGCGTGCACGAGGGCGGATGTACCTATATAAGGCGGGCAAGCGCCTTAGATCCGGAAAATACACTATTATGTATGTTGTGTATTTTTGCCCCTAAAAATTTATACTCCTACTTCCCCATAGTATCGCCCCTCATCCGGGATCCCGTCCCCCCGTCTATCAATCCATCAGCAAGTGCAAGCAAGTCGCTGACCTCCAAGCATGAAGTGCGTAAAAACGCAGCAGTGAAATAGAAAGAAAAGCGAAATAAAAAAACCTAATCTATTGCCACCTCGCCGAAGAAATTTGGGCTTCCGCTAAAGTTGCTCCTTTATGATGGTGTATCCGCCATGTCGGCCGTGGGCGCCCGCCCACTCAGCCCGGGCCTTCGTCCAAGAATTGCAGGCCATTTGTGGGCGCCCGTTTGCTATGGCGTCTAAACTCTACGAATCAAAACTCCTCTGGACGCCTTGATCCACTTATTTGGACTTGATCCACTTTGGAGCGGGACTTGGGCGTGCGTTCACTCTTTTCTTCCAAATTAATCTTGATCTTCATTCCAACTTCATCTCTCTATCTCTTCCCTTCCATGCAAATCATCACTTGAACATGAGATGGGGCGTGATAATGCCTAAAAACGGATATCGTCTAAAACTCACAAAAGCTAATGCAAATACCACGCACTCATGAAAAACAAAGAAATACCTCGGGGGCAAGGGATAGAGGCTGGAAAAAAAGCGAAGTCACGTGATATGTAGCATAGTGATCTAGATGGCCTACCCGATGGCTAGATCTAGTTTGCAGGGATGACTCCGTAGCCAATATGAGAACAACCCTACGTTGAAGCCTATGCAAAAACTAAATAAAGAAACGAATCGGATTAAATAGTTAGTGAATCAAAGATCAAAACATAAACTTAAATATGAAAAGATGAAAGAGATACAACATGAAGGCGTAAAAACGCAAAGCAATGTAAATAGAAAGAAAAACGAAATCACGTAATGTAGCATAGTGATCTCGTCAGAATTGCAGGCCTTGTGGATTCCGCTTGCTGATGGCCTACCGGAGCTAGACTCCCGTAGCCAATATAAAAGAAATATGAATCGGATTAATAGTTGTCGAGTATCGCTTAATTATATAGAATCTCTAGATCCAAACGATAACATAATAATTGGGGAGGTTAATTACATTGTTTGTGTCGTGTCCTTTATCTTTCTTGTCTCTTGTTGGTCGTAGATCGCTTTATGTCCTTGATATGAATAATTAATTGTTTGTATATAAATGACCCACAATTGGTTCCCTGTGGGATCGACCTTGATTGATTTCGCTATATATGCACTTTCACGATGTACCTAGTCCTCTTGCTAGTATTGGTTTATGGTGGTCAAGTATTTTATTATCACTTGATCTACGTCATCAAGTTTTTGGCGCCGTTGCCGGGGAACCAACTGTCAATTTTATATATAAATAATTTTTTATTCATGTTAAGTTTTCTGTTTTAAAGTCTGTTTTTACGTTTTTGAGTCCCTCTGGTTGTCTGCTCTTTGTAAAAATTCCAGTTTTCCTCAACAAAAAAATAATAATATAATACTGGTTTCGCTCCCAGCGAGACTGCTTCTCGCTGCCAGCGAGCCTGGTCAGTGTTCTGGGATTTCGCGTGTCTGTATGTTTAATCCGTAGGTCTGATAGCAGCATGGGAAACCATGTTAAAGTCAGTCTATTGTCTGTTTGTTTTTTTTTTCTTTTCTTATGTTTGCAGAAACCAGGGAAACAATAATCCGAGTCAGTAATTTTTCATGGGCGCTGAGAAAATAACCCAGCAACATGTGGAGCTACGAATCTACGATGGGAAAAGCAATGGAAGCAACACCTTTAAAACACCAAGATGGCTCCGAGAAAATAAATATTAAAAGGTTCGAATTAATCATGGTACAATGTTGAAGGCAAGGTACTACCTTTTTTGCTTATGTTTTACTATCTTTTGGTTTTTTGAACATAAGTTAGTCTTTACATGAACCTGAGTATGAATCTTAGCCCGGAGTTGGTTTGTAAGATTAATTTTATTAGTGTGGAAGGTTCTGCCACAAATCTGCCTCATCTAGAGGGTGTAAGGAAACATATAATAGTTGAAGGAAGCAGTGTAGAAAGAGTTCCTCATAGTTCTGTCAAAATCTCATTGTCTTATGCTTGAGATTGCTTCTACTGGCCAGGGGAGCAACAATTTGTGTAGTTTTAAGAATTCGCAATCTAAAGAAGACGTTGATTTTTGAGAGAGCATAATGAAGCAACATTATAAAGGATGTGATTAAAATGGGTCCCTAGGACTAAATCTTCTTAGAATTCACTAATTCCTAAAACGAGAGCCGAGGTAAGAGCTTTGTATAAATGGTATGGATAAATGTCGTTTCCTAGGTCTCACAACCAAGGGAAGGGTATTAATCCGCAAAAGCGACGAGCCCACCTCTTATAGTGCTCAGAGGGTCAAAGTCTGGCGAGCCGTGAAGGATGACTGACAAGGATACTTTTTTGGAAAGTCGAGCTGAGGACTTTAAACTCAGAACTACTTTTTTAAAACCCTTAGGATTTCTTTTTAGGATTTTAGGTTTTTTTGTTTTCTTTGAGTCCAATAAGAGTAACGTGACATATGTTGAGGTTTTTTATTTTGCCGTGTTCCGATGGCCATTGGGCTAAGGATGTGCAAAACTTTTTTACTCAATATAGGCCACGTGAAATAGAGTTTCTTAGGAGAGTCGAGAAATTGCTAAAGAAAAGGAAATTTAGCAATCAACCTTAAGATGGAAGCATTAAGAGAACTTGAGAATTACTGAAAATGTAACAGAGAATGATTGGTGCGAACAAGAACGCTTTTTGGTCAACTCCCAAAACTTTTAGAATGGCGATCCGAGTGAAAATCCAAAGTTGTGTGCAATTCGTTCTGCAACTACCATTATCCTTTCCTTTATACCTTTTCACTCTTCAACCTTTTCGATCCTCTCACCAATCTGCTCCAACAGTTCACATTTCTAACCATTCTTTCATCCCCTCTTTTTCTTTCCATCTATTTCACTCTCCCACCCTACCCAATCCCTTAAACAATACCTTCCCAAACCCAATTCCAAAACACAATTTCTTACCCACCCTTTATCTTTTCTTACCATCCTTATATATCTTTTTCTAAACCCATCATACTCTTAACCTCCATTTTGTTTACAAAATACCCTTGTGTTGCGGAGTTAGAAATATTGCTAAGTTTTAATGATTATCTTTTATCATTTTGGTTTTCATGATCCTAGCGGGGTAAGTGTAGCTCTGACCCTAGCTCGATTTTAAAAGTTTTTGGTTCGATCAACATACAACTTATCTTTCTACCGGAAGTTTTAAATTTTACACTTTTCTGCCTATTCCGGCATTTATAGATGATGAGTTTTGTTCTATACTATCACACCTATCAGACCTTGTTGATGACGTTGAGACCTTCTACGTGATAAATTGGGTGATTAGTAATTTCGAGGAGAAGCTACACCTCCCTAAGTTGTTGATATCCATTCAAAACGTGAAGCGTCTGAGCCGAGTTTCTGATCCTATCTTTTACCAATAGGTCACATTGAATCTGTTATACCTCACCAAGTGTCTCTTTACATGGTTGATCCAGTCAACCTCGTGTTTTCCCATGTGGGGTAATGATCTTTGCCTTCTCCACCCGGTTTTAATAATATTTAAGCGGTGGAGGTTATAGATGAAGACTACCATCTTTTGTTGATTGTTTATTTAGTATATTTTCCTTTGTATCGAGTCTGTTGTCAATTTTCTAAATCATAATGTTGTACTGCAAACAAGTCGGGTTTAATAATTTCAATGTTTCAAAAATATAATCGTTTTATGGACTTAAAAATGTTTAAGGTTTAACGTATTCCTTTTACTGTCCCTTTTTTCCGATTATTATTTATGAGCTAACGCTATAGCGAGTTTCGAGCTTTGTTGAAGACTTATTTTGCAGCGATAGAACTTCGTGTTCGATCTCCGGTTTGCTTATATTCCTAGAAGATCCTCGACGTGCTTGGACTACTCCGATATTCTGCTTCTTACTTGAGAGCCGTTTTCCGAGCTAAGCCTTTTTCTTACGTTCTCATTTTTTCTTTGTCATTGGGGACAATGACATGTTTAAGTGGGGGGTAGGAGACTTAGCTATGATGTGCTATAATTAAAAATTAAAAGAAACGGTATGGTAGAAAATTTAAGAAAATTTAAAAAAATTGAATAAGTGTCATATTATTTATCTCGTACCCTTAGAATTGTGAGTTCCTGGCTAAGAATTGATAGGAAAGAAACCAAGTTGCATGACTACGTGATCATTTTATACTTATGTGAATGTAAATTTAAGGATATTCATGCCGACTGTTGCAAGTAGTTATTTATTATTCGATTACTCAATCTTTGAATCGACGGTTACCGCACAAATTATAATAACTGAAGAAATTATATGTACATTGCGTAGATGATTGGTTATATGAACTTAGTGTCGATATTTATCTGCTGATGTATTCCTATATTCTGGCCATTAAAGCAGAGTAATAAGCTTGAGATTTATCTGTGTTTTAACAAAGCGTTAAACACTGGGCTTGTAGTAACATTACCAAAGTAGCTTCGCGCTTTAAAGCAAGTTTCTTTCTTGAGATGTGTTAATGCTTGAAAATATGAAAATGTGAGAAAAAATTCAACTTTTAAGAGGCTTTGAGTATTTTTCTCGGTCTCCAAGTCCAAAAACCTCTTGGATAACGCTCTTGCTTATTGCACCATGTCTTTACCCATGCGAGGCTTAAGAAGTGGGAATACTAATGTTGGTAGGTTGAGATTGCGAAGTTAGCATAAACTCTAATCTTGCCACGATTATATAAAACTGAATGCACATGCACACATCACTTCGATTCATAGCGTGTAGCGAATAATGGATAGCTTATGAGCATGAATGGTATGAGTTGACTCGAGTTTCTTGTGTGAGTATGATTTGACCGTGGAAAATGTTTTCTTGGGGAATGACTTATCGATGCTTTGCTCGGGACGATCAAAGTCTAAGTGGGGGGTAGTTGATGACGGTCAAAATATACCCGTGGAAGTCATCAACATTATCCTTAAATCGAGCCAAATAATATATATTTTATGTTAAATCACATGTGTATAATGATTATTTAATGTTTTGTGATATATAAAATATAATTTGGTATTTATCCATTTTTTATCATTTAAATACAAATTACTGTGCAATAAATGTTTATTTTGTAGATAAAGATAAATTGGAGATTTTCTACCAAAAAAGAAGATAAATCTCAAGGCAATTCGAAGTGGAATCGGATTGAATTAAGGATAAATATCGAAGCAGCACGAGAAGAGGAGTACGGGATACAAGAGCCAGCGAGCCAATCCAGTTTTGATGGACTCGCTGGCAGCCAGAGTCCTGTTCGCTGGGGGCGAGTCCCCCTGTCTATCCGGATTAGCTTGGAATTATCCTAACACGTTTTCAGACTTCATTTGGATTTAGGAAACCTATTTTAGATCGGTTCAGGCCTATCCTATGCAAATTTTTACTCTTATAAATACTTGTACTAGTTCATTGGCAAAAACACACCTTATCTCAGTTTATAATAAAATCCTCAGTTTTCCTCAGAGTGGTTTTTTACAAGTTTTGCAATTATGTAAGTTCTTGTAGTTATTTTCTCTTAGTTTTTATAATTAATTCTCCAATTATTATTTATCGTTTGAGATTGTTATTTCTTAGTTAAATGATGTAGATTTAGGATTACGACGGGTGGCAGTACGGATTCCTCGTCTATAAGGATCCGCACGCCCACGCCTATGTCTCGTGATCTATGTATGACTTTATTTTGATTAACAATCGTGGTTTTAGTAGTTCTATATATTTGCTTTATGAATCTCTATTTTATTCGTTATGTATAGAGAAACACTAAGATTTGGGTTTTCGCAGCGTCAATCTGGCCATGTCTTTATGGTGAGATTGTCCACCTAGAATTTCTTATCTTAGTAAGTATGGCTACGGCTACGTTGCTCGTCTGTTTTAATTAACGTATGATTAGAAAATACCAATATAGGGCTCCTAGGTCGGCTCATGAATTGATCTTCCAGAACTTTCAGCGAGATCTAGATCTGTTCTATATTAGGGAATTGTGCACATCTAGTTATACGTAAATCGTAGATTAGCATGATACCTAAAAAGTTAGTGTTAATGGGACGGAGACTGATGCGATCATCTAGGAAGTACGCCTAACCACAGGAATGTTGGCTAGGTGAGGAATACGGTTAATATCGGCATCCCTAGTTTTGTAAGCGTGCAAGTTATATGAGATGGAGGCCTAAAAAGTGAAGTCACGTAATGTAGCATAGTGATCTAGATGGCCTACCCGGAGCTAGATCTAGTTTAGGGGATGACTCCCGTAGCCAATATAAAAGAAATACGAATCGGATTAATAGTTGTCGAGTATCGCTTAATTATATAGAATCTCTAGATCCAAACGATAACATAATAATTGGGGAGGTTAATTACATTTTTTGTGTCGTGTCCTTTATCTTTCTTGTCTCTTGTTGGTCGTAGACTGCTTTATGTCCTTGATATGAATAATTAATTGTTTGTATATAAATGACCTACAATTGGTTCCCTGTGGGATCGACCTTGATTCGCTATAGCTGTACTACGATGGACCTAGTCCTCTTGCTAGTATTGGTTTATGGTGGTCAAGTATTTTATTATCACTTGATCTACGTCATCAACATCTTTTCCAGTCTAAAACACAATTTGGTTGGATGTCAGTCTTGGAATGCACGGGAAAGTTGTCTCAATACGTACCTTAATTTTTTTGGGTAGTTAGACCTATGGATGGATCTAACTAAGATTTTATTTTGTATTTTTTGGTATTTACCAGAGCCGAGTAGGACCTGTACAATGGTTGAAACCTTACACTGATGAATTAAGTTATTGCGAAGCTTGGTCCAAAGGGGGTGAAATCATTGCTGATTGTTCCCGTGAGGTAATGCTTCTAAAATGTATGGAACATTTTGTCCTTCTATCCTCTTTTCAATCCATTTTTTCCATGTGTCAAATTTGAAATAAACAACTTTTATCTGATGTGATTTGATATTGGCGGAGGATTTTTGCGAAGGGAGAGTATGGGACACTAAATTTTTATTTTAAAACACTTGATCAACAAAAACTTTATTAGTAAAAATAGAATAGATGTGCTTATTGACATAGAGCATTTAGGAGGATTTTTTAGTTTTAAGGTGACACTCGATGAAAATGAAATGAAGAAAATAATTGATGGTTTTTTCTTAATTTTAAATGGGTTATATAGTATATATATATATATATATATATATATATATATATATATATATATATATATATATATATATATTTCCGACATATATACATCATATGTATATTTAATTAATCAACATAATTAATATCTTGTATTTAATTTATTCATAATATTTTGATATAAAACTACGATCAACATAAATCTTTCACCTTAATTCATATTTTTATGCAGTGACATCGGCAATCATATATGCAGTGATATCAACATTTTATGCAGTGACATCGGCAATCATATATGCGTGACATCAACAATTTATACAGTGACATCAACATTTTATGCAGTGACATCAGCAATCATATATGAATGACATCAACAATTTATGTAGTGACATCGGCAATCATATATGTAGAGACATCGCGATCAAGTGAACCCGCGATGCAGTGGCCACCCAGATGTAGAGACACCGCGATGAAGTGGCCACCCCCGATGCAGAGACACCGCGATGCAGAGACCATCGAGATGCAGTGATCACCAGGATGCAGTGACATTTGATAAAACAACACCGTGATGACATTTGATATTTTTCCGACTTAATTTCATAAAATCGATTTATTTTCTTCATAAAATCGACTTCAAATGGTTATATCTTTTGATATAAAACTACGATCAACATAAATCTTTCACATTAATTCATATTTTTATGCAGTTACATCGGCAATCATATATGCAGTGATATCAACATTTTATGCAGTGACATCGACAATCATATATGCGTGACATCAACAATTTATGCAGTGACATCGGCAATAAGACATGCAGTGACATCGGCAATTTATGCAGTGACATTGGCATTTTATGCAGTGACATCAACAATTTATGCAGTGACATTGGCCTTTTATACAGTGACATCGCCAAATCATACACAAACCCACCATCAACGTATATCTTTGCTTTCTTTGTTTCAAGGTGATGCATGTTAAACTAATTGATCATTATTACATCATGATCAACGGTGTCGATACATGATGTGACACTCGTTGTGTCCGGATCATTCCTCAAAAAAAAGAAAGGAAAAAAAATAAAATATCATCCAAAGCTTTTCATAAAAATTGATATTTTTCGACTTAGTTTCTGAAAATTGGAATTTTCTTCATAAAAATTGACGTGATGCAATGACATGTGAAGATGAAGCGACACGTAAAAATGCAGTGACATGTGACGTTAAAAAATGCAGTGATAATTGAAGATGAACAATCCATTCGTGAAGCGTTGCAAAATCTTAAAGAGAGTTTTATCAATGGAAGGATTTAGTTGCTTTTAGTCGATTCGAGCTCGAGCCCCATGGAGTATCGAATAACACACAATAACACCAACAATTTATGAAGTGACATCAACACCCAGATTGCAAAAACAAAAACTTTGTAAAATGTATATGCAGTGACATCGATGTCACTGCATCAATTCTCTAACTGTAAATGCAGTGACATCAATAATCACCGCATCAATTTTATTCCAAATCATACACAAACCCACCAACAACGTATGGCTTTTCTTTCTTTGTTTCAAGGTGATGCATGTTAAACTAACTGATCATTATTACATCATGATCAACGGTGTTGATACACGATGTGACACTCGTTGTGTCACAACGGTTGTGTCCGGATAATTACTCAAAAAAGAAAGGAAAAAATAAAACATCATCCAAAGCCTTTCATGGTACAAGCACATCAGCATGTGGGTATGGGAATTTGTATAGTCAAGGTTATAGTACAAGCACAGCAGCATTAAGTACTGCACTTTTCAATAATGGGCAGTCTTGTGGAGCATGTTTTGAGATCAAATGTAGTGGTGATGGGGATATGTGTCTATCTGGATCTATTATAGTCACTGCAACAAACTTTTGCCCACCAAACAGTGCTCTTCCTAATGATAATGGAGGGTGGTGTAATCCTCCATTACAGCACTTTGATCTTTCTCAGCCTATTTTCCAGCAGATTGCTCAGTACAAAGCTGGAATAGTCCCTGATCAGTTTAGAAGGTAATAATAATGCATTCACTTGATACAACCTCCTTCATATAGTACTTATACCATATAGTACTCAAGACTCAGCACCCTTTGCCACTTGGTCTATGCCTATTCCATAACTTGGTGAGGTGGTTTAAGAGCAACTTTACTTTTCCAACCATTTTTATGCAATTCTTCATGAAACATATCTATTTCCAAGAATCGGAAAAAGCGAAACACGAAATGCTGTCTATGTATCAATAGCAAAGAGTGAGGTACACATTTGTAATCTTGAATCTTAAAAAGGTCAACACAGCAAAAACAAGAAGAGATAGCTAATATAGTCACTTTAACAGAGCAGGGGAAGAACCATATACGTCCTGAGTTTAACTTTCACCTTTAAAATGAATATTTTGTGTCCTAAAATACTGAGATAAGTATGTTAAGCCCAACAAGTGAAAGTAGTTTTGTCATTCCCACAATTTATACAAAATTTTCTAAAAATTTCTTGTTTCAAGAAGGGAAATCGCGATCAAACTGAAGCAAAGATGAAAACACGTTCGTATTCATTCAAATTAAGATGGAGCTGCAAAGAGCTTCTTACTAACCCAGGAAATAAGCTACAGAGAATTCTCCGATTCAAGACACCATAGTTCAAAAGAAAAGCTCAGCCGTAGGGGATCGGCCGTACTATATGCAGAGTACCCAGGCATAAATGAGGCAACACCATAGAACTACACTAAAAGCAAATTACCAGAGGCCTGAAGAAGGATTCAACAGCTCCAAAATCTGAGAAGAAAGGGGTTCCGTAGTACTGAGGTCAACAGCCATGGGAGGGGGGATTTTTTTTCCTTTTTCTGGAACTGAATTTTTCTTTAAAGACACGAGGGTAATTTTGTCCGTTTAGTAATATTTTGTCCTTATAATTAATGATCTTTCAAATGTGTCCTAAGTGCCTAATTAAGTTCCAAAACACGTCCTTATAAACAAATAACACATTTATTTTATAAATTAAACATATAGTCAAGAATATTGATATAATATTAAAAAAAATATTTACAAATAATAAATTAGCCGACAACGTAACATTTTGCTAGTTATAATAAATAAATCACATATATAAGAGACGGCAACGGCATAATTTTCTCTTCTATTTTTGGTTTTGGGTAGTCTTTGTTTTGAAACCTCTTTCCTTGTAACCGGCGCCGCATGATCAAATACCTCCCCCAAAGGATATTGACACGAATAAAATGTTACAGCTCCTTGATCGATCAAGGCTTTCGGAAATGTGGGTTATCAACAATGGCTGCTGCCCAACTGGACCCAGAAGAACAATCCATCATCAACTACACTTTGCCACCACAATCAACTTCACCTTCCTATTCTCATGCATTTGCAAGTTCGATTCAGAACTGCATAAGAAACAGAGATTGGCCCACTGGTTTAGCCCTTCATTGCCACTCTTTGAAACTAGGCGGCTGTTTAGATCTTTTCGCGCAAAATACTTTGCTCAATTTTTATGTCAAGTTGGAGTTTTTATCTGATGCTCGTAAGCTGTTTGACCAGATGCTTGAAAGAAACGTGGTTTCTTTTGTGACTCTAATTCAGGGTTATTCTCTGTCCGAAAGATATGTTGAGGCTGCTGAGTTGTTTCCTAGGTTACACAGAGAAGGTCAGGAGCTTAACCCGTTTGTTTTTACCACTATTTTGAAGGTGCTTGTAACTATGGACAGGGTAGAGCTTGCCAGCTGCATTCATTCATGCATTTACAAACTTGGCCATGATAAGAATGCTTTTGTCGGTGCTGCATTAGTTGATGCTTATTCTGTTTCTGGGTTAGTTGACTTAGCTATAGGAGTGTTTGGAGGGGTTATTGAAAAGGACATAGTTTTGTGGTCTGGTATGGTTGCTTGCCTTGCCGAAAATGACTGCTTTATGGATGCACTGATGCTGTTTTCTGAGATGAGAATGACTGGCTTAAGTCCAAATAATTTTACATTTGTGAGTGCATTAAAGGCTTGCACTGTACTCGAGGCCATTGATGCGGGGAAAAGTCTGCACGGGTGTGTAATTAAAACCAATTACACGATGGATCCTTATGTTAGCATTTCCTTGCTTGATATGTACACTACAATTGGAGATGTCGCAATTGCCAGGCAGGTTTTTGATGAATCTCCCAAATGTGATGTAATCCCTTGGAGCTTCATGATTGCTCGTTACTCGCAAAGTGCTCGTTGTGAGGAAGCACTAGAAATATTCTGTCAAATGAGAAAATCTTTGATACCACCTAACCAGTTCACTTTTGCCAGTGTGCTGCAAGCATGCGCAACAAGCAATAATTTTGATTTGGGCAGGCAACTTCATTGCATTGTAATTAAGGTTGGTCTGATTTCAGATGTGTTTGTTTCAAATGCCCTCATGGATGTGTATGGAAAACATGGAAACATGGAAAACTCAGTTGACTTGTTTGTGGAGGCAACAAATAAGAACGAGGTATCATGGAACACCATCATTGTCGGCCACGTACAGATGGGGGACGACGAGAAGGCACTGCATATGTTCTTAGACATGATTCATAATTCTGTACACGCGACTGAAGTGACCTACTCAAGTGTTCTGCGTGCTTGTGCCAGCTTAGCAGCATTCGACACAGGAACTCAGGTACATGGTGTCACTATCAAAACTTTATATGAGCAAGATTATGCTGTTGGAAATGCTTTAATAGATATGTATGCCAAGTGTGGGAAAATCAAAGATGCTTGTATTGTCTTTGATACAACGAGCTGCCAGGATATAGTTTCATGGAATACAATGGTCTCAGCATATTCCATGCATGGGCTTGGTAGTGAAGCACTTAGAGTTTTTGAGACGATGCAGAATTCTGATGTCAAGCCTAATCAGGTGACCTTTGTAGGTGTGCTTTCTGCTTGTAGTAATACGGGCTCACTGGATCAAGGGCAGGGTTATTTCACTTTAATGCAGGAGAAGTATAGTATTGAACCCTGCATGGAGCACTATACCTGCATGGTTTCTCTCTTAGGAAAGTCGGGTCATCTTGACAAAGCAATCAAGTTGATTGAAGAGATTCCATTTGAGCCCAGTGTAATGATATGGCGTGCATTACTTGGAGCATGTGCTGCTCAAGGTGATATTGAGCTTGGGAGAATCTCTGCAGAAAGGATTTTGGAGATGGATCCACAAGATGAAGCAGCTTATATATTATTGTCAAATATATACGCTTTATCGAAAAAATGGGATAACGCCGCATCTGTTAGGAAAATCATGAAGAAGAAACAAGTGAAAAAAGAACCTGGAATGAGCTGGATAGAATTCCAGGGAACAGTTCATTATTTTACTGTTGGAGATATTTCACATCCAGAGATTAAACTAATTCATGGGATGCTTGAATGGTTGAACCGGAAAACCAGTGCTGCCGGCTATGTTCCTAATCATGGCGTTATTTTACTTGACGTAGAAGAGGATCAGAAGTCTCGTCTCTTATGGGTACACAGTGAGAGACTCGCATTAGCTTTTGCTCTCATCAGAACACCATCTGTTATCCCTGTCCGTATCATAAAGAATCTAAGAATATGTCTGGACTGCCATGTTGTAATGAAGTTGATATCAAAATTGACGATGAGAGAAATTGTTATTAGAGACGTAAACAGATTTCATCACTTTCATGACGGTGTCTGTTCTTGTGGAGATTATTGGTGACGTAACACGTACAGCCATATTTTCTCTTAAGCCTGCATTTTCCATATCGTTCAAGATTATCTGGGGACGATACGACGCACATGCCTCATACCAGCCCCTCCCTCCCAATACGATCAGACGGATTGCACAATACAACTGTTGTACTACAGAAATTTCACATTGATTTTCTTTAATTTTAGGCTGCATCTCATACAAAAATGATGGCAGGTTTAATTTTTATTTTCTTCTCATAGGCAAATAAATTTCGTATTATTCAAAGTCAAGTAAGTCTGAGTAAAAAGAATCCCACAAGCTGGGAAAACTTACATAAATAAAAATTACGAAAATCAATCAAGGGAAAGTAAAGATGAAAGACTTAAATAAAAATTACGAAAATCATACCGATCCCTCAACGATATGCTATGCTATGCTATGATTTTTTTTTAACAATAGTTGTACCAAATGACATCTATTACAATATTTTCTTTCTAATCTCTCACATACGATAAAAGTATATTATGTGAAAGAAAGTAAAGATAAAAGACTCTAATATATGTCATTTGGTACGACCTTTATATATAATCGTTGCACCATAAAATATCTAGTTTTGCATTGACTCGGACATTCTTATTAGTAGTAAAATTTCATATTTAAATCATTTTTCCCACACTAAATAGTACAAAACTGAAAATATTTAGATAATATTCGCTTAATGTTATATCTACAACAAAAAGACAAAATAAATGTCGTGTCTATTTGTAATAAGACGAGAGACCGTGTTTTCATACGAAAGCTTCTCAAGCAGTGACAGAGGTGCATAGTGGGTTGGGGCGGCTAAGCCCACCCAGCCCAATCTCCTTCTACTTATATAGAGGTTTATATTAAATTTTAATAGGTTCCATTGACACAATTAAATTTGCTAATTACACCACATTTGAATGCTATAATCGTAGTGCTCGAAGGTATTTCGTGATGCCAAAAAAACACATCTAAATTTATGTCTAATGTTTTATCCGGTCTAACCCATCATTAATATATACTTGACACAACTCAATTTTATTAACACAACTCATCTAAATACTCATATTATGTATCAAATGATTTTTTTATTGTTATTTTATGAACTTTAGAAAAATGTGCATCGTAAATTAACAATATTATAAAAAAAATTATCTCACTCGAGTAGAAAATCTTATGAGTACTATCGAGTGATTTTTATTGTTAAATTTTAAACCTCTTTGAATTTTTTACTTAAAAAAACAGTAAAGAAATCTAGAACACCTGAATACAAAATCTTGGCTCCATCCTTCTTCTCAAGTGCATAGTATTGTGGGAGATAATTAGGGTTTTGGGTGGCCTTCTTGACCCCAATCCTCAGACCCCACTCCCACAGTGCATTCAAATTGTCCATATTTGGCAAAGAAGGCGTCTCTCCATATTTCATGGGAGATGATACATTCACCACACAAATCTCTACTTTATCGATTTCAAAATATAAGTCATTATGAGTGTTTTCACACGGATTAAAAAAATGGTTGTGTGATATAAATTTAAAGGAGAAATGACTATAATATCCTTTGACTATCATTAATGCAATACTTAGAATGGTTGGATTGTTAATAAATTAGGGATAAGATAGTGGAAAGAGTAATAAATACTTTATTGGTAATGTAGAATGAATTATATTATGAGACAAACAAAAATGGGCAAAGTGACTTATATTATGGGGACGGAGGTGGTATAGTACACCTTTACTAAATATTTTTATCCATTGATCATTGATAAAACACATACAATCAACGACCTTAATTATACTTTCATCTAGGGTTAGAAAGTATGTAATATGTGTAATACACGTCTACACCTTTTCTGTAGTACACATATCATTTTTCATAATTCATCCGGTGAAATCATGAAACCACGCATAAGTGCCGTCCAATGATTATACTTACACTATTTTTCACAGTGATATCAATCATCAACACCAACGTAGCATTTACCCTTAATATCCCAAACAGATTTTTTTCCTTTTTTTCCTTTTTCTTTTTTCTTTTTTCTTTTTTCCTTTTTTCTTTTCAATGAATACAAGATTTTATAGAGCAGAGGGGAATTAGCTACTAACAAGTGAAGCATGCGACCTCAACTGAATACAAGATTTTATAGAGAGGGGAATTAGCTATTAACAAATGAAATACGGTTATGCGACATCATTTGAAGAATACAAGATTTTATAAAGAAGAGGGGAACTAGCCAATGTCTCTTAACATATTTTTTACTTAACAGATTCAAACACCGTTTTTTTTTTGTTTTACAGAATCTATATTATACATCATAAAAATAACTACAAACCAAAGTGGAGATAAGTCTAGAAAGAGTGATGACAAGTCTGCAATGCAGAAAAGGAAGGCAGTATAGGATCGAATGAATGCGGCTGATCAGCTTGGAAAGAAATGAGCCTTACAAGATAGGAATTTCTATCCCCTTAACCAATTGAGATCTCATATCCAAGCTATCATGGATAGGGAAGGCTTGACCCGACCTCCTTCACCAACGAGGGGTCCTAAGAAAAAGCGCGATGTTGAACTACTATCTTTCCCAAAAGCTTAGGCTGATGGGGAGACAGATAATTAACATGTTGTGCACTCAACACACGCCCCATCAAGAGTTGGCAATCTCTCCAATATTTGTACAATTTTTAAACATTTCAGTACTCGCCTCAAGTGTGGCCAATATCTTCTTACATTTGCACAATATAAATGGTGAAAATAATACTCACACCAGGGTTCGATCCTATTATCTCTGACTTTGATACCATGTAGAACTAGTGTTGTTAACGAGCCGAGTAACTGATGTTCAAGCTCGAGCTCGTTTGTACTCGAGTCTGCTCGAGCTCGCTCGTTAACACAAACGAGCCTAAAAGCCTGTTTGAGCTCGGCTCGATAAGTATGGAAAATGTTTGAGCTTGAGCTCGAGCTCGAGATCAAGCTCGCGAACAGTCGAACTCGAGCTCGGCTCGTTCAATAGTATTTATTTTAGGGGAATGATTTTTTTTAGGCTCGAACTCGAGCACGGCTCCCACCGGAGAACTGATATTTGTTAAATTCTTAATGTGTATATATATTTTATATATATAATATTTATGGAAAATTAGGGATAAGGACACAATCTGAAATATTTTTAAGAATGAGGAGACATTTACATATTTTTATAGGGAGAAGGACAATCGCATAATTTTTTTATAGCGAGAAGGACAAACACAGTGAATCCCGAAAATCGGTGAATCTCCCAGTGAATCCCGAAATCGGTGAATTTCGACGAGTGAATCCGAAAATTAGTGAATTCGACGATGAATTTTGAAAATTAGTGAATTTCGACGATGAATTTAAATCGGTGAATTTAAAGCAGTGAATTTGAACACAAGTGAATTTCGACAAATGAATAAATAGTTTTGTCCTTTATGCAAAAGTTTCAAAAAACTGTCCTTCTACTCAATTGATGAAATATTTATGTCCTTCTCCCTCATTCCCCCTAATATTTATATTACCTATGCTCGCGAACATTAATGAGCGTTCATGAGCAGGGCTCGTGTTCGCTCGTTTAATAAACGAGTAGGATAAACTGATCGAGCTCGGCTCGATACCATTTATGAAAAATCTCAAACTAGCTTAATTAAACGAGCCGAGTTCGAGCCTTATTCGCGAACGCTGGGTTCATTTAACAGCTCTATGTAGAACTACCATCTCTCCCAAAAGCTTAAGCTGATGGGGAGGTGATGAGAGTCAAAAAAAAATTGGAAAATGAGCTCTTTTATTAAATTAACAGCCCAAGAGGCAACCAAATATTTACATATGAATTAAACAAAAGCAAAGGGAAGGTAACTGGAAACATGAATGGAGCATTTGCAGATTTTCTTCTCCTTATTCCTCTATATCCCAAGTAAGACGAAGATTCCTTGCCCTCTCTACCGCATTCGCCAGGAATATATGCACAGGTGGCCTAATTCCATCGTAATCATGGCACAATATGTTTCTCCATAACCATATCTCGTAGTTGATCTCCCTCCATTGATACTTCCACCTTTTGATTCCAAAAGGTGTGTCTGGGGTTTTATTGAATTTGAGTTGGATCCAAGTTTTCATTGTTCTGGTTCCAAAGAAGTTTCTCCAATGCTCTTTTGGAACACACTGACACGATGAGAGTCAAATTTGCTATCATTTACTATGTGATTAGACCCTGTTTTATATGTTTCCGGAGACATTTGATTGTGTTTTGATGTATTTTACACCATAGTTTGTATTTACGAGACCAAGAACATAATGTCCGGAAATCTAGATGTTTTAGGAGTTTGCAATGCTTTCTCGGTCACCCTAGTGTCATGTAGGGGTTACGTGTGCTATTTGTTATTATTTTGTGCAGGAACTGGATGTTCGGGATGATCGGAAGACGAGATACGGGGGTTGGAACGTGGGCACAAAGCTTAAACATTCAAACGGATCAAAATCCGTTGGTATTACAACCTTGGCTTCACATAATCTGAATTTTGGTCCAACTTACAGGAATTTTCTGGGCTGGTCATCTTCATGATAGTTGTAGAAAATTTAGTAGATTTCCAGTGCATTTCCAGGCTACGGTGAAAAACAACCGTACAGAATTTCCTGAACTCTCAGTACTTTGTAGGCGGTGGCATACAAATTCATAGGCGGGTGCCAACGGTGTTATTTCCAATTTCCCCAAACCACTATAAATACGTTTTCTAGGTTATAAAATCCATGAACTTCATCTCCTTCAACCCCTTTCTTCGGTTTTCAGCCTTTTACTTAGTTTAACATAGATTTTGTAAATATTTAGCTTAAATTAGGATTATTTTGTTGTAATTCGAAGACTCGTGCTACTGACTATTGCAATTTCAGTTTGGATTTCGTGTTCTCTCCGGATTTTCTTCATCTCCTTCTTTCGGTATTTTGATTTCTAACTTTCGATTTTGATGCTTGTTCAATTTATTTGTTGTTTCTTGCACTTTGATTAGTATAATGAGTAGCTAATCATTTTAAAGCCGAGTTAAGCGATAATCTTCGAAATCGAACCCTAGTTTGTTTATGTGGTGTTCTTGGTGTGAATTATTGTTGATTCTTGATGTGTTAGTAGTTCTAGAACTTATGCTTAATCACGTTTGTTGAATTTATCACTCAAGAATCGTATTTCACATATCGTCTTTATAAATATATTTTGTGAGAGGATACGGGAACCGGGGTTCTAGGGCCACCCTATAAAACCGACTGAGTTGTTTAGATTCGGTTTCGTGTGTGAGGTTTGTATCAACTTGTTGAGCGTTTCATTGAATGTAGACCGTGTTAGCTAGGTCAGTTAAATCCGGTCAGCGGACTATTGAACGTGGCATAGAAGGGTAGATTATTGTATGGTGTCTATTCTCGGAATAGGAAACGACACCCTACGAATGACATCGAGAACATTTAGGTAGGTCAAGAACACTTCCGGGCTAACTAGGGTTTGGTAAGTAGTTGATTGGAACATTGCTCGGCTATATAGTTTTAACTCTTTGTTTTGTATAATAGTTTCTAAAATCAGTGATCTGACAAGTCACCATGGTCAATAGTAGTGTTGTCCTGAACTAGGAACGATACCAACTTTGATACTTGATCAGATTTCTCGTGGGATACGATCTTGCTCGCCATTTATAATACATCTGACTTGGTACCCTGCCGGTTAGAGTTGTCTATGTTGTAAAACGGCAATCGGAGGCAGATAAGAACAATGATAATGGCACAACATTTATCTACAACATGTGTATTTTTATTTTTAATATTTAAAAATATTTTAAATCAAATTATTAGGTGGGACCCATTGCCTAAATGCAAATGTTGTGGAATGTTGTGGATAAATGTTGTGGCATTATCATTGTTCAGGTAGATAATCAACATGTTATGCAGAATTTGGCGGGCATCCCCATTTCATGGGCTGTTGGAGCGTCTACGCTTGTCTTCCTTTGAGGATTTCTTTATGAGACTCTTGGATGAGCGGGGGGGGGGGGGGGGAGGTGGTACATGATACATCAAGATTTGTTGGGCTCATGTGAGGATGCATAAAGCACGTTACTCCGCGGTGTTTGATGGTCAGACAGTTTATGTTTCGGCGGTGTGTGCACACTCTTTGGCTGCGACCTCACGGGTCACCACATCACCTAGCAGACTCGTGGGCTCGTCCACCTCAGGGAGTGGTTAAGTGTAATGTTGATGCAGCAGTGATGAAGGACAGAGCGGGTATTGGGTTTATCTTCCGTGATGCGGATGAGCCAGTCCTTCATTCTTTGGGATATCCTTTTGATAGGGGGCCGGCCGGAATATATGGAAATGTGAGCTGTTTACCTGGCGCTTGTGGATGTGCAACGTCTAAGTATTCTGAGGTTAGAGTTGGAGAGTGATTGTCTGGCATGCGTGCGGCGTGTTCGGCAACCGGTGGAGGACATTATTGCTCAGGGCTGTACACCGAGGGATTGTTTAGCTTTACTTCCCAGCTTTACATCTATTACTTTTTCTTTTGTTCGTCGCATTGGCAATATGCCTGCGCATCTTCTAGCTATGCATGCTTTATCGTTAGTTGTTGAGACATCTTGGGATAGTTTGCCTCCTGGTGACGTTTTGGCCATTTGTTTGACGGATGTTGATTAATAAATGTTCTTTGTTTCTAAGAGAAAAAAAATAGAATATTTTTTTAATTAATCCTTCAAAAAGAAAATTTAATTAAGATGGTCACTTGACCCATGATGCCCTTAGTGGAGCCACCACTGGACGTGACCAATGAGTGGGAGCCGTTATGAAGGCAGTTATGGCGCATTTACCATTTAAGCGTGAATCATGAAACTATTATGAGATCGTGACATAATGTCATGCTAACCGTCCAACTGTTGTTTGGGGTCGATAATGATTTATATTGAGTTGTGTGTTAAGATCAAGCGCTTACCGTTCTACTACAACCAATTGATGGTAGTAAAAGTGTCACTATATTTTATTATACATTCAAGGAAATAAAGTAGCACCTTAAATGATAAGGAAATAAAGTAGCAAATTTATTAACTCCAATTGATTTTAGTACAACGGTAAGCGCTTAATCTTAACACAGTGAGTTCGAGACCGAGGAAAACCTACACCATGTCGATCGTCTGAACTGGTAGGTATATTGTACCGAGATGTCAGTAGAAGACATAGGACGATCTGCTTACGTCATTTCGAATTATTTTGGGCGACACACGCGATATGGAGGTCAACCATGGCCGTTATATGGTTCAGGCCTAGTAGGCAGAGCTCATTTGCCCCAATGACTAAGGAGATCCGTATAGACCATTGAATTTCACATATATGACTTCAGGTCAGACCCATGTAACATGTTAGTTTTTTTTTCTTTTCAAGCAACAAGACGGAAGAATTTGGCTTGGAGGAGGGTAAGTTCTTGTGTGCTATATCCACATACACCTAATTGAACGGTAAATAAATATGGATCACACAGTTTGAATTCTGTTTAAAAATAAAAGTCAGTTTACCACATGGATGCACTTCACGCGGGTGAATCCAACAACTTCCTGAATAGGATGGCATTCTCTGACACTAATCTGCATGTGCATGTGGCATAATAAGTGGAAATGCCAGCCTTTGCATGTGGGGGCTTTTTCACATCATTCCAAATTGTCTTTCAATCTAATTTCCCTACTGTGTTTTTCTGCACGAATATTGCCCTATATCCCCTTTCCAGTGTTTGCTAGCATGACGAAAATTGTAGGTTAATTTGAACATAGGTCGGTTAATTTGAGGACGACCTTCAAATGAGAAAATTTCCGTATACCTACTCTACTTACACCGTAAACTCATGTGGATGAATCATAACTAAATAGTTTGAATTTAAATAAATAAAAAGCAGAACTTTTTCATTTGTATGAATGTTGAGAATAATAATTAAGTAGTATTAATATTGTAGTGACATGTGTCACCACTGTTTTGTGCCAAGTGTAATACTCCTATTGTGCCTAGTGTTTATGAGTATCTATAACGACTATGTACCTCACAAGAAACAAATCTAATGAAAAGATTTTTCTCTGCAAATGATGTTATTCTGTTAACTTGGTATCAGAGCAAGCTCGATCATGGCAACCACCACGCCTCCGGCGATGGGTAGCTCAGATACTGGAGCTCCGGCCAGCTTGGTGTCTCATTTAACACAAAATCCACCTACAGTACAATGTCTATTGGAGCTCAGACTCGGACTACAAGGCATGTTTTTGGATCTTCGATTTCCGGACTGAGTTTTCCGCTCTTCTCCGACAGTGTAGTCACCGGAATCCCGATCTTGAGCTCAGGTACTTCATCTTTAAACACTTAAGTTGGTCCCTCTTTTAATAGATCTGAGTCACCATATGGAGATTTAAGAACCACTCTACCTACTCCACTGTTCCTTGGTTCTGCTAGTCCCCATCCTATCACACCTTTACTGTATGCACCATTTTCCAACAATCTGAATCAAATCTGCACTGTGAAATTGGATCGTAGAAATTATATGTTGTGGAGGTATACAATTCTTCCCATTAACAAAGGGTATAATCTAGATTAACACATGTTCAATTCAGGACCTGCGTTGAACAATTCCTTACATCACTCGAATCCAGCTCTCCATATGATAACTGAGGATTGGAATACCAAAGATAACTTGTTAATGGGTTGGATGCTTGGTTCTATGACAGAACAAGCTCTGAGTGAAGTTATCGGTTGTGCTACAACTTATGAAATTTGGACTACCCTTGAAACCCTGTTCAGCAGCAGGTCAGAGTCAAGAATGCTGGAATATAAAGATGCCCTTTCCAGGGCTTCCAAAGGCTCAAAACCTATGTCTGATTATTTAGCCTTAATGAAATCCTATTCAGACAATCTAACTGTTGCAGGCTATCCTATGACCAAATCTGAACTGATCCTGGCTACCCTAGGAGGACTAGATCGTGACAATGAATCTATTGTGGTGAATATTACATCAAAAGTTGGATCTTTGTGCTGGCAGGATGTTCAATCTCAACTTATGACTCATGAAAGGCTCATAGCAAGATATTCAGGGACTGGTCCTGCTGCTAATCTAGCTCAAGGACAGCAAATTCAAGCTAATGCTTCTTATGGAAATTCTGGAGGAAGACCACCAAATCAGCAGAGTGCTGGTGGAAGAGGAAGAAACAGCAGCATAGGTGGTAGAGGAAGAGGCATAAATGGAGGTGGTAAAGAATCATGAGGCTACTCTGGGAACAAAATGGTGTGCCAGTTATGTGAAAAACATGCCACATAGTGACATCTTGTTGGCACAGGTTTGAAGAGGATTTTGTACCCCCTAGTAACAACTCTGGTGATGATCACAAGAAAGCCAATGTAGCTTCACCACAAACTGTTGGGGATGCAGCTTGGTACATGGACAGTGGAGCTACTAACCAGCTCACTGCTAATCTCAATAATCTCCACCTCAGTTCAAGTTATACTAGTTCTGAAAATTTAGCTGTTGGAAATGCTGAGAAGTTACCTATCCTTCATATTGGCCAAACCTACTTTCCCACACACTGTCCACACACCACCTTGACACTAAAGAATGTCTTACATGTCCCACTTATCACCAAAAACTTAATTAGTCTATCTAAACTGCTTTATGACAATCATGTTATTGTTGAATTCACACATTTTTCTTGCTATGTGAAAGACAAAACAACAGGGACTCTTCTTCTGCAAGGAACACTCAGGGATGACCTGTACCAGATAATGCTTCCAAATAAGACCTCCCTTCACTCCAAATTCAAGTCCTCAATCATTCAGTCAGCTCTACTTCCCTAAGTGCACACTTAAGTGTTGCCAAGCCCAATAAAGATCCTAATGTTTGGCATAGACGTCTAGGACATCCTTCTAGACAGGTCTTGAACCATATTTTGTTGACTTGTAATGTTAAAGTGAATAAAGAGCTAAATTTTTGAGATGCTTGTCAGTATGGTAAGGGACATGCCCTACCATACCCTAGTTCTGATTCTCATGTTGCTCATATACTTGACTTGATTCACTCTGATGTTTGGGGTCCTGCCCCTGTCAAATCTATTTCTGGTTTCTCTTACTATGTGTATTTTATTGATGGTTGGTCTAGATTTACTTGGATATTTCCTTTAAAATCAAAGTCTGATGTCTGTTTTATTTTTATTCAGTTTCAAAAGTTAGTTGAAAATCAGTTTGGGGGTAAGATCAAGTGTGTTCAAACCGATTGGAGAGGGGAGTATAGGATTCTTGAAAATTATCTTAAAGATCAAGGCATCCAGTTTAGACACCCTTGCCCTCATGCTCACCAACAGAATGGTGGAGCTGAGAGAAAACATAGACACATAGTTGAACTAGGACTCACCCAAATGGCACAAGCCTCTCTCCCTCTTAAATTCTTGTGGGATAGCTTTCTTGAGGCAGTTTCTATAATTAATGGTCTTCCTATACATGTCCTTCATAACAAGTCACCTTTTGAAGTCCTATATCACAAAAACCCGACTATAAGTTCTATAAGGTTTTTGGTTGTGCCTGTTTTCCCCATTTAAGACCTTTCTTTCCTACCAAATTTAGGTTTCACAGCAGTAAATCCACCTATATAGGTGTCAATCCCTGTCACAAAGGATATAAGTTCCTAGATACCTCTGGAAAAGTGTATATCACCAGGAATGTAACCTTCAATGAAAATGAGTTCCCCTTTACAAAAGGATTTGTCTAAGGACCTCATAGAGACATATCCTCACTGACCCTACCTTGATTCCCTCATTTTCTCTTCCAGTTTCTACTAATCCTATTCCACACTATTTGTCTGGTACTAGTACATCTATGACAGGACTTGCAGGGGAGGATGTTCAGGTTTAAACCACACATCAATAGGTACAACCTTCTTCTCCTACTACTTTCTCTTCTCCAAATTTATATACACACAATCCTATACATACACCTGTTCAAAGTCCAAGTCTTATACACACACTCAAAGTCCTAACACATCACCCTTTCACTCACAGCAAACATCCATTCATGGTGAACCTGGTTCAGGTCAATCTGATGACACACAGAATCTACAACCAACACAACCCTTTCAAGGCCTTCCCATGCAAAATAGGTCTAAGAGTGGAATCTTCAAACCCAAGACCTACTCCACACATATCCAGTCCACTGTCCTACTTTATCACCTTTCTGAACCAACTAAAGTTTCAGAAGATTTGGCTTGTACTGAGTGGAGACAGGCCATGGTCAGAGAGTTTGAAGCACTACATAAAAATGGTACCTGGGAACTAATGCCACCACTAAGAAACCAGAGTCTTGTGGGCAGTAGATGGGGTTTAAATTAAAGTTAAAACTAGATGGCACAGTGTTGAAACACAAAGCTAGGTTGGTGGCAAAAGGGTTCCATCAAACCTATGGCATAGACTTTACTGATACCTTTAGTCCATTTGCAAAGGCATCCACAATAAGGGTGGTTCTGGATTTAGCAGTAAACCTAGACTGGCATATCCATCAAGTTGATATAGATAATGCCTTTCTTAATGGTCCTTTGGCTGAAGATGTCTTTATGAGTCAACCTGAAGAATTTACAGACAAGGAAAGGCCCTACTATGTTTGCAAGTTGAAAAAGGCACTTTATGGCCTCAAACAGGCCTGGTTTGGTGCTCTCAGGTCTCAGATGGTGCAATAGGGCTTTCATCAATCAACAGCAGACTCTTCCCTGTTCATCCTAAAAACTGGAAAAACTCTCATATATGTGTTAGTTTATGTTGATGACATCCTTGTGATAGGAAACTCAAAGACCTTGATTCAAAAATTTATCTAGATGCTCAACTCCAAGTTTGCTCTTAAGGATTTGGGCCCAGTTTCTCACTTCTTGGGGATGAAAGCTCATAGAAATACAGATGGTTTGTATCTCACTGGACACTATGTTTCACAACTTTTAAAACGACTACAGCTTGATCACATCAAACCATGTGACACTCCTATGGTTCCTGGACAACACCTCATACCTGATCAAGGTGAACCTATGAAACACCCCACTATCTATTGGAGAGCCATAGGTGGATTACAATATTTGACATGTACAAGACCCGATCTTGCTTACTCAGTTAATTACCTGAGTCAATATATGCAGAATCCAACACTTGATCACTGGGAGCCCTTAAAAGGTTGATTAGGTATGTTAAAGCCACTTTACATTATGGCATACTTTTTAGGGCCAGAAGTACCCTGCATCTGTCTGGTTTCAGTGATGCGGATTGGGCTTGTTATGCTTCAGACAGGAAGTCCTTTGCAGGTTATTGTGTGTATATTGGTGATTCCTTGGTCTTTTGGAGCTCCAAGAAACAGACTGTGGTGTCTAAATCCAGTGCAGAGTCAGAATATAGGTCATTAGCAAATTTGTCTTCAGAAATGTTTTGGATCAGACAGCTTTTGAAGGAAATGGGGATATGTTTGCCTGTTGTTCCTATAGCATGGTGTGATAACTTAAGTGCCACTTTTCTTGCTCAGAATCCTGTATACCATGCCATGACCAAACACATTGAAGTTGATATTCATTACATCAGAAATCAAGTCCTAGATAAGCAGCTATCAGTCCATTATGTGCCTTCCTCTATGGAGATTGCTGATGCCCTCACTAAGGCCTTGCCTGCACCTCAGTTGAGAACTTTCAGAGCCAAACTAAACGTAGTAGTTGTGCCTACCTTAGTTTGAGGAGGGATGTTGAGAATAATAATTAAGTAGTATTAATATTGTAGTGACATATGTCACCACTGTTTTTGTGCCAAGTGTAATACTCTTATTGAGTCTAGTGTTTAGGAGTATCTATAACTACTATGTACCTCACAAGAAACAAATCTAATGAAAAGATTTTCTCTGCAAATGATGTTATTCTGTTAACTATGAATGAAGTTCTTTTTTATAGGAGAAAAATAAATGTTTGTGGAAATATTACGTTACATTAGTGTAACATATTAATTGTGAGACATATTAATTGTATTGAATAAACAATTAATATGTCATAAAGTCATAAAGTAACTCTATTTTGTCTTATTAGGTAATAGACAACTCTAGCAATTAATACTAGCCGACTCTAGTAATTAATTGCTCTCTCCTAGCTTATACTCTACTAGGACCTTTCTCACTTACTTGTACCTATTTATACTCACTCTTTTATGATGAATAAACCAAGTTGAAGTTTACTCAAGTATTATTCACTTTCTCAAACTCTCTTCATGGTATCGGAGCGTTAAACTCCACGAATCCATTTGCAAACTCTTAGTACCCTGCTGAATCAAGAATGTCTTCATTATCTGAAGCTTCCTCACCCTCGTTGAGTCCCGGTGCCTCGCAGACCGGGATCACCGACTCTTCATCTTACACTAATCATAGACTTGATGGAAACAACTACTTGCTTTGTGGTCAAGGTCTATGAAAATGTACATCTACAGACAAGGTAAGATGGGATACGTCCGTCCGCTCTAAACTGCCCTGCTTGAAGATGACCCAGGATTTGAAGCATGGGATACTACTAATAATCAAGTCATGACCATTCTCACAAGATCAATGACAAAAGAGATTAGTGAGAACTTTATGATGTATGATCTGCAAGGAGATGCAGGATAATGCCAGGATCTTTACTCCAAGAAAGACAATACATCGAGAGGTCACATGAGCTTGAAGCTCAAATTCAAAAGCTATGAGACAGGAGATATGTCTCAGAACTCAATATTTCAACCAACTATCTAAGGCATGGCAACACCTAGATATGTTGAAAACTCACTCTGGAATGATGTCAAGGATGCTGCCCTGTATAAAGACATCATAGAAAAGAAGAGAGTATTCAAGTTCCTCACTGGACTGAATCCTACTCTTGATGATGTTAGAGGTAGAATTCTGGCTACTAAACCTCTCCCAAATCTCAAATCCATGTTTTTGAGGTCAAACATGAGGAAAGCAGGAGGAAAGTGATGCTCATGAACTCCCTGCCGACAACCCTACTGAGAGTGCCACCTGTGACCGTCGGGAACCCCATTGAGGTTATTGAGGCTTATAGGAAGCCACGATAAAAGCGAAAGGCGTTTCGTGACCACCGCAAGCGCACAAATCACACCAACGACACTTCTTTGGAAACTACATGGCAAGCCTAACTCCTCCAAAACCTCAAGACACTGCCAAGGAAAGTCGAGGCGGAGACACATAAGTGAGGAAGAAGATGACAACAGGTTGAATGCACAGCTTGCTGCATTCAAAGCCTTCCTAACTCAACAAAAGGGAGGTAGTCACTCTACTGACATAGCCTCTCATGCCAGTACAGGTAAATTCTACTCATCTATTAGTAATGAAACCTGGATTGTTGATTCTGGGGCCTCATCCCATATGACTGGTAATAAAAATCTCATTACTCAACTTAAGCCATGTCCCCAAATTCACAATGTTAAGACTGCTGATGGATCTATCTCTAGTGCAAAAGGTTTTGGTAAGGTGCAACTTACTAATAAGATATGCCTATAAGATGTCCTATTTGTTCCAAAATTAGATTGCAATCTCATATCTGTCAGTAATCTTACTAAAGATTTGAACTGGACTTTTGTTTTTAATGAGAATCAGTGCACTTTCTAGGATCATTCCTCAAAGGCAGTGATTGGGACTGCTAAACCGTGCTCAGGACTGTATGTGGTCGACCCTGCTGAAGACAGAAGACTGAAGACTGAATCTGCCTCAGCAGCCTGCACTCAAAACCTTGACAATATCATGTTATGGCATTATAGACTAGGACATCCCAGTTTTAGTTATTTAAAGTCTATAGATCCTGAATTGTTTAAAGGTTGTAATTTGAATGATCTTCAATGTGATATTTGTCAATTTTCCAAACTCACCAAATCTGTGTATGCAAAATTACCTCACTTACCATCCACACCATTCACCTTAATTCACAGTGATGTATGGGGACCCTCAAGTGTAAAAAGCATAACAGGGAAGAGGTGGTTTGTTACCTTCATAGATGACCATACCAGAACCACTTGGTTATTTTTAATGAAGGATAAATCTGAAGTTGGATCCATCTTTCAAGAGTTTTACAACATGGTCTCCACTCAGTTTGACACTAAGATCAAAATTTTGAAGACTGACAATGCTCTTGAATATTATGAGTCTAATCTCAGTAATTTCTTGATGAATAAGGGAATTGTCCATATCAGTAGTTGTGTTGAGACTCCTCAGCAAAATGGGGTTGCTGAGAGAAAGAACAGGCATCTGCTAGAAATGGCTAGGTCTATCATGTTTACCACAAATGTCCCAAAATATATGTGGGGTGAAGCTATATTGACTTCCACATACTTAATCAACAGACTTCCCAGCAGGGTGTTAGGCTTCAAAACTCCTATCAAAACCCTACTGGCCACACACTCCTGCCCCCATCTTATTTCCCAGTTACCTCCAAAAATCTTTGGTTGTACTGTGTTTGTCTATATCCATGCCCAACACAGAAGCAAACTTGATCCCAAAGCTCACAAGTGCATTTTCCTAGGATATGCAAAGGACAGGAAAGGCTACAAGTGTTACTCTCCTTCTGAAAAGAGATTTTACAATTCTATGGATGTCAAATTTTTTGAAAGGACTCCCTACTACAGCAAGTCCACTGAGGCGATCCATCGATGGAAACCTGATTGAAATTGACCTAAACCCTTTCCCTCAAAGAAACTCTTAACCTCGGCAACCTCTCGACTCTCGGCAGACTAAACCTCAAGCACCTACCGACTCTCAAAGGCCCTCATCGAACACGAGACTCATCGACCCCGAGCCTCTTGACCCCAGAGCCTCATCGACACTCGGCAATCTCACGGACTCTCTCGCCACTGCGACATTGATGATAGGCCTATTGCTTTCGGGAAGGAAAGAGATCTTGCACCGATCACTCGATTCATACTTATTTATCTTATGATCGGTTGTCTCCTGTCTTTGCCATGTTTACACAGGACTTGGATTCTCACTCTATTTCTAAAAATATTCAGGAGGCTCTTCAAAATGATAAGTGGAAGGTCTTTGTTAAAGCAGAGATGATCGCCTCCTGGATAATCATACTTGGGATCTCACAACTCTTCCAAAAGGCAAGAAGGCAGTCGGTGCGCAGATGGTTATTCATTATCAAATACAATCTTGATGGTACAATTGACAAGTACAAAGCCAGGTTGGTTGCAAGGGGTTTCACTCAAACTTATGGCATTGACTATAAAAAACGTTTGCACCGGTGGCAAACCGAACACCGCCAGGGAGTCTTGATTTCTCTAGTTTGTCCAACTTGGTGGTCTCTACATCAATTGGATATCAAAAATGCTTTTCTCAATGGTGACCTCACCGAGGAAGTCTACATGAATGTACCTCTAGTTTTGTCAATCCTCACACTCAGGGCAAGGTATGCAAACTCGGAAATCTCTATATGGCTGAAGCAATCCCCAAGAGCCTGGTTTGGGAAACTCACTACCGTGGTCAAAGTGGTGGATATCATCAATGCAACTCGAGATCACACTATGTTTATCAAGACAACCAACCGAGAGAAGGTCCATTCTTATTGTATATGTGGATGATATCATCCTTCTTGGTGATGACTCTCTTGAGATCCAAAATTTGAAGACCCTACTTGGCAAAGGTGTTACAAGTCAAGGATTTGGGCTATCTTAAATACTTCCTTGGTATGGAAATTGCAAGAAACAACCAGGTATCTCTATCTCTCAAAGGAAATATGTGTTGGACTCTTGAAGGAAAGCGGTATCTTTGGTTGCAAACTTCTGTTGTATCCCAGAGTAGACCCCCAAGTAATACCTCTTTGCATGGTGACATTCTTTGTCGAGGAAGGATCAATATCGAGACTTGTAGGAAACTCATTTATCTATCCCATACAAGACTGCATTGCATATGGAGTCGATCACAGTAAGCCGGTTCATGCATTGCCCTACCGAGCACCATTGGGATCTTTGTGAGCAGGATACTAAGGTACTTGAAATCCACTCTGGCCAAGGCCGCATTTCACCAAGTCTGTTGAGAAATCTATCAAGGTTTACACCGATCTTCGATTGGGGTGGGTTGCCACATAGACCAGTAAGGTCCACTACAAAGCTCTTGTTCTTATGTATGGGAAATCTTGTCACCTGGAGGAGCAAGAAACAACCTCACTGTCTCTAGAAGCGATCTTTGAAAGTCGAACTCAGGGCATTAGTTTTGGGTATTTGTGAAGCTCTATGGATAAAAAGAGTCCTTCATCGAACTTCTTGACCTATTCAAAGAACCTATCACACTCTCTTTGTGACAATAATTGACCTTATGCATGGGCAGAGGATCCAGTCCATCATGATAAAACCAAACATGTGGACATTGACAGACACTTCCTGAAGGAGAAGATTGATGCCAAGATTATTCAACTCCAGTATGTTTCCTCAGCAGATCAGAATGCTGATATTCTCACCAAGGCCATTCCGCCACTTATGTTCAGCAGACTGAGTAGCAAACTTCGCTGTATAAACATATACAACCCAGTTTGAGGGGGTGTGTGGAAATATTACATTACATTAGTGTAACATATTAATTGTGAGACATATTAATTGTAAGACATATTAATTGTATTGAATAAACAATTAATATGTCATAAAGTCATAAAGTAACTCTATTTTGTCTTATTAGGTAATAGACAACTCTAGCAATTAATACTAGCCGACTCTAGTAATTAATTGCTCTCTCCTAGCATATACTCTACTAGGACCTTTCTCACTTACTTGTACCTATTTATACTCACTCTTTTATGATGAATAAACCAAGTTGAAGTTTACTCAAGTATTATTTACTTTCTCAAACTCTCTTCAATGTTCAGACACACTAATATCTCAAAATTAAATTAAAAAAATGATTTGACCTATAAGACTTACCTCAATGGTTATGATGAAGCATCGTGACCAAGAGATCACGGGTTTGACTCCCACCATGTAGATATGTGAGTTTAAAGTCTTCTAAATAAGATAAGTTCGTTTTGGGGGGAAATAAAAAATGATTAAAATGTAACGGGCACACGCCACACGCCATTGGAGCACACACGACATTGGAATGAAGGATTTCATTGAAAGAATAATGCTAGATCCACAACAACTCGGTTACAACGGATGAGACCATTATTTTTTTCACCATCGATTATGATGGGTCTACGTCTGATTATCGATCATTGGGTCCGACACCATGATCAAAGCTGAAAAAAATATTGTGACCGAGTTGTTATGCCTCTAACATTAGTCCGAGAGTGATAATAGTTGAATCGAATTGGTGCAGCTACAACTGTCTTTTATTAATTAAAATGCAAATACTTTAAATTGCACATCATTTTTTTTCTTAAATTGTATATCATATTATATATATATATATATATATATATATATATATATATATATATATATATATATATATTGATGAAATTTGTAGAATTACAAACAAATAAAATAAAATGCGGAATTATTATTGATCAAGTAAAAGTTACAAGTTGATTACAATGCAGTTAATCATGGGGTATTTATAGCTTCATACACCTCATGGATCAGTCAGAAGTAAGTTACAAACGGTTATAACAAACTATAAATGAATAACCGCTTTCTAGTTTACATCATACTGAAAGTGATCAGCAGGCTGCTTAGGCTTCCATACTATCAGTAGGCTTCTATACTATCAACATGATGCTGGTGTATTCATATCATCAGCAACTTTTGCACTCAGCATTCCTTTCATCCTATATACTGTAACACCCCCCCTCAAGCTGAGAGTGGTACATGAACAACTTGCACTCAGCATTCCTTTCAGCTTCTTGATTTCTGGAAGATCTTTGAAACTCCTAATTTATCTATTAGATAAGAGAAAATAGGTGCATCCAAGGCCTTGGTGAGGATGTCAACTATTTTGTTCTTTTGTATTGACTAGAAGAAGTTTGATGAGCCTTGATTTGACTTTGTCTCTCACAACATGGCAGTCAATTTCAATATGTTTGGTTCTTTCACTAAAGACAGGATTGTGAGCAATGTCCATTGCACTAGCATTGTTACAAAATAACACAGTAGGCAACTGCACTGGAATTTGTAGTTCCTGTAGTATATAGATAAGCCACTGGATTTCACAAACTGCATTTGCCATAGCCTTGTCCTCAGCCTCTGATGAGCTTCTAGCAATTTTGTTTGTTTTATTACCTTCCAGTAGATTGGAGCATCTCCTAGAAACATCATATAACCTGATACTGATCTTCTTGTTTTAGGACAACCATCCCAATCACTATCTGTAAAACCCTTAAGTGCAAGATCATTGTCTGTTGGGAAGAAGATTCCTTGGCCAGGATTGGTCTTCAAGTACCTCAGCAGTCTATAAGCTGCCTGCATGTGATTTTCAGTATGAGTGTCCAGAAATTGACTTAGTTGTTGTACTGCAAAGGCAATATCTGTTTCGGTAAAAGTGAGGTAAATCAATTTACCCACTAGGGATCTGTATGCAGTGTTATCCTGTAAAAGTGGTGAATCACCATGTTGTAAAGTCTGCTTGGACTCCATAGGTGTTTAGCAGGTTTGGCTCCCAAAAATTCGTATTCTTCTAGGAGGTTAAGTGTGTATTTTCTTTGTGAAATGGATATACCTTTTGGACATCTAGCTGCCTCAATGCCTAGGAAATATCTCAATTTTCCAAGATCTTTGATGGTGAACTGTTGATGTAAAGCATCCTTAACTTGTTGAATTAACTCTTCACTGGGGCTAGCAACTATGATGTCATCCACATATACCAATAAGCCAATGAATGATTGTCCAGAACCTTTTGTGAGTAGATTGTGGTCATGTTTGGATTGAATGAATCCTTGAGCCTCCAATGATTCAATCAACTTTCAATTCCATTGTCTGCTGGCTTGTTTGAGACCGTATAATTATTTGGTGAGTATGCAGACTTGGTTTGGTTTAGTTGCTGCACATCCTGAGAGTAACAGCATGTATACTTCTTCATGTAGATCTCTATGTAGAAAGACAGTATTGACATCCATCTGATGTAGATGCCGGTTATTGACTGCTGCTGCTGCAAGTAATGATCTGACAGTAGTGATCTTGACAACAGAGGAGAAGGTTTCTTGATAATCAATCCCATATGTCAGAGTGTAGCCTTTTGCTACTAATCTAGCTTTGTATCTCTCTACTGATCCATCAGGATTATGCTTGATTCTGTACACCCATTTGCACCCTATAGGTTTCTTGCCTGGGGGCGGATCAACTATTTCCCATGTGTGAGTCTTTTGTAAGGCTTCAATTTCTTTGCTTATTGCCTCCTTCCATACATCAAGCTTGAAAGCTTGATTGTAGGTCTTAGGCTCTTTAACAGCATCAATAGCATTAATGAATTTGGTTATAGTCTGCTAAGAGGTTGTCCAGACTCATTACTGCACTCAGTAGATGTGAAGTCTGTTGAACTGTTAGGAACATTTTTATGTTTTGATGATGGCCATACTAGCTGTTATAGCAAGCCTGAAATAAGTTAGAATTTTCTTTATAAGTCTTTACTTAGAGTCTGACATGCTGTATAAGTTGAGTCAGACAAGTATTGTACTAGTTGATAGGATGGCAAAGTAAAACAGATATCCGGCAGAGTGAAGCCAGCCAAGTACCAGCAGAGAAGCATGAAGACATTATGGTCTGACTTATAACCAAGGAAGTCTGTGATGACCTTGGATAAGTCTAAGTTATAATTCAAATGATGAAAATACATTGTCAAATATGGTGTACACTGATCTCACCCAAATCAATAATCAGAGAAGTACAAGAAGTACATGAAAGATAAAAGAAAATAACAATGCAGTAAACCGGCAGAGTAAACTGACTATCGGTTGAGTAAAGACAGAGCGGTGAAAGAAGAACCAAACAGCCAAGTCAGAAGGATCACTTAACTGTTCAGGGAACGGCCAAGCAAGGGCGGACCCTAGTTAAGACTAGGGTGGGCTAAGCCCACCTAATTTTTTAGTAGGTATATATATACCAGTCCATTGAGACACCATTAGTTCATTGAATTTCTTGACCCGGTTATAATAAACTAATAAACATATACTGAGATATTAGATAATAGATATACTCATATTATGTCTAAAAAAAGAACTCTTTCATCTTTGGTCGTCCTCTTCTGAAGGTGTGCGAGCCGCCTCTTGACTGCAGCGAGCAATTAGGCAAAGAAAGAAAGCAAATGGCCGGGCGGCAATTTGTCAATCTTCACCAAATCTGAGCGGCCAAACATCAAACAGTTTGTCTAAATTCTAAATTCTAATTGTCCAAATCTAGAAAAACACCAAATCTTTGCTTCCAAATTCAGTAATGTGAATGTAGCTGTAGCCGGAGTTGGATTTGGACTTCAAAATTTTCTTTGTGTAATTGACTAATTTTGTGACTTGTGAGCTTGAATCAAAAACAGAGTGTTTTCATGTTTGTTGTGACTTGTGACTTCAACGACTTGTGTAGTTGTGTAGATATTTCTTCATTTCTTAAATTGTTTCCTCAAATTGTTGTTGTTTGTTGTGTAAAAAAATGTTGTTTGATGGTTTGTAGAAGTAGAACTTAGAAGGTCATTAAGTGTTAAACTGTTATTGTTTATTTGTTTTAGCTTTTTGTTGAATCGGGGGAGTAGTATTGCTTACATTGTGTTAGTGGCTTAGTGGCTCGTTTTTGTGGTGTTGGGTAGGTAGTAGTATTGTTTATGGTGTTGTTCATATTATGATGAGACATTGAATCAATTTTACTTATAGGGCTAAGACATAATGGCACAACAACATTTGAATTTGTTTATGGTGTGTTTCTGTGTAATTTTTTTGCTCAAGTGTACTTGAAAAAAATCGGTACAAAACAAAAAATTATTCTAGCCCCCCCGACTTTGAAATCCTGGCTCCGCCCTTGCGGCCAAGTAAACTTTACTTGCTCAGATTTTAGATTATGAAGATCAAGCATTAAATGCATAATCAAGACTCCCCACCACGTGTGATGTACGTTACAGTGGTTCGACAAGACTTAGAATAGCCGATAAGCCTTCGGGCTATACGGGGCTTCTCTTGCCGGATCAGCCTGAACTGTCACATATGTTCCAACGAATAAGACGGCATAGGCTTGCCTACTTAACCGACCCTGTTCGGAGTACTTTGATTCATTGTTTCTTATTGTCAAGACCGAAACCATAATTAGTAAACCCACCACTTTTTTCAAATTATTGAGTGGGAGCAGGGAAGGCGACAGCCAACCCCACGGCCTCTACTATAGATGCAAGCACGTGAGAGAAGGGTGACGCCTCGAGCCGCTTTGATTTCGGCCCCTTACGGATGGTGTTCACCCTATCAAAATTCCAGGCTTGGTCTCCGAAAGGATAGGATTTTGGGTACTCATTGAGTCACTGACCGACCCTACAGCGGCATACTCGGGGCATACTTTGAGATCTGATATAGTTGGTCACACTCTTTATGGATATTTTCGAAATATCTAGGCTAGAAAAAGGAAGGTAATCAATGATTAAAGACCGGGATGTCTGATTCCCGTGAGATGTTCGATTCTCGAAGCTTAATCATTGAGAGAGATTGTCTCAATTTGATCGTCACCTCTTTGACCTACCCTACAGCGGCACTGAGGTGTGAGATTAAATCCTTGGAATGGTAGGATAAACTTTTTATAGTTTATAATTCCTAAAATAAAAATCTAGTAGTGAAAATTTATTTTTTGAATTTAACTTTCTGTCATATTTTTTACAACTAAATCTCTAGGCTACTAAACTGTTAGTAATAGGACTTTATTAAAATGTGGAAAGTAACAAGTACGTCGTAATTATCAATAAATGCAGTTAATTTTCGGAATATATTTTCTCTTGAGCCTTTAAAAACTTAATGACATAGTATATGTATGTCACGGATGTCACTCGTGTAAAACGAGAAACGACCGTAATTAGTTTACAAAATATGATTTAGGACTATATATAAAATTCATTTAGTGAATTTTAAAAGTGTAATTACACATCAAATTTCTAATTGAAAAATCGGAAAATCATACATAAGGCGTTAGACGGTATTTCGAACCGATAAACTAGTGGGAGCCTTAGTCTTATGATTTGTTGTTTTTCTGAATCATTAGAAATGTGTAATAAACTGCACATGAGTTTCTCTTTTCATTGAAAAAACAAGAATAAAGCGTTGCTAGTTAGGCAGTATTTGGGCCGATAAACTAGTGGGAGCTTAGCTCGGAGTTTTTCCAATCTTTTGAAACATAATGAACAAAGCATTGCTAGTTAGACGAAGATTTGGAACTCGATAAACTAGTGGGAGCTTAGTTCTGGGGGATTTTCTAATCTTTGAAAAATCATAAATACAAAGTGTTGCTAGTTAGACGGTATTTGGAACCGATAAACTAGTGGGAGCTTTTGTCTTATGATTTGACGATTAGAAAAATCGATAGTCCAAGCAAGTAACACTGATCATCCCACAGTTCAAGAGTAGTGTCTACTCAAACGAACTGCTAGTTCAAGACTGTTTCCATCTAAGGAAAGTCGAGAATGGGAAAGAATGTTTATAAGTGTTAGTAATCTAAACTAAGTAGTTTTAAGGCTAAACCGGAAAATTAATAAATTGGAAATTAGAGGATAAGAAAAGTGATTTCGGATCACTGACCAATGCATCCTTAGCAATTTTCTCGAAAGCTAAAGTTTTTTGGAAGAACTAGGTAGCTTTGCATTAAACGATAAATAAAATAGACAACGGGCAGTTATTTCAGATAGACTAGTGGAAGTGATATAAGGAAATGAATCTCAGATTCAATTCTTGAGTATCACAGAA
The DNA here is from genome assembly GCA_026214975.1 of Gentiana macrophylla. Lineage (NCBI taxonomy): Eukaryota > Viridiplantae > Streptophyta > Magnoliopsida > Gentianales > Gentianaceae > Gentiana > Gentiana macrophylla. Next base: position 79,472,447 of record CM047815.1, read on the forward strand.
AATTCATTTTCTGTTTTCGGATTCGTTGGAACGAACGTGTTCATTTTCAATAGGATAATTTGTTTGTCTTATTGACGATGAATATAACATTCGTAGCACGAATCCAAGACTCGGACTTTTGTTTGATAAAGTCAGAACCACTAAGCATTGCTGAAAAGGTATTAGTAACACCTCTTAAAATACATAAACGCAGATGGTTTCCGTATTTTGATAAACGCTTATTTCTATTCTATTAATTAGTGCATATTCCCTAAAGACAAGATCTGAAGACTGGCTTAGGGTGATTCCTATCTCCCAGTCAAAGGAACACTGTCTCAAAAGAACAATGACTAAGTTTCCTTTCAATCAGGAAAGGGTAATAGATTTAAAGAAGTAACATAGCTTGTTCATAACAACCTTCGGGGTCATATGAAAGGTACAAGCTAGTGGGAGCTTTTTGAAGTAGTGACATCTTGTCTGACAACTATTCGAGACTCCGGTAAGTTTATCCAAAATATTTGGAGGAAATCTCTGATTTAACCAGAGATAAAGTATTCCATACTCAAAAATAGGTTATTGCGTAGTCTTCGGGACTGATGCTCGGCCTACCTCCCAGTGAAATGTTTTCACTAAGGGATACACCATAAATTTGCCTTATATAGTTATTGGTGTGCTATGATACGCTGCTGAACTCATTTAAGATATTGGTTGCAAATTAACGGTTTACGTTGTAATGAAAAACCGAGAAGTCTACCTAAAAGATGCCTACGCATTTGCGGATAAAGAGTGAATTCGGTTCACCCCACTTCCGTAAATATAGACATTTAGCATTTAGTGCTTGAAGGTCGGACTGGAAATTTTGCGTACACGTTCAGAGCGTGAAATATCTTAATACATTGAGTAAAGGATGATTATAAAACTCGTAAAATCTGAGAATGACGGTTATACTGTCAAACTCAGTCTGATAAGGTCTATAAATAACAGCTTTGGATCTTAAAGTATTTGTACTCAAGATGTTACTGACTGATTCAGTCCACATCCAACACCGGCAGTTGGTGATAACACTAATAAAAACTACTAAACTAGATCAGTATATCAATCCACCCCGAACGCAGTGGGAGTATGGTTTGTCCATTACCCATTGCAGGACCTTACGGTCTATAGGGTAGATTGATGACCTATAGTCCTTTGTGGGTGTGTGTAGGATCTGATCATAGAGGTTGGTTTAAAAGCCATAACCCTGTGAATGGAGTTTGATACTCCAGTTCTGTTGAAAATCTTGTAGAACCACCTGAGTATCTCAGGCCCAGTGGGAGTAATTGGAACTACACAGAGAAGAGTCGAATGAATAGGAAAGGTTAACTTTCAATGCAAAGCTAAGTAATTTAGGGGTGATTCCCTAAAAGGTAGAGAGTTAACCAGACCGTGATCTCTCTTACCACTCAGTCTTGCTTGATTTCGTCAGAAAGCGGGAAATAGGGGTGATTCCCTAAGACTTCCTTGCCGAACAACGGAATCTGAACTCATTCAGAACAGAAGGGTTTTAGCAAAGAACAAATAACGGATTCGTTACAAAGCAGAAAATATTGGTGATTCCTAAGACCTTTTTGCGAGACTAACGGTATCTTAATTTATTCAGAAAGAACCTTTGGCAGGATGCCTGCCATAGCTTATATCCTTTGGGGATTAAAGCAAACCTCTAGGTCATTTCAAAGTCAAATATTATTTTAATATGTGGACTTGACCAGCATGTTGATAAGTCTTTCGTAGACTGGACATCAATATTAGTAAAGTAGTATGTAGATTTGTGTTTATGAATGGTAACACTAAAACTATTGGAAACAACATGGGTGTGTTATCTGAAATCAGAGGCTAACATGCCATCGGGCTATTTTCTAAAGAATTTGACTCACTCGAATTCTCGAAAATAAGCAATTGGAAATCCCATTCATCCATCTCAATGGTTAAGATGTTCTTGCATAGAGGAATGCAACATTCAACGATGTAGTCTACCCTACCTCTCAGGAATGCTTGTCTAAACCTGCGGATGAATACTAAATGGGATGTTTAGTGAATCCTCAAGTCTCTTCGGGAGAATGAGGAATAATATGCTGGTATATTTAGGTGCAAACTAAAATATAAGTGAATGATTCTGGCTTTAAGTCGGATTCAGGATGATCGTTAAATCGATCTCGGTCTCAGTGTTTACTCATGTGATAAAGTATTATCCAGTAAGCCAATACCACTTCATTGTAAAAACATTGGAGAGATAGCTCATAAGGATTTTGCAATCACTAGAGATCATAAGCATATTGAAATCGTACCACCGGATTAGATGGAAAGGCAACGTTTCGATCCCAAAGATTGACTCAAGCCGCCAACCTACCTGATCAGTGTACCAAGTCACATGGTATTCGGATTCTAAGTACGCGCCGGGTCACTGACCTACCCTGCGGCGTCACACTCCGGTCGTGCTTGGAAGGATGAATTACTAAGATGCGCTTGGAGGGTATGAATCTTGGGGATATGACTTACTTGTTTTGAGCAAGTGGGAGAATGTTGTAGATATAGATATAAAGGGTGTGCTCTAAAACAATTAATCCACTTGACTTTCGTGCAAGTGGGAGATTGTTAGGTGTAGTGCGCGAAAGACAATTATCTAATTGTTTATGACAGAATTAATAATTCATCTTATTATATGCATGTATGCTTATAATTAAGACACTACTGAAAACCCTAAGTACCTCGTTTATGTAAACACATAACTTAGTGTATGGCTATACACAAGAGGATTGAGTTAGTGAGATGTACTTAAAATTAACTTAGTCCGTAGCGTTTATTAATCTGAGTACCGGTCTCATGATTAATTTGCTATTAATGTGCCCAAAACACTTTACGGTGTGACAGTCTTATCCGGACTGTCGGTAATAGGGTACCTAGTGGGGCATTTATATATGATGATAATCATATAGGGCTGGACCGATTTGATTTGAGTTCTCGATATAATTCCGTGATCGAGAAGTCTTATAGAATCACAAAATGATCATTATGGATTAATCTCAATCCTGAGGTGATCACAGAAAACTGCTTAGACTAGGGTAGAGTTTGATGTGTTAGTAAGGATCACTTCGTAGTATGTGGTCCGACAATTCTCGTTGGCTCTATTCTGGAATGAGTGAGGTGTCTGTGGTATCACAGAGATGGAATCCATTCCTTCCCTCGGGAAGTAGACAGACAGTTCCCTTGTTTGTTAATCCTAGAAACTGACCGATGCACGCAGTTCATATTATATTAGTTATGAACTATTTGGTCACTAGGGGGTTAATGGTAAATAAGGATAAGAGGTTTCGAGAAGGGTTTACGGAGATATCCCGAATCGTAACGAACAGTTTATGGAGGATTTATCCGTATGTAAAGATTATATCAGAGGACACTTTTGACTCATAGTTGAGTGTAAGTTATATATATTCGGCAGAGTTCAGTTTCGGGTTTATGGTGGTGTAATCCCGGAATTAATAGATTGACTATTATTGTTCGGTCTGACGGATAATAATATTTAATTTATTGTAGCTACTGAATATGGGTCCATGGTCCCCGACGTGGCTCCTAACATACATATGTTTTCTCGTCGTTTCACCTCAATTATAATTAAATAGTTGGATTGGACTGTTTAATTGATATGTGGATTAATTGTTTAGTTCGACTAGATAATTAAATACACGGAAAAAACATTTTTCGTGGACTCGGCCCAAATTATGATAAAAGTCGTGTGGCCCTATACTTGCTAGGGTTTGGCCGAAATTTATCATCATCATTATTATTAGGAAATTTGTTTTCTTGATAATTATAAGACATGTGATTAAATTATTTATTTGTTAAATAATTTAAGGAAAAGAAAATCTTTTATATATCCTTATTAATTTAGAAATATTCTGGATTTATCTTTTTAGGAAAATGATTATTTTGATTGATTTTGTATTAATTAAATAATGCCTTGGAGGACAAGGATTTTTCTCTTATATAAAGAGAGTACTCCTAAGCCAAAAATCACAAGTCAGCATACGAAATATTGGTTGTAACATAGCCTAGAATTTTCGGCTATTTACTAAGGGTTTTGAGTTTTAAGAAAACTTCGGGTTTTTCTAAGGTAGCATATCGAGGAGGTCCGGCGGCTTGAAACACCATCCACCTGGTGGTGCTTGGAGACACACGTTGGAAGACTTTGGCTTCTCAGCTAGGCTCTCAACTAGCTCGGATTGGATAGACCTTGTTCTTGGCGTTTTGCATCATAAAAAGGTTGGTAATCTAACCCCCTCGTAGGTTAGATTTATTATTCATGTATTTTGATTGTTTAGATCTAGATCTTGTACTTTCCGCTGTGTAATCGGGTGGATCTTTGATCCATCCGGTTATATTACATCCTACAATTACAATGTGGGGAAGATTACACACGTGGAGATCAATTCATAATCGTGGAGGTAACTATATATATTTTTAATTACAAACGCCTCGATTCCCGGGATTTATCATTACTTACCTCAATCCACTCCCCCACTACCCTCAAATACAGTGATTATATACATAAAATTATGCCATTACGTCACAAAATCCGTCCATATTCAACCACGTTCACACTACCAAAAATCATCCTATATATAACCATACTTAGAGGTTTTTCAGAAATCTTTACGCTCCTTTGCAATCATAAACCCTATTTTTTCTGCAAAATCAAAGCTTTTTCACAAAATCTTAAATTCTTTCAAACAATGGCTTCATCCTCTTCAAACACTCAAACTAGAAAACAATATGAGAAATTGATTGCCACTGGGTCGTTCTTTCTAGAAGAACACTACTTAAAGCTATGCGGAAATGATGAAGAAGCAAAAAGATTGGCAGAAGGATGCAAAAATCTGGGATTACTGACCTTCCTCAATCCTCCGATCAAAGATGTTTGTTATGAAAACCTTATCTCCTTCTGGAAATCTGCTAAGTTCATTTCTGGACTTCTTGCTGAAGAAGGTGATGAAATGGGTGAAGACAAGATCGTTGCATCTGTCAACGGTACTGAAGTGGTCATTACAACAAAGGTAATTCGCAAACACCTCAAACTCTTGAATAAAGGTCAAACAAAAGCAGCCCTGGTACCATAAAACTTGGATGACCTATGGGTAACAATCGCCAAAATGGCAAACCCAGGTTCTAAGAAACTTAACTGTCTCAGATCTGCCTTGAAGAAACCCTTCAATGAATTCAGTGCTCTAATCGGTAAAACAATTGAAGGCAAGCTAAGGGCAAATAATGCCATGACAGAGGTTCGAATGCATCTTATGGGAATCATCTATAACAGTCTGGAATTTAATTGGGCAAATTACTTCTTCCAAAGACACAAAGAACTGATCCAAGGTTAGGTAAGTGCTGAGAAAAAGGGACTTGCCGAAAGGAAGAAGAAAAATGGGATCTTCTGGATCAAGAAATCCTATGGAATTCAACTCCACTATCTCATACAATGTCTGAAAGTACCGGTAATCAAACTCCATAAATTGCATGTTTACTTATGTCAAACAGACAAAGAAAGCAGGAGGAGGGAAGAGAAAGCAACCTAACAGAAACACATCTGGCTAAAGAAAGAAACAAAAAGTTCAATGGAATCTGGACAAAGAGGAGTTTGGAAAGTTAATAGATGAAGAAGAAGAAAAGGAAGAGAAAGAGGAAGAAGAAGAGAACGAGGAATATAAAGAAAATGAGGTTGATGCATCAGCACCAGCAGAAGTTATCCAAATAGAATTTTTAATCTGGACATTCAACCCTTAATTGTGGACATGGAGAGGCAATACCAAAGTAGGCAAAGTCTGAAACTTGCCTTAAGAAGTGATGTAACCTCCTTAAATCACAAAATTGAGGCTCTCATCAGTCACATTAAGGTTCAAGATGAGGTGATGGAGAGACAGGGCAACTTACTTTGCAATCTACAGCATCTCATCCCCTATCATGTCCAAACTAATCTTCAGTTTCTTGCTGACAAGATTGATGACAATCTCAAACCATTGGTGAATACCTTGAAAGATCATACACAACAAATTCACCATCTGGATGAGGTTATGGACTACTCTGGAGAGCAACTCAACACCCTCATCAATGTCACTAAAGCAACTAACAAAATTCTGGAGAATAAGTTTGGTCCTCTCCCAGACTCTGAGGCGGCCAACAAGATTCTTGAAGCAAGGTTTGGTGATGCCAAAAAGGGGGAAGGAAGTTGCAAGCCTGAAAGCTCCAGTGAAAAGAAAGAAAGCCCAACAGAAAAGGGAAAGGACATCAAAGGCAAGGGCATCAGGTTTGAAGAAAAGAAGAAGTAGCCCTTTTCATAAATCTTATTTGAATTAATTATATGCCTTTGATTTTTTATTGAAAAAGATGTAATATCTTAGTGCCCTTGAATGGATGAATAATATTTTTGAGTTTTATTCTGTTGATTATTATGAAAATTTGTGTATACTTATGTTCAGGCTTATGAGGGTTTTGGCATCATCAAAAAGGGGGAAATTGTTAGGAACATTTTTATGTTTTGATGATGGCCATACTAGCTGTTATAGCAAGCCTGAAATAAGTTAGAATTCTCTTTATAAGTCTTTACTTAGAGTCTTGTATAAGTTGAGTCAGACAAGTATTGTACTAGTTGGTAGGATGGCAAAGTAAAACAGATATCCGGCAGAGTGAAGCTAGCCAAGTACCAGCAGAGAAGCATGAAGACATTATGGTATGACTTATAACCAAGGAAGTCTGTGATGACCTTGGATAAGTCTAAGTTATAATTCAAATGATGAAAATACATTTTCAAATATGGTGTACATTGATCTCACCCAAATCAAAGATCAGTGAAGTACAAGAAGTACCTGAAAGATCAAAGAAAATAACAATGCAGTAAACCGGCAGAGTAAACTGACTATCGGCTGAGTAAAGACAGAGCAGTGAAGGAAGAACCAAACAGCCAAGTCAGAATGATCACTTAACCGATCAAGGAACGGCCAAGTAAACTTTACTTGTTCAGATTTCAAATGATGAAGATCAAGCATTAAATGCATAATCAATCATCAAAGCCTGATTTTCTGATAGACGTTTGAAGAAATCCGATAACTGAAATCAAGGAGAATACAATTAAGGGGGAATCAAGAATTAAATCAAGGATCATTCTCCACATTAAATAGCCAACGGATGGAAATTCAAATCAAGGATTAACACGGCTATAAATAGAAGGCATTGACAGAAAAGAAAAAGAATGATTGAATCTGATAAGAAACAAGCAGAAACTCTGTCAAAGTGCAAAGCCTTCTATCTGTACTTAAAGGGGCAATCTAGAGATCAACTCAGCAATCAGAATTTCAATTCCATATCAAGCTCTGAGATTGATCAACAAATCTGTGAATTCAATTCACATCAACTGAGGCAATTGAATCAGAGGAATCTGAGAGGGAGTTGAGTCACTGAAGCTTTTGAAGCCAGGGAGTGATAGTCATGCAGATTATGAAGTTTGTGTAGCCAAGGACAATCATGCTATTGTATCTGTGAAAACAATAGTGAATTCCTCCAATCATCACAGGAGAATAGTGGATTAAGGGATTACACCACCCTGAACCACTATAAACATTTGTGTCTATTTACTTTCAGCAATTTACTTTACAACACTTTATTTCATTGCACACTCTATATCTGTGATTGAATAATCTACTTTGAATCAACATTTAAATAAGGGACTTATCCGCTGCCCAAAAGCTTTTAAATATAAGAAAAGTTTTTGAAACTCCACTAGAGTCATTCACCCCCCCTGTGACTATAGTTTTACCCTTATCTAGGACCAACATGAACATTATGAGCACCCTTGATAAAAGGTTGGTGATTTCCTTGTTCTTGTGGACCTTCTTAGTTGTGTGGGTTCAGGTGCCTGATTTACTGGTTCGCCTTTCATTGGATGTATCAGCTTCTGTTGATCCCATTGCTAGTTGGTCTGCTGACTCATTCAGTAGGTCATCAAAACTGTCCATTAGTGGAAAAGGAATAGTCTTGTCAGCAAGATATCTAGGCTTTCCCAACACCTGCTGAAAAAGAGAAAAATAAGTTTCATGGAATTGAGTATTTATATCAACAAAGATATCTTTGTTGGTAATATCTAAGAGAATAGCACCCTTAGATGTAGTTGAATTCTCAAGATAGACACATGTCCTACATCTTAAGTCAAATTTTGTCATATACTACTGAAGTGTGAATGAAAAAACTAAGCAACCAAAAACTTTAAACATAGAATAGTCTGGTTTGGTGCTATAAAGCACTTCATGTGGAGTGCTTTCCTTCAGCAGTGGTGTAGGTGTGGCATTAATCAACTTTACAGCATGCAAAAGACAAAAACCCTAATATTCAATGGGTAGATTACTCTGGAACCTCATACCTCTTGCAACATTCAGCAAATGCTGATGTTTTCTTTCAACAATACCATTTTGCTCAGAGGTACTTACACATGATGTCTGATGTATGATACTCTACTGAGCATAACAGTCAGTAAGTATAAATTCTGCACCATTGTCAAATCTAATTACTTTAACAATTTTATAAAACTGAGTAGAAACAAATTTAACAAAAGATTTAACAAGGTCAGAGGCTTCAGATTTATGCCTCATAAGAAAAACCCAATCTAGAAAAATCATCTACAACAGTAAGGAAATATTGTTGTCCATTTACAGTATGCTGTCTCAGAGGACCCCAAATATCCATATGAACAAGGTCAAAAGCAGCATTTACAGTAGTAGTACTTAAAGGGAAATGATTTTTCTTCAGTTTAGCCATAGGACAGACATAACAAAGATAATGATTACAAAATTTGACATCAACAGACTATGAACTGATGACTTGCAGTCTCTAGTCTGGCAAGTGCCCAAGTCTGTAGTGCCAAAAAAGTGCATCATCTACTCTATAAGATAAAGTGTGATTTTCTACAGCATTGGTAATAGGAAGTTGTATTGGTTGGTCCATGACATAAAGTCCTCTCTGTAACTCAGCTAAACCAACTTGTTAGCAGAAAAGATAGCTGCACATTTTGTATGATTAATAAAAGAAGGTAAAGATAAAAGATTATACTTAAAACCAGGAATGAAAAACACATCATGTAGGACCAGTTGAGTGTTGATCCTCACTTGTCCTATATGTGTGACAGAGACATTATATCCATTAGGTAATCCCATTTTTATACGAGATGAAGGTTTGGGATTGCTTAACAGATCTAATGATCCTACAATGTGATATGTGGCACCAGAGTCCAAGATCCATTGTATTGATCTTACTAAATTTAGGTCACTTGTTCCTGTAGCAGGTGAGTAATGTGTAACAACATCAACATGTTGGCCAATAGCAAATCCTGCATGTTTAGGAGCATCATTCAACAGAGTCATCAACTTGTCAAGTTTGTGCAATAAGATTGGGAAACCCTGGTCCAGCAGACATGCTTGGTGCCTGATCTTCTTCTGCTGATTGTTCCTCTTCTACCATATTTGCCTTTTTTTTATTTAAAGCCAGGATGAAAACCAAGATTCTTGTAACAAGTCTCCTCAGTATGACCATTGAATCCACAAAAACTACATTGCATCTTTTTGGGATTTTTGGGTCTGGATTTGCAGCAGAGTTAGATCTGCTGAAAATTTGATTTTGCCCCTGTCCATTCTTTTGTGACAAGAGAACCATGGAATCTTGATTCTTGGCCTTGTTAGCCACATGCAACTTCTGTCCTTCAAACTTGATTGCCATTGCAAAGGCATCATGAATTTCTGGAAAGGGCACCATCAACATTGCCTGTCAGACCATTGGCTCAAATTCATCCCTTAATCCTTTAAGGAATTTCATGACATGTTCAGCCTCCATATGATCCATCAGATTTCTAATTGCATTGCAGTGACATTGAGGATCACAAGAACAAACTGTTCACAGGCCTGATGGTCTTGATTTCTTCCCAAAGAATCATTATTTTGTGAAATATTGATTGACAAAATCTGTGCCTTGTTTCAGTAGATGCATTTCTTCAAGAAGATCTGAAAGTCTTAATACATCATCATTTCAAAATCTTGCTGCAAGATTCTTCCGAACTGTATGTGCATTCTTGAAATACATCAAACTTTGCGCAATGGTGTTTTAAACAGAATTTAAAATCCATGATCTCACCATTGTATCACACTGTCTCCATGCATGGAAGTCTGCTGAATCTGCTTCTAGCCTTTTAATTGTGCCGTCTATGAAGCCAATTTTATTCTTGGTGATCAACACCATCTCCATGGACATTTTCCATGGATTATAGTTGTTGCCATTCATTAATGGCTGAACAAGAACCAGAGAAGGGTTCTCATTTGGATGAACATAGAATGGACTGGAGAGTTTTATTTCTTGTTTCTTAGCTGTAATGGCTATCAAGAACTCCAAAATTGATTAGAAATCAATAATAATAGTGAAAAACTGATCAAGAACTGATCAAAAAACAGGGAAAGAGGTGACAGTTTACTATCAAGAAACTGAAAACTCAGGAAAAATGAAGAACACTCTCAAGATTCTTCAACAATTGGAGAGAAAAGGCAGAAATGCATTCATAAATTCTCAAATTTCTGCTCTGATACCATGATGAAGTTTGTCGAATTTCAAACAAACAAAATAAAATGCAGAATTATTATTTATCAAGTAAAAGTTACAAGTTGATTACAATGAAGCTGGTCATGGGGTATTTATAGCTTCATACACCTCATGGATCAGTCAGAAGTAAGTTACAAACGGTTATAACAAACTATAACAGAATAACCGCTTTCTAGTTTACATCATACTGAAAGTTATCAGCAAGCTGCTGGTGTCTTCATATCATTAGCAACTTGTGCACTCAGCATTCATTTTAGCCTATATACTGTAACATATATATATATATACATATATACATATATACATATATATATATATATAAACCCAGGGCAGCTCCTCCTTATAAAAGGTTAAAACATGGCCGACCCTGCATATTTTTGGGCCTTCGGCGACGTCGTTAAATTGGACTTTTAGTTCAATTTTTTTTTTCAAAAACATACATACAAAAGATTAATTCAACATCGCGTTTCTACAATTTGTAGATATAAAATTTAAATTCATTGATATTATATATTTTTCATATATTGTTATCGTTTGCATTTGGGTTGCCGTAACAAAACACTCATAGCTGAACGGATGCATCGATGAAATTCGAATTGATGCATCTGAGTTATTATAAATTTGAACCTATAATTTGGCCATATCTCAATTCAAGTAATTTTTTTTAACACATTATATTAGTGGGCCTATCAATTCAGACAAATTTTATAATATACAACCGTTGTATGAAAGTTGTACCAAATGGCATGTATTACAACCTTTCTTTTCTTACCTCTCACACACGATAAAAGTGTATTATGCTATGAAGCATCGACACTTCGACCGGGCGCCGTGTCCGACACATTACCGACACGCCTCTGACACGTGTCCGACACGTGACCGACACGCCTCTGACACGTGTCCGACACATCTCCGACACTATGTCGACGCTCCCCGACACGGCGCCGACACTCCCTAACACTCCTGAATCCGATTTTTTCAATTTTGTTTTTTTTCCTTCATTTAAATTTTCTGCAATATAAACCTTAAAATACACAATTTTCATCCTGATCATAATTTAACAAAGAATACGCCGTACTAAGTTTATATGTTTCTTGTTGATAAACAATCATTTTTACATTTTATAATATTTAATTTGAATGTCAATCACAAATTTTTTTGTACTTTTTGCACCGTATAAAGTTTTTATGTATTAAATATCTTCTTTTGTCTAGTTTTTTCAAATTTTTACGAATAATTTTTTTGATAAATTGAATCTTATCTATATATAATGTTAATATATATATATATATATATATATATATAGTACAAGGAAAATAGGTCATTGAGACAGATTTTTTGCCGCGACCTTCAACAAAAACAACATGCGTCACAATAGGTCTTTAGCGTCAGTTTTTTAGTTTTTAGTGGCACTTTTCATCCGCGGCAAAAGCTTGTTTTTTTGTAGTGATATATATATATACACACACACACAACATCTCGTTTTTATACCATATTGAACTATCATCTTTTTCAAAAACTTAAGCTGATGGGAGATAGATAATTAATATTTTATATGCTCAACAGTGACAATATCAACAAATTTCTCACCCAATCCTAAAATTCCTGGAGGGGCATTCCTTTATATACCTAAGATACATGGTTTTTTATATATATATATACACACACACGTATGCATGAACATGTACAAGTACATGGTAGGGCGTTTGAGTTTCATGATTGATTTTTGAAAGGTAATGGATAGTTTTGTCATATGGGGTTCCCTACGTAATGGCCAAATTAAAGCATTTGTGGGATGATCATTCCAAAGTGAAAAAAAGAGGGCCAACTTTCCACAAGTTCACCCCTTTTTGGTTTTGCACTTGCATTGCATGTTTCCTTTATTTTTGAGTTAAGTCCCTTTTTGGTTTTTCCTTCGGTAAATTTATCCGCCCCCTCAATTAGAAGCAATTAATTTAGAGGCCACCCATTCCATTACTGATGGTGGTGGTGCCTATACAAATCCCACCATGTACCACTTTTATTATTGATGGTGGTGGTGCCAACCGGTTTATTTCCTTTATTTGCAAATCCCACCATGTACCACTTTTATTATTAGCTAAGTATGGTCTAACATCAGCTACAATACTAGACTTGGAAGAAATACAAAAGTGCAAACTTACGAGGGTATGTAGTTGATTCTCGAGTTCTTTGTTGATGACTTTGTTATGTGCTTGGTTCAGCATGGTACACAGGATTTTGAGCTAATGATGCGGCTCTAGATCGCCGACCAAGCAACAGTGTGCAAGACAGATTGAGTCTCCTCTCGTGACTTTCATTTCGTAAAACCCCGCAAATTTAGGTCGAACAGCAGAATAAAAGACGAGAATCAAAGCACTCGAGATAGCATAGGTGAGTTAGTGGAGGTCAAATATTGTAGACCACCTATAGCACTCTGTAGAGTAGAGGATTTTGCAAAGGTTCACCTTGATTTGGGTGAGATGATTTCCAATCTGTCATAGGGAAGTTGTTTAAAGAAACAAAAGCGGACAATGCCTCGATTTGTGTTTTAAAGGAAATATCCAGTGAACCTGGAGTGATCATCAATAAAATGTATATAATCATCGATAACTGTGAGTTTGTAACAACAGTGAACCTGGAGGACCCACAAAAAAGTATAGACAAGATCCAAGACAGATGCAGAAGATGAAAGGAAGATTTAGGGTAAGGTAACACATGCATTTTCCCAAACTTACAAGCTTCACAGAAATCAACATTGTCATTTAGAAAAGGAACATTACAATGATCCAAAACAGACTTCAAAACAGATTGAGAAGGGTGTCCAAGCCTTCTATGCCAAGTGTTTAGGTCTTTTCCAGAATTGGAAGAACAAACAAAAACAGTACAAGGATTATTAGAGGAGGAACTGAAAGTCTTGGAGTGAAGGGAGGTCTTGGATGCAGCTTGAGCTCCTATAACAGGAATTTGATACAATCCATGCCTAAGAACTCCTATTTGCAGCAGTTTCCTTGTGTCCTTGTCCTTAACATAAACACATTTATCATCAAACTCTATAACAACAGGATAATCATTAGTCAACTGAGAAACACTAACAAGGTTTTTTGTCATGCTAGGGACAAGAAGAGAGTTTTTCAAATGTAAGGGTGTGCTATTAGTAGGAAGAACACATGTTCCAGAATTAGAAATGTGAAGAAGCTCACCATTACCAACAGCAAGGTTGTCTGATCCAGTGTAGTCACCAGTCAAGTGGAGATTGTTAATGTCTGAGGTCACATGGTTAGTTGCACCACTGTCCATGTACCAAGCAGGGTCTGCAAGAGTTTGAGGTCCAGCAACCATAGCTGAAGCTTGTTGTTTTGCTCCATTGCTAGCACTGGGAGGAACAAAATCCTGTTCAAACCTGTGCCAACAGGCTGTCACAATGTGTCCTGTTTTACCACACAGTTGACACACAGGTCTATTGCCATTGTTGTTGTTTCTACCACCTCATTTGCCCCTGTTGCCTCTTCCACCTCTGCCTCTACTAGTAGAGCCTTGTTGATTATAAGGTCTTGGACCAGGTGATGAAGGTCTTTGACTAAAGCCACTAGCAAATTGGGCAGATGGACCATTCAGAAACTCACCAGTGGGGTTATTAAACCTTGCCAGCAGTTTCTCATGTATCAGAAGTTGGGACTGAACCTCCTGCCAGGTCATGGCACCAACCCTAGCTGTTAAATTTACAATGGCAGCTTCATATTCTCTTTCAAGCCCTCCCAGAGTAGCTAAAATCAATTCAGACTTGGATATTGGATAGCCTGCAGCAGCAAGATTGTCAGCATAGGACTTCATTTGTGAAAGATAATCTGCCATGGATTTTGAACCCTTAGTAGCCCTAGTCAAGGCACTTTTGTATTCCAGCATCCGGGCTTCAGCTTGACTGTTGAACAAGGTTTCAAGAGTCACCCATATTTCTCTGGCTGTGTTGCATCCAACCAGCTCCTGCAAGACTTGTTCTGTCATAGAACCCAACAACCAACCGATTAAGAGCTGATCGGAGAGATTCCACTCTTCAGTGGTCTGTGGTCATTGAAATGGTGAAGGTGAAATCGAAAAGGGTGAGTGCAACCTATGAGAGTTACCATCTCCAAGGATGTGTCCTTCCAATCTATGTCCTCGAATAATGGGCAACACAATGGATTTCCACAAAAGATAATTGGATCTGTCAAGCTTCACAGCACATGTTTGACTCATATTACCAGTGAAGGGCATTGGGGACAATACAGAGCATTCAAGTTTCCTGGTTTCGGCAACCGGAGTTGGTGGCGCATCAAAGAAAAGGACCAAACACCAAGACTAAAGTTAGCGAAGTTCATACCAGTAGATAGAGGATGTGCTTGCATGTAGCTGAAGGGCATGAACGAACCAGTGTTGAGACCGATCTGTGCAGCCAAAGTCGGAGAGATGGTGATTGGTGGAAATCCAGTGGAAAATCCGACAGTGAGCTCTGAGCTTCCAAGAACGGTGTTATTTCCATCTGTAGTAAGATGGGTTCCTTCTCCGACAGATGACGCAGCGATTGCGATGTAATAATGGCAGCCGGTAGATGGAGCGGCTCAGCGAAAAGGCCGAAGTCGGAGCTCCGGTGGTCATTACGCCGGCATAACTTGGCTCCGATACCAAGACAGAATTGATAATATGTCGTAAACGGTTACAAAACACACTGCCACAAGGCATTAACACATTTACTAATATACCCTCAGCTACAATACTAAAAGACTTAAATACCCCTTGGATAATTACTCAACATTAACCATGTATTTTATCTTTGATCATGATGTAGGGCACGTAGTTTATGATTTATTTTCACCAATAATTAAATGTATGAGATTAGTTGTGTCACCCATTTTGACATAATGATTATGTGACCGCATTATATATATATATATATATATATATATATATATATCTTTGGACACAAAAAAAAAACATGGAAAATGATTTGGGATAACGATTCAAAATCTATCTAATGTTTACACCACATTAATTTAGAGTAATGTTACTATTACGAGACATTATAAATGTCACACCGTGATGTGAATATGGTATATTTGATGACGGTAATTTATTTAAAAAGGATAATGATATGTTCACAACGAAACAGAGACAACAAAAATACACAATACATTCTGCGTACCCCATTCATTATGGTATAGGACATATTGATTGATGATCGTCTCTACATAATCAATGGTTATATAATGCGTTGTGTTAATTTTGTTGTAGACTCCACCGACAAATAGGGGTCATGATATTTGCTATGTTAGAATGAGTAGTGATAGTTCCAAAACAAAATAACCACAACATTGTACACAATATACTTTTGAACCATTGATTATGATGTGGGATACATTAAATTATATTGGTCCTATAAAAATCAACAGCTTAAAAATATGTTATGTCATTTGATGTATATATTTTCTTGTGGCTCAAACAATTCTCGGTTTAGAGTATTCTTCGTAAAGTAGCATTATTCATCATTTGATATTTTTGGGCGTTTACATTTTTTGGTTAATTGTTAACAAATAAAAAATAATGGTTAGTGATGTGAGTAGATTTTGTATAGAAAGTATACATCACCACACATAGTGTATAGTGAATAACAGTGACGGACCCAGAATTTTTTCCAGTGAGGGCTAAATACAAAAAGAAAAAGGTGGAAAAAAAGACTCAAAAGCCAATTTTAAACCAATGGCCTTAGGATATGTAACAAAGCTTCTAACCAGTTAAACTAAATGAAAAATTATTGTAGAAATTGTCTGAAATAATATATATACACAGTTTTATTATTATAATATGAATATATTAGTAACTTTGTCCGGAAATTTGAGTGGGGGCAATGCACCCCACCCTTACAAGGGTGCTTGATAATATTCCATTCCTTGAAAGCCAGTGAATACGAACGAGAGAAGAACTACTTCTCTTAGGTAGGGGTCAATCAGGCTTCGCACCTTCCCTTCCTCATGGTTTAATCCCACCCTTACAAGGCGTCCCTGGTGGATAATCACTATATATTTTGTATCTATGGATTGTTAATTACTACACTTATTTAATCAATGACGGATCATTAGGTAATGAATGTACACTACACATATATCATTTTCCATTTTGTATACCGTTTTGGCTTAAACTAATCATATTTTTAGCAAAAAAAAAGTCGTACTCAATCAAATAGCTTGGCTCAAGTGGTAAGTGACTTGAGAATGCCTAGGGAGGTCATTGGTTCGATTCTCCTCTGAGGCGCCATGTTGAAAGAGCTCTATGAGGCGTCATGTTGAAAGAACTCTTGGTCAGGCCTTACCCCTGAGTAAGAGTCAGACTCTGCAGGCACGATCCGAGCCAACTCCGGATTAGTCGGATCAGTGGATTCCGGAAACCGGAGCTTTAAGAAAAAGAAGAAAAAAAATCATACTCCACTAGAAAAACATAAGATTGTTTTTTTCTAACCAAATCTTATTCACTGATAACATTAGAGTATTTTATATTGAAAAAAATCCAATTTTTTGAAAACCAGAAAACAATGCCCCCACCCTAAAGAAATAAAAATAAAAAAGGACATAAGGAAAAAAATTAAGAATAATGATATGTGCACTACATTTTTGTGTAATGTACAAACCACTACATGTGTGGTAGCCCTTGATTAAAGTGATCAATTATTTTTTGTAATGGGTCTCAACAGAATATGTGGTGTTGATTGTGTTATATAAGATGTTATAGTTGAAATAGTAGTGGATGTATCACTACTGAAAAATTAATGTCCCAAAAGTATAGGTGAAAAGTGCTACCTAAAGCCATGCTCTAGGTAAGGTTTTTCATTGGTTTATTTTGTTGGATTTATGAATAGGTTGTTAACTAGTGATATTAGATTTCATATTTTATTAAATTAAAAAAAAAAAAAAAAAACAAAAAAAAAAAAACTTTATAGGCTCCACCTTTGAATAATATGAAGTCGGCATGCTTGATCTAAAAACCTCCTCTAGGCAAGAAGTAACTTTATGACCCCGTAATCATCGCACATAAGAACTTCGAAAATATTTTTACTATATTGTCAATTTCTTTGAGAAATTCGATATTAGTAGTACAGTAGTATAATTTTTTATATTCATTCTATATTAATATTAGCTCTGTCCCAATATATAAGTACATTAAGCTTTTGAATTTAATATAAAATCATTTAGAATACCAATTGAGTATTTATTTCATTTTTCTTCCTTTTACTTTCAATTTATTATATATTCTCATATTTTACAACTTCATTAATAAGAGACAAATGATATTCTAGACTTTTGCAATCAAAATTAATGACAGTTAACCCTTTTTTAATTTTTGTGAAAAAAAATCTAAACGGATCAACTTATATTTTGAGGCGGGATAGTATCATTTAAGGCATTAAATTTTTTTTTGAAGTAACATTAATTTTATTTTAAATCTCGAGGTGGTATCATAAATATAAACATACTTCGATAAAAGTCATGCCCAGGCATTAATGGTGTTTTAATAAATATCCTCTTCGTCTCATAGTAATATAAGTCACTTTATCTCTTTTTACATGCGCAAAACTCAAGTAATTATATATTATCAATGAAGCATTTATTACTCTTTTCTTTCTGTATTACTCCTAATTTTTTTACAATACATCTAATTTTCAATACTCTATAATCATTTAATTAATAATAATCAAAAGATATTTTAAATATTTTTCTTCAAATTTAAGGCATTCAACCATTTTTTAATCCTTTTGAAAAACACTCAATTCTGTCCCAAAATGTCCGTTTAGCTTTTTCACATGGATTAATAAAGTAGTTAAGTGTTATTAATATTAATGGTAATAGTCTAGAATACTCTTTGACTCTAATTAATATACGTTATAATTATAAAATATGTGAATGTATAAATTAGATGTTAGAAAAATGTAATAAATAGATCATTGATATTCTAAATTTATATTATAAGAAAAATTCAAAAAATTAAACAGACCTATGTTTTGAGACGGAGCGAGTACTTTCTTACTTCCAGTTTAAGTGAGTGGTTGTCGCTCAATTAAGAGGTGCTTCAATGGTTTAACACCAAAATGATTAAGAAAAACCCCGTGTGTGTGTGTGTGTATGTACATATATAAAAAATTAATGCACTCACCGGTTAATATAATAATAGATATACGGATATCACAAAAATGTTTTGTAAATGGAACACCATCAAATAAAGATAAACAAATATTTATAAGGATATTCATCCTTGCATCTCCGGCATGAATTCAAGGAATTTGAAATCACAGGATACTGATCCAAATCCTCATTCAATTTCAGAGAAACATGAAGATAAAACAGAAGCTAAAACAGATAAAGATTCGAATTCAAAAACAAGTCTACATGTAATTGAAGAAACGGAGCAGCTGTGAAGACTCTGGATGAATGCAAATCCCGAATGTAATTAGGGTTCTTTTGAATTTAGGATAAATACTTTATCTGTCTTATTTTATTTGAATAAATAGATAGAATTATCTTAATTATTATTAAGGCTACCTATACACTATAAATATGGTAGGCCGTGCTTTGTATTTCCTCAAGTATTGGTGAATACAATTTATCCTTTTTCTAAATTTCTTTATGGTATCAGAGCTTTGTAATTGTGTTTTAGCTTTTTCTCAACCAAATCATAGCCAAAGAGTCAGCTCTCACAATTCAGCAATTTCACCAATGCACAAGTTTAATATCTATAAAACTCACACTAAAAAATTATCTGCTATGGCGTTCACAGGTTATCTGTGAAACCTGCTGAAAAAATTGAAAATGCAGAAAAGGAAGAAATTGATAATCCTGACTACGCTGTCTGGATTGTCAATGACGGGCTCTTAGTGTCTTGGCTATTAGGCACTATGAAGGAAGAAGTTGTGAGTATGATCTATGAAGAAGATGCCATAGCACACCAGATTTGAACTGCCCTGGATGAACAACTTCTACCCCATACGGCTGAAAAGGAAGGAAACCTCAAAAACCTACTGATGGGACTAAAAAAGGGCAACAAAACTGTGGATGAATATCTTAAGGAGTTTAAGTCCATCTGCGACAATTTGGCTACAATTAAGAAGCCTGTGTCAGATTTGGATAAAGTATTTCAGTTCTGTCATGGATTAGGCAATGAGTATATGAATTTTAGAACAGCTATGCTCACAAAGGCACCATACCCCTCTTTTGCACAGCTAATTACTTCTTTGCAGGGATATGGGCAAACCATCAAAACACAGCAGGCTGAGAACAGGCAGCTGATTGATCAACAACCAGCCTTCCTCTCTCAATGAGGTAGAGGGAGAGGCAGAAGAGGTGGCAGATGATCTTTTAACTCCAGGGGCAGGGGATTTGAACCTGCAGGAAGGACTGAAGGAGCAGATCCAAAACAACCAGCTCAAGGTGTACAGGGAACTGACTCAAAATCTGGTGTGTAGGTTAATAAAGCCAAACCAACATGTCAAATTTGTGGTAAAGTCAATCACACAGCACTAGAGTGCTGGCATAGATTTGACTATACTTACCAATCTGAGGAGGTCCCCAAAGCTTTAGCAGCTATGAATCTGTCTGAGAACCATGACCCGTTTTATGCAGATACTGGGCCACAGCTCATATGACAAATGATGAAGGTAAACTTTATTTGAAAAGAAAAAATGTTGGTCATGATAAAATTCTTGTAGGTGATGGAACAGGACTAGATATTACTCATACAGGTGATGCCCTTGTGGGTAACCTAAAACTTAAGGATGTTCTAGTTGTTCCATCCTTAACAAAAAAAATTGATGTATGTTGGAAAGTATGCTGCTGACAATCAATGTGTCTTTGAATTTACTGATACTGGGTTTGTTATTAAGGACAAAAATCTGCAGATCATAGCTAAAGGACACAAGAGAGGCAAGTTATATGCAGTTGATGAAGAATTGGAGAAAGCCTTGAGTGCAGTCAGAATTGGGAAAGCTTCTTCAACAATCTGGCATGATAGGCTTGGTCACCCCCACACCAAATTAGTTTCTATTTTGAATAAAAACTCTATTGATGTTAGTTCATGGATACATCAACCTAGGATTTGTGCCTCTTGCCAATTAGGCAAGAGTTGTAAGCTTCCTTTCAATAAAAATGAAAAAAGGACTACTTCTCCTTTGGAAAAGGTTCACTGTGATTTATGGGGACCTTCTCCCATTGCTTCAAATCAAGGATGCCGCTATTATGTTGTTTTTATTGATGATTTCTCATGCTATACTTGGATGTATCCATTAAGGAAGAAATCAGATTTTTATGACTGTTTTTTAAAATTTCAAAGACAGTCATAAAATCAACTGAATCAGAAAATAAAGGTTTTTCAATGTGATGGGGGTGGAGAGTTTAAACTGGTGAGTTCCTAAATCATTTATCACAATGTGGAATAAAGTTGCAGGTAACTTGTCCTCATACTCCAGAACAGAATGGAGTAGCTGAACGCAAACACAGGCATGTGGTGGAAACAGGTTTAACCATGATGTTTCATGCCCATGTGCCTCAACATCTTTGGGTTGAAGCATTTCAAACAGCAGTATATTTAATTAACAGGCTGCCTTCCTCAAGCCTAAAGTTTAAGACACCTTACTCAAAATTGTTCCAGACAGATCCAGAATATGATGGCCTAAGGGTGTTTGGCTGCCAGTGCTTTCCTACTCTGAGACACTACGGGCAAGATAAGTTTGCCAAAAGAAGTGTACCCTATGTATTTCTTGGTTATAGCCCAATACACAAAGGGTATAGATGTATGGACCCACAGACAAAAAGGGTTTACCTATCTAGACACGTTGTTTTTAATGAAGATGTTTTTCCTTTCAAACCAATACATTCACAGGTTACAGGAACTAGGTCAGAGCTTGTAAATTATCCTACAGCTGAATGGCAGAAGTCAAATCAACATGATACTGCTGCTCCTGATCCTGCATATGATCATGAGCCTGCTATAGCAGTTACAGATTGATGTCCTTCACTTGAAGAAAGTCCAGAGGCAGGAGCTGATACTCAGGCTCCCCAAAATGAGCCTGCATCATCATCTATAGATGATGAGATGAAAAGTTCAGAAGAACATTCACCATCTATAGAATCATCTGATACAGAAAATGGTGAAGAACAGCCAACTCTTCAACAAGGAAGACCAGCCAGAGATAGGAGGCCACCTACCTATTTGGAGGACTATGCCCTGGACACTACACATCAAGACATCATTCTTGAACCAAAGACAATCAAAACAGCTTTGAAACACCCCCAATGGGTGCAAGCAATGAATGAGGAATTAACTGCTCTACACAATAATAACACATGGGAACTGGTGCCTAGACCTCCTAACACTAATGTAGTGGGGTCAAAGTGGGTGTACAGAGTGAAAACCAAGGAAGATGGGAGTTTGGAAAGATACAAGGCTAGGCTTGTAGCACAGGGCTTTACACAACAGCCTGGAGTAGATTTTGAGGAAACCTTCATTCCAGTCATCAAGCCTACAACAATCAGACTAGTACTTGCTTTAGCAGTTTCCTTTGGCTGGAAAATGAGACAACTAGATGTCAAAAATGCCTTTTTGCATGGGCATCTCAAGGAACTGGTGTATATGGAACAGCCACCAGGATTCAGAAGTACTGAAAAACCTGATCATGTGTGCTTATTAAAAATGTCTCTTTATGGGCTAAAACAAGCCCCTAGGGCCTGGTTTGATAGGTTGTCTCAGTTTTTGATGCAACTCAATTTTGTCTGTAGTAAGGCAGACTCCTCCATGTTTGTGTTAAAACACCAGGGTGTTTGCATTATTATGCTAATATATGTGGATGACATTATTGTGACAGGCAATAACTCTCAATTTATGGCTAAGTTAATTGCTCAACTTGGACTGGAATTCTCTCTTAAGGACTTGGGCACTCTAAGTTACTTTCTGGGAGTAGAGATCAAGCACACATCAAAGGGCATATTTCTCACTCAACAGAAATATATCAACTTCTTGTTGACAAAAACTCAGATGCTAACTTGTAGTGCCGTTGCCACTCCTATGGCCCTCAAGGTTCAGGCTAAGTCCACAGATACTGAAGAGGTTGATGCATTCACCTACAGAAGCATTGTTGGAGCATTGCAATATCTAACCTTTACCAGGCCAGACATTACTCATGCAGTCAATAAGGTGTGCCAACATTTTGCTAGCCCTACTGTAGGGAATTTCAAGGATGTAAAAAGGCTTCTCAGATTTATAAAAGGCACTGCTACTCATGGCCTGTTATACCTAAAGCAAAGTCCTCATGTGCTTTATGCCTATAGTGATGCTGATTGGGCCGGATGCCCTATTACTAGAAGAAGTACAATTGGTTACTGTGTGTTTCTTGGGGCAAATTGTGTTTCTTGGAGCTCCAAGAAACAACCAACAGTAGCTCGATCAAGCTCTAAAGCAGAATGCCGTTCAATGGCTTCTACTACAGCAGAACTTGTGTGGATTGTTCATTTACTACGAGATATTAGGTTTCCATTGACTACACCACCTCAGTTACTTTGTGACAATATCAGTGCCCTACATATGACCGTTAATCCTATGTTCCATTCTCGTTCCAAACATTTTGAATTAGATTATCATTTAGTTAGAGAAAAAGTGGTTGTTCGACAACTTATCACTCGCTATGTTCCTTCACAGAAGCAGTTAGCAGACGTGTTTACCAAACCGTTGTCCAAGATTCGGTTTTTGACACTTAGCAGCAATCTGCGTGTAACCCCTGTTACCCACGCCAGATTGAGGGGGGGTGATAAGGATATTCATCCTTGCATCTCCGGCATGAATTCAAGGAATTTGAAATCACAGGATACTGATCCAAATCCTCATTCAAATTCAGAGAAACATGAAGATAAAGCAGAAGCTGAAACAGATAAAGATTCAAATTCAAAAACAAGTCTACCTGTAATTGAAGAAACGGAGCAGCAGTGAAGACTCTGGATGAATGCAAATCCCGAATGTAATTGGGGTTCTTTTGAATTTAGGATAAATACTTTATCTGTTTTATTTTATTTGAATAAATAGATAGAATTATCTTAATTATTATTAAGACTACCTATACACTATAAATATGGTAGGCCGTGCTTTGTATTTCCTCAAGTATTGGTGAATACAATTTATCCTTTTTCTTAATTTCTTTAAATATTATTATCGATTATGTCTTATAAACATAGAACCACAAAATTTACCCAATACAAAATCATTTTGATATTAAACAATGTTGAAAATCATCAAATAACAGAAACACGTCAAATGTTATTGAATAATGATACGGACACAACGTTATGTCACAATATGTAAAATAATCAAATTTCATACCCTTAATAATAATGAAAATAAAATAGAAAAACAACGGGTCATATATCATTATCAAAGATAGGATATTTAGAGTGTCATCATCTGTTGTGACACAAATGTTATGTCTCTATCATCACTTTTATCCAAACGTGCTATGAACCGAAAGAAGTCTCCTTTTTTCGGAGGGTCGAATCTCATCACTACAGCTTAAAGTTCAGTTGCCTTTTTAAAACACTTAAACTCTTTATCACTAGATCATGTCCTAAGGACGAATTTCCTCGTTTCTTTTAACCGGTGGTGGAGGAATAATCAGACATTAGATCAGTCCCCCTGTTATATAAAAATGAAGAAGACAGGCACGCTCGAGTTCTTGTTGCAGGAGGCAGCGCACACATGCATGGGACGTTGCGAAATTCAGAGAAGAAATAAATAAGTTTAATTTTGTGCACTCATCAGTTTATGAATTATCAACCCAAAAAGCAACTATTGCATGTCACTTTTCCCAATATATTCCATCATTTTCTTCACTCTTTTCTTCCTTCAAACATGAAAATTGTACTGCTACGCGCAGATCGATGCCCCACTCCACATCATGATTACCCTATTTGCCATCATTCTCCTTCGATCACTATCTCTTTATATTTTTCTACTGTATTGTGTTTTAGTTTTGACATAAAACATATATATAAGATCATGTTGTTTTCTTATTTTGGTCATATAAGATAACGTTTTTTCTGAATATTATTAGAGTATTTACTTTTCATTTATAATACTGTAATACGTACTCCCGAATCAATATTAAGCTTCAATTCGAGTTTATACTGAAACTGGAGTTGCTTTTAAACATAACATAATAATATTTAAAACATTAAACGAGTTTAAATCCAAAATGAAAAGGCATTTAAACAAAAAACTTCGGTATTTTATGTTGAAGTATATAAAAGGTTAATTAACTTCAAATTTTAGAAAAAATAATAATTCGACATATTATTAGAGCGATAGATTTTGGAGTTCAAACCCTGCTGTATTCCGAGAAAAATCAACTCTACGTTGGCATCTTTAAAAAAACTTATAAAAGACTCACATAAAGTCCACAGAGTGGGATTTGAAAAAGTCAACTTTAGGGTTAATATCGGATGGGCTACGATAAATATCATCGAGAGCTATTTATCTGATTAAATTATACTCATCGTTCGATTCGGATATCGGGTGAATGAGAAATTAATACCTAAATTTAGAATAAAATAGATGGGAACGAGAAAAAGAATCGACTTTACAAAATTAGATTAGCTATTAGGTCGGCTTGGCTTGTCTTGTCTTGAGGGACAAGAAAATTTGTCATTCGACCAATAAAAATCGAGTATTAATGAGAATTGACACATCAAATTTTCTCGATATTCTCCACTACAAAAATTATACATTGAACACTCCACTCCACGTTTGCATCATAAAAAAGAGGTTCTTAGCCTTAATGCTTCCAGTTGCTTTTCCATACAAACACTTAGGCAGTTAGGCGATCCCCACTGCATTCAGCTGCCTTTCCAAAGCATGTGCAAGGTGAAACTCGAGTTCACAAGGCCGTTTCAAGTAGTACAGTGGTAAGGTTTAACATAGTCATTCTAAGTTTTCATTCAAGCATCAGTCTATGATCAAAACTTGAATAACTTGTATTAGTACTTGGCAGGGCCCGTCCTGGCATTTTTCGGGCTTAAGGCCAAATCCCCGAATTGGGTATTTTAGTTGAAGTTTTTTTTTTTTTAAACATACTTATCGCGTTTTTAACATCTGTAAATACAAAATTCAATTTATTGATAGCCTCAAAACATACCTACAAAGTAGTTTTTTCTAGTATATTTAGAAATAAAAACCAAATTCATACGTATTCAAAAAACATACTTACATATTACTAATTCAATATCGCTCTTGCAACACATTTAGAGGCGAAATCACTAATCAAAAAAAAATTGGGCATTTATCAAAAAAAAATTAACATATTATATTAGGTTGGATCTTATTGAATCTACACAATTTTTTTTTTCTTTTAACGGAACATGTACCGTTGGGCCCTCCCGACACCGTTGGGCTTAAGACAGCCGTCTCTCCGGCCTCAAATGAGGGCCGGCCCTGGTACTTGGTGTGCTTTTTGTGTCTTTATGAACAACACATAATCAACAATATAAGGGTGATAAAGGAAAATCATAAACGAAGCTACTAAATGTGTGCTAGTATTGTGGTAAGACTTCTATATCTATGTTCTAAGTCATGGAATGCATGTCTTTCACCACATAAATCAAGGAGATTTATAGATGTTGAAATAGTGTCCTAAACTCAATCGGGTTGGACCGGATCCGACCGGTTCGACATTTCTACTATTTCTTTATGTTTATACATATATTATATGGCTTTTCTGTTATCATATATTTGTTCTTTTAAAGAATCAATTATGAATTGTTATATGATAACGTCCTTAGTATTAAACTGTGATAGAGAAACCATGATAGACGATTATGGTTGATGAGATCTCTAATCACTTTAATAAATTTGATACTTAAATGTCTCTAGGCAGATGTACTAATAAACATGACATTGATAGTACGAACAGGCTAGCACGTATTAAATTTCTTCTGTCTTTAAGGGCATGGATAGATCTCGTCTATCGAAGTGTAGAGACACTTGAACTGTACGTGGATGTGTATTAGAGAATGCGTACGTTAAACTGACCCACTTACACTGTTAAGTGTCACACTATGTGACGGTTGTGTAATTATCCTTAGGACCGGAGTCTACATGGCATCACGGTGTGGATTGTCATGCTTTGATACTATTGAGGTTTCCCCTAGCCATGAGGCGATCATGCGGTAGTGATTGGGTGTGATACTGAAACATGCGGAGTATACATGTATGGTCATCCGGAAATCGCGTACCCTAGCAGTAGGGTGAATATCCGAAAGGGCCTTCTTATAAGGAATGTCTCACTCTCATGAATCTTTGCAAAGTGGAAGTAAATGAGTTACTTCGAGAGAGCATGATATCCAGATTATAAGATACGGTCGTTGATTTTTGACACTCGACAAACGACCGTATGGATATTATTACAGCGATAGAATTCTATTTACATGGTAACTGTTTCACATGAACGGTAGTAGTCATTGCATTTACCTCTTCCGATGATTGGGGGTCACGGTGTGTTGCTAGACGATATCACATGATCGTTAGGCATGAAGGGCATTTTCATAATTTGCACTTTGTGTATACGGTCAACATATTCGTAAGCCTATCGGGTCACACACATATGAACATCGAGTCGGATTAAAGGTTATAGTTGATGACCAAATATGGAAGGAATTTAGTTCACGACTATAAAAGTTATAGTAGTAAAATTAATATGATGATATTTATTTATTATGAATAAATTAAATGGATTTTTATCCAGAAGGACAAAATTATCAAAAAATCGGGATAGAAGGAAATTGTAATTTAATAAGGACAAAAGTAACAATTATGAAGTAACAAATATGAAGTAACAAATGTGGAATAGAGTACATATGAAGTAACAATTGTGAAACATAAAGTAACATTAACACGTGAAGTAATAATTTTAAAGTAACAATTGTGATTTTTGTCCTTTATAATCATGAAAATGTTATTTTTGTCCTTCCAGACCCCATTTATTAATTTTTTTGTCCTTGTGGCCCCTTCTCCCTAAATTAAATACATTATATTAATTATGTTGATTAATTAAATATGTATATTGATACATATATTTCGAAATATATATGTATATTGATACACATGTATTTTGAAAATTAATTAATCATAGTATTATATTAATTAAAGAATATTCCGGATGTCAAATCTTTGGCAAAAGGGGAGCATATTTTGAGTGTATAGGATACATTTAAATTGTGAAATTTAATTAATAAGATTACCATAATATTAATATTAGATATTAATTGATTTTGAAAAAATAGATTTATGGTAATAAGATAAAGATATATTCAATATAAGATATTGTCAATATATATCTTGAAAATATATTTAATATAAGATATTGAATATTAATGAGATAAATCAATCAAATATATTTTTCTTATTTTACTAGTAAAAGGTTTTCTTCTTCTCCACTCTACTAGATGGCGCCACATGCACTATAAATATAGTGTGGGTGTCAAGCTCTTTTGTACATCATAATTCCAAGAGACTAATAGTTTCTTGTGAAAAATAGAGAGCTTCTTAGAGAGAGTTTGAGAGAGAGAAAAGGCCGGTCTAGCAACCGTATTTTTCTAGTAGCAATCCAATGGTGGATTCCGGCGGGCTGTTCGTGTGGACTAGCGGTAGAGACCGTACACTTAGGCGGCTCCGTGCACAACTACACTCCTCAGACGGTCAAAGCGTCGATCTTTTAGATCAAGCAAGGTAGCCACCGTCTACTATCTTATTTGTTTATTGTTTAAACGAAGTCGATCTTGGGTCGATAGGAAATAATTTTAAATTCCGCTGCGTTGCCTCGTAGATTTCCAAACAGTGGTATCGGAGCGAGCTACGAGCTTAAGCAATAAGCATGTTATTCTGCGTAGTTAATTTTATCGTTTAAATCACGTAATTAAAAGATGAAGGATTTCTGATTCACAAAACGATACACGAAAAGAAAAAAAAAGAGATTGGGTGGTGCTCGGCCGACTGGCGGCGGCACCACCACCGTCCGGCGGCCGGCTGGCGGCAACCTTATGGCTGTCGGCTGGCAGCTGCTTGTGTTGGTCCCTTGAAAAGGCTTTGGTTAAGTTTAGAAGGAGGGGTGAATAAACTTAACACTTAAAAATTTTGGAGTTAACAAACTCGGCAAAGTCGATAGCTTGGCCGATCGCTTAGTAGTTTGCTAATCGCTCGATAACTCGATCATTAACGATATTCTTTGGATTTATTGCAGCGGAATATATTCAAATTAAGCCTTATTACTTGTTGTTTAAAACATGATTCTAAGTATTGGATACTCAGTAGTGTAAGAGTGTGTAGTTCAGTTGCTAGTTTCAGTAGGTTGATGTAATCAGTAAACTAAATGCAGAAATTAAATACAGAAAGTAAGTAGGCAAATTTTATAGTGGTTCCAGGTGGTGTAATCCTGTCAGTCCATTCTTCTCCTGTGATGTTGGAGGAAATTCA
The DNA here is from genome assembly GCA_026214975.1 of Gentiana macrophylla. Classification (NCBI taxonomy): domain Eukaryota; kingdom Viridiplantae; phylum Streptophyta; class Magnoliopsida; order Gentianales; family Gentianaceae; genus Gentiana; species Gentiana macrophylla. The sequence goes on from CM047815.1 coordinate 79,501,601, forward strand.
CTAGAGATCTTTGAGGTTGCAGTTACAAAAATCCCTAAGTTGTTTGTCCTTCACCAATAACTATGGCTTCACAAACTGAACACTTGAAACAGGTAGGATTATTGCCTCTTCACCAGCTCCACCACAAACAACAGTCCTTGACACCCAAAAGATGTTTCACTGTCTTCAGCAGGTCTCTTGTAAAAGAAGGTTTGAATCAAGTAAATGATTCAGCTTTCAGCAGCTTGATCAGGATGAAATGATCAGCAGCTTAATGTCTTCAAGTGTGTAAACTTGATGTAACTTGATAGCATGTTACACTTGAAGAATATACTGAATCAGTAGCTTTAAGCTCCGTAATGTCAGCAGTGTGAATTTCTTGATAATAAACTTGATAGCTTAAGATTGATTGTTGTTGTTCATCAATTTTCATCATCTGTTTTTGTATCAGGAGTCTTCTATTTATAGGTGAGAATTCTTGTGACTTATGTTTGAAATTCAAACATAGCCGTTTCAGATTTGTCCCCATCTTGACTTGCATTCTGTCCCTGTACATAGTACTGACACTTTCAGATTACTTTTTGACAGTTTTCAGACTGTCCACCATTTGACTTGTATCCATTGGAAAAAGCTCTGAATTTTTCCAACGTCTCTTTAATCTTAGCCATTGATTTGTTGACAAAATCATGACTTACAATCTGTCCTTATCCTTGTAATCTTCCAATGTAACCTTTGATTAATTTGAAATATATATTCAGCAGATTCCTGTGTATGTAAGTCTGCTGAAATGCTTGTCAGTCAGCTTTCTGAAGTTTGTTGTGTTTATAAAACACTTCAGCTGACTGTCTTTTATCTAACTTTTAATTGTGAAGTTAGATTACACCAATTTAAACATAACTAAGTTCCAATCACTACTTGACATATGGAACTTAGACCTTGTACACAAGGTATATGTAATCAGTTTAGGTCATCACAGACTTCCCTAAATTCTGATTCCATATTCTTGACTTTAAATACTAAGTTTGATCCATTAGCCTTCAATAACTAAGTTTGACCCCTCAGCCTTTAGTCTTCAGCAGGTCCCTAACTGGTCTACTGACTCAATTACCTTACTAACCTAGACAGGTCTGCTGATGAAAGTCAGCTGACCTTTTACAATGCTTGTTTGATCAAACCTATGCAAAGTTCAAACTCTAATAAGCCTATACATTTAATCTAGACAACCTTTTGCCTTTGCTCTATAACAGCCAGTCTGGCACTCAACACTAAAACTTAAAACATGTCCAACAATTTTCATTTTTGGTGATGATGCCAATACCCTCCTTACAGCAAAGCAAAAAGATAAGAACAAAAACAGAACAAAATCAATCATTTCTCATTATAAACATATTTGTTCAAAATTATTACAAACTAGAATCAGCAGTATGAAATTTGTAGTGTAAGTATGTTGAACTAGCTTCAGTCTCTGTCTTGTTCTTTCTTCTGATAATACTCCATGATTTCTTTGACAACATCCTGCATCCATTGATTTTCAATTGGAGAAAATTCAATCCAATGATTCAGATCTTTCCACCACTTCCAGGCTTCTGGTAGAGTTAATCTTATGGTGTGAACATTGAAGCCTTGTCTCATATAGAAATGTTTGAATTCATCCAATGAATTCCTTGTTGATTGCACAGTCCCCAATCTACCACCTCTTCCACCTCTGCCTCCTCTTCCACCTCTAGATGAAGCTCTCATAGCTTTGACTCTTGTTTCCCAGAGCTTCATACCCAAAAAGTGATCCAGACCCTCAAAATATCCCATGCGGTTGTAAGGCCTTTTCTTTCCATAGTAAAGCTGCTTAAATTCTTTCAGGAGGTCATCAGTCAACTGCAACCTACCAGGTGCAGGGTTCCTGAATGCATTAGTATCATCCTCTCATTTCTTCTTTACAAAGATCCTTGCAGCTTTCTTTTCTACTGCTGTTTGGCCCTCTTCCCCCTTATTGACATCATCAACAAAACGGGGTAGTAGACCATGAACACTCTCCTGTGTGATCACCAAATTTGCAAGTTGACCTTCCATAATTTATGTCCTTGTATCAACTGATGTGATCCTTCCTTCTAGTGTTTGCTCCAGTAGATTGATCCTCTCAGTGACTTTAGGATCCAATGCAGCAGGTTGAGGTGTTGTAGCAGGTTGAGCTTCAGCAGACTTAGGTGCTTTAGCAAGCTTATCAAGTTTCTTGTGAATGGAGGCAAGCTGTTCATTCAAGAACTTTTCCTTGAGTGTATTGCCTTGTCTTATACCTCTCACATCTTTGGTTAGATCAGCAAGAGCAAACTGAGTGGATGTGATGTTAGAAGCAACTGTTTCAGTAGTCCTCCCTCTATTTTCAACCAAGTTCATCAAATCTTCAAATCTTTTCTCTTGTCTATTGAGTTGAGTTCTTAACTGTGTAATGTCATTTCTGATTGCCCTCAACTCATTCAAAACATGTGCTGGTACTGCACCAGCCATACCTCAATCCATTGTCCAGCAGCATCATCATCAAGTTCTTTCACATTATAATTTGCCCTCTGTGTGCGGACAACCATGGCCCAACTCCTATCCCTTCCAGCAGGGTCAGGACCTCCTTCAACCATAACACCAAAAATGTCTTCCAAAAAGGGATCTTGTGCAGGTTGAGGTTCCAAGATTGGTTCTTCTTCAAACAATGGTACATGTGCCTATTGACGTTCGCGGCAATTAGTTCTTCCTCAGGCACTTGGAACTCCTCATCACAGAAATCATAGTCCAGCATCTATTAATCCTCATCAACAAAGCAAAGACATCGACTATCCTTTCTTCGATGACCTTTTGCCACGATGAGAGCTGTACTACAAAGCAAACTGTTCCTCAACAATTTTAGGGGATTCTTCCAATCCCATTAAAGGTTCCAACCTTTGTCCAGGTGCTGTCTGATCCTCAGCAGCCTGTACCTCCAGTTCCAACCTGTATTCAGGTGTTGTTTGTTCCTCAGCAACCTGAACCATCTCTTCAGCAGAATGTGTGGGTGAATCCTCAAAACCCATCATCAAATCCAACCTCTGTCCTATCATTGTATGTTCCTCAGTGATTAGGACCCTTCCTTCAACAAAAATAAAAGGAAAAACAACCAGATTTTCCTCTAGCACTCCTTTATCATCTGCAATCTGTTGTAGAATATCAGCAGTTTGAGATAGAGTTTCCTGAGTGTCAAACCACTCCTGATATTTTGCTGAATTTTCTGAACTGATTTCAGGCTCACTATGTGCAATTACCATCTTCTCTCCAAATCTTCAGCTTGCTGATTATCAGTTTCAACCATCAGTGAGGTGTCAAACATACTGACCATTCTGTTGTCTCCAAAATTTATCCCATCATTGATTAGAGCTTCCAAGTCTTCTATGGTCAGATCCTCCATATCTTTATCCAATTGCTCGCTTTTTTGACCCCAGTGAACTTGTCAAGACTCAAGCAGACTTTGCAAGACCTGAGACTATTCTACTATTGGTTCAGTTGATCCATGTCCAGCTTTTTCATTAGATATTGGCAATGCAGTTCCACTGGCTTCTCCTTGATGTGTGATCGGCCTTTTCTAAGTGTCCAATCTCACCGGCAGTGTACCGGGTCAACTGTAGCCTAGAATTGGTGAGTCAAGGTCGTATCCCACAGGGAATCTGGTCGAGTACCAAAGTCGGTCTCGTTCCTAGTTCAGGCCAACACAAGTGCGGTACCAAAATTCTAAGGACGGTGATTTGTCAGATCACCGGTTCTACTACAATGATGTACAAAACAAAGGGTTAAAATTATAATATAAAAAAAGAAAAGATTTTAAACTATGAAAAATAAGATAGCCGAGCTATGATCCAATCGACTACTACCGAGCCCTAACTCGTAACCGGAAGTGATTTCGATAAACTTTAATGTTCTTGGCATTGTTAAAGGATGTCGTCTCCTATTTCCGAAACTAAGTGCCAATTTCAACAACCTAGTTTCCTATGTCGAATTCAACAGTCCGCTGACCGGATTTAACTGACCCACCACGGTCTACGCTCTATGAGACACTCGACAAGTCGATATAAAACCTCACACACGAAACCGAATCTGAACAACTCAGTCGGTTTTACACGGTGATCCTAGAACCCCTTTTCCCGTACCCTCTCGCAAAATACATATGTAAAGACGATACGTGTGACACAATTATTGAGTGATCAGTTCAACAAAAGTCATTAAGAATAAGTTCTAGAACATTAACAACACCGAGAATCTAACAATCATAACATCAAAACACTTCAATCAACGAGCTAAGGATTCGATTTCATAGACTATCACATGACTCGACTATCGGGAAATTAGCTATTCATTATACTAAGAACAAGAACAACAAGAAATCAACAAGAAATATAACATAAACAAGATTAAAAGCAAGAACAAGAAAAGAAAACGAATTACCAAATATATTATAGGCCGTCGAAAATCGATCCACCGAACGAAAACCCGTCAATAACGCGTCAAGCTATCTTCGAGAATCAACGGATTACAAAAGTCTAAGCCTAATCTAAGCTAATATATCTACAAACTAATCTAAACTAAGGAAAAATCGCAAGAAAAAGTGCGAAAACGAGTTGGGGAAGATGACAGATAGATAATAGATCCAAAATGGGGTTTTTAAAGTGTGTTCTGCAGATCTGGACTTCTAAGCCTGTCTTGACAGGCGCCGCCTGTCGATTTTTTTTTTCTTCACAAAACTTAACAGCATCTGCCTATGGTGACACACCTTCAGTAAATCAGTCATAACTCTGTGTGTAGACCTCCGAATCGAGTGGTTCAAGTTGCGTTGGAAAGCTGATTCAATTGCCTACAACTTTCATGAAGATGTCCAGCCCAGAAAATGCCTCTAAAGTAGATAAAAATGCAGATCAATGGAAGGTGTGGTTGTAGTACCAACACGTTTTGATCCGTTTGAACGTTTAAGCTTCGGGCACACATTCCAATCCTCGTATCTCGCCTTCCGGACATCTCAAACACCTAAGTCCTGTACAAAATCACACCAAATACCACACATAATCCCTACAGGACACTAGGGTGACCGAGAGTATAGTAAATTACACCGAAAAAGACCGAGAATCCCGGACTTTACGTCCTAGGTCCCGAAATGATAACCAAGGTGTAAATACATCAAAATACAACCAAATGTCTCCGGAAACATATAAAACGAGGTATAAACGGGGTATAATTACATAGAAAATGATAGCCAATTTGACTCTTGTTTACGACAAATTTCATGGTTTATATCGAGTTACTTCGTAACGATATCTTCCGTGTTTTAGTGATTTTTATAGAAAATCACTTGCTAAAAGGATAAATTGAGAGAATGTAGTTTGAAATGATTAAAAGTGAAGAATCGAGTTGTTTACGTAGTTTTTATGTGTTTTTGTACGATTTTACACTTTGCTCGTGTTTACCATCTTGTAGGTATGCTTGCATGTCTGAGAAGGAGCTTAAAAGATGTCCACTTGAAGATTTAATGGCAAGAAAGAGATACAAAATTGAGATTGGCATGAAGATACATTGAGGACCGAATCAAGGCGTCCATCTTGCATCCGTCCAGTGGACGGGCGTTTGAAGGATCAGACGTGCGCCCAAAGACGCTTTACTCAATTCACGTAAGAGAAGTTTCCGGTGGACGACGTTGAAATCTTGGAAGCATCCGGAGCGAGGATTTTGATTCAGAGTCTTATGATTTTGGCTAAACGGGCGTTTACTTTTGCATAGAACGGGCGTCTGGTGAGACTCGGCCCGACTCGGTAAAGTTTCTACGCACTGGACGAGCGTCCACCCTTTTGGACGGGCGTCCGGACGCCGACCTCAGCAAACCGACCTGCCTTTCCTATAAATACTGGTAGCAGACTTTTAACCCTAATTCATTCATTCACAACACAAGAGAGCAGCCGCACATCACATTCAAAACAGCCGCATATTCCAGAGCAAACAAGGAGATGAATTCTTCCATCCCAACAATCATGATCACCAACATGATTGTTGGCTTAGCATATCGCGGTGGGACAACGGAGGAAACCAATCAACAACCACACCAACTAGAGGATTTTTAGCTATATCTTAGTGAGTTAAATTTATGATTTTTCATCAATTGGATATTGTTATATTGTTTATGTTTTATTTGAATCGAGAGATCGATGAAACTATCTTTTTGATTGAATTTATATGAGAGTATTGACTCAAGCTTTGATCTTTTCAATTGATGCAATTAATTGTGATTCAAGAGATTGTTCATGATTAGTTGAGTAGAGTATTGGAGACAATCTTATGATCTTGTTATGCATGCTAGTTTAGTTTTGCTTGAGAAAGAAAACGAAACCCTAGAAATTGATTAAAGAGATTTAATCGAATTCGTGATTTGATCATTACTAAAAATTGTATTTTTAGCTCACAATCTAGCTGGGGTTGGTTGGTTGATTGGTGGATTCTCGTTGCCTTGCCGTTATTTTAAATCTTTGATAAACCAAATTCGTTCGTATCAATTGTGATTACTACGTTTAGTTATTTTAAAACCCTAGTTGTTTACTGCTTTTTTTTTCGATATTTCTGTTTTTAGATCGTAATCGGACGCCCGTCCACCTTAAGTGAACGGCCGCCCAAAGATCGAATTTTTCTATTTCTGTTATTTTAGTCACTTTTCATTGTTTTTAGATTACAAGTAGCATAAACCTTAGTTTTAGGTAATAATCTGTGACATAATCGATATAATAACTGTACTTTAATCCGATAAACGTTCGATTCCCTTAGGACGACCCGTTAACACCCTTTACTACGAACCTTATACTTGGGGTGTTTCGGTTTATAAATTTAAAACTAGTTTTTACCGAACAACTCTCATCAATGTGTAGGATGATCATCATCAGAGTTAGATGATAATGAATCATCACTATCTAGTGCATCTCTAGGGTCCTTAAACAATATACTTCCTTCTTCCTTTTCTCCTTCAATGATTTCCATCAACCTCATTTCCAGCAAAAAAGTATTAACAAAATCAAGTAGATTATCCACTTCTAACTTTTCGAAAGCCCATTCCTCAAAATCTATCATTGGCTCAGCAGCTGTTTTTTGTCTTTTGTAGTAGCCAAACTTCCATTGAAAGTAATCAGCAACCAGCTTGAGTTTAGGATCAACATACCCTTCCTTCTTTTTCTTCTCCTTCCTCTCAAAGGGCATTGATGGCTTTCTAGAAGCTGTTTGTTCAGCTTGTTTTCCTCTAAAGGTCTCAACAAGCAAATTCAGTGTTTCCTCAGCAGATGCCATCAGGTCAGTAGGCTCCTTAGATAGTAAATTTGTCCCTACTACCTCCATTTGCTCAACACTAGGTTCCCTCTGACTTACATGCTCATCAGCAGGGTTAACAACAGATTGTTCTTCCCCTTGAATTATTGCAGAAATGGCAGGGTCTTGTACAGTTATATCAATCTCAACAGCAGGTGCAGATTTAGTAGTCTGCTGTGGTTCTTCAGTAATTTGCTCAACCACAACCTCACCAGCCACAGTAGGCTCAACAGCTTTTATAGGTTCAGATTCAATAACTTCCACAACAAGTACTGGTTCAGCAGGTTGGTGTGATGCTTCACTTTGTTGTAGATGAACAGGGCCCCATTCCGATTCGGGTATATCAAATAGGATTGAAGCAAGTTGTGGTAGAACCAAATCGTATTTGATGTGTGGTGTGTCAAGTCAATATAATAGAATGAGATTTATCATGGACCCGATAAACTTATTCCCAGCTCTTATATACTATATTCCTTCTGTTCCACAATACCACAAACACGCGGATTAAGAAACTAATTAATTGTTTTGACTTTGATTAAATAAAGACTGAAATACCCTTATAGAAAATAGAGTAAATAATGTTAGTGTATTTAATACAGTGTATGGAAAAAATAAAGAGACCGATAAAAAAAGAAAAATACATTAAATTTTCTACAAAAAAATGTTCCGAATCGATTATTTTAGAACAAAATTTTTTGACAATTGTTTCGATTATTTGAAAACATAGGAAGAATATTACTAGTATTAAAAAAGAGTAGCATAAGTGACAGACCACCACCTATCTCCATTTGAGTCTTATTTAATGTCTCATAAGCTTCCAACGAAAGGGAATTTTCGGAAAGTGAGATTGGGAAATTTTATACATTCTTTCTCCCCCACTCTCTTTTTTTTTTTTTTAACAATAAAAAACAGCGTACGCAAAAGTAAAAGAAAAGAAAATATCCAGGTCAGGTCAATGGCTATGCTATCTGTTGTATCTCTGTGTTGATATTATAACATCAAAACATGTCTGCGGTTTCTTTCTGCTACCATGTTTCTCTTTCCAATATCCTAATCCATTCCATTCCATTCCAGATATAAATACATATCCATGGCGTCTAGATCAGTTGAAATAATCGAGATTCATGAGCTTGAATCCATCTGGGTTTTTGTTTTCGGGAATTCCTCCTGTCTATCAGCATGAACAGACATGCTTCCTGCTGATCAGAATCTCTCAAATCATCATTTAATCTACGGTTATAATTATTCTACAAGTACTGGTTTTCTGCAGGGAGCTGGGTATGGTGGTGGTTGCAGTGAAGAAGATGATCATGAAGGACCTTATTATATAGGTGGACTATTACCTTATTATCCAATGGCTGCTGAAGATGATTTATCAAGAACTGAAACAAGTACCCATGGTTCTGGTTCAAGCTCAAAGAACAATAATAATATTAATGATCATGATCAAGATAATATTAATATTGATCAAGGATGGCTTCAGTTAGGTATTGGTACTGGTGGAAATGGAACCCATAACCATAATAATATAATTAAGGATGATGAAGATGAAAGATCTAGTAGAAGATCAAGAGGAGGATTAATTGAACTTGATTTACTTCCTCCAGGAAGTAGTAGTAGTAGTAATTTTCATGTGCGGCCGCCGCCGCCGGCAGCCGCTAGGCCTCTTCCTCAGACCACAACCTTAACAACTCCGAATCATCCGTATTATAATTATTATAATACAGCAACTTCATCAATGATTTTCCAGCAAAATCAACATCCGGGTGGTGGTACTAATATTATTTCGGGTTTTCCTCAACAACAAGATATTATGAACTCATCATGGGGGTTTGGGACGACTTGGCCAAGAAATGCATTAATAACGTCTACACCTTCGTCTTCTCCATCCACCTCCGGTTTTCCTCCTCCTTTTTTTATTCCCCGGCGGCCATTTCAAATTCATGCCGGAGGAGTAAGTGGGTCGTCCGCCGGTATTGATTTCAGAGTCATTGATCCTCCTCCCCGGCGACTGCATTCTGGTATTTGGTTCATGCTTCAAGCCGCCCAAAATCAGTAAGTGAATTCGTGTTCATTGCAATTTTTATTTTTTATTTTTTTTCTATGAATCTCCAAATCATGTGTTTTCTTTTTTCCAATGTATTGCAGAGCGAAAGAACCGTTTTTGCCCCAGATATCTAAGAATTTTCTAAGAATCAAGTATGTTCTCCTCTTCTGTACAATAAAAAAAAAAAAAAAAAAAGATTTAAAATTCTTGCATTCTCCTTTTTATTTTTTATATATTTCTGGGTTATCATAATAATGGATGTATTGTTCAGAGATGGGAGGATTACAGTCCGGTTGGTGCAGAAGTATCTGGTTAATAAGCTAAAACTGGAAAGTGAATCAGAGGTATGTTTTACTAATTAATCTTATAATTTAATTATAATCCTATGTATCCGTGAGTGTTAATTTGTATATATATATATATAATTGGGAATATAATGATTAGTATGAATTTGAATCAGGCATTTGATGATTAACCCATCTGTGCTTTTTAATCTTGAAACATACCAAAAAGGGATAAATTAATATGAAACTTCATAAGTAGATTATTAACAAGTTTCTATAGCTAGTAGTAGGGGGGTAGGTCATGTAGCTAGGTGGTAGAAGATGATAGAAACATCAGAACCAAAAAGAGGGGTTTTCACTTGTGAAGTTTACCTAGTAGTTCAAATAACATCATGATTAGGTGTGGAGTGTACTTCTTTGTAGGTAGCAGAAGGACCCTTTTGTCTTTCTACTCTTAATTAATACCCTTCTTTCTTTCTTTTTTCCGTATTCCCATTATTCCTTTTTATTTGTAAACAAATACTACATACTCGGATCCGAATCGATCAGTAGGTCGTACATCATTATCAATAGGGTAAAAACATGTTGTAACACTGTGTTATAACCATTTTGTTGTGATGGTATCACTAGTCTATACAAATAAGTCATATTCTTGATATTGATATAGTATATTGATCCTAAAACTCACTTGTGAAATCAATTCTATATATATACCCTTTCCTTTCAAGGAAGCTTAAGAACCATTAATATGTCTGTGAAGCAAAAACGACACATCAAAAGGAATGTTTGAACTCAATAATATAACTATGTTGTAATTAAGAATAACACAAAATAAAAAGAGAGAGAATATGAAGAGTTGCTTGGTCTTAGAAAACAAATTTACATAATATATTCGTCAAGAAAACATATATATATTAATTGTTGCATGAACTGTCTGTAAAATGTGAGATTCGGCACAACAAACAGTATATCTCTTCATGAACTAAATCTCTATGTTGGATGTGAAAAAGATCTAGAACCCTAGATCATAGTTATGGAAACAATTCTGTAATTTTATTAAATCAATTTCTCAACTTGTTTTACAAAAAGAAAATCGACGCCGTAACAAACCATCATTATCTCTCATTTGATTCCATCTTTATATCTCCATTCAAGCCATCGTTATCCCTCCATTGCAGTTTTTTTAGAGCTCCAATAGCCTCCCTCAAACACAACCGAGGTTGGATGCCAAGTTTTGACAAAAACATTTAGAGTGAGTTTAGTAGCTGGCTTTATGAACAAGTTTGCAATTTGGTTGACAGCCGGAACATGTTTGGTGTTATATAAGAGCCCCTTGAGCAACTTTCTCTCGAACATAATGATAGTCAAGCTCAATGTGCTTGCTTCTTGCACGGAAAATAAGGTTGATTGTCATAGAAAGAGCACTAAGGTTATCACAGTAGATGGTAGGTGGAGCAGTGAACTTGATGTGTAATTCAGACTAAAGATATGTTAGCCATGTGAGTTCAACATTAGTATGGGCCAATGCTCTCAGGTTCTGAGATTGATCTAGAGATTGAATGTTGCTTCATTGAACACCATGAGATCAAGTTGGCTAAAGGTAGATGCAAGAGTCAATGATGGAACGTCTAGTAAGATGACAACATGCATGCCAAAACAGCATCAGACAAGTGCGGTTGGAGTACAAAGTGTGAGGCTTAGATCCACCGTTCTCTTAACATATATGAGGAGTGTTTTGACTAACTTCATGTGCTATTGTGGGAACTTGAAGGAACTGTGATGCAAAGTTGGTAGGAAATGCCAAATCTGATCGAGTGAATGTGAGATACAACAGAGCACCAACCAAGATTCTATAATGACTAGGATCTGGAACATAAGGTGAGTTGGGTGGTGGTTCGTATTTGGCCTCAAGTGAAGTAATCAAGGGTTCGCAGTCCAACATGTCAGCTCTCCCCAAGAGTGTTTGTGTATAGTGACTCTAAGACATAACAGAAGTGTCGTCATGATATTGTATATCTACTCCTAGGAAATGATGAATCTGCTCCAAATCCTTCATGGAAAAAGCTAGGTTAAGTGTCTGAATGAACAAGGAAATGTGGTGTTGGTTGGATCGTGTCAAAATCATGGCATCCACACACAACAAAAGCACCATGATATTCGAATGATGTGTTAGTTTAAACAATGAAAGGTCGGAGAAACTACAAAAGAAATCATACTTAAGTAAAAATTTGTTGAAACGGTCAACAAGCCCAGTGGGCCTGTTTAAGACTATATATAGCCTTCTGGAGTTTGCAGACTTGGTGGGGAAACTGAATGTCTAAGAGGCCAAGTGGTTGCTTCATGTGTAGAATTTCAATGAGGTTTCCATGTAAGAAAGCATTCTTCACATCAAACTGCTCTACATGCCATTTTTGGTAGAGGGTAAATGTAAGAATAAGTCTAATGGTGCTAAGTTTGACAACAGGTGATCGAGTAGGTCTTAATATAGTCCACTCCATCAATTTGGTGGAAGCCATTGGCAACTAGTCTGGATTTGACTCTGTCTAGGGTGACAATAGGTTTTAATTTGGATTTGAACACACACTTAGAGCCAATGACTTGCAAGTTGTGAGTTGTGAGTTATGGGTACAAGGTCCATTTGTTGTATTGTTGTAAGGATGTCATTCCTCATACATAGCAACAGTCCATCGTGTGTGGTTTAAGGCTGATTTGATGGTCTCTAGCTCACGTGGGATGTCTTGGTATGTGTGGACAGTAAGGGCATACTTGGGATTGGGCTTGGTGATGCCCAGTTGAGACTTAGTAACCCTTGGATGATGATTTGATGATGAACATAATGGTGTGAGCTCTTCATTGATTGTATATGGGAGTTCAAGGAACTTAGTAGGAGGTTGGGGGGGTGACTGGGATAGTTGGAACACTACAAAAAAAATCTATTGCTACACTAATTTTTGCCACACACACACAAAAAATATGGCTAATATATACTATGTTAGACTCTTTTGCCACGCTCATGTGGCTAAAAGTAAGTATATAGCAACACTTTTTTGTTTGTGTGGCAAACAATAATGTAGCAAAAAGTGTTTTTTCTTGTAGTGGTTTTCATACACGGGAGGAGAGTTAATGAAGTATGTGGGCGCCACAGGTTGTAGAGCTGGTGATCGGTAGAGGAAGCTGAAGTGAGATCAGAAGTAGGGGAGTGAGGTGCATAATTGAGAGAAATTGTGTTAGTTGATTCACTGGCTGGAAGAGATGGGTGTGTGTGTAGAAATCTAGGCTCAAACCCATATAAGAGGAGGGGCATCATCCCTAAAACCTAGGTTATGAGTTGAGGGGCACTCTTAAGGCCAACAAGAGGCACAACACTTGCACAATAAAGGGATGGCTCCGATACCATGTAGAAATCTAGGCCTAAACTCATATAAGATGAGGGGCCTCATCCCCAAAACCTAGGTTATGAGTTGAGGGAAGTCCATCTCTTATTATGGTGAGTGATACAACCACAAGTTCCCAGTGTGGGACACTTTAACATTGTGATCAAGAGATGAGTTTAGGAGAGGGGTATTAGTTATAGGACTTGGGATGGAGGGGTGTAAGAGTCATGGGCTTTATGACTGGTAGTGGCTAGTCAGAATCCATGACAGAGGTCATATAAGACTGATCCGGTGTGAGATGTGCTAGTATTGCTTATTTGTAGGGCATGAGAGTTTCATAAAATACTACATGGCAAACATGAAAAACGTGCTGGTGGGAGGATGAAAGCATTTGTATCTCTCTTTTTTAGTAGCCAAAAGTGAAATATGTATTAAGATCAAAACAAAACCAAAGAGAAGCATTTATATCGATCTTATACTTAGGTCTATAAACAACAAAGACGCAAGGAATAGATTTAGGCTCAAATTTGTGAAGTTATTTTGTCCCAAGTATATAGGTAACATTTGGATCCAATATATGTTATTTCTTTAAGATAATGGGTCACCTATAGAATCCTTTGAGGCGAGGATGTCAATATCTGAAGATGGAGAGAATGTAATATCTTATATTAGACTAAGTGAGAGAATCATTATATAAATGTAATGTTGAGACATAACAGACGTTTTAGTTTGACTTAGCTATTTCAAACCAAATGATTATGATGAACCTTAGTAGGTATTGGAGTCATTGTGACTCAAACGTCACAAGGCACGAGTTCTAAAGCATTAAATGTAGTATTAAAACCCGCTACCAGATAAAACTAAGTTCAACACCAGTAAAGATCATGTGACCAACCTCTAGAATAATCTTGTATGGTCATACAGGCAACTTCAGTTCTTTAACATAGGAAAATCTATTAGAATTGATATTTTAGACTTAATATATAATTTAGGATAACTATTTTATATCAAACGATGACGATGACATAAATAATTATTTGATATCATATAATATGATTTAAGTAACACCATTAGAACCAAAGTATAAGGACGTCGTTATATCAAAATCGTATATATCATGACCCATGTTAAAGCCACAAAAACATTCCCACGCTGCAAAGAATGTCACTGACAGACTGTAATATTAGGATATAATAATATAGATGTTGTTGCTGAACTACATCAAATATATATATATATATATATATATATATATATATATATATATATATATATATATTAATTGATCAACTAAATTATATATATATTAATTGATCAACTAAATTGGTGGCAACTCAATACCATGGAACCAATCATGAAATAATGGTCGTGCATGATCATGGCATCGCACAGAATTAAGATATTCCCAATAGTATTATGAAATAGAAAATAATAATGACAATGATATTCGATATTCAAAAATTTCAAATAACATGCAGACACATATGCATGACAGAAATAATTTGCATGCATGTCGATCAACTGAATTTTTTGGTAAATAATTTATATGGTATGTTTATATATCATTTATTTTCTTTTCTTTTCTTTTTTTTTTGCTTCATGTTCGTAACAAAATAAATGTAAATTCCGCCTTAAAAGATCCCAATCTTAGATGAAAATAAAATTAAATGTACTAGTAGCAGCTTAAAAAAAATACTATTTAATAATAATTCATGAACAACGTAACATTTGAAATCATCTAGATACAAATATATATTGAGGTCAACTCTTCCCCACGTCTATTTTGATTTAAAAGAAATAAGCTAATATTCCTTTGTTGCCTTGCACTTAATTATCCGCCATGCATGATGCAACGAACTAAGAATCTTTTACTTCCTCAGAAACGAATTTGAAAAACTATTACTTAATATTTTTAAGTCGTCATATAGTAATGCCAGTAACTTGTTCAAATGATATTTTATTAAATTCGTGTGTATATATATATATATATGGAATAATGAAATGACTTAGGAAAGATTCTCCCTTTTAATCCGGGCACAAACATTCTCCCTTAATTTTTGCAAATATAATACTATCTCCGTCCTATATTCATCGTAGCATTTTTCAATCGTCCAACAAATCATTCTCACATTTTAATTTATTAATTAATGCTCTTTTTTTGTTTTACCCTAATTCCTTATTCAAAAGTTTTACATTATTCTAATTAGTCTATATGTATTTTAGTCCAAAACGTTTATTTATTGAGTTTTTTAATTTGTGTGTATAAAGCTATATATGATCACTTATAATATGCGACGGTGGTAGTAATTGCATGATTGAGATTGTTTTTCTATATAGGACTTTATAGTATACAAAGTATTTAGATACTCTACGAGTACAGAAATATGACAAGGTGCTATAACGGTTGTATTATAAGTAAAAATCTATAAAATGGTGATAATTCTTGATGGAGTTTTTAGTTAAAATTCAATTTTGGAACAAGTGGCGAACAGTGCACTTTAGACTCGATTTTGATGATGTTACGGAATTAATTTCCGGGAACTAAAAACAGTTTTGGAAACTACTACTCGATTCCGATATCAGGTGAATGATAAATTAATGCCTAAAAGTAAAGTAATATGTGTAGAGTGTTAATGAATAATGTGTGTTCATTTGTCACACATTGGAAGTATGGCTCAAGTGAAATCACTACGTAAGGAGTAGTATGGCACTTAGAGGCAAGACCCAAGGGGCAAGAGAATTTTGTGAAAGAGGGAAGACGTAGATGCTTGTTGATTCAAAACCCCACACGCGTGCCGCCGGTTCGGTTCGGGCTCGGGCTTGTGGCTTGGGCCAGTATTAATATTTTTGGGTCAGCCCAATTTTGAACAGGACCAATTCGAAAATTCTGTTTTCCAAACAGAATTAACTTCCTCCAACCGACAATTCTGAATAGAAGCAACCCTTCTGCCTGCGAAAATATGACCAGAAAACCTGTTCATTGGCACCTCTACTCTACCTATAAATTAAACATCCCTGAATGAAAATAGACACAATTTTTCTGCATACAAAAATTCTATCAAAATAAAAAGACGTTTTCCTGCAAAAACACTTGCATACATGCAGTCAGAGATATTCAAGGCCGGATCAGTTCGTTATTTGTTCCTATCTAGATGCAAAGATCATTACAAGCAGGGCCGGCCCAATAAGGAAGCAAAGGAAGCGTGGGCTTAAGGCCCAACCATCCCGAGGGCCCGAAAATACTTATTTTGCAAACAAACGATAATTAACAACAATAAATATTATATGCTCGAAGTTTTTTAAGTTATCTATCGTAGTCCAGTTGGTTAAGATGTTTTGCATTCCTTTAAGAAACCTGAGTTCAAGTCCCGGCAATGACAGTTTTTTTTTTTTGACTCATTTAAAACACTTTGGGCCTTTTTTAAGTCCCGGCAACATCAGATTTTTTTTTGGACTTCTTTTGACTTCTTTAAAGCACTTTGGGTTTTCTTTTTGTCCCGGCAATTCTAATTAATTTATTGATTTCCTTAAACAACTTTTAAGCTTTTCAACTCGACGATATATTAAACCTCAAATATATATGTGGTTTTATCACACCACATAATTACTACTCACACCGTTTTTTTATTTTGTATTTATTATTCTAGCTAATTCATTAACTCATTTAAACATCTTTTGGGTCTTTTGAACCATGATATATTAGCACATCCGATATATATATATATATATATATATATATATATATATATATACACTTCGAACTAAATGACCTAAATATTCTACAAAAGAGATTATTAATTTTACTATTTTATAGGTATGTTTTGAGTCTATCAATGAATTGAATTTTGTATCTACGGATGTTAAAAACGCGATAATGAAGAATATTTTATAAATATGTTTTTTTAGAAAAAGAAAAAAAAAACCTTCAAACTAGAAGGCCTAATTCGCCGAAGGCCGAAAAATTTCCAAGGCCGGCCCTGATTACAAGGCAGACTGTTGTATCTTGGAGACATCTTGTCATATCCGTGTGCACATAATCGGGACAATAATGTCTTAAGGACAGAGTTATAAACTCTCATCAGTCTGAATAAATTTTTGCATTTACATTTGCTTTCTGTATTTTTCGTTTGAATATGTTGCAGTACTATGTGAATAAAAGTTCTTCATGTTACGTGTTCATCTTGTTTGCAATCTTTTTTTACAAATTTATGTTATTCATTTTCAGAAAACGAGCAAAACGGTACACTACTATATACATATATATATATACTTTACTTTTTATGCTTAAAAAGTAAAAAATTTAAAAAATATGTCTCGTATGAAATTGTTGGGAAATTACGCCATTACGTTTAAGATAATACGAATGACGACGGCCCAATGAATTTAATGACCATCGAAATGACGACGTCCGACACATGACCGACGCATTATACACACATCATACGAGACATATTTTATCAAACTTTTTACTTCTTGAGCATAAAAAGTAAAGTTTCCCAAGAATTTATAAGCATCTGCATGAGTATTGATTGATAACAAGAATTCATGTTGTGTGTATACAGTCGTCATGCTTTCGTTTCATACAAATCAGCCCTTTTGACAGGTAGCTAATATGTGTAGGCCTTAATTTATTAATTAAATTTTCCTTTTTTTCATAATAATAATGACATTTTCACTTTTAACATGCTTTTGTCAAAACTTTGAGTGCACCACTTCTCCTCTTTTTCCCCATGAAATATATTTAAAATAAAATAAATAAATAAAAACGTCGCAGTCACAACTACAAAATTCCAAATGCTAAAGATGGCTTTCTATTTTATACTTATTTATAAGTAAATTAATATGTGTTCGTGGACTCAAAAATAAAAAAATAAGTATATGTTCATAGCCAGTGAGAGTATTACGTGATAGAAAAGCAATGCAAAATGCATGAGCAATGATTATGAATCCAATAGCAGCAATATATATATATATATACTAAAAACATCCGGTTGCTGAATAAAGGATACTGTGCTAGCTAGCTATGGACATCATTATTTACTATTCATGCTATTTAAATAAATGAAATTAATTGAAAAATTATTAAATCTCATCTGTTAATTAATTTTAACTTAGCAAATCGATCGTTGAAGAAATTGATATATATGCAGTTGGATTTTATCATATATATTATATTATGATTATGGAGACAGGTAAGATGTGTGTATATCGTTGACTATCATATATAAATAAATAAAAAATAAATAAAAGACTATCATATATCTAGTGGTAGGGAAATTTTGAGGAAGAATTAAGCATAGTAAACGTGCAATTAATAAATTAATTACTATAATTCTATGAGGTAGAAATATAAAATCAGTGCCAGGTTTATTAATTCATGCCGGTAATTAATGCATTTGACGCTCCTTGAATATGTATGTAATTCTACGTAATGATTAAAAGGGTGCCAACACCAGAGAAAAAGCTAAGATGTAATCCTCCACGTACAAAAGTTAATCATATTTGTTTTTTTTTTTAATAATGATACTGACATAACATGTGAGATACAACAGATGACATAACCATAATTTATTCTATTGATATGGTGTATGATCTAGTGATTACATATGTTGTAGACCATTATAATCAAAAATGCAGATGATGGTTGAGTCACTCATCATGTCTCATAGGTTATATCCGTATCATCGTTTTTGTTTTTTTCTTGTGAAAACTTAGATGAATATTTACTACAGTACACGCGGTGTACAATTTTTGATAAATATATGTAAAATCCTTTCTTTGAGAAAAACATTGACTTGGATAGCCGGCATGTATACATTGGACTAGAAACATAAATAGTTTTAATAAGATATTACTACTACTTGATGTCTAAGGGTAATAACTGTTTATAAAGCGAGAACGAAGGGTAGCGTTGTCGCTGTCGGACTCACAATTCTGAGCGTTATAGTATATTTTTAACTTATAGTTATTAGAATAAGGCCACAGTGTTTTTTCACCTTTCACACCTATGTCCTTTATTTATTTTATTTTTCAGTTATTAGAATAAGGTAACGATATCTTTTTTTTGGGATAAAGGTCTAAAATAACACATATTACACTTAATTATGTGAATAAGACATTAAGGAATCTTATTTGATTATAAGGACACATAATTTATACATGGACCAAATTTCCCTAATTTTGTTTTGCTTTTGTTTTTTTAATGTTTTTTTCTTTTTCTTTTTTCCTTTTTCTTTTCTTTTCTGGGCGTTTTTTTTTTTTCTAGTCGTTTTTTTTTTTTTTTTTTTCCGGTGACCACCTCGATGCATTGACGCCTCGATGAAGTGACACCGCAATGCATGGACCACCCCAGATCCATTGACCACCTCGAAGCAGTGACCACCACCGATCAGAGACACCGTGATGCAGTGACCACCCCAGATACAGAGACACCGCGATGCAGTGACAACCCATGATGCAGAGAACCTCGATGAAGTGACACCGCGATGCAGTGACCACCCGCGATGAAGAGACGCCTCGATGAAGTGACACCGCAATGCATTGACCACCCCAGATCCATTGACCACCTCGATGTAGTGACCACCTCCGAAGCAGAGACACCGTGATGCAGTTACCACCCTAGATGCAGAGACACCGCGATGCAGTAGCCACCCCCGATGCAGAGATGTGCATTGCAGAGACACCTCGATGAAGTGACACAATGATGTAGTTTCCATCCCCGATGCAGAGGCGCCGCGATGCAGAGACGCCTCGATGAAGTGACACCACGATGCATTAACCACCCCAGATCCATTGACCACCTCGATGCAGTGACCACCTCCGATGTAGAGACACCGCGATGAAGTGACACTGCGATGCAGAGACATCGCGATGTTATAACATTTGACGATGCAGAGACATCGCGATTAAGAGACACCGCGCTGCAAAGACACCGCGATGAAGTGACACCGTATTGCAGAGACACCACGCTGAAGTGACACCGCAATGCAGAGACGCCGCATTGCACAGACATCCCGATGTTATAACATTTGATGATGCAAAGACATCGCGGTTAAGAGACACCGCGATGTAGAGACACCGTGATGAAGTGACACCGCATTGCAGAGACACTGCGATGTAGAGACCACGATGAAGTGACACCGCAATGCAGAGACACCGCGATTAAGTGACACCGCATTGCAGAGACACCGTAATGCAGAGACACCGCATCGCAGAGACATCGCGATGTTATAACATTTGACGATGCAGAGACATCACGATTAAGAGACACCGCGATGAAGTGACACCGCATTGCAGAGACACCGCGATGCAGAGACACCACGATGAAATGACACCGCGATGCAGAAACACCGCGATGAAGTGAAACCGCATTGCAGAGACACCGCGATAAAGTGACACCGGGATGCAGTGACCACCCCCGATGCAGTGACCACCCCCGATGCAGAGACACCCCCGATGCAGAGACACCGTGATGCAGAGATACCGTGATGAAGAGACACCGCGATGTCTCTTTAGCGTTTGAAAAAAATGCGGCTAGAAAAAAAAAACGCGGCCAGGAAAAAGAAATAAAATCGCGGCCAGAAGAAAAAAAAAAAGCGCATTGAAAAATTTAAATTAAAAAAAAAAAACATTTTTGTCGAGTTACTCATGTTGTGTCCTTATAAACAAAAAAAAAAATCTTAGCCTTCCCCCTTGTTTGTTTTGGGTGGAGTTTTTTTGGGGTTTTTTTTTACATCACATCAACCATCATATCTTACAATTCTCTTTCATTTCTTCAACTACAAATAAAAAAATATTAAATTATCTCTAATCATTTCACTTTATCAACTTTATAACCTTTTTTACCATTATTTTATTTATTATACTACTTTATTTCACCAATCAAATCATAATCTACACAAATTTCAAAAAAACATCTTAACTTTCTAATCATTACTTCAATAATTTTATCTAAAAAAAAAACCCCAAAAAAACTCCAACTCAAAACAAACTGAGCCTAAGTGTCCTAAATGTCTATTAAGTACTCAAACTAGTCCTTATAGTATCTATTTTTTTTTTAATCTGTCCTTTTTTTTTTTTTTTTTTTTTTTACAGCTAAGATAAGATGTTTAATCGTCAATGTTCTTCAGATAAACCTCCAACCAAATCAACTCTCGAAACTCTCGGAGAGAATTAAAATTGTTATTAACAACATACAATCATCTTTAACCGGGGAGGTTATTGTGTGGTGTCTCCACATGGTGTGAAGACATCGTGTGGTACACCACACACCACACATTTATTCTGTATTTAAATTGTGTGGTTCTGATCGTTTCACCCGTCATTTCACCTCAAATTCTCTCACCACACAATAACTTTCCCTTTAACCGCACTCTAACCGTCGGTAATCGTGATTAAAATATTATACTCTCTTCTGGTGCTATTTTTGTGAAATTTTGGCTCTACGACAATTTGAATTCTACATTGATGTGAACTTTGGTGTGGAAGAAAATCAAAGTCCTTTTCCACGGAAGTTTTTGATAAGTTAGTGTTGATGTCTTTCTTTCCGACCAGAAACCTGATTTATTGCTAGGTAAATGATTAAAAAGTAAATTGTATTAATAGGTCCAAGGGTTTTAGTCATTTCACCGTAAAAGATAAATCATTATATCACTTTATTAATATATACGATTTTATTACGATTCGGTTCCGATGAAATATTGGGTGGGGGGAGTACTATAGGACAAAAATAAAAAACAACACAAAAACAAACGATACATATAAAATTAAAGTCCAGGTTATATGATGAAATGGAAGATACTTATAGAGTATGCGGGCCCTTTATAAATATGATTAAAGTTTTTTTTTTGAGAAAAAATATGATTAAAGTTAGGCAATTTATTTCAATTGTGGGGTCGGCAGTACGGCGGCGGCCAAAACTTTTTTTTTACCCAATTATTTATCGATTTTTATCTTATAATGTCGAAGGGTTTTTTTTTTTTTTTTTGGATTTAGGAAGAAGGACAAACACATTTTTTTTAAACTTTTACATAAAAGATAAAACTATTTTTTTTATTATTTTGTTAAATTATGGAGACATCTTCTAAAAAAATAAAATAAAAAAAATTCACCACACTTTCTCTCTTATCCATATTTTTTAAACACTCGTATCTTTCAATCTAGATTTTAAGATTTCAAAATTCTTTCACCAATTTTTTTATTTTTTTCATTCTCTTTATTTTGATACCACATTCACCATATTCCGACATGATTTCCAAAAATCCGCCATCCAAATTCACTCTTGAAATTCACTGTTTTTCAAGATTCACTGGGGAGATTCACTGAATGGATTTCGACAGTGAATCTCACGAAAAACGATGTAATTATATCGAACCACGTCTCAAAACTAAGAGAATGAAAAAAATAAAAAATTTATTGAAATTTTCACCGCATTTGTAGATCTAGATCAAAAGATATAATTCTTTGAAAACGAAGGGAGGAAAGAGGAAACAAAAAACAAAAAATTGGAGCAGGTATGCATACAGCCACGCTTTTTTTTTTTTTTTTTTTTTTTTTTTTTTGTCTTTCAAACTATAGAAATTATAAAAGTTGTCACTCTCCCTATATAAAATGTTAGGGTGTCATGTTACTTAAAAATATTCCAAAATGTGTCTTTATTGCTTGTTCTCCTTTTTTTTTTTTGGTTTATTTTCTTTTCTTTTCTTTTTTCTGAAGGCTTTTTGGTTTATTTTAAACATGTTTTCTTAGTTCGTACGGGTAAGGACATTGACAAAACACTTCGGCTTAATGCTCCGGATAACATATAAAGCTTGACTCGTAAGGCATTCAAATTCAGAAGCATTATATTTTATTTCTAAAATAATATAAAATATTACATATCCCTATTTTACAACATCTCAATTCAAAAAACTTCACACAGCAGTATTCATATCCTTATATTTATCCCTATAATTTTTTATAATTAAATATGTTTAGGGACATGAATAGTGTATCATCAAATGTAGGGATGCACTGTTCATATCTCTAAAAATAAATAGGAGTAGAGACTACTGCTTGGAATTATTTTGCAGAAAGCTATTTTTGGGATAGAAGACCGTATATGCGCCTTCGCTACAAATGTCCTAATCTCTCTCTATATATATAGGAAAATTAATGCGCCATACAAAGTCTAACAAGTCTACCCGCACTTGCATCAGATTCCCTAAAACAGTACTCAATTTTACAGTTTAAATACACATTTTCTAGCATACAAGATCTCTGTCTAAGATTAAAGGTATCAGATTCTCTATTTTCTCGATTTGTGCGTGTCATCATTGCACAAGGGTCATGCTAATCTTCTATGTATCGTTCCAGTTTATAAATGTATTAGATCTCTATTTTACATAATACGGTAAATATAAAAGAAAATTTATAGAATATGAATGAATGCAGTAGATAAGATGGAAATTTTACAGAATCTGTAGTCTACAGAAAAAAGAGTATCTGTTGCAGTGGTATTTTCCTACACTTTTTAAAAGATTTACAGTATCTACTGCAAGTGCTTTAAAGTGTAATTGGTTCTCATCGCAAACAGAATAAATTAAGCAATGTTTTTTCTCTAGGAAATTAGACAACGTTAGTGAAATTTGTAAAACTAATTACCTAATTATTTGATGTGGTGTAGTTAGTTAGAGTGTGATTGTCATGTATTTGTTTTGCACTACCTATGTCCCAAAATGTAAGTCTATTTGGGGTTTTTCACAAAGATTAAGAAAGTTTGTTAAATTGGTTATGTGTAATTAATTTTGATGAAAAAGACTAAAATGACCTTTGAATGGTATTAATGCAATGTAGTGAAAAGTAGATGGGTAAATAATAAATAAGGGGTAAAAGGAGACAAATGTAATAAATGTTTTCTTGGTTATATAAATGGACTATGAGACAAAACAAAAAAACTAAACGGACTTACATTTTAAGACGGAGGTAATATTCATTGTGAGTGCCACATCATTAATAATTATGTTATTTGATTGCACATCCAATGTGTAGTGTCTTTGTACTGCAAATCCCGTATAAGAAATCTGTTTTTAGCTCAGCTCTTCAGGTGTTTCTTCTTCATTCCTGATAATCTAACTTATCAAAGCTAAAACATGACCAACGTCAGTGAGCCTTCGGGTTCTATTTCAACTGGAATATATAGAAGGAGCTCAGCCACTGACGGATTCAGAAAATTTATTCAACGGGGACCAAAAATATTTTCAAGAGTAAAAAATATTTAAACAGGGTCCATAATTTTTCTACCTTCAACTTCCATTACCGTTGTTGTAGGCTCTTTTCCTTCAACCATGACTTTCACGATCAATTCTTCTCTACCTCTATTATCAAGTTTTGGAAGAACATAGTTATCTCATTCCCGATTCAGATTTGGCTTACCACATTTTCCTCTGTCAAATTTCTCACAATCTCCCTTCACTAGACACATGAATTAGACTTACACAGTTAAACTCGATTGTAACAACTATATTCAATGGCGATATACCATGTTGCCAGTGATTAGAGGATATAAAATGGAAGGTTACCTTCTTGGCACCAAACCTAAACCCCTAAAGTTTTTTTATCAACCACGTAACTAGAGCTTCAACCTCAGGCGGAATCAACCCTGATTATAAAGAATGGTTGATCTATAACCAGCTTCTTATACGATGGTTGACAGGATCTATGATAGAGCTAGCTCTTTTAGAGGTTGTAGAATGTTCATTCTCTCAAGAAATTCAGAAAACTTTGGAGGTTCTCTTCAACAACCACTCAGAGGCACTCATGTAGGAGAACAAGAAATCTTTGGCTAAATCTGTGAAATGGTCAAAATCCATATCAGACTATCTAGCCCAGATGAAGTCTCACTCTAAAAATCTCACAACTATAGGGTATCCCATCTCAATGTCTGAACTGATTCCTGCTACCTTAGGAGGTTTAGATACATGGTGTGAATCTGCTATTGTTAATAGTACTGGTTAACAGAGTGTATTGAATTATGATTTCTGTTATTATTCAATATGAATCAGTACAAGCATGATATATACTATTACAGAGGAAATATGCTGGAGTAAATCACTCCTCTAATTGATGCTACACAATGAATGAAATGAGTGCTAAATATATGCAGTAGTAAATGCTGAATATATACAATAAATAAATATATACTCGTAATATTGCTAATACCACCCCTCAAGTTGGACGAGGGAGGAGACCTAACTAACTGCATAATGATGAGTAAAGTCCAAGCGAGGAGCGACTTGGTAAGACAATCGGCAAGTTGGTCCGAGAGTCGCGACATGAGCAACACGCAATGAACCACGTTGAACCTGATCTCGTATGAAATGGTAGTCAATGGCAACGTGTTTCATTCTCGAGTGGAAAACTGGATTGTGGCAGAACTGCGTGGTGCCTAAATTGTCTGATAGATAACCGGTGCGTGGGATAAGTGCACTCTAGATCACGGAAAAGGAAAGTGAGCCAAAGAGCTCTGCAGCGGTGGAAGCGATCGATCGATATTCTGCTCGATGAGACGACCGAGCAATAGTGGACTGCTTCTTGGAGCTCCAAGAGATGGCATTTCTGCCAAGATATACAACATACGCACCAGTGGAAGCATAGTCATCCTTACAGCCACCCCAATCTGCATCGGAGAAGGCATGGAAAACCGGAGGGGAGTCACGGTATAACTGAAGGCTGAGGTCGACTGTCCCAGCTAAATAACGGAGCATGCGTTTGGCATGCGCCCAGTGAACGTCGGTAGGAGCATGCATGAACTGGGATAGTTTGTTGACCGCAAAGGCAAGATCAGGACGGGTGAATAAGAGATACTGGAAGCTGCCAATAACCATCCGGTATTCAGTAGGATCATCAAGCGGTGTACCTGATGTGATCAGAAGTCCAGAGAGATCAGCCGGTAACGGTGTGGTAACGGGATTTGCCTGATCCATGTGAAGTCGAGCAAGGAGCTCAGTAGCATACCGCTTTTGAGATAAGACACATCCATGATCATTATATAGAACCTCAATACCCAAGAAATAGGAGAGTGCACCAAGATCCTGAGAGAAAACGTCGACCCGTAAGAGAAATGAAGGTCTCAAGGGCCTTGTCATCGTTACTGTGAGAATAATATCATCTACATACACCGGAAGATAAATGATTGTGTTACCAAAGTGTTGTATGAAAAAAGGATGGGTCCGCATCGGCATTGCGAAAGTTGTTCATGAGGAGAAAGCCTTTAAGCTCCTCATACCAAGCCCGGGGTGCTTGTTTCAGACCATAAATTGCTTTGCGTAATTTGCAAACATGATGAGGGAGCTCGGTGCTGATAAACCCAGATGGTTGAGATAGATAAACATCCTCAGAGAGACGACCTTGCAGAAAGGCATTGTTGACGTCTAACTGTCGTAAAGGCCACCCCTGCGAAAGAGCCAGAGAGAGAACCACACGCACAGTCGTGTGTTTAACCACAGGACTAAAGGTTTCATAGTAGTCAATGCCAGGGCGCTGGGTGAAGCCCTTGGCTACAAGTCTAGCTTTGTACCTTTCAATAGTGCCGTCCGGATGACGCTTGAGACGAAAGATCCACTTTGAACCGATGACATTCTGGTTAGGTGGACAAGGAACTAGGGACCAGGTTTCATTTCGAAGGAGGGCATCATATTCATCTTGCATAGCAGCCCGCCATTTGGGGTGTTTTAGAGCTTGGGTGATATTAGTAGGTTCAGTGTCAGGGGAGGAGAGTTGAGTGTGGAGATTGAGCTTTTGGATTGGTTTATGAATATGATTTTGAGCCCGAGTGTGCATAGGATGAGTGGGTAGTGACGGTGGTGGAGGTGGTGGTGGTGGTGAGGGAGGTGTTGGTGGTGGTGAGGGTAAAGTTGGTGAAGGTGGTGATGGTGGAGTTGGTGAAGGTGGTGATGGTGGTGGTGGTGGTGATGGTGATGAAGGTGGGGATAGAGGAGTTACTGGTGGAGGTGTGGGAAGCCAGTCAGAGAGAAAGTCAGCGGAAGTGTGAGTGGAAGAGTTACCGGAGATGGAGGTAGTGGCAAAAGGGAAGATGGACTCAACAAATTTGACATGCCGGGAAACATATAGACGGGATTCCTCTATGTTGTAGCAGTAGTAGGCATGTTGGTCTGGGGCATAGCCTAGGAAGACACAAGGTTTTGATCGGGGTTGCAACTTGTGAGTGGTGTAGGGGCGAAGCCAGGGATAGCACAGGCATCCAAAGACGCGAAGTTTCTGGTAATTGGGGGAAGTGTGAAAAAGGGACTCATAGGGGGACGTCATTTTGAGCGTTGGTGTGAGCATACGGTTGATAAGATATACAGCCGTGGAAAACGCAAAGGGCCAGTAGGCGGTGGGAATAGAGGCATGGGTGAGTAAGGCAAGCCCAGTTTCTACTATATGCATATTACGTCGTTCAGAGATGCCATTGTGTTCTGGGGTGTGAGGTGGTGTTTTGAAGAACGAGATGCCATGAGTGGCAAAGTAGTCACGAAGAGAAATAAATTCTCCGCCATTATCAGAGTATAAGACTTTTATGGATTGTTCAAAATATTTTTCTACAATTGCTCGAAATCGTATAAAGGTAGAGTGAACATCAGATTTTCGGATTAAAGGGTACATCCAAACATATCGTGTAAAATGATCCACAAATATGACAAAATATTTAAATCCATCAATTGAGAGTACTGGTGACGTCCATACATCACTGAAAATTATTTCTAGGGGGCGGGAGGATGTTAAAGTAGAGTCACCAAAAGGATGTTTGTGACTTTTATTTTCTAGGCACGCAGTGCAATGCGTGAAAGATAAACGAGAAGATTGCAAATTATAATGCTTAATAGTAGATGCTAAAATAGATTGAGCTGGGTGAACAGATTGATTGCCACGATGATGGTTTTTCATCGCCTTTTTGAGGGTGTTGACTCTTGCCCGAGAGGGAGTGGCATATACTGCTGCCAATGTTTTCCAGCAGTCGGCTGCTGTTTTCTTACCATAAAGGAGGCTGGCTACTGGTGGTGTTAGGGAGGAGATGATCAGATTCTTGATCATGTGGTCCTGTCGATTCCAAAGAAGGTAATCAGGGTTGGATTCTTCCTTACCGGCGGTAGTGATTTTGTCCGGTGGTGGTGTTGTTGTGTCATCGACATGGTGGAGGAGATCATAACCTATAAGTAGGGACTCAATTTGCATATGCCACACATAGTAATTTGTGGCATCAAGTTTGATGGAGGCCTGAAGAGCGTTGTTGAAGGTGACTGGAGTTTTAGCAGCCATTGATTCCGGTGAGGGAGAGGACCGGTGATGGAGTAATACAGTGAATAGAGAGGGGACGGCTAAGAGAAAATTTTTGGCTTAATTTGGATCAGAGTTGCTCTGATACCATAACAGAGTGTATTGAATTATGATTTCTGTTATTATTCAATATGAATCAGTACAAGCATGATATATACTATTACAGAGGAAATATGCTGGAGTAAATCACTCCTCTAATTGATGCTACACAATGAATGAAATGAGTGCTAAATATATGCACTAGTAAATGCTGAATATATACAATAAATAAATATATACTCGTAATATTGCTAATACTGGTAAGGTTGGTTCTTTGACTTGGCAAGAAGAGAAGTCTTACTTAATAACTCATAAAAGACTCCTTACTCATATGGTTGATCTGAATAGTTCACCTAATGTGAGCTTAGCAGTGAGAAGTAGCCCTAGACCTGCAGGTTTCAGAGCCTCCAGTAGGCCTTTTCAACAGGAATGTTGCATATTTCTATTAGAAGTAGTCGAAATGGTTCTAGCATATTTAAAGGTAGTAGGTCTAGAGACATGGGTGGTAGGAGTTTCAATAACTCCAATATGATGGCATGTCAATTATGTGGTAAGAATGGACACATTGTTGCTACTTGTTGGTATAGATAGATTTTCATCTTAATCAAAACACTCATGGGAACAATCCCAGGAAACTCTCTGCTTACTTGGCCACACCTCTATAAATGAATTATCCAACATGGTACGTACCTGGATAGTGGAACTACAAACCATGTCACAACTGGCATAAACAAACTGCATCTAGATTTTGGTTATGCATGATTTGATACGCTGGTTGTTGGAAATTGTGAGTAACTCATTATTGAACATATATGTCATAGTATTCTTTCATTAACCCATACTCAGTTATACTTGAATCGTATTCTTCGTGCTTCTCGGATTACCAAAGAATCTTGTAAGCATTTTCAAACCGAGTTATCATAATCCTATGTATTTTGAATTTATCGACTCTCATTGTTTTGTCAAGGATATGACCTTAGGAGCAAATCTTCTAACAGGATTCCTCATTGAAGGCCCTTACAAGATTACAACTTCAGTTGATCTCCTGAATCCAAGCAGCTCCCTTCACTCTAAGACTCAAGTCGGTCCAACCTCAACTTCCATCTCTTTCTCTCAAGTGTCTATTTTTTCTAAGTCTTTAACAAGGTCTATTAAGTCTAACAAAAACTTGGATTTATGTTATACGAGATTAGGCCATCCATCCAAACAGGTCCCTAGTAGAGTCTTCAAACTTTGTAATGTTTCAATGAACTAAAATCTCAGGTTTTGTGAAGCATGTTAGTTTGGCAAATCTCATTCTTTACATTATACTAGTTCCATATCACGTGTTGCTACTATGTATGAACTTGTGCATACAGATGTCTGAGGCCTTGCTCCTCCGAAATATATTGATGGTTATGTCTATTACATACATTTTGTAGGGGATTATTCCAGGTTCACTTGGATCTATCCTCTAAAATATAAGTCCAAGTCCATTCCTACCTTGATTGATTGAAAACCGATTCTCTACGACAATTGAAACAATTTAACCAGACTAGGGGAATACATATCATTCTCTTCTTTTCTTGTTGATCAAAGCATCAATTTCAGACATCACCGTCCACATGCATATGGTCAAAATGGTCTTGCTAAAAGAAAGCACATACATATTTTTTAGCTTGACTTCACATTGTTAGCACAAGCATCCATGCCTCTTAAGTTTTGGTGGGATACCTTTCAAGAATCTGTGACCATCATTAACTCATTGCATACTATTGTCCTAAATAATATTTCTCCCTTTGAAATTCTCTTTAAATCCACACCAGACTATCCTATCTCTATGATTAGAGTCTTTGGGTGTGCTTGTTATCCTTACCTTAGACCATTATATAACCAGAAGTTTATGCTCGAACTTCGAAATGTGTTTATCTAGGGTGAGCCCAAATCACAAAGGCGACAAGTGCCTTGACAAGTCATGCAAAATCTTTATTTCTAGAGATGTCATTTTTAATAAATCTAACTTTCCTTTCATTCAAGGGTTTCATCAAGGACCACACAAAATCTGCTCTTTCTGATCCAACGCCTAGCTTATTTGAGTTTACCATCCCATTTTCTCATCTTCTTACACAATACACTCATGCCTCTATTGAATCTCTCTCAAATACTCTAATTTAGTGCACACCGGCCATATTCTATCATTAATCCACCAGCCACTATCTCACCACATTCTTCATCTTCACCTCAACCTTTACCATATTATCACCTCAACCTTCTCCAAAAAAAAAAAAAAATTTACTACCTCTTCTTCTCAAACACCTCGGTATTATGTTTTGATATATCCCTTGCAAAGGTGTCCAGCTTCTCTCAGACATATAGTGTTCCTACTAAAACATCAACCTCTACCATATCTCTAGTCATCCCATGCAAAATGGGTCAAAAAGTGTTATTTTCAAAGCCAATACCTACAACTTTCACCTATAACTGGTGTCTTACCTTATAAACATGTCACTGTTTTAGATGCTCTGAGTAAACTAGAATGAAAACAAGCCATGGTGGAAGAGTATACAACCTTATGCATGAATCACACATAAAACTTGGTGCCTCCCTCCTTAACTCAGAACTTGGTTGGTAATAGGTGAATATTCAATCTGAAACATAAGCCAGATGAATAAATCCTTAAACACAATGCTAGCTAGTTGCCAAAGAATTCCATCAAGTGTATGAAGTTGATTTTACTAAGACCTTCAAATCAGCCTCTGCGTTTAGATTCACCTTAGCCATAGTTGGGTCCTTAAATCGGGTGATTAAGTAAGTAGATATCAATAATTCCTTTTTAAATGGTCCCCTGACAGGAATCTGTATATATGACTTAGGTAGAAGGATTTGAAGATCCACTTTGTTTGTAAGCTCAATAAGACATTGTATGGTTTGAGACAGACTCTAAGGCTTAGTTTGCTTCCTTTAAATCATAGATGCTTAAGTGGGGGTTCAAACAATCTCAAGCTGATACATCATTATATGTCCTTAAGGCTAATCATGTTTTACTTTATGTTGATGACATCTTAGTCACATAAAATTCAATCTTTGTTGTTCAACAATTTATTTCCATGCAGAACTCTAAGTTTGATCTCAAGGACTTAGGGTCTCTTACTCATTTTCTAGGTATTGAGGCCTTTTGAAGCACTAAATGTCTATCTTACACAAGGACATTATGCTAGTCAATTACTCAAGAAAGTCAGTATGAATCATCTCATATCATGTCTAACACCTATGGTGGTTGGCAAACATCTTTCACCAACAGTTGGAGAGCCACGGCATGATCATAAGGCATACATAATACTCATTAGAGGTTTAAAATACCTCACTCTTACAAAACCTGACATCACATTCACTGTCAACTACCTTATCCAATTCATACAGTCATTAAGAGTTCCTCTCTGGCAAGCCCTCAAGAGTCTCTTGAGATATGTTTCGGGCACACTCTCTCATGGTCTATTCTTCAAAGTTGGTGATCTTTCACTGCATATTACATGCTTCTCTGATGCAGATTGGGCTTGTTTTTCTTAAGATCGTAAATCTTTGGAGGTTATTGTGTTTATCTTGGAGAAGCCTTAATATATATGACTGTCAGGAAGCAAAATGTTGTTTCCAGATCAATTACAGAGTCAGAATATCGCTCCTTCACCAATTTGTCAATTTCACTTCAATAGATAGTCCAACTCTTCATAGAATTGCACTTACATTTTGTTGGCAAACCAGTAGCTCGGGTGGATAACACTCGTGCTTCTTATCATGCTCAAAATCCGATCTACCATGCTAAAGCCAAGCATATTTAGATGAATGTTCACTATGCGAGAAATCAAGTTCTTGGTAGCCATATTTCAGTGAATTACATTCCAACACAAGAACAAGTAACAAACGTCATAACTAAAGCTCTTCACGTGTCTCAATTTTGATCTATACGTGCATCAAAATTAATGTGGTTTTCCCACCATTAAATTTGAGGGGGTGTAAAAGCAATTAGCTAATTATTTATTGTGGTGTAGTTAATTAGAGTGTGAATGCCACGGGTCTGTTTTGCATTCATTGTGAGAGTCACATCAGCTTTGATTCTGTTATTAGATTCCACATCAAGTGTGTATGTCTGGTGTCTATGTATTGCAAATCTAAGTATTAAGAAATCAGTGACACAACACATGTTTACATTACATCATTGTCGATGTGTCCTACATCATTATTAATTGTGCAAAAATATGTTGTGTCTATTGTATTCTTTTTTTTGTTATGTTGTGTCATTCGTTGTGTCTGAATGGTTGTGAACG
Organism: Gentiana macrophylla; assembly: GCA_026214975.1. Classification (NCBI taxonomy): domain Eukaryota; kingdom Viridiplantae; phylum Streptophyta; class Magnoliopsida; order Gentianales; family Gentianaceae; genus Gentiana; species Gentiana macrophylla. Next base: position 79,534,284 of record CM047815.1, read on the forward strand.
GCGTTACGATACATTTTTATTATTATTATGAAAAATGATATTTTAATATTGTGTCAAGACTAATGAGATCTAAACAACCATATCTTTATAAATTGAAATGTGCAGATAGAGATAAGATGCAGAGGGCAGCAAGTAGAACCATTGTTGACATTGGAGCACATAAGAGACAACATATGGAAGAGAAGTGCCAATCTAACTTTGCTTCCTAATTCATCAACACTTGATCACATCATGGTTCTTCATTATGCCAGAACCCCTTGATGATATTGATAATTATTATAACTAACTTATATTATCTACATCTCATCATCAATATTTTTAAAAAGGGAAATCCCTTTCAAAACGGGTTTTCGGGTTCTTACCTTTTTTTTTGAAAACGGGTTGGTTTTCGCCCCGCCCTTGTATTTTTACTTCAGTTATACAATTTATGACCATATTTTGCTGCTCATTTTATTTCCAATGATGCAGAAAATGTGGGCTTAGAGGTTTCTTTGTATGTTTTATCTACATGACATTGGATTTTCTTAATTAAATCACCATGTAGTCGTACCACGTTATGTGGAAAGTGTTGTTTTAATTATATAGTAGGCAGCAGATGATTCTTATTTTCTTGGTTTTTATTTTTTTAATTTAAAAAAGTGTATTATTTATGTCTCTCGTTGTGATAACAATTATGCGTGTAGTAACACTGGAGAAGAGAAATTGTTTTTACTCTCTGATGATTGGGTTGTATCATTCGTGAACCATAAAGCCCAATCATGATACATTGATGAATTGATAGCTGTCAAAAGCTTTATATTTTATGAAATTGATGATGACGAGACTCGTATCCATAGTTCAAATATAATACTATTATTACGATATTGTGTTATTGCATATTTGTGTCCATTGATAACTTTATTAATGAATATATGTCTCTCGTGAATGTGTAATGATTATTGTTATAATCATGTCTTTTTCTGATGAATTAATATGTCTTTTATTAAGATTATTGATATATATGTAATGGTTTATATTGTGACACATATGTCTCTCAATTATTTTATTATCTTTTGTGAATATGTGTACTCTTGTAGATATGATGACATCCGCGGGAAATTCTTACCCGCAGTCTTCTCACATTCACACGAAGACTTTCGGGTAAGAATTCCTGACATCCACTTCTTTCTTTTAAGGAATATCGAAGTGACGTCATCGTCATATGTTATGATAATTTATAAAAGCAATTGTAATGGCCCTCTAGTTTAAAATTTTTGCAAAGATTCTACATGATCGAAAATCAAGTCGGATTGGGTTGTGTTTATTTATTTATTAATATATAATTGTAAAGTCTCATGTCGGTAAGTAAGTGAATGCTCACCCTCATATAACTGTGAGATTTAAAGATCTTTGTTAACTCGTGTTATCCCTTTTAGACCAAGTGAGGACGACGCTCTAAAAAGTTGACCGAACCATTTATAACACATTTAGCGCTATTAGATCCGGGGTCAGAGGTCGTTACGATGTTCTTTTGCATGACTTCAGTAATCCTCATATTAGATGTTGAATGTCAACTGCTGACATCATATTTTAGCTTAATTAGGTTTGATTTTTTTTTTTTTTTTAAGGATTAATTAGCTTCGATTTTTAGACATTGAATGTCAGTGTGATGGTTTAAAAGTAAATGAGATACTGCCCATTTAACAACTGCCTTTACTAAGGTAGATGAATAGAGATGAAAGCATAAAAAATGAGAGACACCGCATTAATTCACTGGTCGATTTCTTTCAAGCGCACACTCGCAATTTCGACTTTTTAGATGTCGAAATCTGTTTTCAACACCTTCTGAGTCGAATTTTGTGCATAATTTCGACTCTGGAGGGGTTGAAAACAGATTTCGACCTCTATAAAATCAAAATTTGCCCGAAGTATGACGCCCGAGAAAATCGCTTGTGGTGTCATTAACGACCAAAATGAAAAGTAGAATGGATTTTGCTTTGTCAACTTCATAATCTTTATTGAATTAAAAAATTCCATTGGATGATTCATAAATAGATAAAGGAATATTTTTGTTGCCAAAAAAGATATGAACAATAACAACAAATTTTATTCATGAGACATGAACCTTAAACCTCTCAGCTTTTGCTTCTTCAACCTCTTCAGCTACAAACTTTGTCACTCTTCTTATGTTTACCATATTTTGCACGACGAATCAACGAATACACAGATAGTGGCGAATGTTGAATACCCTTTAATTTCCTATCTTTGAGATCTTACCGACTGCTCTGAGATCATCGTCTTTGATCGTAGGAGCTTCGACTATCATTTTCAGACAATTGAATTCTAAAGCTAAGATTGGTTTGGACAACATCACTTGCATGCTCAGTCTTCTCTCTTTTGTATCTGAATCACAGCTACAACTCTCAGCAGTTTCACAACACGGGTTTCCGTCCAAATTTTCAACCGAATGTGGCCCTGAGACCTTTGCAGGTTGCACTGCTCTCACCCTATATTACAAACAAAACCCCATTTAGACTGAATTGCTCGCTTTTACAGACAAGAAACATCATCTGACTGTCCGTTATTGTAAAGAGACTCTTCGTACAAGAATTTCCTTTGAAATGGGACGCATCAGAAATCATATATCTCAAGTGTGTTAGAAGGGCAAAAGAGGAAACCTGCACTCAATCTGACAAGAGTACTTCAAAAGGTGGGGATTATACTTTGTAAGCCCACTGCAATAGTAGTAGAAACAAAACTTGTCAGTTTTGCAGCAAAAAAGATCACTCCAAATGATTATTATGCAGGACAAACTGATCAATCAATAACTCCAGATCATTTGGAGTAAACTCAGAGGGAAAGTTTGGAGTGTATCTATTACTTCCGTCCATAAACGTCACCTGAAGCTTGGAAGCGACATGTTGATGAGTGGACCTTTCCACTTCCTTGACTGCATCTCAGGAACTGTATACAAAAAGGATGACTTATAGTAAACAGTGTTTCTCAAATGCTTCATGAACATCAAAAGGTGGTCTATTTATCAACATAGCTAATAGTAATTGTCAACTAACCAACAGGATTGAATTTGATATTGCAGATAGACATTGCTTGCTGCCCGTTGATTTCAGTCACTTGTACATCTGTACAAGTTTTCTGAACATCCGGAGAAAAGATCCCAGACATATGGAGCAAACCACCAATTTTTGTTTCAGGAGTCCTTGTGATTTCTCTGATCGTCTGTTCCAAAGGCCAATATATATGAGCAGAGAATAAATCGCTTTTAAAGATGAACAAACGAATTTATAGGAATGTAGGTAAAACAAGACAAGGTCTGTTATAATTACCAAGAAAAACAACTCAGAAGGAACCGAACTATGATATTCATGATAGGCAATTGAAATATTAGACTACATTTAACGCATTATATGTATAAAGCGTCCCTCTTGAATGTTGAATGCGAAATTTCACAACTTTGCAAAGATGATGAAAGCTAAATCCTTGTTCATCAACTGGACCATCTTTTTTTTTTACAGAAGTTGGAAATATTATATTATTGGATTAAAAGATCAGGTACCTACTTGAAATCCCACCTTTGAAAAGTGAGCAACTTGGCTGGGAAGTCCGACGTCCTAAAACAAATAATAAAAAGTTAAAATGAGGGGAAAAATTTTTGGAGCCCATGAATGAATCCATTAAAGTATGCTCTCTTTTTTTTTTTCAGACTGAGTCACCACAAGTATTTCCTCATTTGCAGTAGTGAACAATTGAACAAAGAATGATGCACGTCATAAATTAAACATTTTCAGTGACTAGTTTAGTATAGTGCCGGTTTTTACCTTCCGTCCATGCATACAAGCTTCACAGCTGTTCACCAGCACCCTGGCAGCCCATCTGTTAGCAAAATCAGTTTTATAATTGTGCATGTAGTTATCAGCAAATGACAAGTATAAGACAAAAGGCCAAGAAGTATCACAGCTATTCAATACTTCCTTTACTCTCATACAGGACATAAAAGATTATATGTATCAAACAATTGCTTACTCATAAAGTACCTGCCAGACTAGCATGAATCCTGCATACTATGTACAGATTTAGATGAAGTATCTTTGGGTCAAACGATTTTTATATGTCTTTTGTTACAAAAGTAATTTACTCCAGTGATTATCTCCCCCCAACCCATGATAAACACACAACAAAAGGCACACCAAGAAGGATTTAAGTTTTAAAAATTTTTTAAAAAGTGTGAATGGAAATGAAAAATATTAGGCTGAAAACTTACGCACAGGACGTGGGTGGATTCCATACAATGCCGGCAATCACTACAAGCTGAATATTTTGGAAAGAAGATAATTTAAGTGTAACATAACTTCATGACAAACACAAGAATACAATGCACTTTTAAAAATATTAAAGAGTTGTAGAATCTTAAAAATCGGTGATTAAATATGGAGTCTGAATTGACATATAGAGCACCACCTCATCAAAAACGCCAGCAGGGCTGTCATCGTAATTAGCAAGAAAGAATCCACCTAAAGTGTATCTGCAAAGGACAAATTACAAACATCGATTTTAACAAAACGTTATCTGAAACTTGCAAAATCTCTTCATCCTTGGCCCTTTCCATAAAAGGATTAAAACAAAACTAATTGATCTGGTCCTAAACATAATCCAATTTGAGGAGTACCCAAAAGCTTCAACTAATCTGAGCCCTTTTGGTATCAAAGCACGGGCAGTATCTGCTTTGACAAGATGTAGCTGGTATAATGCCCTGAAATATTATACATACATACATCAACATTAAGCTTTACAATATCCTCAGGCATTTTTTAAAGGCAAAGGGAGATCAGAATCCACACGAGAGAAGTGCAAATTATACATGAACTCAAAAAAGAAATTAAGCAAACAAATCAGAATGAACACTTGCCACTCGCCTGCCTTTAAATAACCAAGGTGGGTTCGCATAACTCAACGAGCCGTGTTTTTTTTCTTTCCGTTCCATAGAACCCCAAAAAACACTTCTGCTCCAATAAAAGAAGCAGGGCCACCGGAAAACTCAAACATCCAATGCAATGGTATCCATTGGACACCTAAAAAAGACAAATAAAATGACGTCAAAGTACTAGAATGATCATTCATTAAAACGCAGCACCCTTAAGGGTTAAGACCTTAACCACCACCAAGCACGGATCATATCAAATAAATGGCTCAAAAGTACAGTTAATGATTCATATAACGATTTCCGACTTCCAGCCATCAAGGAAAGTGAAAAAGAGAGCATCAGTCTGAATACACAAAAGAACAAACAGCATCAGTGCTAATACACGAGAGACAGAATCCTTGCTGGCCAGATGCAGACAAGTCTGTGCAAGTGGCAAAGGGGTGCATCTCCTTGTTGCATTTGTTTATATTTTGAATAAACTGATCAAACAAGTGGGCAAGTTGGGGAGTTGCACTGGACACCAGAACATATATATATCACATAGAAATGCTGCACAAAAATGAAAACCTCCTCCAAAGTATTGGGAAGGCCTTATCCATCTTTTTAGTTGGATACTACTTAAAAGGCATCAAAATCACAAGAACAGCCAGATAAATGATGAACAGTAATCAAAAATTGAAATGAAGCTCCTGCTCTTCCACCCAATAAAAGGCGGAGACTGAACATTTCCAAGCAGAAATAAAGTCAAATATGTTAAAGGCACTTCGGAGACAGCATAATCTACATACCAGCAGCAAAAAGCAGAGAACTTTACCAGTAACAGAAGCAAACAATGGCTTACAAATGGAAATCAACCCACAAAAAAGCAGGCTCAAAATTCTTGAACAGGGGTGGAGAATCAAGAAGCAGGACTTAAGAACACAGATGAGAAAATGGCATGAGATGATGCTGATGAAGAAGAAAATTCACAAAGTGGATAATGTGAAAAGGACTCACCCGATTTTAGTCTTTGTTAATTTACTCTGTCAATTTCTATGTATGAATCTAAGCTCTGTTTTATCGCTAACTCCAACAAATATTATTATAATGATATGAGATGACGATACTGCCTTATCTGAAAAACCACACGTCCCCTCGCCCTTCCCTCTAATTTTAAATTGGGATTCCTAATACGGCAAAGCAGAATTGAGTGTAGATCATCAGGTATAATGAATGCATACAGATTAGTGGATTCATCAGTTAATCAACCTTTTGAAAATTGCCAAAAATCAGGGACTTTCAAAAAAATAAATAAATCCATTATAGTGTGATTCACATGTAATGTGGTGTATGCAAATTAGGTGTTGCAAATAAAGTCTCTTTCTGAATTCTCTTCCATCTGCCTCGTGTTTCATCTGAATTCCTTTCAATCCACCATTGCAGGTGAGACAGCGCCTGATTTGCCGATTTTTCCGGGATTACTCCTTTGCAATAATTGCAAAGCTTAAAATCTAAAGACAACTTTCAGAAATAAGAATCGACCATAGATTCCCAATTTCCCACGGACATAAAATAAGTCAAATTTAGATTAAATTATGGTCATGGCATACATAAATTAATGGATTAAATTAAATGATTAAAATAATATTTTTCTAAATTAAAACAGTGAGTTCAAAACGACTAAATTCGAAAAGATAATAAGATAATATGATTTGAAAACACTGTATAGATATAATGTCCCAATAATATCATAAATTAATAATTTCCATAATGTCAAAAAATAATTTTGGTATTTAGATGAAGTTCATCTCTAATCTTCCTTATTGCATCCAAAAGTTCGTGAAAAGAAAAAAGTTGTTAAGTAGAGTTTGAGCGTTGAGGATAAATTTAAATATATTCATTCTATTTAAATTTATATAATTAAAATTTAATTTTGTTTGATATCAAATTTCCTTTCGATAAATTATACCTCTCTAAATTAATAAAAGCGGCCCGAATTAATTAATTTATTTTTAATAATTATAAATTGACAATAATCTCGTTTCTTTTTCTTTTGAAAGCGGAAGGAAAGAATTCATTTTTCTTATAAAGCCAATCTTTTTATATCTCAAAATACATTTTATGCACTCAAAATAAAACATGCCTCAGTCTTTGTAAGATTGTGTACCGGCATCATTCTCTCCCTTTTCTTTTTTGATATTATCTTTCTTTTTCCTTTCTATATAATTCCTTCAATCCAAAGAATATTTTGTAAAGACAATTAATGCACTTCAATCGAACCGGTCTCCTCCCCTTGTAGTTTGGTAAAAAGTTCTATCTATTGAGTAATTGATGTTCATTATCCTGATTAATTCTATGTTTGATTGTTTTAAAGTAACCTAAGTTATACTAAATGACATTGAATGGAATATTTAATCTTATAATGTCATCACAATTTGATTATACACTTGATTCATGCCATCACATTTGATCAAATGTTGTCACATAGTGTATATGCATTATATCATTTATGTACTAATGTCACTGAAATCTTAGATTTACAGGAATTGCACAAAGCTTAATGTTCTTATACAGATGATAAGAAAGAATACGTCTTAACATAAACTACAAAGTTATATTGCAATACAAGACATCAACCAGGGGCGGATCTACGAATTCGTTCAAGTGATGTCACCGGAGCCTGAAACTATATTTTTTATCTAATTTTTTTTATTGGGGTCACAAGAACCTAAAAGTGCATTTTTTAACAAAAAAAAAAAACTATATTTTTAACATCAAAACTACTACCTTCGTCCCAAAATATAAGTCCATTTTTTTTTAGTTTTGTCTCAAAATGTAAGTACATTTAGAAAACCAATAAAAGCATTTATTACATTTTTCTCCTTCTACCTCTCATTTATTATATATTCAACCATTTTTACTACTTTGTATTAATACCAATGAAATGTCATTTTAGTCTTTTTAATTAAAATTAATGACAAATAATAAATTTAACTAACTTTCTTAATATGTGCGAAAAAACTCAGATAAATTTACATTTTGAGACGGAAGAATAATATTGTTTTTATTTTGAGGGTGGTAGTATATTGTTTTAATACTAAAAACATTTCGGATCTCAACGGGGTCACATGACCCCACCCTTGACAAAATGTATCCGCCAATGACATCAACACATGAATACATCAAGTACTAAATCGATACACAGTATAGTTGAAGATGTCATCATGTCATACATCATTTTGCAACGATTATCATTATTCAATATATTTGTATTGTGTTTTCAAAAGAAATGTAATGATAAACTAAATTATTATATATCAAATTTTAAATTTTTTTTCTAGAACTAGAACAAGAAACACTCATTCATGTGGAAAATTGCTCCACCAATCCAATCCCTCAAGAAGTGGTTTTAATTCAACATGATACCTTAACCAAAACACACCAATTACTTCATCTCCAAACCGGTGCTTGCTTAGCTCTTAAAAAGGAAAAAACCTGTTCCCAGGATATGCAAGCATCTGTTTGAAGATGAAGAACGTGTCCCCGGATATGCATAAACACCGTCCAATCACCTATTCCGAGCTCTATCTAAACATTAATCAAAGACTGAATCAAACCCCTACCCCCACCCCCCCCCCCCTACTTATCCTCCATTACTAAGTAAGGGCATATACAGCACATATTGTCTCATTTTGAGGCATTGATTGTGATCTAATACACCCGTTTGCGACAATCTGGTGTTCCACAATGACAGGGCAGCTGTATTACTTTACCATCTGAGCCGATAACACTATCCAACGGGCAACCATAATCGTATGTGAGTTCCTGCAATGCAACACAGATTAATTACCACGGGTTACATCTGACAACCATTGCACCATAATAAGATACAGGGTTTTTTGCTTTAAAGTATGCGGAACAGTATACATACATACCTGGGAAGGGGGAATATTTTCTGAAGCAAATAAAACGATGCGAGCAAGTCTGGCATCATGGTGTGCACTTAATACGCATTGGATAAACAGATTTGGCTCGCAGCTGTGGTTGATAAATCTTGCCACGTTGCCTACTGAATTTGCATCCACGCAAAATTCTGGAGTTTTGTCAAAATACCCGTCATCTATTTCTTCCAGATGATTACGCAGAGGGCCAGAAACAGCTCCTAATCTCCTCTGGAAGAAAGGGAGGGGAAAAAAAACAAAAACAACTCTCTATTGAGTGTATGCTTTATCTTCTTCATCAAATAGGATTCAGCAATGGGAAAATAATTTAATGATAACTATTACTATCGGGATTTTTTTAGCTCTGCGGACACATATCAGAAAACTTAATGATTGTCTTGTTTTTCATTGTATGGGGACTAAAATACCCTTTTCTTAAATCAGAAAAAAGAAATCATTTCAAAGGCGCTAAATTGCAGTTCAAAAACTGAGATTCTGGAAATGCATGGTGCATGCCTAACAAGAGAGCATTGTGTGAAACTTCATCGTGAAACTTAATGAAATTGTAATTGAAATAAAGTAAATGGAGCAAAAAGCTGTTGTTTAGGAAGCACAAAATCATATTATTTGGTACCTCTCTTCCTTCAACGCCCTTGATCGTATGCAAGCAATCGATTTCAAATATATACTCATTATCATCCACACTATCCAGATCTTTGGACCGTTTAAGTAATCCTACATATTCACATACAGGTGCACCAGAGGGAATGAAATCGAGGGTCCTGACTGCCCATCCTTTATTTTGTGTACGAAAAACCTGTGGAATATCAATTTTAGATCTAAACTAAAAGATACTTGAATGAATTAATGCAATGTTCTAAAAATCGCTAGGCGAAGTCGGTGCACTACTGGGGCGCCTAGCGCCCAGGCGGTGCCCAGGCGGTTTTAGGGTTTTAAGGGGTTTTAGGGTTACACTAGTCTGAGTACAAGTCTTTTGAGTTCCAACATTCAGAGTAATAGCTTAAATCTATTTGGGGGAAAGCTCTATTGTAATATCTTTACTTTGGATGACTTGATCCGAAGAATTCTAGTTTACAAAGCTTTTAACAGTTGTGTTTTTGTGCCGGGAGCTCATTGTAGGAATTTGATACACTACGTCATCATTATTGCCCAGCAGTATCAACTATCAAGGTATGAGTGTTCTATACGCCTCTTTCTTGTCTAAACACTTGGGAAAACTTGGATGTTCGTCCAGATGGAACCCTAATCGTCTAGGTCGCCTAGGCGGTGCCCAGGACCGCCCAGCATCGCCCAGAAGACCTAATCGCCCAGCAGAGGTCGCCTAGGGTATGTTCGAGATGCTCGGGGTGCGCCTAGCGCCTAGGCGATCGCTTTTTGCGATTTTTAGAACACTGAATTAATGTCAAATATTCTTAAATATGATACCTCAAGATGATATTTAATTCCTCGTTGAGATAAGCGGTTTTTGCAATCAGGTCCACACCCACAATTAGGTCCGCATTCAAAGACGACGTTTCTTGCTCTAATCAACCTGGAATGAGTGATACAAACAATTAGTCCTTTATTAAAGTGCTAGTTTTAGTAGCAATAATTGTATGCCGCAGTCGGTCAAAATGTATCGCCAAAGAACTTGGGTCTGATTACATACTTCAGTCATAATGGATTCAATAACTACTTAGAATCATCGTCTATGATTATACTAAAAAAGGCTAACCTAAATTACTAAACTCATTATGCCTCAACTTTATATCTAAGTACCTTTCCTTCATTGGGACATGAATTATTTAAGATAATTCTAATTCAATGAATAAATTTTGGTCAAGATGTTGTTTAGATTGAATCATGATTCATATTGAATAAAGCAGACGTTATATATTGTGAGGAGAAAAGTACGAGAGACAAAATTACTTTATTCAACATGAATAAAACAACTTCATTTGGTCCAAGTTAAACCAAAAATTATACTTCTTTGAACAACCCTCCCCAAAGGAGCTGACGTACTCGCCAGGACCACTTCCGGGGCTCTAGAATGTGGCCCCTACTACATAGCACTTTGTGATGTTTGTAGGTTCAAGAGATGGCAGTGTGACACTTAGTTCTGTTTGTTAGTCGGCATTCTGAAGTCATAATGGATCTAGTAACTACATAAGTTCATCGCCGTACTTAAATTGTAAACCTAAGTTACTAAGTTCATCATATCTTAACCCTATATCCAAGTATCTTTCCTCCTATTTTTTCGAGGAGAGAAACTACATGAACGCTTTAAGCATTATGTAAGACCATAAGCCTTGTCACAAAAAAAAATAGCGTAAATCATCCAAAGAGATTCTCCACCCCACCCCACCCACCAACGGATAATATTCGTCTGTAAACAGGTCAAGTAAGACCTGGCATGCTGGATAAATGCAATTGGATTGCACTTTGCAGGTCCATTATTCGTTATAATGATATACCAACACAACCCAACTTAACTCTTTCGGTTTGAAAATACAACATGTGATTTTAAGTTGACCAACAAAACTAATACACAAGAAGAAGTGTTTCCAAGGCAATCAAAGAAAACAGATTACTCCAAAAATTGAATTTCATTCACCTCCCACCAGAGTGACGAACATAGGGAAACCTTGAACCATTAAGCTTGGCACAAGCACAAGTCTTTGGATTTACACAATTTCCTTTGCAGTTACATCCGTCAGCATTAGGGGGGATGTCCACATTTTCCGCGACTTGAATGGACTTGGTGTATGTGAATCCTGCAAAACATTCAATAAAGAGCTACAATTGTCGGCTGCCATTTAGGACATCAGTATCTACCCTTTTATCCAAATTTTAAAAATAAGAAGAAGATGAAGAAGCCAGAATTGGGATTTGGATGTGCCACAAAGTTTTTACATGAGACTATAGGTTTAGGTAAGGAGTTTGTATCAACAAGGTATTCACAAAAAGCCAACTATGGACGAGGAAATAAAATTATGGTACAACAATTGAAGAAAGAATATAATCAATATATCAACTGGTAGCATCATGCTCATCCATTTCTACTCTCTTTCACATAGTGGGAGTGTGAATGTGTGAATGACAGTTGAATGGATGGACATAATGGTTTCACTTTGTACATCCTTCCTACAATGGTTGTACCTTAGTCTCTGACCACCCTCCCACCCCTCTCCAAATCCTCATGAAGCTCTGTTCCTTTTCTCGTTTTCCTATCTGGTAGTTTTCTCCTTTGGTTTCTTATTTTTGTTCCTCAATTTCCTTATTACTTACAGACTTAAGCAATGAAAAAGCCGTCAATGAATGGGCAAGAATCTTTGCCTCGAATTAAACGAAAGGGAAACTATTTGTTCTTAGAACTATGCTAAAATCACATTACGTCTGCAATGTCATCAACCACCAAAAAGAGAAAAGGGATGCCAAAAAAGGCCTTTTACGCGGGATACATTCATGCATCGGTCTGCCCATTTATCAACAATATGAGCTGGAAGCACCTTTCTCAAATTCGGTAACACAGTCATTACGAGGGAATAAAACCTCTCTGATTCACAACCACAGAATATATTTACCTGGAGGAGCAAAGGGAACGTCATCAATCGTATTGATAGCTGGAATGCATAGTTCTTCTTGACCAGCAGAGATATCCGTGCAGATCACCCTTAAAATAAAACAAAAATCCAACACAATCAAAACGGAAATGTAAGTGCCAAAGGATGACAATCACATCAGTCAGGATTAGTATCTTACCCTGGAGACCCCGAACTTATTTTCATCATCTTTCCATGATTAAAGGGAACCTAAAGAAGTGACAGTGGAAAGCCAAAGACACCAATTGTAATTCTATATGATGTTTAAATGCCTAATATTATCTTGCTAGATAAAAAAAGGGAAGGGAAAAAAAAACTGATTCATTTGTGATTACCTGCTAATCTTTGAAGGCTAGTGTGGAGGAATGAAAATCCAACGAGACCATTAAAAGTAAAAAGTTCAAGGAAAAATCATAACCTGATTATTGGTCGATCTGGGTTGTTCCTCGAGACATCTTAACTTGTAATTACAGCCATGAAAACCAGAGACACCATTACAGGCCCAGCTTTCAGTTACCTAAGAAAGCATCAAAGAATCAACCCATCATAGAGAAGCATATAAGTGAATGATTTACTGTCATCATAAAACTCTAGCAGCCCTTAATGCATCAATTCACATGGTCATTCATTGAAAAACAACTAATAATCTGCTATCATCCACCGGATTATATTATACAGAACATATTGCCAACAAGAAAACAAGAAACATAAGTTTGATAAAGAGAGTGTTATTTGCTTAAAATTCTCGAATCTAATTCAAAAGGTAAATAATGAAAAAGAAATTGTGTAGTTAAATCTCTTTTTGTATCGCCAAAAAAGTGAAAGAGCTTTTAATTTCATTTCTTATATTCGTTCGTACACAGTCCAAGCGTCGCAGAAGGAGAAAGGCCATTCCCCAATAATACAACTAAACACAAAATAACAGGGTAGTTATCTTTAGCACATATTCATATTTCTTGTTATCTCATTTCTGGCTATTATTAGCGAAGAATGGACAAATAGGAAAGGATAAGACCGACATTGCACATATTTTTAGACAATACAAAAACAGCTTTGCGTTAATATGAAATGAACGTAAAGCAATCTCTTAACAAAACACTTGCACGATGCACATACATGTGAAAAGAACATATTCATCTCGAACTGCATTAATAAAATATTTAACCCTGCTATGTCTTGCAAGCAAACACAAAAGATGACTAGAAAGTGACGTACTTTACGGTTTTGATCCCAGGTAGATGTTTCCACCTTCATGCTATTTGAAGCCTTTAACTCAGCATTCAGGCAATGATCATGACCCTCATTGTCAGATGAAGAAAGATGTAAACTAGCAGTTCCTGAATTACACATGGAACTGCCTGAAATTTCTTTCTGATTACATACTCTCTTCTTTTCGAATGCCCTTGGAGAAGAGCCATAAAAAGGCCTTTGAAGAATGTTTTGCAGCCTTGGGCTACACCTCTTTATCTAACGCGTAAGCAGAATAGTCATTGCCCAATAATACAACTAAACAAAAAAATAACAGGGTAATTATCTTTAGCACACATTCAGATCGGGCATTGTTAAAGTCACCAAACCGAATCTAACGTTTCACCACCACACCGGGACCTTAGATTCGACTCTCTAGAGGTCAATTGTCACTGTGATGCCGTGACTGTAGGTTTGTGTGGTGCCTTTAACAATTCCCTTTCGGATTTCTTGTTATACCATTCATTGTCAACATGTTATCTCCATTCCGACTATCAAAACCAAAGATTGGACAAACAGGAAAGGACAAGACCGATATTGCACATGTTTTTTGGCAGTACAAAAACAGCTTTGTATTAATATGGAAAGAACGTAAAGCAATCTCAGGACAAGACACTTGCACTATGCACATAAATGTTTGAAGAAAACATATCCATCTCGAACTGCATTAATAAAAAGACATAATCCTGGTATGTCTTCCAGCAAACATAAAAGATAAGTAGAGAGACGTACTTTAAGGTTTTGATCACAGGTAGATGTTTGCACTTTTATGCTATTAGAAGCCTTTAACTCATCATTCAAGCAATGATCATGACCCTCATTGTCAGATGAAGAAAGACGTAAACTAGTAGTTCCTGAATTACTAATGGAACCACCTGAAATCTCCTTCTGATTGCATACTCTCTTCTTTTTGAATGCTCTTGGAGTAGAGCCATAAAAGGGCCTTTTTACTAACGGGATGTTTTGCAGCCTCGGGCTAAACCTCTTCTTCCACCGAGAAGGATAATCTTCAGAGCCTCTACCATTAGAAGCTGGACTAATAATCTCTGAAGCATTAGATACTGGACTGCTAATACCAGTAACACTGGAGGCTGGACTTGTGGCGTTCCTCTGTAACATCTGCTTACTTTTACTCCGACCAGACGGGCTTTGAGGATCAACTATTTTGGCAGCTGCAAAATCAGAGACTGGAGTGGTAATGACAATACCTGTAACATTCCTCTGTAAACGATGGGCACCCCGACTAAATTCAGAAGTTTTAGTGGATGTGCTATCAGAAGCTGGACTAGTAACTTTAAACTGGGCGCCAAATTTTCTCCGCCCAGAGAGATTTTCAGAACCAAGTATTTCCTCTGGACTAGTGACTTTCCTCTTTGTCACACCTCCGCCGTCGGAAGCCATGGACGCCTGCTTAAGCAACGGCAGTAAGCTTAATCGGGGAACATTGTCAGCTTACACAAACACATTTTTTATCATACTAGTACATTGCAACAACGGATTAAAGAAGTACTGTTAATGAGCGCCATAGGAGGAATTGAGGAAATAATGCAAGAATGTAGCTAATGTAGCTATAAGCATGGAAACCGGATTCAACGACATTGGCACTCAAAAGAAAAGGAGCAATCTTTGGAGCTAAACAAAACAGTAAAAGCAAGAGAATCCACTTACAGTAAATCAGCAGCAGCTGGAAGAAGAAGAAAAAACAAGGAGCGCAGATCTGAAACGACAATGTGAGAAAATTATTTACAAGAAAACTGGAGCATCTGCGTCGCCCTTTTCACAGGTTGTTGATTAATGCCTCTGTCTTGAGGAAATTGAATCATTGCATTTAGTTTGGGAATGCTAAACATGGAAGCATCCAATATAAACACCGTCAAACGAGCATAATTTGCGGTAATTCAAGAAAAGATAAATATGGAAGACTTTTGTTTCCTCTAATTTCTAGTGGAATTTCTCGTTTCATACTTCAATTCCACTAGAAATTTTACCAGATTTTTCTCGTTACGATGATTCACACAATCCTTCAATATGATGATGATGGAACCCAATAATTTCCTTCAAATTAGTATTTATAAAAATAAATAAAAATAAAAATTGAGTGGGTATTTATAAATATTTTAAATGGTCATAATTCATAAAAAATAAATTGATTGTTAACAAACCAAAGCTACAACAATAAAGATGTAGAGGGAAAAAAATGAATATACTTTTATTATTGGGCCAATTATTTAAAAGGACTGATTTTCAATTTATTGGGATAATAGGACACTCCGAAATCTTATTTAGTTATAAGGACATTCTAATATCAAGTGGATAAAGAGGAAGAAGGAAAAAAAAGGAAACAAAGAAAAAAAAAAAAAAAAAAAAAAGAAGCGCTCAAAAGGGGGAAAAATTATAATTGAAAAAAAAAAAAAAATCCAATCCAACGTTCACGCAGGTTTTTTTCTTTTTTTTTTTATTTTTTTTTAAATTCACCATATTCTAAATGTCATATATTTTTATCTAAAACTCGGATCATCATAATTTTTCACTAAAATTCATATTTTTAAATCTTCTTTATTCTAAAATCAAATTTGATATTTTTCGAATAAATTTCATAAAATCAATTTTTTTCTTCATAAATCGACGTGACGTATTGATCACCGTCGTGTATTGACCACCTACCCGGATGTATTGGCCACCAGGATCCATTAACCACCCCGACGCATTGACCGCCACGATTCATTGGCTACCATGATGTATTGACCGCCGCGATCCATTGACAACATTGATCGATGACATCTCATCAGAAGCGATTTATGCGAATGACGCCTCATTGTAGCGATTTATCGCGATGACCTCTCTTATTGTAGCGATTTATGCGGTGATGTCGTATTGTATCGAATTATGCATCGACGTATTATTGTAACGATTTATGCAATGACGTGTTATCAGAATAATTTACGCATACCTTTGGTTGTAAAAATATGCATTTAAAAAAAAAAAACAAAAGAAATACGCTTATTTTACAAAGTTATCGAAAATTTAAACCAACGCTAATCAAATAAACCAACATCAATCAAGTATTTAAAGATAACAAAGAAATAAAGTTACTTTACAAAGTTATCGGATGTGTGTATCAAGTTTTATACGCGGTGACATCAATATCATTGCATCAATTATCTAATTGTAAATACAAATATCAATGTCTACGCTTTAGACATCAATGTCATTTCGCAAAAGTCATCAATGCCACCGCATCGAGACATCAATGTCACCGCAAAAGTCATCAATGTCATCGCGATCGACATCGATGTCGCTGCGCGATAAGTCGTCAATGTCGCGCATAAAACCTAACAATTGCATCGATCGACTCCGCTCTTATTTTGCATTTCTCCAAATGTGGAGCTTTTAATATGGATAGAATTACTAGTTTGGTGAAACTACAAAGACTCTTCACTATGACTCTTGTAATGGCCACACGTTGTTTGTGTCCTCACAATAATTGGATTCATTGTGGAATCCTCGATTCTTTAACACGATCTTGACTCATTTGACGATCTTGTTTAGCTTAATGTCCTGCATCATTCATCAATGTCATGCGATCGGACATCAATGTCCTACGTGAGACATCAATGTCCATGCATCAAACATCAATGTCACCGCATAAGTCATCAATGTCCTTGTATCGTACATCAATGTCACCGCATAAGTCATCAATCATCGCCTCGCTTGAGACATCAATGTCATCGCTAAAATCATCAATGTCATCAAGATCTTAAAAAAAAACAAACAAAAATCAACTCCAGCTTCATCTTTCATTTTTTTTTTTTTTTTTTTTTTTTTTTTTTTTTTTTTTTTTTTCCTTCAGCTTTTTTTTTTTTTTTTTTTCCTAGCGCCTTTTTTTTTTTTTCTTCCTTCCTTTTTCTTCTTTATCCACTTGAAATTAGAATGTCCTTATAACTAAATAAGTTTCCTTCTTAAAATTAGAATGTCCTTATAACTAAATAAGATTTCGGAGTGTCCTAAATGATCATTAATTCTCTAACGACGGCCTTATAACTAATTTGCACATTATTATTACTAGTAAAATGCACGTCCATTTGCACGTGTTTTACTGACATAATACTTTTAAAATTTTAAAGATAACAATATTAATTAATACATTAATTAATATTATCAATAGAAATATGATATTGTTCAACCTCCTACAACTTTTTCTCATTCAGTCGAACCCTTCAACATTGCATCCTCTTAAACACCTATGGATGCTTCGTAATTTGGCATTACACACGCCTTATTCTAGCAATGAAGACGTCATGGTTGGTGATGGAAATAATTTTTCCATTACACATATAGGTTCTATTTCCTCTACTCCTTTGAAATTTTTACATTGAATGATGCTTGACGATGTCTGAAATTGTCCGAGTTACAATTGAGTTTTTATACGAGTAAATAGACATCTGAGTGATGATCCAAATATTTTTTTCGAGTGGATTTGAGATGGGTCTGCAAATCACAAAAAAGTGTTAGGGGTGCTAGCTGGATCTTTCTCCGAGGGGACACTCTCACGCTCAAGGAAATATTTGAATAGAGGAATTTTTGTTAAGACAGTAAGCGCGAATGAATATCAAGGGGTATTATGTGCATGCACTTGTAATTGAGGGTGATGATCATTTATATACCTCTCCTAAGCTAGTGATGGAGTAGATTATGAAGCATTGAAGTCGTGGTCAAGGGAGTTTACCACATGTTGATGTAATGGAGCATGTTATGGAGCAATTATGGCTTAAGCTATAATGGAACATATATCTTAGAGCCATCACTATAGCAGTTACTATCATGAAGTACTGTATGTGTGAAGTCCGGAACGATCATTGAAGAGAATGTAATTGTTTCTTGAGGTCGAGGATGACATGTATTGTATTGAGCATAAATGATCGAGGTGGCCTACACAACATCGGCAATAAGAGAATGTAGGCGTCTTGTATCTTACCGGTTATGAGGGACAGAAGGTGACATGCACCATGTCAGATAGAGGACGACATGCGTCATATCGGTTGAAGATATAAGGGCGGCATGCGTTGTACTAATGATGGGCCTTGTTGGTTAAGGCCCGATATCGAGTTGAGACGATGTCGGCCCAAATGTTGATATGACCTTTATCACTGTATATGAGTCTGAGGAGTACCACATGTAGGGTGACCAATCTCACTCATTTCAATGTTTGTAGTGTTCCTAGCATGTCTCGTAATTTTTTATCTATCTCTTAGCTTTGTCAATCCTATAATGTTTCTTTTGAATTATTACCCTCTAAATTTTTCAAGGGATCTTCAAACCAGTACTCCTATGATTCAGTGAACGTTAAAAGAGGATTGTATGAATGACCAAACTTCCCCTTTCCAGCTTTTCAGAGTGAATAAAATATCAAACAGTGCTTGGCATCATCGTCTTGGTCACCAGCTACCCTCATATTCATGATATTATTTGCCAAAATGATATAAGTGTTGCCACCACGACTGTTTATTCCCATTGTTTTGCTTGTTTAAAGAATAAAAGCCACAAACTTTCTTTTGCTACTTCAGTTTTATGTTATTTCACTCCTCCAGAAGATTATTCTCACCGATGTTTGGATATCCCCGATTGTGTCGTGTGATGGTTTCAAATATTACATAATTTTACAAAGTATACATGGTTTTGTCCATGAAATCGTATATATGATGTGATTGGTGTTTTTATACGTTTTAAGGCTCTTGTTCAAAAATTCATTGATACTAAAATTAAAATTATATTGTTATTGATGGTGAATACATAACCTTTAAAAAGTTATCTGGCACAAGAAGAAGAAAAAGTTATATGGCACATGAAGATATAATTCGTCAAACCACACCCATGAACACACTTTTTTTTAGAGACTTCATATATCTTTATTACCACACCGTTTATCTATGTTATTTAATATTTAACCATGATTGTTATATTTAAGGAGAAATTAATTAGAGATAAACACTTTTTGAGGAAAATATTTAGGGAAGAAACTCATTTACACTTCTATTATTTTTCTATTTCTGAAATTTGGTTAATGATCAACACACTAATTAACTATGTTATTTAATACCTGCATTATTATATTTAATGATATAAATTAACTTGGAAAAAGACCTTTTAGTTTATGTGTGATTTTTTTAGATTGTACGGCTTATTCTTCTTATGTTCTTCGTACGCTTATGGTGCGATTGGATTTCTAGAATGAAATGGAATGATTCTTTTTTAATTCTAATCAAACATTCAGTTGTGTTTGTATGCGAGGGAATGAAATTAATTTTCATTCCATTGGAATGAATTTTGGTCATTTTCATTCCATCAGAAATCAAATGGAATGGTTGGATGGAATGAAATTTATAACATAACCTAGCGATAAAAAATCAATCACCGTCCACCCCACCATCCACTACCTACCTCCCGCACTACCTGCCTACCCCACTGAAACCAACCGCCACCACCCTCCACCGCACCACCACCTGCCACCGCCGCTACCTACATATCACCATCATTGTTACAACGAACCACCATCCCCCATCACAACCCAATCCACCATTATCCTCCCACTATGACCACCACGTACCGTTACCAACCATTTCACACTATCTCTTACCACCACCTACCTTACCATCATCTTCCTCAATTTCACACATAACCTACCTACCACCACCCCCTTCCACTATCCTCCACCATAACAAACTCCATCACCTCCGATATTTACTCGTCCGCCACCACCCACCGCACAGTCATCCATCACCAGTTCACCACACACCACACTACCCTCGTCACTACAATCATCACCACCACCCTTGCACACCTCACAACATCACCGCCACCGCCATCTCTTCTCTGCACATCCGACCGCTACCCGCCACACTCATCAACACACACCACCACCATCCATCGTGTCAATTGCCGCATCCTTTATAATCTCATACATTTCATTCCATTGTTTGCCAAACGTAGAAATGGAATCACGTTCATTCTATTCTATAGCATCCTATTCTATCAGTTTCATTCCATTCCATTTCATTCCAGCAATTTATGCTTTTTCATTTTTATTTGACGTATGTTTCTGTTATATAGATAAAGCATTACTATAATATTTTTTAAGTTTATCCTTTTGTTTTATTATTTTAAAGGTAAGCATATATCTTTTTGAGTTGATGTGAGTAATCTTTCACGTAAGCCTTTTTTTAATTAAAATAATAATAGATGAAAGATGTTTAGATTATTATGTTTATGATTAGATTAGATTATATTATATTAGATATATTGAATTTTTTATAGGAATATATTCATTATTAAGATTGAAATAAAGTAATGTGTTGATTGAATTTTTTAAATAATGTCTTAACGCTTTTTTTTTTGGTAAATAATAAGGTCTTAACGTTGAATTAAAAAAAAAGTCTTAACAAAAAAAAAAAAAAAGTCTTAACGCATTTTTTTTAGTAATCATTTCTTTTTTGGTTAGGTTTATAATTGATTGGATAGATATATGTGCAATTTAATTAAGACTTATGATTGGCTGAATGTATGTATGGAATACTAAATAAATTAATGGGTTGATTGAATTTTTTAAATATGTTCTTCACGTTGATCAAAAAATAAAATCTTAACGTGTTTTTTTTTTTTTTTTTTGTAATAATCATTCATTTTATGGTTAGGTTTATAATTGATTTGATAGATATACATGGAATTTAATTAAATTTTATGATTGATTGGATGTATATATGGAATACTAAATTAAATTTTTATCAATTTTCAATTTTAAACACTTGACAGTGAAACACATAGCGAATTTCTTTTATAATAGTAATGATCATTTCTTTTTTGGTTAGGTTTATAATTGATTGGATAGATATATGTGCAATTTAATTAAGACTTATGATTGACTGAATGTATATATGGAATACTAAATAAATTAATGGGTTGATTGAATTTTTTAAATATGTTCTTCACGTTGATCAAAAAATAAAATCTTAACGTGTTTTTTTTTTTTTTTTGTAATAATCATTCATTTTATGGTTAGGTTTATAATTGATTTGATAGATATATATGGAATTTAATTAAATTTTATGATTGATTGGATGTATATATGGAATACTAAATTAAATTTTTATCAATTTTCAGGAAAACACTTGATGCGAAAAACACAGCATTTCTTTTATAATAGTAATGATAATGATAATGATTTCATCTCAACTTCTTTACAAACTCAATTACAAAAATGGGATATATAGGTATAACATTCAACTAGGAGAAATTTGTAAATCAAGCAATGAATATTTTTCATTGGTTATGGCTTTTGGAATTCATAACTTATGGAATTAGGATATTAACTAATAGATGTACGTAAACTCTTGGAATGAACATCCATTATACACAATATTTCATAACACTCTCCTTGGATGTCCATTACACAATGAATATGCCTCGTTAAAATCTTAATAAGAAAAAACCCTTTGGAAAAAAATTCATAGTGAAGGAAAAATAGTACATATTCGTCCGTGCTTGTATTACTCCCCCTGCTGAAAACAATATTTGAGATCATCGAATCAGCAAATAGTAACCTTCTATTCGAATGTAGTAGAAAGCTATACTTCTGTGAATAAATCGACTAAACCGATCACTTGATCTGAACAACTGTGCATCACCTTTTTATTTCTAGTTCATCTGCAAAAGTATGATGTATAATTCCTCTTGTGTCATTTGAAATATCATTAGAATACCATGTACTGCTACAGTTCTTCGTCATTTGAGTGTAATTGAATCTTTTAGATCAACACTTTGGCTTGATTCGTCGCATATCGATTTCACTTCTCTTATGAAGATCATGAGCTCTCCCACTTATGTAAATATTACTAAATTTGAGATGAACAATATTCTTCGCAAATGTAACAGTAGACAAAACATATTGAATATAGAGCTGATTTGAATACTCTGTCTAAGTTTCATAACGCATATGTCACGTACTATTAACCTTGCTAGAAAAACCCAGTGGGACAAAAACTAGACAAGGAAAATAGTTCATAACATATGCGTTTTTATGTGTTGCACTGACTGCCTCGTTAAAAACCTTTAACTATGAAAACTCTGTGGGAAAAACTTAATTAAATGGAAAAATAGTACAGTCATTGGTCTTCAAGACCAAAGCATCAAAATTGTTTTGAAGATGTCGCTCCCCCTGACGACAACACTCTTTCAAATGTACGCATTACAATACTATAAATCAACATCTTTCTCCAAAATAGATGTAGGATAACTTAGTGAACAAACCTGTCAGATTGTCACATAAGCGTACTTTTTGTATATCACCTCTTTTATAGAGTTCAATTTGAATGTATGGGCTCTCTGCCCACCAAGGACTTTCAGCCCTCCAGGGCTCGATCTGCACAAATGCCTCCCGCTCGCTAACCCGCCGCTCAGAGCCTCTATAAATACCAACATCACCTCCATCACAAAGGGAGGTCTTCACTTTCCAGAACTACGCATGACTTGGTCCCTTACAAAGGGTGCGTAGGCAGCCTCTTCAGGCTCAGCTCATAACCACAAAACACCAAACACCCCCCTCTTGCTCTTAACGATCTTCATCTTGTTCTTGAGCGCCGCCGCGCAACCACCGGAGAAATCATTCATTTTAGCCAGATATCCATCGTTAAATCCTCACAAACTTGTCGGTGATATTTTCGACATCATCAGTTTCGGGTTAAGTTGGGGTTGAAGTGGTTCATGAGATGGAAAATGAAATAAAATAAAGTGAAATAATAATTATAAAGTTGAAATCTTCTATTGAAATTTGTGTAGATGAATAAATATTTGGTGAGAGAAATTTTAATGTAATAAAATAAGGTGAAATAATGATTATAAAGTTGAAATCTTGTATTGAAATTTTTTAGATAAAGAAATGATTGGTGGGAGAAGTTTTTATAAAGTATTATATTGATAAAGTAATAGTTAAATAGTGTAGTGCATTAATAAAATGAATTGATTAATATTATTTTATTTGTTGATGGTGAAATGATTGATGAGAGAAATTATAATAAAATAGGGGTCAGAGGCCAGAAGGACAAGATAAGATACAAAATGGTTGAGAAAGACAAAATGTAGCAACACATGTACAAAAATATAGTAACACATGTAGTAATTGTCATTCTCAACCATTTTAGATTAAAACTGTTATTCACAACCTTTAACCTAATAAGATAATAGAATTAATAAAATAATGGTAATAAGATAGGAGAGTGAATAAAATATTGAGTTGAACCCTGAACCGTGAACTCAAACCCGAAACCAAACAAGTATAAAATTGTATGTGATACTATGTTGGTGTCATTTTATTGCCAATATCACTACTCTTAGTCTTTCTTATCACAGAGATTTTAGGGTGTGAGGGTTATTAGAATGTTGTACCCAGTGACATACATAAGAATATTCATTTTATACTATTTCATATAATACACTTTTTATAATATGTGATAAATTAAAAATACAAGTTTTTGTTCCTGAAGAAAAAGATAAAAAAGTTTTTAATTTAAACCACTCGATACAAGCATTAATACACGATTTTTTTCACTCGATACAACATTAATACAACATTATTAACGGAGTATTATTTTTTCAACGTTCTCGGGTGTATATTTACGGTTGATGTAATAGAGATTAGTACATCATATTTGATTCCCCATCGCAGCCACGAAAATTTGTATGCAGCGGTGAATCGAAATCCCAAGTAGAGAAAGTCAGCTAGAGATCCATCCATCCTTCCACCATGCTGAGATTAGCTGGGAAAAGGCTGTCTTCCGTTTCATGGAGGCCGTCGCCGGCGGCCTTTTCTGCCAGAAATCCATTCAACGTCGTCGATACACCCGATTCTTCCGGATCAATCGTCGTCCCTCACGGTCCGCCATTTTCCCTTCTTGCTTCTGCTGGATATCTCCATCAAATGAGAGGTCAGGACCTTGCTTTCGACTGTTCAATTCATTTAACCTTTCCTTTTTTTTTTATTTTTATTTTTCCAGATGCTACGAATAAAGTTGAATCCTTTTCATTTTGTCCATCTCTATTATTTATCCTCGGATTCTAGGTTTTACCTCCCTGCAATTCAGCTCAAGCTACATATTTTCATCTCGTTTACAGATTATAATGTTGCTTTTTTATCTATCAATAGAAAAAAAATTATATCATTTCGCTTGTTGGTCCTTCTGCCCCCTTTATAATTGTTTTAAGCTGAAATTTCCTAGAGGTCTGCATATGAACATGGTGGAGTGAAAAACAATCAACAATATATATATATATATAAACTATCTACTAGCAAATTAGTCTGAATATGTGAATGCTCTTACCTCTTTTGTCTTCTATATTTTTTCTCTCTGAAGGCTATGACGCATTGTCTACTACTATTATTTTTCTGTACTCCTGGGGATGATAAATTCTCTGCTTCTGAAAAATTTAGAACGTATTTGCTGCTGAAGGTCTTCAGTTTTCTTACAGCTTCCTTGTTTGCATCATATTAGCCTGTATGTGTGTTGCGCCATGCGCCTACAAATTGTATTGTCAGATGTCCTTATATAATTTTCTTGGTGATAAAGATGATGAATAATCATTATTAAGGATAGGTTTTTGCAGCAATTGAATAATAGTTGCTTATACACAAAAAAGTGGAAGATAGTAGGATTTATTTGCTATTCGCTAAGATATCAGGTTCCTAGAAAAACCTGATATCCACTTCTTGTAGTCATTTTAAAGTTGCTTTGACTGTGAGTTTTGTGAGTACTTGTTTTCCATTGTGTTGTATGCGGAAAATTTTCTGGTGGGATAGTTTTGTATGCCGATTTAGGGGGGTTGGAGGATAGTATGAACGGTAAGTAGTCGCTAAACCTGCCAAACTGTAGACTTGTTTGGGCCTTTTAGGTAGTGTAGGGCTGTAGGCAACTAGGCATTGGTGATAAGCAAGATAAACAAATAAGGTATAGGTTCTTCTCCTAAGATCTTAAAATTGAGATGGACCATGTTTTGCTATATATAAAAATGGTCCTGAACTTCCTCATTTTTTCTCCTTGCAGCTTTTTTATCTTGTGAATTAAGTTCGGACGGTACTTTCTGTGTTGAAATCTTCTGTGTCTTGGATTTCACATTTTGCTTAAGAATGCATTCATGAGTGGTCAAGTTTTGCAGGTTTTTCCTCGGGCTCTCTTTCCCCTGCACATGACATGGGTTATCTGCAAGATGAGATTCCAAGAACAGTTGCTGCCATCAAGAATCCCAGTTCAAAAATTGTATACGATGATTCCAACCATGAGCGCTATCCTCCTGGTGATCCCAGCAAACGTGCCTTTGCTTACTTCGTTTTAACTGGAGGCAGGTTTGTATACGCCTCATTGATCCGTCTGTTGGTACTTAAGCTTGTGCTGAGCATGTCTGCTAGTAAAGACGTACTTGCCCTTGCCTCTCTTGAGGTAGATCTATCAAGCATCGAGCCTGGGACAACTGTAACAGTTAAGTGGCGTGGGAAACCGGTTTTCATTAGACATCGCACTGCAGAGGACATAAACTCTGCAAATAGCGTTGAAATTGGCTCTCTTCGTGACCCACAGGAAGATGCTGTCAGGGTGAAGAATCCTGAATGGCTTATCGTTGTTGGAGTATGCACACATCTGGGTTGTATTCCATTGCCAAATGCAGGTGACTTTGGTGGTTGGTTTTGTCCTTGCCATGGATCTCACTATGACATCTCCGGTAGGATTCGCAAAGGACCTGCTCCTTACAATCTGGAGGTGCCTACATATGAATTCTTGGAGGAAAACAAGTTACTAATTGGTTAAAGATTCTAGAGAAAATATATTAATTTTCAAGAACAAGCTGAAGACTGATGTATTTTTGTTTAGTCTTACACTGAACCAGAGTGCAAGATCTGACTCTGATCCTCTCATTTTTGCAATTTATCCCCCCATTTTGATTTCTGCTTTCAAAATTAATTTTTTTACGGTATGATTTGTATTCCTTGACAGCTGGGCAGAGGTTTGCCATCTTTTGAATAATATAGACATACAATCTTGTTTGTTTGGAATGTGTTTGAATCAATGACTCAAGAACAATTCCTGCCCCCCCCCCCCCCCACCCCACACACACACACACACACACAATACACTCTCTAGATTGTTCTGCTGTTTGCATTTCGGACAGAATATTGCCCTCCTGCCTGTCGAAATGACTGGACAAATGAAGAATATTTGGTGTTCTTGAACCAGAATTTAATAAACTGGAAGGACCTTTTCAAGTGATAATGGTTTGCAACATATACAAAGATTCAAACCATAATTAAGCAAATTGTTATAATGAAAAGCTTTGATGGTTAACCCTTTTACATGAACTCATGAATTAGCTGAAGCACTAAAGACGCGGGCAGTGCGTATTTAATTACAACCAAATGGAATGTATATAACAAGCAAGAAGCACTACCAGCTACTTGAATGAAGAAGATATTTCCCCCGTCTCCAGAAGATGATATAGACACAATCACTGTTCGCTACAACTCAACAACAACCATCAATTGCAGCCATTGGTTAATCGATAAATCTCACTGATCAACGGCTGTAGATAATGGTTTGTCCCCTTCTTTTTTCACAAGGGAAAAAGAATTCTTAAATCGTAATAATCAGAATTCAGCAATCCTGTATAGGAACTAATGCTAATTTGCCTCCATATATCTCTGGAAGTTGAGACTCTTCTACATCATCGAGCAAAGTCGATCCCAGATCTTTGTCCTCCACGAAAACTATCTGCAGAATCATCAGCAAAGAGGAATGAGTGCCTTTCATATGTTGTTCTTCTTTTCTTAGTCACCGTAGATACTTATGGAGGAAATGATTCGTTCTTACCTTTTTTGTTGTCTTGGTGTCAATAAACGGGTAAACCATCTTCCATGCAGTCATGAACATAGAAGGTACATGGACTATGTATAACTTTCCTAGCCTCTCTGGATAGCAGTCCTGTTATTTAAATAACTACAAGTCACATGCTTTGGAATTTGCTAACTATAACTTCATTGCTGATGCCTGATCCAAAGTAACATTGTTAAATATAACTACAAGTCATGGGAGGTTCACCTGCAGGATCGATAGGGCCGCTAGATAACCACGGACGTCACTGTTGGCGTATCCCCAGCCTTCAAGGTCACCAATGCAACTGAATTTTTCCTGGCCACTTGGCATACTGCAACGTAGAAAGGCAGAGTAACATTCATTTGATAAATGTGATGGTGATTCACCTTAATATCCGTACACTAAGTAGGTGGAGAAGGAAACGTTGTTAAATTATCATGTCTCCCAAAAAAAGCTTAAGCGATTGCGGAGGTGCATTTTTACATTCTTGAACACTAACGCACCCCAACATGCCCCCTCAAGTGTAGGCACCTCATAGAAAAAATCTAGATCAGCATGGCACACATAGGCAAATAAAGAGTATACAAGCCAATAATAAGGCCCAACACTTTCACGGCATAAAATGGGATGAAAGCAGATACAGAGAGGTTTGAACCCAAGACCTACCATGTCGAGTTAACACATTTCTCAAAAGCTCAAGCTGATGATTTGAGTAATTTACATATTTAAATCACATTTCAACAAACGTGTTGTTAGGCGATGAATACAGAGTATCAAGGTCGGCTTCGGCCTATTTATATTCCCATTTTCTTGGAATATGGAGTATGAAGTTCGGCTTCAGCTTATATATATGTATGTATATGATCCCATTTTCCTGGAATTTGGAGTAAGAATTTTTTTAGCGGTATAGAGATGGGCTTCTTGGATTACTATTATGCCAACATAGTGAAGATCCTAGATACCATCTTTTGCTGGATGCATTATCGTTCAGTCAATGAACAATCACCCACCTTTCCAGATTTAAAGAGTTTCACACGAAAAGTCAATTGATGGAGGTGATTGATCAGGTAAAGAACATAAAACTTCCCCAAAAAGATGCATTACTAGAAACAAAGGAAATTACCTGGAGCATATTTTATCAAGGGTGAAACAAACAAAACCTGCAAGAGCAACAGCAAATGAATATTCAGCACGAAGTAAAGAGCGACTCACGGAATCATTGTATCTAGCTGAACATAAAAAACACAGGGAAGAGAAATGGAGAAAATGAAAGCATATTTTCTTTCCAAGTTTTCCATTACTGATCAAGAAAGTGGACGCTAGTTAGAGTTTATGAATAGTGAAAAAAGTGAATACGCTTGAACTCTTCAAGAGAGGTTTGTCTGTGATGGGCACCAAAAACCACAACAATGGGGCGGCCCAACTTATCATTTCCTTGCATATATACTTTATTTTGGGCAAGCTCGTTAGGAATTTCAGAGGGAGAAATTGAGCCATTAGGTACAAATTCTTTTCTCCAGTTTAAGTACTTGATAAACAGATCAGATGCCTTTTCAATGTCTAGATCACGAGCTCTAAGAAATCTCCGCAGGGTAAAGTCATCTACATCCTGCAATCGCCACTCACCCCAAAATTAGAAATTATTCTAAGTTGATTTCAGCATCATTTTGCAAGGGGTAAAATGACTGAAAATGCAAAAAGGGCGCAGAAAATGAAATGAACATAGATAAAAACCAAATAAACCAACTCTTGCATTTGCAACTGTGTACTTTTGGAGCAATAACAAGTAAAAAAAGGAAAGAAAAAAAAAAATTTGAGCTTGATTTTGTTGAAAGACACAGCACAGCTAGGTTAATATGTTAATTGGAAACTAAAAAAAGATGGGGTCGACCTTGGAGGAAGGAAGCTGGGTCTGAAGTAAGGATCTCATGGCGTTGATTTGATTCCCTTCGAATTCCTCATCGTAGCTTTTGAGTTCCTGGTCTTGTAAACTGTTTCCGGCGGCAGTTTGATCGGCAACAGTGATGTGATCATCGGAGGAGGATGAAAAGAGCTTAGAACCCAATTGGAAGGTTTCACGCAAATACCAACTCATTTTTGCTGTTTACTTTACTTTGCTTTGCTCCCTCTATTTTTCTCTGTATGCTCAACAGGATTAGGAAGCCGGAGAAATACCAGCTGGAGCCGGACGTTAACTACCAACCGTTTGATAAAATACGGAAAAATACATTCTGTCTACAAAATCATTGATAATAATGAGTTAGCTCAATTAGTAGGGAAGTTATTGTTTGGTAGAGAGAATTTGAGGTGAAGTGACGGGTGAAACGATCAGAACCATACAGTTTAAATACATAATGAGAGTGTGTGGTGTATAAGGTGTCACACGGTGTCTCCACATCATGTGGAGACACCACACAATAACTTCCCCAATTAGTAAGGTGTTTTATCATTAGCAAAATTGGAATCCCGAAAGAATTATATAAATCATTTCGTAAATTATGACAAACTCGATCTAAATACAATTACGCAACTGTCACAAATATGTCACACTTATATAATAAAGGAAAAATTAGAAAAGTGTTAATTATTTTTAATTTTTAGTCATTAAGGATAAATAAACATGGGAAAGATATCTATCCAAAGCATATCCCTCCAGCCTCCAGGTACTACGGTCCCTTTTATTTCGTCTTTTTTCCTCTCATTTTCTGTTGTCCGAACTACTCCAGTCTCCGATGATGAAGAATTTCCGACATTCATGGTCAAACGCAGCTGGATCGATGCCAAACAAATGAAGGTGCAGCCTCCTTAGGCATGGCGGTTCATTATTGAGTGACGGTACAGTCAAATTTCTGAATGGAGTCACTACAATGCATTTATGGCTTTACATTGTCAAGACTTGATATTTCCGATCAATATTTGTGTGAATCAATGGAATGAAGTTCTGACCGTTTAATTTGTTACTCCACAGCTTTTGTTTGGCTGTGGTTTCTGTGTTTTTTTTTGGTATTTCTACTCAATTGTCATGTTCTATTGCTCTTGATTTTGTGCTTATTTTCAACTACTTGCAGATATGGTTGTGAGCTATTGTACACCTTTGTTGGCTGTTAATGTACATTCACATTGCTGCACACTTGGTGTAAAATTTGCTGCTGTGTATTTGCTGAAACCTTTGTATGCTTGGGCTGTGTTCAAATTGCTACTCCTGATAAACTTCAGTCTGATTTGGTCTGCCTTGCACTTGGTTACATTGTTGCACACTCGGACATTGCACTTTGTTGTGTTGCACATATACTCTGCCTACACTTTTGGACATTTGTTGCACTACACTTAAAACTGTCTATTGAAACATTTTTAGCACATATCTGCTGTTGTTGCATTGCTGTCCTGCTGTGATCTGATCACTGCTATACTGATCTTTTGTTGCACCTGCTACTACAAACCCGCTGCTAAGTTGTTGTTATTTATCAAGCTCCTTTATCTGTAGTCGTAGTTTGTAATAGGCATAGTTTTGCTTTGACTGATCTGCTGTACCCTTAGTGTACTCACGATAGATTCACGGGCCTGATAATTTTTATCTCTTGGATTAAGTTATCATCTCTGTAATCTACTGAGTAGTTAGCCTAGTGCATTGATCAGCTCTAATCTTGTGTCTTGTTTAATCTGTTGTATTAGAGCATCTTGTAATTCTGAATTTGCAGTATTATATTGATCATAGATTTTTGTTTTATCTAAAACTTGATTTTCTGTATTAATCGTTTTGTATCAGTTTTGATTACCCTCTGTTTATGAGAACCAGCATCTGCATCATATTATTATATGAGCCTTATATGAGCAAGATATGATATTGTGTCCCTTGAATTAAGCCTTAAATGAGACAGATATGTGTCTTCAAGAAGTATCAATTGAATTAAGCGCTTAAATAAGCTCGTCTTGTTTCAGCATCGACATCGATACTATATGTCTTATATGATACTGTTAGTGATATTGTATGCCTTATATGAGCATTATATGAGCCATATATGATATTGTGTCCCTTGAATTAAGCCTTATATGAGCCGGATATGTGTGCCTTGAAGTAGTCACTTGAATTAATCCTTAAATGAGCTTGATCATCGCTGCATCGATAATCGACATCGTGTTAGTGTAAATCTTTGCGATTAAATTCGGCTTTCAAATACTACATCGAAAAGGGAGAAAATATAATTTCAAGTCATCAGAACACCTTTTTATTTCATTTCAGTCGTGATGCACAGATATTTTTTTTGAGTCCCCGTGGAATTTTCCCCCTCGTCACTGGGAAATTTCCCCACCGTGAAATTTTTCCGGTCGGTTGAAATTTCTTCCAAAGATGTGAAATTTCCACGGGCTGGGGGAAAATTCCACGGGGCGAAGGGGAAAAATTCCACGGAGGACTTTAAAAAAATGTCAGGTCTGATCCGACCTGACATGAAATAAAAGATGTTAAAATGACCTGAAATTATATTTTCTCTCGAAAAGGTATCAAATGAGGTCTCAAAATGAAGATAAAAAAAATATGAACTTTGGTGAAACAATTTTGATGATCGGTGTTCTAAATCAAAAGTTACGGTCGTTTATAAGAAAAACGTTCCGGTTAATGCAAATATTTTTTCGGCTTTCAAAATTTACGTCGGAAGGGTATCGTATTTGGGCTCAAATTAAAGAGCAAAAAAAAAAAGATTTTTGGTGAAAAAATTTCGATGATCGGAGTTATAAATCAAAAGTTACGGATGTTTGAAAAAAAAATCAAACAAACAAATAAACAACACCAAACCTGAAGGAAGCGGAATAAACCGAAAACATGCGCGCGTCCCTTTTGAAAGGGTATTCTTGTCCGTCTGAAATTATTTATCATTTTTACAACTAAAAAAGAGAATGTGTCCTATTTATTTATTTTGTAATTTTTTTTTATTTTGTCATTTTCCCTCCATCTCTCTCGGTCATCTAAATATTCAACATAACTTTTTCTCAAAAAAAAAATGTATTCAACATAACTTATGGCCACTGACTAAGAGTATCTCCAGTCATGGAGCTTTTAAAAGCTCTATTGCAATGCCACGTCATCACTCTATAAACCTTTTCTCTACAATATATAAACCTTTTAAAATTTTTTATAGCATGGACCCACTACACAAAAATATTTTTTTTACTACACATAAACCCTTTTAAAAAAAAAATCCTACTTGGCATGTGATGAACCGGTTCATCTGCCAAAAGCTTTTGCTTAGCTGGAAGGAACACAATGGTGTAAAGCTTTTCCTAAAGCTTTATATTTTTTTATAAAGCTTTTTGAATGAGGCATTGTAGATACTCTAAGGGATTATGACCATTAATGGCCAACAGGATTATCTCCAACAGGAATTTGGTATAAAAGAGGCGCATGTTTTCGTAGGGTGGTAAGAGTGGAATTGCGATCCTCTGCCGTGTTCCTCTCTGCCGTGTTGTGCTGTGAGTTCGAAACGGTGTTATTTCGGGCCGAAGTGACGCCGTTTTAATTGTGTGTTTTTTTTTAAAGGTCGGAACAAACGGCGTCGTTTCGGACCGAAACGACGCCGTTTTGCGTCACAGCACGGGCTGCTGTGCCCATTTCACAACAGAGGATCGGGGTCCGGTAAGAGTGACCACAATGGTGATCCCTATTACCCTCTTCATTTATCTTATTTTTCGTTCCAGAATCACTTTTCAACACCCTATAAAACAACTCACTCCAATAAGTACTCCCTATATAATTCTCCAAAACTACTTTCTCTCACACTCAACTAATTAATTTAACTACCAACATATATTCCTCTTTTTTTTTATATTTCTTTTTACAGAAATTGGAATGATTTTATACTTACGAGGTAAAATTTTAATACTAACATTCTTGTCCAGAAACAAATATCGTATCCATTTATAAAGAAAATATCGTACGTTATTTTCGAAATAAAAAAATAATGTTTGGAGATATTATTTTTTCTTCAAATAATACTATTTGCATGAATGCAATATAATTCTTTGAATGACTATATTTTCTTTTTCTTGGGAGCTAGAATGAAAGTTTTTTTTTCGGCTGCTGAAATGAATTTACATAGTTCCTGGAAAGAGAAATTGTAACAGTTCAAATTAGAAGACCCTTTATTTTTTAAGGGAACCTTAGTTAAAATTGGGGATAGGGAGTTGGTTTGGGGTGCCATTGTAGAGCTAAATGTTGAGTATCCACTCTATAGCAGATTTATGGGGGTTTTAAAATGGCCCATTGTGGTCACTCTAAGGTTTCAAGACACCAATTTGATGACCGAAACATTGACAGGACTATTATCTATCGTTTATTCTCTCACGCTAATGTTTCGAACACCATATATATGTCTCGAAATCCCATATCCACATTGTTTAGGGTAGTGTCATGTGATCCTACCGATATTCGGGAATATACTTGTAGTGGTATTATAAAGATGTAATTTTGATGTTAAAAAAATACGTATAAAAAACATATGTGGCCACTCAGAATTGAGATTTTTTTTTATTTATAACTATATTTTTATTGTTAAATAAATATAAATACCGTCGTAAATCTATTTTCCGGATCCGCCAATCCCCCCATACCCCCCTCCCATTGCATGCACGTTTAGTCCTTCTACTCGATAAAAATAAATAAATGAAAGAAGATAGAGTCCCAGAGAACACCCACACAAAATTATTTGTAACATACATTAACATAATAGTAAAAATCTAAATACCCAAAAAGAAAAAAACCAATCGCCTTTAAACATGGGCGGCTCCAGGAATTCGGTGACACGGGTCAGAGATCGAGAGCGATACATCATATTACAATTTTATAAATATTAATTCTAGAACCAAAGAGTGATTACAGGTCAGATATCAATATTTAATAAAATTAGAGGGTCCAGTTGATAGTAATTAGTGTATAAATTTTTTTTAAGGGAACCAACCAATTTTATTAAGGCATATCCGCAAACAAGGCAGAGATTACATCAAAAGGCGGATTAGTACCCCAAGAAATAGACCCCTCAGTCGCGACACCATGTCTGGCAAGAAGGTGCACGGGGACATTGTTACATATTATGCATTGAGATGTAATAGAAGAAGTTAAATGTTCTATTTGTAATAGCTGCAGTCTGTTTTTGATATAATTGGGCTTTTTGTATAGCTGGGCCTGGCCACCCAAAAATATAAATAGGGTTTTATGTTGACTTTGTCAAAATAAGAAAATTCATCAGATTTTTACCCATTTTCTTTCCCCTTTCTTCTCAGAAGGTCGAAACCCTAGTTCATATTACAGAAAGTGGATCAATTCCACTTTCTTCATGGTATCAGAGAGTTTAGTTTCATAGTACGAAGCTTCGATCCGTTTTTTTTCTTTATTTTATTAAGAGATTAGCTTCGCTGTTGTTTATTTGAGATCGACAATGGCGGAAGATAGGCAGAACAGAGGAATCGGAGACTTGGAGGCTTCGAGTCCATACTATCTCCATCCGAGCGAAAGTCCAGCTCTAATCCTTGCGGATCCACCATTGGACGGGAAGAACTATCATTCCTGGAGCAGAGCAATGCGTATGGGTCTGATTATGAAGAACAAGCTAGGGTTCATAGACGGAACCATCCCCAAACCGACAAATGACCAAAGGTTGCGTTCACGCTGGGAACAATGTGATATGACTGTGACAGCATGGATTATAAGGTCAGTGACTCAACCGATTGCGAAGACAGTGCTTTGGATGAATTCGGCACATGAAGTCTGGGAGGAGCTTCAAATGAGGTATTCAAAGATGAATTGCTTTCGTCTTTCAGATTTGTTTGAGGAATTCAATCGAATTACCCAAGGTAACCTCTCAGTTACTGAGTATTTTGAAAAGCTGAAAACCGTTTGGGGTGAAATTATGGTGCTGAGGCCAATTCCATCATGTGAATGCGAAGTCCAATGTACTTGCCAAGTCATTCCTACATTCATAGGTTACATCGAATCTGAGTATGTCATAAGATTTATGAGAGGCTTGAATGATAGTTTTACACAGGTAAGGTCACAGGTCTTCTTACAGAAACCTTTACCAAATATTACTGAGGCTTTTGCTATGGCAATACAATTTGAAAGCCAAATGGAATACACTGCAAGTCATCCTCAGAATGGACAATCAGTGATTTTTGCAAATAAATCAAACACAGAATATACTAGAAACAGGACATTTGGTGGATCTGGATATGATAAAACTCAATCAAAATGGGAAGGCAACCAAAGGAATGGTGCAGGAAAGAAAGTGCAATGCTCTTTCTGTGGATACAATGGGCATACCATAAAAGGCTGTTACAAGAAGATTGGGTATCCTCCTGGCTGGAAAACAAGAAAAAGGATTAATCTGGTTGAAGGTGAGAGCAGTTCAAGGTCAGAAGATACTAAAGTTTCTGGTGCAGGATTTAACTTGAGCTCAGAGCAAATTCAGAAGTTAACCAAGTTGTTAGATAAAATGAACTTTGAAGAAGGAGCTGAGCACAATGTGAATCAAGCCAGTGTTCTAAATGCAAGGTTCAATCAGAATGATCATGAATTTCAAGGTGAGAGTCAAAGTACTTGGATACTAGACTCAGAAGCAACAGATCATGTAACATGGTCAATTGATTGTTTTGATAAAGTAAGGAAAGTACAAGGAGTGATGGTAACTTTACCCAATGGGACATCTGTTAGTGTATCACACATAGGAACAATAAGATTGACTGATAAACTGGTGTTGGAGGAAGTTCTATGTGTACCAAGTTTTCATTACAACCTGATTTCTTTGGGAAAATTGACTAGAGACAGAAACCTTTGTGTGGTATTTTATGATGAACTGTGTTATGTACAGGACAAAGACACTGGGCAGATGATTGGTATAGCTAAGAAGAAGGCTGGACTTTACCTGCTGGAATGTTGCAACAAGGCTAAACTGGAAGAGAAGAGTGAGAAGACTGTTTGTAATAGTTCTGTTTTTCATATGTCCCCTAATAAAGACCTCTTATGGCATATGAGGTTAGGACATACGTCTCATCAAAGGATGAGTATTGTAAAGAAACATTTCAAGGAAGTGATTGTCCCTGAAAGCATTTGTTATGTGTGTCCTCAAGCTAGAATGAAGAGATTGTCATTCCCTTTGAGTAAGACTTCTGTGAATGAATGTATTGATCTTGTACACATGGATTTGTGGGGGCCTTATAGACATTTAACAGTGCATGGACAATGATACTTCATGACTGTGGTGGATGATTTTAGCCGTTTTACTTGGGTTTTTCTGTTGAAATCTAAAGCTGAAGTAAGACCATTGATACAAGGCTTTTGTAGTTATGTTTGCACTCAGTTTAAGGGGCAAATTAAAGTATTAAGGACAGATAATGGAGCTGAGTTCAAATGGCCAGAATTTTACACAGAAAAAGGCATAGTGCATCAGGAGAGCTGTGTATCCACACCACAACAAAATGGAGTTGTGGAGAGGAAGCACCAACATATCCTCAACACAGCTAGAGCCTTGAAGTTCCAAGCCAACTTACCTATAATATATTGGGGCTACTGCATTTTACATGCGGTTAGATTGATAAACCTGACACCTTCACCCCTTTTAGGAGATTCCACACCTTATCAAAAGCTACACAACCAGACCCCAGATTTTAAACATTTAAAAACCTTTGGATGCCTGGTGTTTGCTTCAACCTTAACAAGAGACCGCAGCAAATTTGATCCTAGAGCAAGAGTTTGTATTAATCTAGGGATATCAGATACAACTAAAGGATACATCCTACTTGATTTCACCACTAGAGAAATTTTTTTGTCAAGAGATACAGTGTTTCATGAATTTACTTTCCCCTTTCATGATAAAACTCATAATAGAGTTCTCCCTGACAGAGTTTCTTTACCTGTTGTGCATGATTTTGATGATATAGGTTTTCTTGGGCATGATGATGTTGAACCAGCAGGAACTGAACAGGAACTTCATGCCTCTCCAAACGAAGAGTCACTTCAATAGCCTGTACAAACTCCTGAAGCACCTTTAATGCAGAGACCAGCACGTGCTCGAAGACCACCTTCACATCTGCAAGATTTTGTCTGTGCTCAAACCCAAAAACGTAAATCTCCTTATGTGCTGGATAATGTTCTTGCCTGCACACAATTGTCCACAACAGCTTCATCATTTGTGGGTGCAATTGGAAAAATTCAAGAACCTCAAACATATAATCAGGCTGTTCTTTCTCCTGAATGGCAAGAAGCCATGAAAAAGGAAATAGAAGCATTGGAAGCAACTCAGACCTGGGACATTGTCGACTTGCCCCCAAACAAGAAACCCATAGGCTGCAAATGAGTCTATAGAGTGAAATACAATACAGATAGCACAGTAGAACACTACAAAGCACGACTGATAGCAAAAGGGTACACCCAAACCCAAGGAATCGATTATGAAGAAACGTTTTCACCAGTAGCTAAAGTGACCACAATTCGAAGCTTATTGGCTTTGGCTGTTGCAAAGGGCTGGTTTCTTCATCAACTAGACGTCAACAACGCTTTTCTCCATGGTGATCTTAATGAGGAGGTATACATGAAATTGCCTCCAGGTTTCAATGCTGCTAGCTCAAAAAAGGTCTATCGTTTAAAGAAATCGCTCTACGGTTTGAAGCAAGCAAGCCGGCAATGGAATCATAAACTCAGCAATGCATTAACAGACCTCGGATATGTACAGTCACAGTATGTTTACAAAGAAAAATGGAGGTGAGCTTTTAATAGCTTTAGCATATGTAGATGACATCGTTTTAGCTGGAAATAGCATGTCTTTAATCACTGAGCTGAAAACCCACCTTCATCAATTGTTTAAAATCAAGGACCTTGGAGAACTTAAATTCTTTATGGGCCTGGAAATTTCAAGATCCACTGCTGGTATGGTTATATCACAACGCAAATATGCATTATCCCTCCTTGAAGAGTTTGACATGCTGGATTGCAAACCAGCCAAGACACCGATGAAATCCAAGACATCCCTTTTTGCTGGCGATTCTGAATTACTGTCTGACAACACGTTATACAGGAGCTTAGTTGGCAAATTGCTTTATTTGACAATCACAAGACCGGACATCAGTTTCGCAACACAACAGCTTAGCCAGTTTTTGTCCAACCCAACTGTTCATCACTTTCATGTTGCACAACAAGTACTTAGATATATCAAATCTGCTCCAGGTAAAGGCCTGTTCTATCCAGTACATAACCCTCTTACTTTAATTGCGTTTAGTGACTCTGATTGGGGAACGTACAAAGACACTAAAAGGAGTGTCACTGGATATTGCATGTTCATTGGTGAGGCTCTTGTTTCCTGGAAAACCAAGAAGCAAACTACGGTCTCCAGGAGTTCTACTGAAGCGGAATATAGATCATTGGCGTCAGCATCTTGTGAAATACAATGGTTGTGTTACTTAGCACTGGATTTTGGATTTCCTTATTCTACTCCAATTCCTCTATACTGTGACAACATTAGTGCTATCAACCTTGCCAAAAATCCAGTCTTTCACGAGCGTACAAAACACATCGAAATTGATTGCCACATCATCCGAGAAAGAGTTCAAGATGGCCTTGTGAAGCTAATCTCCATTCCGACTCTCTACCAACTTGCAGATATTTTCACTAAGCCCCTAGACAGTCCTCTTTTCCACTCATTGCTGGCCTGTTTACAATTGAAAGATATTTACTGCTCCCCAAGTCCTTTTTGAGGGGGGGTGTTACATATTATGCATTGAGATGTAATAGAAGAAGTTAAATGTTCTATTTGTAATAGCTGCAGTCTGTTTTTGATATAATTGGGCTTTTTGTATAGCTGGGTCTGGCCACCCAAACATATAAATAGGGTTTTATGTTGACTTTGTCAAAATAAGAAAATTCATCAGATTTTTACCCCTTTTCTTTCCCCTTTATTCTCAGAAGGTCGAAACCGTAGTTCATATTACAGAAAGTGGATCAATTCCACTTTCTTCAGACATTACCAGTATGTTTAACAAAAGAAAAACGATATAAAGCAAAAGAAGTTGAAGCCGAGAGACAGTCACAAACTAGGCAGCCCAAAACCGACAGGTCTTCCGTCGGGCGAGATAAGGCCTGAATGCAAGATAAGCAGTCACTCTCGAAGATTATAGACGATAGGCACAATCGGGCAGCCTCTACAAGCGCAAATAAGATTGCACGTATCTCCAAAAGTTCCAGGGTATCACCCAGGTCTATGCGGAAGGAGAAGGCTGCCACAATAGACCCCGCAGAGTCTCTAAAGATCAGGCCGATACCCGAACCAGAGTTCGCATCCATATTACACTTCCATGTCCCCGAGGGTGGCGGTGCCCAAACATCCGGGTGCGAAGTCCTCTCTAACTCAACATTAGCGCCACTCATCACATGCCTATATTCCAACGCCGCTGCTGAAGAAGCCGAGACAACACGAGAGACATAGACATGCGTACCCTCAAAAACCGCACTACACCTTCCAGAGATTCCACAGTGTCATACAGAATTCAGACATCTCCTCTACAGTGTATTTTTTTTTTTTAAATAGTGTAAAATATACCTAGATTTTTTTAAATTAAGGGGATCAATTGACCCAAATGGCTTTACATAAAGCCGCCCCTGCCTTTGAATCAATTTTTTTTTCACATTTTCCTTGTATTAATTATTTCGGCAAAAGTTTTATCGCCTGCAGGTAAGGAGCTCATGACCAAATCAGTGTCGCAAGCTATTCCTACTTTTATCATGCAATGCTTCAAGGTCCCGGTTACGTTAGCTGGAACGCTATATTCGGGGATTTTTCTGGGGAGACTCTAAGGATAAACAAAATATACATTGACGAAGTTAGGATGTATGCTGTCTGCCGAAGCACTTGGGTTGCTTAGGCTTTCGTGATCTTAAGGCTTTCAATCTGGCCTTGTTGGCAAAATAGACCTGGCGTCACGGCCCTCGTCGGTCGGGTTCTTAATGCTAAGTAACACCCAGGCATGACAGTTATTGCGGCAGGTTTGGGGTGTCGCCTCTCTTTTCTTTGGCGAAGTTTGTTGCAGGGGCGGGGACTTGTTGTTATCCGGGCTGCGATGGCGTATATGTGATGGTCACTCGGTCTTTGTTTTTCATGATGTGTGGGTTTCTCAACCTCCATCTTTCCATATCTCGCACGCCCCATCCGGCATCCGCTGCCGACGAACTTGCAAGTCCATGATCTCTTGTCGGCTGAGGGTCGGTAGTGGAATCTCCCTCTGATCCATCAAGCTTTCCATCCCTGGGAGATTGGTGCGATACTTCAGACTCCTATTGCTGGGCCTTCTCACCCGGATAAACATATCTGGCATTATGATCGAAAGGGGCGCTACACGGTCAAGTCAGGGTATTTCTTAGCTCTGAGCATACGTGGAGGACTGTACTCGGAGTCAGTGGATCATCATCTACTGGGCCAGATAGGGTTTGGCGCGATTTTTGGCGGGTCACTGTTCTGCCACGTGTGCAACACTTCTTTGGAGATGCTTACAGGGGTGCTTGCCGATTGGGGAAAATCTGCTTAAGTGACAACTTGGAGATGGTGTTTGTCTGGCATGCGGTCGAGAATCTATGTTCCATGTCTTATTTGATTGTGACTATGCCAGGGAAATCTGGAGGGCATCGTCGTTTGGGAATTGGGTTGATCTGCAATCATCTGGTTTTAGAGAATTTTTTGGGGGTCTCGTAATGCAGCTTTCAGAAGAGGAGATGTCTGAGTTCTGCATGACTTTATGGAACCTCTGGAAAGCGCGCTGCAGTGCGGTCTTTGAGGGTACGTCGGTTTATGTCTCCTGAGTTGTCTCGACTTCCATATCAGCGGCGGCAGAGTATACCCAGGCTTTAGCACACTCTCAGCCTGAGGCTGAGGGGACTCATCACCTAGTTGTTTGGAGTCCTCCGCCCTTAGAGTCCTGAAAATGTAATTCAGACGCCTCCGTGACGGACGCAGGCTCGGGTATTGGGTTGATTTTCAGGGATTCGGTGGGGTCTATTGTAGCGGCTTTTTCTTTCCATATTGACCCGGGTGACACGCCAGAGTTGCTGGAGATGTGCGCGATTGCTTCAGCTTTGGCAGAGGCAGGTCGGCTGGGTCTCGCTTCTATGATCTTTGAGAGCGACTGCTTACCGTGCATCCAGGCCTTATCTCATCCGTCAGAAGACTTGTCTATCTTTGGTTGCTTAGCTCGTGATTGTGTTTTAGCTTCGGCTTCTTTTGCGTTCTGTCAGTTTACTTTTGTTAAACGTTCTGGTAATATCCGGCTCACCTTTTAGCTAGACATGATGTTGTGGTTGTGGATGCTATTTCTTGGGGTGTTCTTTCCCCACATGAGGTAATTTCCGCTTCTTTAATGAATTTGATTCAATAAATTTTTTTTTTTTTTTTTTTTTTTTTTTTTGGGACATTGAATCGATCTGTGCCTCTACCATCATGCACACATCACAACCTTGTATTTCTCCACAACCTCCTTTGTCCCTTCGGCCTCATGAATGGTTAGAGGGATGATGAGATGGAAAATAAACGCAATTATTTAGAATTAGTCTGGATGCTTTAATTTCAAAAAAATCACGAAATTTCCTAAAACAATAATAAAAAAATAAAAAGAACTATTCACAAAAAGAAAATGATTCCTTAAAAAAATAAAAAGGGGTCAAGAGCCACATAACATAAAACTACCTGGGATGCAGGGAACAAATATTATTGCGTCAAACAGCAAAATATTGATTCATGAGCCCCAAAGGGCGACACCGCGGAAGGATTTTTGACAAGCCCATTGGCCTCATAGATATTATATGTTTAAGTTTAGGAGGAACGAGAGGAGAAGAAGATAAATATTTCATCAATTAGAAAAAATGATAGTTTTTTGAAACATTTACATAAATGACAAAAAATAAATATTTATTTTTTAATTTTCTGGCCAATATTTTTAAAACAAAAAAAAACCAACACATTTTCAGTCTTATCTATCTTTTGAAACACTCATATCTCTCGATTTAGAACTCTAAATTTGAAAATTCTTTCATCAATTTTTTTTATTATTTTTTCATGTTTTTTTATTTTGAGACCACATTCAACATATTTCGATGTGATTTCAGAAAATCTGCTGTCGAAATTCACTATTGTTCGAAATTCACTGTCGATATTCATTGATTTTCAGGATTCACTGAGTGAATTTCGATAGTAAATCTCATGAAAAACGATGTAATTAAATCGAACCAAGTCTCAAAACAAAGAGCATCAAAAAGATTCAGTGAAATTTTTATCGCGTTTGAATCTCTAGATCAAAAGATATGAGTATTTGAAAATGGGGAAGAAAGAGAAAAAAAATAAAAAATTCAGCAACAGCGTCCTAGCTAGCATCGGATTTTTTTTGATATATTTTTTTTACATTTTTTTTTTGTTGTCTTTTTGGCTATAAAAATTATAGAAGTTATCATTCTACCAATAAAAAAATATGTGGCTGTCATGTTACTAAAAAATATTCAAAAACTGTCATTATCTCTAATTCTGCATAAAGTTAAACCACGTATATTGAGAAAAAAAATATAATAAAATAATGATTTAAAAGGTTATCTCATAAAAGGTTATACCAAAATGTATAGATATGATCGTATACAAATTATCTCAACATAATATTTTTGTTTTTTAAATAATGGTTTGGATAGGGTGATCGTATTGATGAATCAGAATACTTATTTAGAACAAAGCATTTATTCGTATTTTTTTAATTTAATAGCTCGTCTGAATTGATGAAATGATAAAATATAATGAATCTGATGGAATGGAATGAAATGAAATGATATTATTCTATTCCTGTATTTGGTAGACAATGAAATAGAATCATTTTTATTCCATAACATTTTCAATGGAATGAAAACCATTCATTTCTTCAAAAAGAAAAACCAATCATTTTCATTCCATTAAAATCAAAACAAATTACATTGTTATGTTTTCAAACATGTTAAATCGATGAAATGGGATGGAAAAAAAAAACATTTTTTTTTCCATTGCATTTCATCAATCCAAAGGAATAATAAAAAGTAGTATAAATTATTCAAGACGAGTACTATTGACACCATAATTTTTTTTGACAAGATCGGCACCATAATTTTTCTACTGACATTTTTTTTTTCTTTTTCCTTTCATTTATTTCATCACACCACTAAATCATTTTTTGGCATCACGTTACGCGCGTCGGTGTCACTGACGATTTTTTTTTTCAGTTCACAACGTCAGTGAGACTGACGTTTTACAACAATGACACATTTATAACTGTAAAACCAATGTCACTGACGTTGGGATTGAAAACCAACGTCATTTCCAATGACGCCAGATTATTAAACCAAGCGTCGATCTTCACTGACGTTATCTTTGTTCAAAATAATAAAAATATTTAATGCGGTGCAGAGAATGATTTATAAAGTGTCGAAAGTAATCGTGATACTGGAAGTATTTTCGTAGTGTCGATAGAATCCGACATTATTTTTTTTTTTTAGAATTATTGAACACTTTTGTAGATAATTTAAAGTAAATAAATCATATCTACTAGTAGTATATTAGTAGAGGTTTAGTAATTCAGCAAAAGAGAAAGAAAACTCAACAACCACCACAGTTACCCACCTGCACTTCTTTTGGTCAGCGATCTACTGCTCCGTGATCTCTTCAGATCAATCGGCGATGACTTCCATTTCGAGACTACCGTCGGCGAGGCCTTCGAGCTCGTTGACCTCTTCTCCTATCGGAGGAACTCGATCTTTGCTCTCACCTCAATGCTTAAACCTTCCGAAGGACTCCTTTGGTGCCTCCCGGTCCTCATTTCCGAACATGTCTGTGAGGTTTAATCATGCCCTCAGGCCTGTTTCCTTGACGTATGTAACCTACTCTTCTCTTTATTTAGTTTTCATTTCTTATTTTCCC
Organism: Gentiana macrophylla; assembly: GCA_026214975.1. Lineage (NCBI taxonomy): Eukaryota > Viridiplantae > Streptophyta > Magnoliopsida > Gentianales > Gentianaceae > Gentiana > Gentiana macrophylla. The sequence continues at coordinate 79,578,825 of CM047815.1, forward strand.
AATTAACAACTCTTAATTGTTTTTGTGAATGCTTAAGAGAATGTTTGTTTATAATTTGACCATCATCATCCTTTTCTGGATGATTCTATATTAGGGCAATGATCTATGTTTTAAGTTTTCTTTAGACACCTTTTTCCTTATTTTCTTGGTGATGCTGTAACGCTCGGGCCTAGCGAGGCATAATTGGATCTAGTGACTACTTAGACATAGTCATGGTTTGGCTTAAAATGGTTAATACAAGCTATCAAGTTCATTATGCTTCTTGGTAATGTTTTCGCACTTTTCCATGGTGGGCGTCCTCGTCATTATGTGGAGAGGATTCTAGAGGTGGCCCCCAAAGTCCCTCACTTTGTTGCACTTGGTTCTATCTGATAATCGATCTATCTATCACACTTTGTTCTATCTGATAGTCGTTCCATGTGATAGTCGGCTTTAATACCACCTATAATCACTGCCACGATTTTGATGGAATTGTAATTCGTTATGCTTTTATGCTTGGTTGTATTGTTTTATTGAAGGCACCTCATTTTAAGCTGAGTAGACTCTTGATGATGCACCAAATATTTGACTTGATTATAGAAACTCTAATGGCCAATCAGATAGATGGAGTCTATTCGGATGCAGAAGCCACCAACTAAATGGAGTTGTTAAATTCCTTAAAGTCGATCATTGTAATTGCCTTCATCTATATTTTCAAAAGAAATTAGAACTGCTCCCTCTGCACTTTGTGTACCCTGCAAAACAATTTGTAATCCAAGAAATTCGAATAATTGAACATCTTTTTATGTTAGTATTTTGAAAATATACGTGCTAGGGCTATATTGAAGTTCGCAGTTTGTGACAAAAAAATATGTTTGCCCATCCTTGCCATCTCGCTCTATTCATGTTTGGGGGTTTCATGTAATTCAAGATTTGTACTTGCTAGAATTCTGTATAATTTCCTACTTAAAATAGAAAATAAAAAAATAAAAAAATCGTAGTATTTCTCAGTTTGCAAAACAAGAAAAATGTTGAATGGTCAGTATGCTTTCTTACGATATAGAGGGAAAATGATAAAAGAGAAGAAGACTGGAGAAAGAAAGTGAGAATATGTCAATAGACGGAGTCTATATACGCATCTATTTTTAGATGACTATGTGAAAGATGTCTAATATTTTGAAATTTATTTTGAAGTTACTACAATGATGTGATAAAAAATACTATCTAAAATGAATGACTTGGTTACATATGACATCTATTTTAAACCCGGTACAACTCCCATAAAACTACAAGGATTGTGTTCAATGTCACATCAGACCGTTGTTTTGCACTAATAGATTTGTTTCAGTGTCAGATGTGCCCAAGTTGATGGCAACGGAAGCCCTGTCAGCCGGACAACGCTTCATGAGCTCTATGAGAAGCAGGGTCAAAGTCCCTGGTACGATAATCTATGCCGCCCTGTTACTGATCTGCTGCCCTTGATTCAAAGTGGTGTGAGAGGTGTAACCAGCAATCCAGCGGTATATTTTCCACACATTCACTTGCAAGATCATTAGTTCTTTTCAAAAAACACACACACAAAAAAAAGACCACTGTTTTTGTTATTTACTCATGAGTCGTTACCTCATAGTTTGTGTATTTTATTGTTCATTACAGATATTCCAAAAGGCTATTTCAGGCTCTGATGCCTACAATGACCAGTTCAGGTATTTGTTATTCCTTTTCGTGTATTAGTCTTGAGCTGTTTCCTTGTATGCTTCTGGTTCATGACATAGTCTCTAAGTCTCTTGTTCTTTGTTTCCTTCTTTGAAATGCCTATTTACTAGCAAAAGTCTGACATTTGGCTTCTATTGTCTCTTGCATTTGTCATGCATCTTTCCACCCCCACTATCCTGACAGTTGCCGAGTTATTGGCCTTACTTTTTCACGGCAACTTACAGAGTCTAACTAACCTCCTCACAGAGAACTTGTCCAAGCTGGAAAAGACATAGAAAGTGCATACTGGGAACTTGTGCTGAAGGATATTCAAGACGCATGCAAACTCTTTGAATCAATTTATGATCAAACAGATGGTGGTGATGGGTATGTTTCTGTTGAAGTTTCGCCCGGGCTTGCCGATGATACTCAAGGGACCATTGATGCTGCAAAATGGCTTCACAAAAGAGTTGACCGCCGCAATGTGTACATTAAAATTCCTGCTACAGCTCCATGCGTTCCTTCCATCAAGGAAGTGATTGCATCAGGAATAAGTGTGAACGTCACTGTAAGTGGACCTTATATCTGCCTTATTTTTATGTATACATGGTAGATAAACGTTCAAAGGAATATAGAATAGTTGCCTCACCATTGTAGGATTGGAAGTCAGGCGCTCATTAATCATTATGGAGGGTGATTTTGTAATATGTTGATGCATGAGAAATTTAGGCAGATGATGTAGTTGGTTATAAGTATGCGAGTGTCTTTATAGTTGATAGATAAAAGATATCGGTTGGTTTTTGACATAATTGATGGAAAGCTTGTTGAAGTGTTGAATTTTTATATTATCCCAATTCCCAATCACGCTCCTTCCTGTTGACTCGTGATTGTAGTGGGGATGGTAATTCATGATGACCATGTAACTAAACTACCCCGCTAACGATGCCATCTATGTGTGTTATTTATTTGTGTTGTCCATATGTGGGGTCCCTATATTTGCGTTGTGCGCCATATATTGGCTTGGGGCTTTCTTATATGCTTTTACGCCCTTTGTTGATTACCCTCTTTGTCTTGCATATCCTCACTTGATGGGCGTCTTAAAGTCTATAAATTTCTCAATTACACTTTTTCCTTAACTTAAGATTTTGGTTGAGATGGCAATCAAGAAAACTAAATTGGACTACTCTCCCCTTTTGGGCATGTCATTGTAATGATTTGCTTTTTTCTCTTCACGTATAAACTTTTGTTCATCTTCATTAACCTTTTTATTTCCTGGGGATGGGCAGCTTATATTCTCTCTTGCAAGATATGAGGCAGTTATTGATGCTTACCTGGACGGCCTCGAGGCCTCAGGCCTGAATGATTTATCTAAGGTCACCAGTGTTGCTTCCTTCTTTGTTAGCCGAGTAGACACTCTAGTTGACAAGTTGCTTGAGAAGATTGGAACCCCAGAGGCTCTTGATCTCCGTGGAAAGGTAAATAATTAACTTGATTTAAAAAATAAAAATAAAAACTTTATGGAGCATTGGAAACTTTTAGTTCAAAATCTTTTAATCCTCGTTTGATGTACCTCTCCTTGTTAGGCCGCAAATGCTCAAGCAGCACTAGCATACAAACTCTACAAGAAAAAGTTCTCTGGGCCAAGGTGGGAGAATCTGGTTAAAAAAGGTGCCAAGAAACAGAGGCTTCTCTGGGCATCAACCAGCGTCAAGAATCCAGCATATCCAGATACATTATATGTGGCTCCTCTTATTGGACCTGACACGGTAAGCTTTCTTTACTTCATTTACTTGTAGTTGTTGCTCCTCCAGAAAGTGATACTTGTAAGTTGAGATCTAGAGAGAGAAAGCTAGGCATTATTGTTGCTAAAAAGGTATATCCTTGGTTAAAAAAACGTAGGTTTCCACCATGCCTGATCAAGCTCTACAAGCATTTTTAGACCATGGTGCTGTGGCAAGAACAATAGACTCAAATGTGTCAGAAGCAGAGGGAATCTACAGCGCACTTGAAAAGCTGGGGATAGACTGGTCTTATGTGGGGTCACAATTGGAGTTGGAAGGAGTTGACTCTTTCAAGAAGAGCTTTGACAGCTTGCTAGACAGCCTGCAAGAGAAGGCTAATTCCCTTAAGTTAGTTAGCTTGTAATAATTTACTAGCAGTGTGTGGTGGTTTGATCGAAGAAAGAATAAAGAGGAGATGTTGGGAATTGAATTTTGAAAAAAATGCCTGCTGTTTGTTTTGATGTTTTGTGATTTCTGAGTTGTTGTAATATAAACCTTTTTTGGGATACTTTTAATAAACAAAATATATGTTATATGGGTGAAGGAAGGCTTTGTGGTCATTTGTTTACTTCTTGTTTTATGTGGTGAGTGGTGCACTAGTCTAAGGAGAAAAAAAAAAATTGCTGGCCTTTCATTCCATTCTCCTTATTGATAGAATTTCCTAACTTATCTCCCCATCGTAGACCAATTGAGGTAATGCATTTTCACACAATAATTTCTCATGAAAATAACGTCGGTGTGACGTTATGGATACAAAAGTGTTACTGGTGAGTAACGTAAAGTGTCACTGATGTTTCATTAATGTTAGTGTCAATAGTGGTTTAGGAAGTAAAATGTGGCGTGATGTTATGGTTATATAAGTGTCACCGGTGAGTAACGTAGATGTTTCATTAATGTTAGTGTCAATAGTGGTTTAGGAAGTAAAAAGTGGCGTCAATAGATTCCCTTAAAAAAAATATAATTGGTGGAGAAGTGATTACAGGGACGGAACCAGTAATTGATGATCAGGTGGGCTAATGAATTATATTTATATGATCGGGTTGGCTGAATTAAAACAACTAACTGTGTTTGATTGAATTATGTAAGTTTTTATGTAAAAAAAAAAAAAAAGGGGTGGGCTACGCCCACCTAAGCCAACCCCTAGGTACGTCACTAAGTGATACATGAAATCACTGTGCAAGCATACAAACAAGCCATATGTTTATGATGATTCTTTTGTTGATCCTGGACCACAATGAAATCATTGTGCATGCATACAAACAAGCCATAAATAAACATGGAGAACATTTATTTGCATCACATCGATTCCATCTGTGCATGATAATAAATCAACATTTTGAAATTTGATTGTTCAATTAAAAATTGATTTTTTGAATGTCTCTTATCACTTCGGACCTTTGGAAAGTTGGTTCGTGACTTAGTAATTAACTTTCAAATTATCGATTCAAGTGTAATGCACCTATGTTTTATGCTGTGTAAGATAGATTTAGATCGATTGCAAATAAAATAAGGAGGTTTTATTAACATCATATATTTACTTCCGGTATCACGATTATTTTAAGCACTCAAAAAATTATTTCGAGAACTACGATTATTTTTTTAATGAAAATAATGTTACTTACACTTACATTACTTTTCAAAAATAGCGTCAGCGGCACACTGACGTCAGTGATACTGATGTTATGATCAAAGAATTATCAATGATGAGTAATGTTAGTGCAACATATGTTACTTTTACAAAGTAACATCGGGGACGGTGACCCTAATAGTGTCGTATTGAAAGTAAAAAAGAAAACGTGTGGTATCGAAGTAAAAATAAAAATTATAGTGACGGAAGTAATTAGTTAGGGCACTCCCAGCAGAGGGAGAAATTTTTAGGTAGTGTGTGTGTCTCACGTGAGTACATCACTACGATTCACAATCGAGCCATAGCGATCAGATCGCAGAATTGTTTGTGTGGTGTGTAGTTACGATCCCGTGGCTCACGATTGTCATGTAGTATATGCACTCACGTGAGAGACACACTACCTAAAATTTTCAACAGAGCCCCAAATTTTATCCCTAAAATAATATAAAATAATACATATCCTTATTTTACAACATCTCAATTCAAAAACCTCTACAACAGTATCCCTATCCTTATCCCTATAATATTTAAAATAATATTAAATAATACATATTCTACCTCACAACCCTATTTATATACATTAAATATTTATTATTTCACTCAAAGAAGATCTATCATCCTATATATATTTTTAACAATTAAATATGTTTAGAAGCGGTGAATAATATCCCCACACAATATCACTAAAAATAAATAGGGTAGAGCTCTCTGCTTTGTGAAAATTTATTTGAAAGAAAAACTCTATTTTTATTTTCATTTTAAGAATAAGGCACTGTATAGTGCTTCTGCTGGGACTGCCCTTATAGTAATAGAAATTGTCTTCCCTTAAAATAAAATTAAAAAAAAAAAAAGAGAGAAAAGAAATTGCCTAAAATTTGTGATAAACATAAACATAAAGTTAATTTTGAGCTCAACCCAAAATAACGGTTGAGTCTGTTATCCTATCGTTGCCACAACACCAAAGTATCGACTGTGAAGGAAAAGGAAGGGAAGAGAGCTAAAGAGAAGCAGAGGACCTTTTGGGAGAAGAAAATGGCGTCTGAATCAGCGGTTGGTTTCGCTGCGGGTCTCGTTGCCACTCTTTCTCCAAAGCATTTCTTGCCTCTCCCATTGACATGGAGTCCACGAGTTTGTTTTTACTTTCCGATTATTCCAGCTGATCAGCCATTGACATATTTGCTCTTAACTCATACTCATGTCCTGACTCCTGTGTCTTGTTTCTATTGTTACAGCGGTGGCATATGCCGCATATGATCAACGTAGGATCATCGCCCTTTCCTTTACTCCGGCAGCCTTTAAGAACCGCTTGTTTCTCATCTACTTCGTGCTCTTACGGTAATTGCTGCTTTACTCAATCTTACACATTAATCAAATTTTGTGGAAAATGCGACGCTGATTAGTTAGGCGGGTAGTGTAAGCAAAGACACTTTGAATGTGAAAATGTTCTTAGTACCAACGGTCCAGGGAATAAATTTCAGCTCTCGGGCTGATTTAAAGCATTGGATTTCTTCCCTAGGGTTTCCATGAAATTAAATTCAGCTTTGGGAACTTTTCCTCACCACCTGATATAATACTGCATACTGCAATGTCAAGTAGTTTTAATTATTCCTATACCCGGGGTCTTGAATCCTAAACTGATCGATAATTCTCAACAAATTCGAGCAAGGAATTCCTTTATTCTCCTCTTCTACATCCTATTTATCTGCAATATATGTATAATCAATGTAGCTAGTGTAAGTATACAGGGAATTAGTGAATTGCATCGCACTTTAAACAGGATAGATGAAGAATTCTGTTTATTATCTAGTATTGCACGTAAAAAAAAGGACAGTTCTTTAGTGGTCATATTTTGTGATCATTCAAAGTTGAAATATAGTCTTGGACACCAAAAGTAGTGAGCAACAAAAAGATCTTATGTATGCTTGACTAGATTAACCATGAAAAGTATGGGTTTAGTTGTGCATGAAGAGGTGAAAGATGCATCACAAAAGGCTGCTAGCATTTCCTTTCCCTATGGCATCAGTTTACTGTGCTCATATTTGCCCTTAGGCAAATTTTGATTGTATGCTATCGGACTAATTTCATCTTTATGACTTCTTATCTCTTTGAGAATCTTATTTTACTTGGTTATCTCACTATTATGTACCGTATTTTAGTCTCACCCAGTATTGGCTATTAGCTTAAGCTAGCCTAGAAATTGCTTCTTTTCTGCTTTGTAAGTTATGCTTTTAGATCTTTCTTTTTTGGACTTCCGTAAAGGTGTAATTGTTTCTCAAACACCATCTCAGTTGGAGCTATACAATCTTCTTAACTAGTTCACAAAAAAGTACTTTTTTCCTCAAAAAATAATTGATCCCGTAATTCATCAGCTTATGATGTACTTCGAGTTCCCTGCAATATATAGATCTCCTTTTCCAGCTGGGGAGGGAACAGTTTTGTCTTGTATTATGAATAGACAATATAATGTTTCATTTTAATAGTGAACATAAAAGAGAGCATTAAGGAAAATCCTTCCATGTTGTAGGAATCTGAACTATAAACTGCAAGAAGATTGTACTGAAAAATCAATGTCATGATATTTATTTGCTGCAGTTGCATCTTCGGTTGATGATAGCTTAGTGTGTGGAACACTTCTTGATCGACGGAAAGCTATCATATTTGCCATTGCACAGCTAACCACTACGTACTTGGGTGGAGCTGCCTTAGCATCGCAGTTTGCTGATAGTACTACCTCTTCTCATTCCTTTTTTTTTGTTGATCTTTTTGTTCTTATACATTTTTTCCATTCTCTCTTTAGTGCATCAGCTGTGTCCATTGCATTTGAAAGATTTCAACAGAAAAAGATCATGACGACACATCTATAAAAAAATGAACTAGTTTTTGTACGATAAAGGTGACACATTTGCCTGGAGATATTTATGCAAGCTACAAATACCATAATTTTACTTCTGTTGCCATCATGCCTTGAAGAATTGAAGAAATACTGGCAGGCTAAGGGCAAATTTGTTTTTTGTTCTACACTTTAAGTTGTTGGATGTTATTGCCACTATCCTCCTTTTGCATGGCAAGCTCTTGGTCCTCGCAATTCATTTAGTGCTAAATGCCTGGCTGGTGGAAAGATTATGATGGGAAATTGGAAAATCAGGCGTCGATGTGATATATATTAACAGTGAAACCTCTAGGGCACCTGTATTCTTTGTTTTAGGCTCCCTAATATTAAGTCTTTTTCTTTGCATATTTAGCTGATAGAAATTTGTACTTGTAGCTCTGAAGACTAATTATCAGCTCACTGTTTAAGGATACAGTGCCAGCATTGAAGGGAAAGGACTATGGAAAGACAAAGATGCGATATCCAGACTACACTGAAACCAAATCTGGCTTACAGTACAAGGTCACTGATCATGAAGGGACTTCTTAGTGTATATTTTTCAGTACATCTGTTGGTTTCTAACTCATTAGTGGTAAAGAATGCAGGACCTGCGAGTTGGAAATGGACCTACACCAAGAACAGGAGAGACGGTTGTGGTATGCCAGTGATTTGACTACATCTTTTTTTTTTTAAAAATGGAACTTTCTCCTCAACACCGTGCCGCTCCTTCGCCAGCCTTTTTGTGGCCAATTTTATATATTTTGTTAGCAAATCTGCAAATTGGAGTGATTTTGCCCACAATTTGGAGATTCTTCAAAAAACCTAGGCTTGGGACCAGCAATTTAGTCTCTTATGGACTCCTGTTGCTTCCGTTTAGTGAACAATGTAATAGTTTGAGTTCAGCACAATTTGACAAATACTGAACTGGGATTATCTGTTAGGTTGACTGGGATGGATACACTATTGGGTATTATGGCCGCATATTTGAAGCAAGGAATAAGACAAAAGGTGGTTCCTTTGAGGTATAAAAATATGCTAATCTTGGCTTTTGGTTAAGATTCTGTGTCTCACGTATGTTTACCTGCTTAATGGTTGTTCTTCATCTGCAGGGCGGCGAGAAAGACTTTTTCAAATTTAAAATTGGATCTCAAGAGGTGAGGAATCCTACAATCACAAATTTAATGTGGTCAAACCAGTTGTCAAAACACATTGTTTTTACTTGGTTCAGTCCTTGCTTAGGGTGTGTGTTTTGAATCTCATCAGTTTAATATTAGTTTAGAGACACATTATCAATTTATCAGTGGAAGTTTGCTTCTTCTCTTTTGGGTTGTCAATTTTGCATTAGATGGGTTTCAGTTAGTACATCAGGGAACGGTTTATCAAGGCGCTTTGGCAGGATCTAGCTTTGTTATTTGCATACATATCTATCTTTGATTTCTGAAATGTACAGGTAATACCTGCTTTTGAGGAAGCTGTTTCAGGCATGGCTGTTGGTGGAATCAGAAGGTACGTAGTAGCTCTCATGTCCAAGCAAGGCATGCCTCTGAATTCTGATTGTTTACATCATACAATTGTTGTGCAATAATTGCCCGACCTAGTTATCTATATATATCATCTCATCATCACATATGATTGATCATTCATAACTGTTCTAATAACTTTGAATCCTCTCCATCCAGTGATGCCGGTGATCTGTCCGGTTAGCATTCTGAGCACAAAGCGTACTTTGCTCTAGCAAGGCCAGTACTGTAATCTCTGCCAGACACTAGACAGACAGATCATTGCACCTTGCAGCATCAGCCTGCCTCACCGGAGAGGATCCGGCCTCAAATTACAGTGCATATTGATATTCCTTTACATGTTTGCAGAATCATTGTTCCACCTGATCTAGGATATCCTGAAAATGATTACAACAAGCAAGGTCCAAGGCCAACCACATTCTCGGTAGTTCCTTTTGTCTCGTACTTTTTTTTTGTAGGTGTGTGTCTCTTTATCTCTGGTCATGAATAATGAAGCCTTATTACACGAGGGCGGTTGCAGGGTCAGAGAGCGTTGGATTTTGTGCTCAGGAACCAGGGATTGATAGATAAAACTCTTCTATTCGATATTGAACTTCTTAAGATCGTTCCAAACTGAGGCTTGTTCTTCAATCTTCTGTTCATGACATTGAGCTTCTGAAGACAGTTCCAAGCCGTGGCTTGTTCCATGATTGTCAAAACATATTGGTTAAACTGATAAGTGTGAAGATATTTCAAGGTGTGAACAACACTGTACTTCATTGTATAAAAACAAAGGCAATGATACCGCAAACTTTTTTCGTGTTTGAGCAAGATAAGATTGCCAAATAATTGAAGTAAGTGCATAAGGATGTTGTGTTCATCTTGGAATACAATCATGAAGTTGAAACTATCAAAGATTCCTAAAGATTTACCATCATAAAGACATTCTTGACCAATTGGACAAATCAAGAAAACAACGTTAGCAGTTGCTATAGGAGCTAGCTATGCAAGCAACAATCCAAGGTCGTATACCTAGATGGAAACTAAGTTCTCACTCACGACCCATGTAATAACAAGCTACACCAAGTAAAACGTGTAGAACAATTACTTCATACGGACCACCATTGTTACCTACTTCAAAAACAGAATTCTACAACTTCAAGATTTAAAATAGCAACACACACGTACGTAATAATGGTTGCCAAAAGAAACCTAACAAGATCCATAACATCAAGTAGGTTCATACAAATAAATATCAACTCATGATTTTACACAAGAAAAACACACCATCCATGAACTGTAACCAAATTGGAGACACACACAAACAATGTTATGAGAACAGCAAGGTTTGAGATTATGTAACAACCATGTCAGCAGTGTTGATCAAACTAGTCTTCAATCACAAGCTTTCGGCGCTTGTAACGAACCATGACTTCTCCTTTAACACCCACAACCATGGCATTCCAATCAATCTCTGGAAAAGGTGAGATCAATTCTAGTTCAAAGTTTCGAAGCAAGTGGCTCCATATTGCTTTTATTTGCAAATACGCGAACGGCTCTCCTAGACAACCATGCCTTCCACCTCCAAAAGATATATACGAAAACGCTCCAGCAGCCTTGTCTTCATCTCTCCCTGGAGCAAATCTGTCCGGATCATACGTATCCGGATCCTTGTATATATGTGGGAGCCGGTTCGCAAAGGCAGGTGACGTGGCAACAATATGGCCCTTTGGTATGTCGTATTCTTTTCCTTCCCTCGTAGTGACACTGAAATCGCTATGTGAGCTTCGTAGAAGCATTATTAGTGGAGGGTGCAACCTTAGAGCTTCTTTTATGCAACGATACAAGACTTCCATTTCAGACAAGATATCATGATCAACATTAGTCCCATGTTTTTTCATCAGATTCTTCTGCTCATTCAGTACCTCCGACATGTACTTGTTGTTACAAAGTAGGTAAGAACCTGTCCAAGTGGAAGTGATGGAACTGGTATGCTGGCCAGCGAAAAGAGCAGCAATAAGCAGTCCGGTGACTTCAGACTCGGTCGTCTGGCGTCCATTTTTGTATTTGGAATCCATGAAACATTGCAACACATCGTTCTCTGTTTTCCCACTCTCTCGCCGTGAAGATATGATGTTTGCAAAAATCTCTGATAGCTTCTTACGGGCCTGATCACGACGGCGGTGGGCTGGTATAGGTAGGTATGGAAAGATTACACTGATGGGTAACATACCATTGTCAAGGTCATGGAAAAGAGCAGAGACATCATCAAAGAGCTTGTTCCGAACCTCTTCTCCCAAAAGACATCTACTTGCAGTCAGTATAATTAGATGCTCCAACTCATATTTCAAATCCACTTCTCCAGAATCTCCCCAGTTTGAGAAATAATTCTTCATGAATGAGTCAAAAGTAGAAAGGATTAGTAATGGATATTATCTCTGGTCCGGTGAAGAAGCTAAATCATACTTCAGCAAAAACAAAAAAATTGAACACCACAAGAAAACACTGCAGGACCTGACCGTTTCTACATGCAATCAAGAATAATTATAATAGGGGATTTATTTAATATCAACTAAATGACCCTTGACATTGTGCTGTAAGAACACTTGCACTAGAAATTCACCAGAATCTCTAATCAGATCGGTAAAATACAGAATCTCTGTTCAGATACGTAAAATAGAGATTATTTAAACTGTGTTACTTGTAGCCCATAAAATGCAGAATTTCTATTCAAATTAAGCGTGATATACAACTATAGATTCTAATGTACTTCAGTCTGTGAATAAGATTATCTAAATAGAGGATGTAGTGTTTGAGACTGTAAAATAGAAAATATGTTCTTTTAAAAACACAGAAGCAAGTGTTCAAAGGCAAGATACTATGATTTGCGGCCATAAAATAAAATGCAAGGGGTGAAATCTAACTAGGAGGGATATCCATTTCTAAATTTCTAAGCAGAGGAAAAGAAGAGAACATGAGGGATCTAAACGTCCTCAAAAGGGCATCCAACCATATCCATCAAATTCTAGAAAGATGGAAATGCATGTTCAAGAAGTCAATGGACACTATTTAGCCCTCATAACAATACTTCTTTTGTAGACATCTCTTAAAAAGGCACTCCCCTGCATCTAATCTTTACTCCATGCAATTTCGGAGAACAAGAAGACGAGCTACAAGTAATACAAAGCATGCAAATCCAGCTTAGCAGATTTCATTTCTTTTGGACAATTCCAAAGACTATTAACTTAGTCCAATTTTCCTTCTCATTTCTTTTTCCTAGAAGCAGTTCAAAACCAGGAGCCTAGGCAATTATAACTATCACAAAGCAAGTAATGTTGATAGCTGATCCAAAGAATTAATAAACTGCCAGAAGCAAACTGATTCAAAAAGCCCATTATTGTCAAAGAAGAAATCAAAATGCACTAAATGGTAATATGAGTTGACTTTCAAATGTAGATGAAAAAAGAGGAGAAAATACAGAATTAAAACAAAAGTACCTGGGCTTCCACAACCATCTGGTCAACATAAGCCTTGAGTTTATTAACCCTAAGAGCCTCAGTGAAGAATCTAAACTGCTCTTGCCTGATGCTATAATCAACATCAAAGACAACACCTGGGCCAAAGGTGGGGACATTGAACTGATACACTTCTTGCTGGCTGAGATCCGCCTCAGGGGCCTTGAAGAAATGAGCAGAAACCTCCGGACCGATGAGGAAGGTGATCTTCTTGTGGAGAAGTGGGAGAGTAAAAACACCGCCGAGCTTTGGATACTCGTCTTTCAGCATCAAAACCGGACCTTTTAAGAATCTGATAAGGCCTCCGATGAACGGTGGGCTGACCTTCACCAATGGAGGAAGCCGCTTATGAGATCTGGGATTGATCAATATAGAGATGAGCTTAACGACGGCAAGGGTTACCAGTAGAATGACACCGGCATTCAACAATTTGCTCGAGTTTTCCGTCAGTTCCATTGTTGCAGGGTTTATCCGTCTGTTTTGCTCTCACTCAAGAGAGAAGCAAAAATTATAGTCAAACACTCAATCGAGCACTATAGTTCCTTTTTATAAGGAGAGAGGAAAACGATTAGATTTTTTTTTTTCCAAGGCCGATCATTTGGTCATTAATTTAAAAATAAAAATCTTTAAATGTACCACACAATTTATATTGAGACAACGCAACACACAGTTTTATTAGGGGTGGCGGGCCAGAATGACAAAATAAGATACAAAATGATTGAGAAGGACAAGACGCGTCTGTTACTACATGTTGTCCTTTTTTCCCATTTTAGATTAAAACTGTCATCCACAACCTTTAACCTGTTTTATTAAAATTTGATATTACATCGGTTACCACACTTATTTTTAAGAAAAGAAAAATGATTATTCTACTAAAAACGTTGCGCCTGGAGAAAAATTTATTTTATTTTGAGAACATTTTGATTATTGCTAAAAAAAATTTGTTATATAAACTGGTCTAGGTCCAAATATGGACCTATCGGATGTTAAACTCTGACTATAAAGCTTATGGATGTTAAGGTTTCGAATGTTATACTGTAGCATGTATTGCAAAGCAATCTGAAAAATGTCAAACTACAGAGCCGTGGAATGTTAAGGTCCGACAATGAAGCTGTTGGATGTCAATGTCCGATAGCTCCAGTGTAGGATGTATTGCAGAGTAGTCTGAAAAGGTCCAACCGTGGAGCTGTTAGATGTTAAGGTCCGACTATGAAGCTATTGAGTTGTATTGGAATTATTTTGATGAGAGTGAAATTTTATTTTTAAGCGTAGTGCCTTAGGTATAAATGAAATTTTTGTAGCTAAGCTGTGGTATAAGGAGTAAAGTTAAAAACTAGCGTGATGACTAATTAATATAGCATGTGAAAGTATAGTGCATCTCAGTTTAGGTGTCCAAATAAATTTGACGTTGTGATTTTTTTAGCGAGTAACGTGGTGTTTTTAAAGGCTCCTTTAAAAAATATCTTCTCTTATCATCATTTTATAAATCTTTTTGCTATAAATTTATTTTTCATTATACAAAAAAAAAACTTCTATTCATAGTAAGCGTGGGCAATCACGCCTAGTACATATATTTGAGGCACAGTGCGATCTACGAATTAGGCGTTTTAGTTGAAGTTTTTTTTTGAAAAACATCTTATCGGCGTTTTTAACGTCCAGTAAATCTGAAATTGATTTATTGATAAGCGCAAAAACGCTCTACAAAGTAGTTTTTTAGCGATATTTAAACAAAACCAAATTAAATACATTATCAAACAAAATGATATATAAAATAATATATTCTTTTTAATTTCTATAGTTTTCCAAACAAAAAATTAATAAAACTTGTTTGTATATCTATTTTTTTTTAGTAAAGTAAAATTTTTATTGGGACCTTTTGTTAAATAATTTTTCATAAATATTTTTTGTAATCGCTTGCATACGAGTTGCCGAACGAAATAATGTTATCGCAACGAAACGAGATATGAATTTTCGGATTTTCAAATACATGCATTTTTGAACTAATATGTACTTACCCGTTTGTGTGAGGGTTGCATGCTTCCATCCGGTGAGCGCGATGACAACCTCTGCTTTTCGTCTGAGAGTCACGCCCATTCGTTTGATGGAGTCTTATAGCTATATAAAAGCACAACAAGTATGCTGACGAAAATTCATAAGTTTCGAGCGGCATCATGAGAGAAAAACTTTGAAGCGTCCCGGGTTTGATTCAAACAAGTCATTTGTTTGAATCAAACACTCTCGATTAATATCTGAGAGAGATTTTCGTTTGATCCCTTAATGACAATTCGTGTGGGACGAAACATCTCTTAAAAAATAACGCTTTGCGTGCCTTGGAGTCTTCTACAATTTCTGTCAAATTCTTATTAATCAAAATTTTCCAACACCTTTATCGATTAGAGTAAAAAAAAAAAGTTTTGGCCTTTATCAAAAAAAATTAACATAATATATTAGGTTGGATCGGATTGAATCTACACGGATTTTTTTTTCTTTTAGCGAAACATGTACCGTTGAGCCATCCCAGCACCGTTGGGCTTAAGACGGGCGTCTCTCCGGCCTCACATGAGGGCCGGCCCTGGGCCAATGGGTATACAACTTAAGGTTAAAGGTTGTGAATGACAATTTTAATCTAAAATGGTTGAGAATGACAGTTACTACATCTGTTACTACATTTTTATACATGTGTTACTACATTTTGTCCTTCTCAACCATTTTGTATCTTATCTTGTCCTTCTGGCCTCTGGTCCCTACAACTTATACCCTAATATTTTATGACTTCACAGCGAGAGAATTTTAAAAAAAGTTCGTGTAAAAACATAAAGATGGGGACCGTTCCTATTTAACAGTCGCAATATCAAAAAACACACATAATAAGGAGAGTAGTTAATTAGTGCTTTCACTAAACATCAAAATGACAATAACAACTCTTGAATATAATTAATACAATGTTGTTTTTAATCTCTCATCCCCTAATAAATAAGGATAGATGTAGAAAAATACAATAAATAATGTTTTGGAAATATAACTACGACAACTACGACGGATAAATAGAAACGGAGGCAATAGAAAATTGCAGATGAGGTGGGTTAAGAATCGGTTGTCATAAATTTTCAGGTCTATTACCAATCCTATATATTAATGTCTAAAGAGGCCTTTGTTAATTTCTACACAATTGATTTTAGATCATTAATCAACAATAAACATGAACAAAATATCAATTCACATAATGGTCCTAAAGTTATGATTTCTACTATATTTTACATCTTGAAATTTACCATAAATTAACCAGAGAGTCAGAACATAAAGTTAGAAACTCGGCTTTGTGAGTTTCAAAAGTTTCTATGAAATAAAATTTGTTTAAAAAAGCCCAGGAAAAAAAAAAAAACAAAAAAAAACTAGAGAGTCAGAATTAAGAGAAATTTTAGTTCCATTATATCCCAGAACTAACTATAATAATACTGTGGATATTTCCGGCACGACATTTGCGGACCAAGATCCTCTCAAGTAACTTAAGGGTAAAGTTAGTGTTTTTACATATAATGAACTAAACTACGTAGTTTTGGAAAAAAGTTAATCAATGGCTAGATGTTTTACACTTTTGAGGTGTGTGGTTGGATCATGCATACTTGAGAGAATATTTCCTCAAGTTACTTGAGAGGATCCTATCCCCGACATTTGCGGTCTCAAAACCACTTATGTAGCCCAAATGCTGCATTTTTGGCTTTTACTAAATATCTTACCAATGCATAACACTAAAAACATTGCATATTCCTAGAATCAACACGAAATACAACAAGTACTGCACATGTATTCACATTGAAATCACTTTGAGGTATTGGGTTTGAGTCCCACCGTCCGAGTGTGGGTTTACTGATCTCTAAATACGGTAATTTCGTTTTGTGGGGGAAAAAATTATCACTTAAACATGTAAAATGCTAAAAACTTTGATGAATTGAGTCATTAATTTGATGTGGGACTGAAAGTCTACAACATCTTCTTCCACTAAAGTGAATTGATGTTTTCTTAAAGATTAATACAAGAAATCTTAAATGTCCAAGAATTAAACATGCTTAGAAATGGTAGAACAAGTAAATAATTACTTAGAATTGAAAGAACACTCGAGAACACTGCAGAGATGTTCCAGAATTTGGGAGGATTTAAATTTTGTTTGGAAGTGAAACATAATAGATCAAGTCTATATGGAATTGAAGCTCGTTTAGGTATGATGATACTTATATTGAATCTATATTTAATCGCGTTAATCGCGACTCGCTAATGGTGTAGACCTACACATAAATTTAATTAACTCATTATTCATAATTTAAGAAGCTTATCTTGAACTAATCCAGGAGGAGCATGAAGAAAAATTACACCCAAAGACGCCTCAATTAACTCTAAGCATGATCGATTCACTCGGCGTTTATATGGAAGAATTCATTTGTAAAGAATCTTTATTTCACCGAACCGTCGTATAAAACACATTATTATGATATAATTAGATTCTTTTTTATATGTCTAACTATGTTCAATCTGCTAAAGATCTTGCTACTAGTGTTTCATTCTTTTTTCCGAAACAAGTACTTGGGGCCTGCCATTGATCGTCCTCAAGCACTACTCCTACTTCAAATTTTATGACATGAACTGATCTGCCTGCAAACACATGACAACATTTTTATGTCATATACCAGCAATTATAGGAAGAAAGGAGTATCGGAATCGAGTAACGATACAGACACAACTGTTGTGACACAACGAGTGTAGTGTCACTCATTGTGTAACAACATCGGTTGTGTCTGTATCATTACTTGATCGAAATTACCTTTGTAGAAGCGCCAGTGAACAGGCCGCTTGGTGACAACCGACTTGTAGTACCGAACGTAATCAACCTTCTCCCAGACATTGCAAAGAAATCCATCGAAGATGCGGTGGCCAAGATAATTAGCTCCTTGTACCCAATTTGGCCTAAGGATTCCGAACTGCTGTTGAACCGATGAGCAGGAGTCTGATTTCGAGTTGTAGAAGAAAAAGGTGCCGTTGTTCCATTCCAGCATATATATAGAGCTGCTCACCGACCGGCTAGTTGGTTACTCAAACATATTACTTAAACATATTTTCTTATGTTGTGTATTACATCACTAGCTCTACACATACATATACTACTGCATACTTGGATAAGGAGCTACTCCTAGATCTTATCCTAACAAACTCTCTAGGTGACATTTATATATTAATGCCAAGTGTCACAATACAAATATATTCTTTCATTTCTTTTCAGCCCCTCTCAAACCAATATGAGGCATTGTCACATTGAGTTTGTCTCTAAAACAAGTGAAAGAACTGACTGGTAGTGCTTTGGTGAAGCAGTTAGCTATCTGATCTCCTGTAGGTATGTAGCAGACAACAACCTCCTTACTGATTACTTGATTTCTGATGTAGTGGACATCAACCTCTATATGTTTTGTTCTTGCATAGTACACTGGATTCTGTGAAAGAGAGTTTGACCCTGTGTTGTCACACCACAGTGTTGGAACAACATCTAACTTAAGCTTCATTTCACTGAGTAATTGCTTAATCCACTTAACTTCTGCAGCTAAATTTACTAAGGCCCTGTACTCTGATTCACAACTTGATCTAGCAACCACATCCTGCTTCTTTGAGCTCCAAGAGACTAAGGAATTACCCAAGTACACACAATAACCCCCAGTAGACTTTCTATCTATAGGGCACACTGCCCAGTTAGCATCAGAAAAACCATGTAATTCGAATGAACTAGATGGCCTGAAGATCAATCCCAGATCAAGTGTTCCTGCCACATACCTGAATAGCCTTTTTAGTGCCTGCCAATGAACTATATGAGGTTCCTGCATGAACTGGCTAAGAGTGTTGACGGCAAAAGCAATGTCTGGCCTAGTTAATGTAAGATATTGTAGACCACCAATAGCACTCCTGTGGATTTGACATAGTTTTTCCCTGTTTAGGTAGCAATAACTTTCCAGTCACCATAGGTGTAGGGCATGGCTTTAAATGATCTAACCCCAATCTGTGCAATAGCTGAGAGGCATAATGTGACTGTGTCAAATGCAGTCCATCTTTGTTCCTTGTAACATGCATACCCAAAAAATGTGAAACAGGACCAAGATCCTTCAAGGAAAACTTGGAGTTCAGCATATTAATGAACTTCTAGAGCAATTTTGAAGAGTTTCCTGTTAATAGAATATCATCAACATATACTAAAGCAAACAACACTGCATCAATCTGTTGAAGCATGAACAAAGAAGTATCAGACAATGTTTGAGTGAAACCCCAACTGATCATTTGGTTACTAAGGGCTTCAAACCATGCCCTAGGGGCCCGCTTTAGGCCATATAGGGCCTTTTTAAGTCTGCATATATACCTTGGCTTGCTTGGATCTTTAAATCCATATGGCTGCTCCATAAACACTGGTTCCTGTAAAGGACCATTCAGAAAAGCATTATTTATATCAATTTGATGTATAGGCCAGTTCATTGACACTGCTATGGCTAGAACAATTCTAATGGTGGAGGATTTAGCTACAGGACTGAAAGTCTCTGTAAAATCAATCCCATAGTGTTGACTATAACCTTTAGTAACTAGTCTTGCTTTGTGTTTTAAGAATGTCCCATCTGGTTTAACCTTTAACTTGAACACTCATCTGATCCCAACAATATTCTGTCCAGCACATGGTTTCACTAGGTCCCATGTCTGATTATTCATGAGGGCTTTATACTTTTCTACCATTGCCTCTCTTCATTCTGAGCTCCCTAATGCCTCTGATACATTTGTTGGATCAGTAGGAAAAGGTGCCAAGTTAGTGACTGCAGCTGAGTAAATTTGGGTTTGAAGATACCACTTTTAGATCTAGTTTGCATATGGTGAGGTTGTGGTTGTGAAGGTCGTGATGGCAGTGGTGGTGGTGATGGTAATGGAGATAAATTCTGGGGAAGCAATGGTTGTGATGATGATGGTGAAGGTGAGTTGTGACTTCTAGACGGTGATGATGTATGTGAGCTGATGATATTCTGAGTGCTAGAGTGAGACATGGTTGTGTTTGAAAAATTATGTGACAGGGGTGATGCATTATTATATGAGGGGAATGCATTTTGTGACAATGGTGTACTTGGTACATCATGGAGACATTCAGCAGGTGAATTAACCTGATTTGCAGGAGTTGCAGGAGCAGCAGGTACAGAAGCAGCAACAGTTCTTCTTGAATTAGGGTCTGGCTCATACTGATCATAGGATTACCCCTCTGGATGAGACAGACTGAAGGGTAGGGGATTGGAAAGTGAGGGGCCAACTAGGGTTTGCCTAGAAGGGCCTTGACTAAATCCTTCAGAAAATGGGAACTGAAGTTCATTAAAAACAACACTATTAGAGATGTAGATTTTGCCAGTGGAATCCAGGCATTTATAGCCCTTGTGAATAGGACTGAGACCTAGGTTAACACATTCGGTGGTGTGGTATTGAAACTTAGTGGTTTGAAAGGGTATGAGATAAGGATAGGCAGTACAACCAAAAGTTTTAAATCTGGTGCAGTCAGGTTTGGTATGATACAGGCATTCATATGGTGACTTTAATTTTAGGACAGGAGTTGGAAAAACATTTATAAGGGAAACTGAGGCTTGAAAACTGTGCCACCAAAAGGATAAGGGCATAGGGGCTTGTGCCAGAAGTGTGAGACCAAGTTCTACTATGTGTCTGTGCTTTCTTTCTGCTCTTCCTTGTTGAGCATGATCATGGGGACAAGAATGTCTAAAGTGAATGCCATGTTGGTCAAAGTAAGGTTGGAAAGACCTATACTCACCTCCCTAGTCAGACTGGAGACACTTAATTTTGGAAGAAAACTGAGTTTCAATCATGGTGGAAAACAGGATAAAAGCAGACAAGGCTTTAGACTTAGATTTCAGGGCATATATCCAAGTGAATCTTGTATGGTCATCTAGAAATGGATATAGTAAAGGTGTCCCTCTGTGGATTTTGTGGGGGAAGGTCCCCACAAGTCAGTGTGAACAAGATCAAATGGTGCAGCAGCATGTGAAGGGGATGCAGAATGAGGCAAAAAAAAAGAGATTTGCCAAATTGGCAAGCATCACAAAAAACAAGATTTTCATTAATATTCAAGAGGTGATTACAATCTTTCAAAACCTGATTCAAAATAACACTAGAAGGGTGGCCAAGTCTCCCATGCCACACATTAGGATCACTATCTAGACCGACAGACTTAAGAGACTGAGTATGAGCTTGACTAATATGCACAACTTTGTTGTTGGATTGAAGGGAGGTCTGACATGTCTCAGCATCGATCCAGATTGGCTATCTGATAGAGCCCATCCTTGAGTTGCCCCTTGAGAAGAGCTGTCTCTGTTACATTGTCCTTAACCAAACAGAAGGTAGAATTAAAAAACAATTATATAATTATCAGAAACTAGTTTAGAAAGACGAATAAGATTTCTAGTAATCTGAGAGACATAAATGATTTCAGTGAGAAAGAGTGATGCAGTGGGGGTGTGCAGGGTATTGTGTCCAGCGTGTGCAATCATTAAATTTTCACCACTCCCTACAGTCAATGTATCATTACCATTATAAGGGGTGCTCATATTGAGATTGGCCAAATCTAAGGTGACATGATTAGTAGCACCACTATCTAAATACCAGGCATGATCAGAAACTGAGCTTGGTGTGGCAATGAAAGCTGAATTCTGTCTAGGTCTAGCTTGTTGTTGCACATCCATAGGTTGAAAATCAGTCTCAAACCTATACCAACATATGCCAACTGTATGTCCACCCTTTCCACATAGTTGACACACCACTCTAGGACCATTCTGATTGTTTGTAGGACTACCTGATCTTCCACCACTTCTTCCTCTACCTCTTCCAGTTCTACCACCTCTTCCTCTGAAAGAATTCTGACCAGGATTGGGTGGCCTATTACCTGATCTTTGGCCACCAGGGTAGGAAACAACATTAGCAGTGATGTTCTGCTGAGATAGATGCATTTGAGCAGCAGGATTAAACCTGGCCAAAAGCCTTTCATGTGTAATCAAGCGAGACCGAACCTCGCCGCCGATTCGGTGAACAAATTCTTCTTTGTTATGTTCACAATTCTGACCTCATAGTCCTTGTCTAGCCCTCTAAGAGTTGCTAGAATGAGTTCATATTTAGAAATAGGGTATTCAGCTACAGTCAAGTTGTCAGTATACGATTTCATCATAGCAAGGTAATCAACCATTGTCTTATTACCTTTTTCAGCTTTAGTCAATGCACTCTTATATTCTAACATGCGAGCTTCTGATTGATTATTAAACAGCAATTCAATGGTAGACCAAACTTCATGAGATGTAGAGCAACCAATTACCTCAGTGACTGCTTGTTCAGTCATGGACCTAAGTAACCATCCCATCAGTAGGGAGTCAATCGAATCCCATTCATCCACAATGGCTCTGTTTAATGTTCCAAACTCGGTAGGCCTTGGAGTTGTACCCAGAAGGTGTCCATCCAGCTTGTACCCTTTGACAATCGGTAGAATAGTATATCGCCATAACAGATAGTTGTCTCAGTAAGTTTGATGGTGGTGGATTGATTCGAGATGGCTATGAAAGCGGGATGGTGATAAGGTGTTGAAAGGCAACATAGATCGATGATCGGTGATAGAGCCCAGATCATTTGGAAGACTTGTGATAGGTGGAGACGTGGGAAGCAGTGAAGATTCCGGCAACGAGCTCAGTGAGCGTAGAAATGGCAAGGTGGAAGTGAAAGGTAAGCTCTGGTTTGTAAATGGTGGAAAATGGGAGAGTGGTATCCCTGTAACAACTTGGGAAGAGCTCAAGAAATCTGTTGCTGGTGGTGGAGTTAAGGTTGCATCGTTCACGGTGGAGGGCGGTGTTGGTGGAGGATCATCCACCATTTCTCTGGCAATGAGCTCTGATACCAAGAAGAAAAGTAAGATAGTATATTACTCAAACATATTTTGTTATGTTGTGTATTACATCACCAGCTCTACACATACATATACTACTGCATACTTGGATAAGGATCTACTCTTAGATCTTATCCTAACAAACTCTCTAGGTGGCATTTATATATTGATGTCGAGTGTCACAATACAAATATATTCTTTCATTTCTTTTCAGTTCTGAATACTGTAGAAACTGCGACCGTTAGTGCAATCGTACCAAAAGTCCGTCTGGCTTAAGTATCCGCTGTTATTAACCATGAGGATCGAGTGGAAATGTAGCGGCCATGGCTTCGGCTCTGGTATTATTATGGGTATGGTTTCTCAATTACGCCATGGTATCGTCTCTGTTATAAAAATGAGGAATTAAAGATTATGGCGTGAATGTTGTACACACTAAAGGGGCGCCCCATGAGAATATGAGATGAGACACACATCCATATTAGTGTTGAATTTAAGTAATATATGCGTCCATATATGGTATATGGTTGGTTGATCTTGGGGTCACTAATATTTCTTTTAATTAAATGAATTTAGATGTTAAGTTGGTTATTTGCTATGTATAGCTATACGTTATTTAATGTGAAAATGTTTCTTTTTTTTTTGTTTTTGTTTTTGTTTTTTATTTTTATTTTATCAAAAGTAAAATGGAGTCTTTGGTTTGTATGAACATTGAATAGTATATTTGTACACTCTTGTTTTATCCCACAAATTTAATGTGTTTGTTACAACTTACAAACAGAGGCAGAAATTTACAAAGTGCATGGAAGGCGCGTGCCCCTTGATTATCTGGGAAATCACTAACATACTCTTACATTTTTTTTTCTTGTTGTTGTTGTTGATATTAGCTTAGTTTAG
Source organism: Gentiana macrophylla (assembly GCA_026214975.1). Classification (NCBI taxonomy): domain Eukaryota; kingdom Viridiplantae; phylum Streptophyta; class Magnoliopsida; order Gentianales; family Gentianaceae; genus Gentiana; species Gentiana macrophylla. The sequence continues at coordinate 79,602,618 of CM047815.1, forward strand.
ATTACTATACATTTTAGTCGCCTAGAGTTTAGAAATGCATCGGCTCATGAGAGTGGTTAGAGACGTTCGTTATTTAACATTCCGAGTAATCACTTATATAATACCAAGTTTATTAGAACTAGGGAATATGCATACGGGAAGATGGCGTGGAAACTTGTTCTTCCTCGGCCCGAAATCTGTCTCTACCCCTATATCATTTGATGGAGGATTTCCCAAAACCGATTCTACGAGAAGTCGGTTTTGACTTCGAGACCAGAAACTTCCACAATGTCGATTCGTGATGAGCAAGTGCAAATAAAGACTCCCAATACAATACTCTAAAACTGAATGCCCCGAAGATATGTGAAAAAAATACGAAGAACACCATCCCAATGGTACAATAGTAGGTGATGTAATAAATCGACTAACTACATGCACAACATTTCCCATTTTCCCTATAAGTAGATTTGCAAGTTGATGACGATATTTGGGAGAAGGAGGATGTGCCGGAGTTATCTTTGGATGTGCGAAGATACTTGCTTTGTGCTCGGATAGTGTAGGACACTTTATCTTTAGGATTTCATATTGTTATGTTAAGGAGTGGTAACTTTGCTGATGATATAGTTTCTGGATATTTTCCAGTGTCGGCTAAACGCCCAACTTTTCATTGGCGTAGCGGTGGTAGGGAGGTTCGGTGAACCTATTTCATTTTCGAGATTTTCTTGTTTTCTATATCTTCAGCTGGTTTGTTTTAATTTTTATAGCATGACGGCTTACATAGGAAATAAGAAATGACTAAATTATCACGTGTCGGACATTCGTTTTCAACAGGGAGCATCACAGTCTTAAACAAATCCAGGAACACGTGGCAATATTACACCGGAACCCGCCTCAGCTCTGTGCATGATCCATTCAATTGTGTACATATGAAGATATTCTTGGGTGAAAAGATTGAGAAAAGTTTTGGTGGGGAGTGATTTTAGAGGTATACTAAATGGAGGGTGTGATTAATCCATATCATTCACGTCTACACACATCTATTATGTGTGAGAGAATTAATTACACATGTCCAATTGGTATACCTCTAAAATCAATCCTCAAAAACCGTAACTTTTATGAGAAAGATTATGCTGCACCACACGATCATATGGATACACTGTCATTCAAATTGCTAGGGATCTTGCTACTAGTGTTTCATTCTTTTCTCTAAAACAATAACTCGGGGCTTGCCACTTTTCATCCTCAAGAACTGCCCCTACTTCAAATGTCATAACATGGATTGATCTGCCTGCAAACATGATAATATTTTTATGTCATATACAATTACCAGCAATTATAGAAAAGAAAGCTCTTTTATAATAAATTGAGTAAACTTTTTGTTTTCATTTTAGCGAGGCTCAGTTCGACCCTGGTCAATATTTTTTTTCATTAAATAAAGGGAGGATTTACCGGTGTAGAACCGCCACTGAACAGGCTTATTGGTGACAACATCCTCGTAGTACCAAATGAAATCCACCTTTTCCCATACATTGCAAAGAAATCCGTCGACGTGACGCTGCCCAAGATAATTAGCTCCGTCTAGCCAATTCGGCCGGAGGATTCCGATCTCCAGCTGAACCGACCGGCAATAATCCGACTCCAATTTATAGAAGAAGGAGGTGCCGTTGTTCCATTCCAGGTCATAGAGTCGCTCGCCGGCCAGTTGATCTTGAATAATGTTGAAATTGCGGCCGTTTGGCCAGTCGTACCAGAGGTCGATCTGGCTTAGGTTTCCGCTGAAATTGACCATGAGGATTGAGTGGAATTGTGGCGGCCATGGCTTCGGCGTTGGCTCGTCGTCATCTGTCGCCACCGCTGCTACCGCTAGTGTTCCGAACCACCTGTAGGGCCCACTTGCTATCAACAGCAAGAGCAACGGCAACCACAAGAAGCAGCTTTTTGTCATCATCCATGCGGCGGCCCTATGCTTCTTTTCCCCCATTATCCTCACCAAATCATTTTTATCTGCCTTCATTTTCTGTCCTTCTGGGACTTGGACTTTGGACTTTCTGCTCTTCATGATTAACTACATATTTTATTAAAAATAATAAGAAGGATAAAGGTGTGTGTGAATGATGATTGATCTACCCACTAAAGGACAATAAGTGTACGACACGAAATGTGTGACAGCGTGTAAACGATCTGATCCGAATTAACTATTTACTTATCAAATTGATAGTCACTTTTAAAATAGTGATGTTTGAACACGGCTCAAAATCGCTCGAGCAAAGAAAAAATTGCTCGAAATTGGTTTGATTAATCATACTCTAGTTCGGTTCGATTATACTCGAAAAATGTCGAGCACTTTCAAACTCGGGCTCGAGTAGCTCGGAAAAAACAATACAAATATGCATATAAAAATATTATGTCCAACAACATAATAATAAAAAAACAATATATTTTAATATAATATAAAAGTACACGATAAGGATCGCGAGTATTTAACGAAGAGAACGTCGAGCAATTTCGCGAAATAGATTCGGATCGTTACACCCCTGCCCACACCTACACTTCCCCAAATCCAAATGGGGGAATGACGTATATAAGCTAAGTTAGCCAAATTTTTGCACATTTGAGCTTTGATTTTCAAAGAGGGTAAAAAGACTAATATAGCCCCATCCTTTCTTCCTCTTTCTCCTTCTAGCCGGAAAATATGGCGAGTTCATGCCATTCTCGCCGGAAATGCCTTCTTCTTCTTCTTTCTTCCTTCCTATCGTCGTCTTCTTCTTGCTTCACGATTAAAAAAAAGTCGCGACCTCGCCTGAAATCGCAAATTAAGGGTCGGAAATCGTGAAATTAAGGGTTCAGGGGTGCTAGGGTTAATGGGATTCGGGGTTTTAGGGGTTCAGGTGGGTTTTCCGGAGGGATTTCTGGTGGGTTCTTCGGCGGGTTTAGGTTTTAGGTTTCAAGTGTAAGGGAAGAAGGTGGGGGTATTTTGGGGTATTTTATGATTCAAAGCTTATATGTGCAAGAATTTGTTCAAGAAGTTTATATGTGCAAGAATTTTGGTCATAAAGCCAAATTAGTACTAATTTTAGAATTTTTAATTTTTATTCTCTATATGTATCGTGATAACGGACTTTGAAAAGCCGGTTTTAACTTTAGAATTGATTATCAAATGTCGATTATGTGTTATAATGTGGTGCACTAGAACTAGAAGTTACGATTCACTGCTAATAAAATAAAAGATTGACTCAAGTGGTAAATGATTTGAGAATTTCTAGGGAGGTCATCGGTTCGATTTTCTTCTGAGGGCCATGTTGAAACAGCTCTTGGCTAGACCTTACTACTGAGTAAGAGTCAGACTCTGCATGCACGACCCGAGCCGAAATCAAGATTAATCGGACCATCTGGTTTCGGATATCGAATGTTTTAAGAAGAAAATTAAAAGCTCCATAATTTTGTGCCACAAGTCATATTTGTTGTTTGTAAGATTTTTTAGATTGATAGATTAAAATTTGTGGGTGGTTTTTTTTTTATTTTTTATTTATTTTTTTAAAGTACAAAATCCATCATGTACTTAATCATAGGGATAAATGTGAAGGGAAAGCGGCAACCCTAGGACAATAAGCGGCGGCGATCACATCAACGATCATGGCAGGCTTGCTCCTGTCACCCCATGTCGGGGCTGACACCGGACCCCTCAATCTCTCAAGACTCTCAGCAACCATCGACCTCGAAACAGCCGCTTAGCTATGCGCACATCGCCGGCAATGGGGCATCTCCCTTCAAGGCCGAAACCCTTCGGGCTTCTACTTTCAAGGGAGAACCTTCCATAATCATCCCAGCTGAAGCGGAGAAAGTTCTGGCAGACGGTTTCCAGCGTTCACTCGTCGGAAATTTTTTTCAGGGCCGGCCACCACTCGATACCATCAAAAAATTTCTCGATGTCCAAAATTTCAAAGGTAACTACGCATTAGGTCTTCTTGACAATAAGCATGCTTTGATTCGTTTTCAACATGGCGTAGACTATATCCTTTTATTTCGAAAGCTTCCTGGCAAGTGGGTAACAAGAACATGAGGGTTTTTAAATGGATTGTTGATTTTCATGTTGATCAGGAATCCTCCATAATCCCAGTTTGGATTTCCCTCCCCAAATTGCCGGTTCATCTCATGAACAAGGATTTTGTTTTTAGTTTAATGCAATCGGTTGGAAAGCCCTTATGCATTGATGTAGCTACGGCTGAACTACGTAGACCGTCTTTGGCTCGTGTTCAGGTTGAAGTTGATGTTCTAAAAAATCTTCCAAACCACATATGGATTCAAAAGGAAAACGGTGATGGTTTCTGGCAACCTATCATTCCTAAAGGCTCTCGGCCCGCTTATTGCACTCATTGTTGGCACATGGGTCACAATCAAGATCATTGCATTGTCAAACATCCGGAATTGACCTCTTTGAATAAATCTACTACTAGTCAACCGGCACCAATATATGCGGTGAAAGCTTCCGTGGAACAACCCAAGCCCCCTGATGCACAAGTCAATGCAGACAAAGACAAAGGACAAATTTGAACATTCTGTTAACGTAGGCTTGGTTTCTACACCTTCCACAAGCAATATCCAATCGAATAGCAATGAGGCTGAGTTTGTAAGGGTACAAGAGAGTAATAAAGAGTAGACCAACAAAGACTCCGCAACTGACACAACTATAGAAAAGAAGAACCGATGAGGGAGCCCAAAAAGGATTCAGCATCTACCAAAAATATACAAGACGTCTCCAAGGCGGCTAACCCAGATCCAAAGACAAACCAACAAGAGTTATCTTCACCTCCCCAAACGAATACTATCACCAAGCAATCGGATTCTTCAATGGACAAAGATAAAAAGCTTCTACTGAATTTGAAGGCATAAATGCGGTAAAATCAAGAAAAAGAAAAACTACTATTCGGATATCGAACACGAAACATTTGAACTTGAAAGAATTCATATAATGACTGGTAGACGATCGAGGAAGAAAAATAATCGTTACACTGAGGATTTTGTTTCTTGAGCTAAGAAACTCGTTTTGTGATTTTTACAAAAACCTTTTTATCTTTTAAAAAATAAAGAGTTATGAAACTCGGCTTGTAAGTTCCAAAAACATTTTTAGCTTTCAATAAAATTGCTACTTACTTAAAAAAAAAAGGATAAATGTGAAGAAGGACGGAATATAAGAAAAAACCGCCAATTGATCCAGTGGAATAAAATTTATGTCAATAAGGAGAGAATATTATTCCACTAGACCATTATACACTTTTCCACTTAACCTCTTTATAATTGCAATTGATAGTGTTGTGTGCTTCATGGGTTTGTTTCACTAGTTCCCCAAAATTTCATTCGGTAAATCTCAACAATCGGGAATAAACTTAAGTAGTAATACGTTGAAAGCGATCGATTTGAAATTTAAAAAAATCTCTACCTAGTTCATGATATACATAATCGAACTGATAAAGACGGTTTGGCCGTTTGGAGTACGAAAACACGACGATCGAACAAAGGAATTAGCATGTAGAAAAATAGGATTTCAACAATCTGATGCATTCACTTTGTAAATTTCCATGTGATTCGATGAATAGAGGAACAATGGAATAAAGGAATTGCAATGATCTGATGCATTTGATTGTAACTTTTCGTAAGACTCCATGAAAAGAGAAACAAAGGAATTTCTTTGTATAATAATTAAGGGGATTTTAATCTCCACTTAAGAAAATGAAAAAAAAGAGTTTTCAATAGATTTGATGAAAAGAGGAATAGAGGAATAGGAGAATTACTATGTATAAATAGAGGAATTACTTTTATACAAGGGGAATTGAACAATGGAATTCAATTGTGGAAGAAAGAACATTGAAATTCGATTATACAGAGAGGGATTTCAACCGAGTGAAGCATAAGAAGGGGAATTCAACTGTAGTAGATGGGGATTTCAACCGTGGGATTCAATTGTGGAAGAAGGGGATTTCAACATCAAGAATATTTGTTTTGTAGAATCCATAGTGTTGCTATCGGAGAGTAGTTAATATTGGTGTTGTATTTGTTGTCACATTTTTTTGGCGTTAATTTGAGGATTAGTGGAATCATGGGCTGGAATTTTAGAAAACCGATTCCCTATTTGTTGGATGGTGGTGAATTGGAAAGTAACGAAGAAGGGTTATTATTTTTTTTCAAATTGCACTTTGTCCTTTTCTACCAATGCTCACCACTATGTCCTTTTTCACCATTTCTAGCACTTCTTTGTCCTTTATTCCCATCATCCCTTAATCATATAACAAATATAAAATACATTTGATAGAATCATTTCTCATACGTTCATTGTAGAATATTCAGCTATACTACACTAACAGAATAATAACAACTTCTAATCTAAAGGATAACATACAACCACATGTCTCAATCTAGGATATACATCACAAAGGGTATTTAGGTAACTATCTTGATAACCCTCCTTCATCTCCTCTCAAACTTGATTGTATTAGGTCAACATTAAGTTTTTGATTGAACATTTGTAAAGATGCAGTTGATAGAGACTTAGTTAGAACATCTGTAGTCTGACCAGTACTTGGAATGTATTGAAACTTCATCTTCTGCTCAAGAACTTGATTTCTGACATAGTGAACATCGATCTCTATGTGTTTTGTTCGAGCATGGAACACGTGATTAAGAGACAATGAGGCTGCACTTGTGTTATCACACCAGGAAACTGGAGTTTTATGTAGAGGAACCCCCAATTCTTTCAGAAGATGTTGTATCCATTGCGATTCAGCAGTTAAATTGGACAGAGAGTTGTATTCAGATTCACAGCTGGATCTTGACACTAAATGTTGCTTCTTGGAACTCTATGAAATGAGTGAGTCTTCTAGGAAGACACAATAACATTCAATAGATTTTCTGTCATAAGAGCTAACAACCCAGTGAACATATGAAAAACCAATCAGATTCAAGGATGCATCGGGTTTGAAGTAAAGTGAAAGGTGAACAATCCTTTAACATATCTCAACAGCCTTTTAAGAAATTTCCAATGGACATCAGAGGGTTTTTGCATAAACCGACTCAAATAGTTGAGTGCAAATGCAATATATGGTCTTGTGAAGGTAATATATTAAAGGCCACCTATATCGCTTCTATAAATGTGAGGATCAGTCATAGGAATCCCCTGTGCGGGTGTGAGATGTTTTCTAGTGATCATAGGAGTAGGGCGTTCCTTCATATTAACAAAATGAAGTCTATGCAGAAGCTAATGAGCATAGTAAGTTTAAGCAAAAACAACCATGTTTGATCCGTGCAAACCTCCATACCAAGGAAATGGGAAACATGACCAAGGTCCTTCAAGGCAAAACAATGATTGAGGAGTTTTATAAACTTCTGAATTGTACTATTAGAGGTGCATGTAACAAGAATATCATGAACATATACAAGGTCAAAATAAGTAAACCAATTACTTGTTTGAAAATAAAAATAGAAGTGTCCACAACAGATTGTTTGAACCCCATTGAAGCATTTGACTCGTCAGGACATCATACCAGGCTCTAAGTGTCTGTTTGAGGCCATATAGGGCCTTGTTCAATTTACACACATGATTGGGAAAACTAGGGTTAACAAAGCCTTCTGGTTGAGGTATGTAAACAGTCTTTTGACGACCAAACCCAAACATGAACAAACTGCGGATACCTAGAAACCTTACACTCTGATAATAGTTTGTTGTAACAGATTTGCAAGAACAAGAACAAAAGTAAAGATTAAACACACAAAAAATAAGAACACAAAGATTTAACGTGGTTTCTGACAATGTGCCGGCGAGTCCACATGCAGAAAATGATAAATTATATTATCGCAAAGTGTTTACGAATTTTTCTCACAGGTTAACTAAGTTACAAACTAGGGGGAGTGGTTTAATAGGACAAAAAATAGAGGGAAAAATAAGAATCGTGAAAGTGGAAATATAAATTGTGTGATAAGGACAAATCCAATGTTCATAACCCCAAATTCATTCTTTCTTTACATTTGACCCGACGCTCAAATCCAATATTTCACTATTCTTTATGTGTTTTTTTTATTACAAAAATGACATTGAAAATAACGTTGAAAAAATATCAAATGAGATATCTAAATAAAGATGACGAAAAAAAGGAAAAATATGATGAAAGAACTATCATCTTCCGACAATCAGATTAAAAGATATATTTGTTTTTGTAATTGAATACGAAATAATTTAAATCACAATAAAATAAGAACATGCAATTTTTGTTCAAAAATATATTTCATTGTCCTCTTTATATATTTCTATGTTTTTGTTTTGGTGTCACTTGACATTGCTTGTGTAACAAATTAGGTGTGTTTACTATTATTAGTATGGTGGCTGTGTAAACAAATGATAAGACTATAAATGCATCAATCTATCATACTAGGTTTGTAAAAGTTATGTATCCAAAGTTATGAATAAATCATTTTTATAGGGGAACCAGTGGCGGACCCAAGAAATTTTTAGAGTGGGGCCAAACTAAAAGAAAGGTGAAAAAAAAACTCAATAGCCAAGATTCAAACCTATGAACTAAGGATATATAACAAAGCTTCTAACCAGTTGAGTTTAATGGATAATTATACTAGATATTGTCTGAAATAATATACAAACGCAGCTTTAATATTACTAGAGGGATATATTAGTAATTTCATCCGAAAATTTAAGTGAGATCCATACACCCCACCCTATAAGGCTGGGTCCGCCCAAGAGGGGAACAATATATATAGGGGGATTCTATTTGGACCCCCCTATTTACTACTTGCACCACATTAATGAATATTTTTCGGGTGAAAAACGTCACTCACTGGTGTGGTGTTGTTTGCAGCACACCAACGTCGTGTCGTCACCGACGTTGGTATGCCACTGTAACACCACATGGTGAAAAGTCGCTGATCGACGTTTCTAAGATTTAACACTTTTTATATAGAGCGTCGATCACATCTGGTGTTTCATGGAACACCAACGCCACTGCGATCGACGTTGGTGGTCATGAGAACACCAAACAGAATCGATATTCCCTATATAAAAATCACGTGCAGCAAGAGTAGTAATTTTTGTGCATGCAGTAGTAAGTGGGCACTGAAGTAGTAAATGAGGGCCCAAATAGAATCCCCTATATATAATTTGGTCAAATTTTTAGCAATACAATACCGCATCAATGTATTAACACTTTAGTACTTTCCTCCATAAAATATGCTCTACATTTGACTAGCAAATCCGTCTTTTAACGTAGTCTTTTCTTTTTAAAACCAAATTTGTCTACTCCACATTGACCATTTCTTGTTCCTTTTCAATTAGTCGAAGGCCAAAAGGGAGATAGTGGCAGATTTTTGGGTGTTTGGTTGACCACATTTACACCACATGCATCCATTTTGGTATCACTCTAGAATATCTAGCGTACAATAATTCTTTTTAGATTATTGAGATTAATAAAAATCAATACATCTCATATCATAATTACTGATGTAATAGTGTGTTGTGTATTTTATTATAAGTGTTTTGTTTTGAAACTATCACTATTCAAATATAAAGTATATCTAAATGAATTAATAAATTTTATTTTCTGCACATTCATATTTTATTTACGAGATGTTATAATTTTGATACGGTGGACAATATTTTTTACCTCCATGAAGCATATGCGATTTTTATCCTCTATCTCTCCACATTGCTTCTCATCAAGGTGAGTTCGAGCAAGGATTCTCTCAAATATTAACCTTAAGCAGGGGCGGATGTACATAGTGGGGAAGGGGGGCAATCGCCTCCCTCGGATTCGGAAAAAACACTATTACGTATGTTGTGTATTTTTTTGCCCTCCCTAAAAATTTATACTCGCCCATAGTATCGTCCCCCCCTCACCCAGGATCCTGCGTCCACCCCTGACCTTAAGTCAAGTGCAAGTGTTTTTTGAGAGGATCCTGGCTCGTCTATTTGGCATTTGGACTAGTGCGGTCTTTCTTCGAGCATCAATCCCCTCAAGTAAGAGCATCAAGTGTTCTCTTAAGTCAAGTGGTTTGATTACACACTCAATCACAATGTGAAAATGATCTAACTGTAGATTTTTATTTTCCAACACCACATCGTTTTAGTAATAATGTGTAAAAACACTTGCATTTGAGAGAACACCGAACGCTCTCACTTGAAAGGATCCTGGCAATTGTTCATCAAATCAAGGTATTTCCTCGCCTTAAAACAATATAAGGATGTGCTCTAGCCTTATTCATCATATGTTGGGATTAGTACCAAGAAGCAACTTTGGCCGCTTACCATTAAGCCTCACGCCAAACATTTTTTTCTCACTGAAACGAAATTCCCACATAAAATGGATATATATAATTCACAATGCACCTGGTGATGCTCGAACCCATGACCTCATTGTCATGTGTCTCAGCTTAACCACTTTGGTAAAGTCTCATTTGCACTCACGTCAAACATTTCTCTGGTGTTATGTACATGATTATTTACCAACACGGCATACTTTATGTTAAAGAATGTTGAGAGATGTGGATGTCGGTTTTGTGGATCACCCTTGGAATCTCTACACCATGCCTTTGTTTATTGTGAAATTGCCTTTGCTATGGTATGCTATTTCTCGTCTAACAATCATTTAGATACAACAAATATCATAATTTGATGTTTCTTCGAGCCTTTCATGATGTGTGGTGTTTGTATAAAAAGAGGTCCATGACTTTGTATTTTCTAGAGTCAAGATCACTACATTACTTACCCTTATTTAAGCAAACCAAAGAGCCTAGCAACGACCACTCACTGAAACCAACATAAATCCACCATCGATCACTCCTTAGTTGAGTCTCACTTTTTCTCCCCGTGTCTCTTCTGACACACCGGCCTGTCAGAAAATCTTCTCTGTTTCATCAGTTTATATATATAATAATGAACAAGCAAAACCCAAATGCAAATAATTCCACCACAGCATCCCCAAGAAAGAATATTCAGGAGAAACAACAAGAAGACGAGCCCACTGCAGCCACCAGGTTTCTTGGTGTAAGAAGGCGACCATGGGGAAGATACGCCGCAGAGATAAGAGATCCCACCACCAAAGAGAGGCATTGGCTCGGAACATTCGACACCGCCGATGAAGCTGCTCTGGCTTATGACAGAGCCGCCCGATCAATGCGTGGGTCTAAAGCTCGAACCAACTTTGTGTACTCAGACATGCCACCTGGTTCTTCCGTCACTTCCACTATCTCTCCGGATGAATCACTCTTTGTTGGTCTCCTTGGACGACAGGGACTCTTGCCACCGGATCCGGATGCCCATTCTCAAAGGTCATTTGAACCACAAATGGTATACGAAAATAATTGTGTAATGCGCACAACCGTTGTTGTGTCACAACGAGTCATGATTAACGGTATCTGCCACCATCTGCACCGTTGTTCATGATTAGTTTATTACTCATCATGAATGGTAGATTATGTCACTCGTTGTGATATGAGAGGATCGTGTCTGTCATGATTTTCTTATGAGCTAGCATAGGATGCATAGCATTAATTACTCAAAATTTAGTGAGGGCAGGGCTTGTACCCCTCCGCCATATATGTTGATCCGCTACTGACCACATATTTATATTCTATTTCAATTAGGGTCAAATGGAAGCTGTTAATCAGCAGTATTACTCCGCCAGCTGCATTCCGGTGAGTGGAGAAATGTGGAGAGGGATTGATCATGCTGATAATGTATTCCATCAGGAGGAGTACTTGGTGAGATCAAATGATGTTGTCTCCTCCGGGGTTGAGCTGCCGCCGCTGCCGCCTGATATCACAACAAGCTGCCTTGGTACTTCAAGCTCACCGCCGGTACTCTCCGACATGGGCTGCAATATATTGAATGACATGAGCTTGCTGGAGTTGTCGGAGCGGCCAAATGTCAACATTGCCGGTGGATTTGATTACTCTGATCATCATGATTTTATTCCCTCGGCCAACAGTTTCACCAGCTTTGGGTGGTTTTGATAACGGCCCGGCCCGCGGGTGTATACCTGCAACCCGGCCCGTCGTAATGGAGCGCCGGAGCGGTTTATTCTTTGTTTTATCAATGTTGTTGACAGTTTTCTAATAATTATTTGCATGCATGCATGTTATTAGTTTCTATTTGTGTCTGCTATTAGAGAAATGCTACGGTTTTCACAATTAGTCACACATGATTACTTTTGATTATAACTATAAGGTATATTTTATTTTGATATAAACTCGTTATAATCAATAGAGTAAAATTATATTCTGTTTGTGATACAAACGTACATTGTGTATATATATATCATCACTCTTGCAGTTTAGATCTCATATCTCCATGTATAGGTTTACGTTGAGTCTCAACCACTCTGACATGATTAATATCATAATGATTTTATCTTTAAAAGATCACAATTATTTTGACACAACATATACCGCAACTAATGTGGTTAGGCGTCCCGGGACACGGGGCAGGCCATGGCCCTGAGCCATCCTTTAAAGTGATATTTTTAGGGCTCGTTTTTATATATTTGTAATGTATTTTAGATATATTTTTATTCTATTTAAATTAAAGAAACTTAGTAATACTCAAATCAATACGATAATTTAATTTTTAAAAAAAACATTTAGCCAACTTATATATCTTTTCATACACCCGTAAACATAGTTTAGACTTAAAGTAACTGCTACATTGTAATTTTTACAAAGTCTAGGGCCCTAAAACAAAATTTTGGCTTAGCTCAAGTTGGATTAATCATAACTCTCCACTTGGTATAACTCGAAAATACCCGTTGCACTATAACTTTTTTCCTATACATGAACGCCCCTGAATGTGATATCTATTTAAAGAGATATCATATTACCACATTATGAGTGCACGTACAAATTGGGTTATTGCATTTATTTTGCCAGAATCACTCCATGATTTAACACTACGAGGAAGTCTTATAATTAAGGGTGAACAAAAAAAACCGCAAACTAAATCAACCGAACTAAATCGAACCAAACTGGAAAGGTATAAACCATGGGTTTTTTGGTCGGTTTTTGTATTGTAAAAATGAAAAATTAGGGATAAGGACACAATCTGGAATATTTTTAAGTAACAGGACAACTACATATTTTTTATAGGGAGAAAAAAGACGACTGCATAATTTTTATAGCGAGAAGGACAAACTGTGAATCCCGAAAATCAGTGAATCCCGAAATCAGTAAATTTCGACAGTGAATCCTGAAAATCAGTGACTTTCGACAATGAATTATGAAAATTAGTGAATTTCAACAGTGAATTTCGGCAGTGAATTTAAACAGTGAATTTTGACAGTGGATAAATAGTTTTGTCCTTTATGCAAAAGTTTCAAAAAACTGTCCTTCTACTCAATTGATGAAATATTTATGTCCTTCTCCCTCATTCCCCCTTGTAAAAAACCAAACCGTGAAAAAGAATTTGGTTCCAATTTAAAAAAATAAAAACCGTTTAAAACCGGACCAAACCGGATTTTATATGTATATATACATACATACATACATACATACATAAATATCTCTCTATATATACACACACATACACACACATACCTATATATATTAATACTTAAAAACATCAATGTGCTTTTTTCGGTGCAACTCAACCTGTTTAAACTTAATTTGTATTTGTAATGTATTAATGATCCATTACTAATCTCATATCCTAAAGATTCATATTTTGTTGATCATTTCAAAGACTTGTCTTTAATTTCCAATCATATAAGAGAATCTCGAGTACATGTCAGTTCACAACTCACCACCGCTAACTCTTTCTTCACTTTCTACTCCTCAGCACCAATATTTGAAATATGTGAATGCTTATTTGTATGACTTAATTCTTCTAATGATGTTGATGAATTTCATCATTGACATTTTCCGATTTGTTTATTTGTTAGGTTTGACATCTTATATAAATAAATGTATTTATAGACATTAGTTTTATATAAGTTTGTCTAATATTTGCTTTTAATTAGATTATATTGGACAATAACATTGTTGAGATAATCAAAATCAGAGTTGGTGTTTTGGAGAAAATAAAATGACGAATATGTTCTAACTAAATGAAGCTCAAAACTATATCACATGTTTTTTTTCGTTTGAAATGTGTGAATTAAGTTAGATAGCTTTAATTTATCTCTCGTTTACTTATGGAACAAATGCATTCCTCTTTCTCCCTTGACCATACTCAAAATATTATTTTGTCTAATCGATTTTGAGATCTATATATGATATTCAATAATATAACGATTAGTTCATTGTTAGTATTTTTTGAAGTTGATGATTCATTGATGAATTAAAATGAGTAAGAGATGACTCTTTCATTATCTTGTTTGTCGTGAACTTGGGAATTCAATGGTAGTTGTCGAGTTCGTTGTGTTGGATGGTGTTGAAGTATGATTGGTTTTTAGATCTTTAAGATTCGCATGGGTAGATGTTAGTTAAATATAAAACATATTGGATTTACTGACATAATAGTACTAATGTATTACATATATTATCATTTGTTGTTATGAGACAATTTGTGATTTCCTATCAATAATTTTAATTGTTAAAGAAAACCTTAAAAAACCGAAACCAAGCTGAACCAAACCGGACCGAACAAATGGTTTATGCCTGAAAACCGTTCTAGTTTGGTTTCGAAAATTGGAAACCGTATAAAATGGTTCGGTTTAAAAGATGGGAAAAACCGGCCGAACCGGATCATGTTCACCCCTACTTATAATGTTTTTTTCCTCGTATGTGGTTTCATGCATTATAAACTAACTATCTGTCCCTTATTTATTTATTTATTATTATTATTATTATTATTATTATTATTATTATTATTATTATTATTATTATGTACTTTACCACAGTTTAATGTTGTTGGTCCCTATGAAAGGCTTTGTACAAGTTTAGATGGGTGAATAAACTTATCACTTAAAAACTTTTTATAGAGTTTAGGTAACTCTAGTGAGTAATAGTCTGCTGACTATTGACTCTGCTAAGTTAATGCAACAGATAAAAACTTAAAGACTTTTTCTTGTTGTTATGTTAAAACTAATGAGCCAAGTGTTGGGCACTCAGCTATGTTGTGTGTGTCTTCAGCAGATTGATAAGTTAGCAAGAGATGTGATAAGTTGCAGAAAGTAAAGTGTACGAAATTAAATGCAGAAATAAAAGCCCAAAGTTTCTAGTGGTTCAGAGTTGTGTAATCTCTTAGTCCACTCTTCTCCTGTGATGTTGGAGGGATTCACTAGAGCTCTTGAGGTACAGTTACAAAAGCAATAGAAAGATTGTCCTTCACTAATCTCTATAGCTTCACAATCAGCTAGGATAACATGTTGAATTGCTGCTTCACCAAGTATTCCACTGGACTTTGAAGGGTGAGATTGTCTCTTCACCCTTCCACCACACTCAACAGTCCTTGACACCTCAGGAGGTGCTTCTCTGTCAAGAAAACCTTTGTTGAACAAATATGGTTGAATCAAGAAAGTGATTCAGTTTTTAAGAGCTTTGATCGGTGTAGAAAGATCAACAGCTCAATCTTCAAAGTGTAGATACTCGATCAAACTTGTAGGAATGAACGCTTGAAGATTTATGGATTCAGCAGTTTAATTTAGCAGGTAGCAAATAATACAGGACTCTGCATGGTAAACTTGGTTGCAATGAAATTCTTGGTTGTTCTTGTTGTTGCATAAGTCCTCTATTTATAGATGAATACCAACGTTCAAATTTGATTTTCAAAAAGAGACGTTGTTGTATTTTTCTGAATATTTCTCTGAAATTCTCCGCTACAAATTCTGTACTTGTTAGTGTCAGTGTCCTTCTGACATAACCGTATGTCAAACAATGAAAATGCTCTATTTGAATTGGCTCAGAAATCTTCATAACTGCAATTTAAATTCCACCATTGATTGACTGAATAATCCAAAGGATTATATTGATCCTTATCCTTGATTTCTTCCAGAATAATCCTTGAAATAATTCTAGAAACGGATCAAATTATCTTGTACTATCTCAACTGTGTATCTATATATTGGTCTGCTGAGATGCACATTAGCTCGGCTGACTTCTTGCTCTGTTGACTAGCTTGGTGAGCAATCAAGCGACTTGCTTATCATCTAATCTTTATTTGAGAGATCGAGTACACCATATTTTCAAAATAACTAATCCTTTCATCACATTTTCTTTTGGGATCTTAGACCTTCAATACAAGGTCTATAAGGTCAATTCATGCCATCACAACCTTGTCTGGATTCCAACCTTATAGCCTCGGCTTAATCTTCAATATTGAGTTTGAAACCTCAGCTTTCAGTCTTCAATCTCCAACTGAGTTTGAACCCTCAAACTTCTCTACTGAATTTGATCCCTCGGCCTTTAGACACTCTACTGATGTCCTAAAAACCTAAGCAGGTCTACTGAGATCCTATCAGATGACTATTACAATACTTGTTTGATAAAACCTATACAATTATCAGACTCTAAGAAATCCTATACAATCAATCTAGAAATCTTTTTGCTTGCTCTATAATAGCTAGTCTGACACTCATAATTAAAACTAAAATAATTTCTAACAATTTCTCCATTTTTAGTGATGATGGCAATACCCTTACTTACAGCAAAGCAAAAAGATAAAAGACAAATAAAAAGATTAAGCACACTTGTCATTGGTGAGACACGTTTTAATATCACAGCCGGGAGATCTAATACCCCAGGGTTGGGTAGACTCAGGGTCTTGGACTTCACTTGGGACGGTTAGTCCCCTGCCTTTTCAACGGCTGAATGTGTCGTGGTGCAGACTTCACCATGTGAAATGTCATTGGACTTGTGTGCAACTCATCCCTAGTTTGGTTGAGTTTTACTAGTTGGACTAGTAAAGGAGAGTGTGTCATTATACATACTTGGGAGTAAGTAACCCTTGATGCTATTGATGTTACTAATCTTGCCAAGTTATTGTTAATGTTTGTTAAGAACGATACTTCTACCCTTTACTGAGTGCTCACCCCCTTTTTATTATTTTATTTTTCCACCCCGAGAATGTGGTATGTCGTAGGTTGAGTTCGGGTTTGCTGAGGTGTGATTCCCAAAGTCGTCTCTTTTAAATATTTTGTAATTTTGGGGTATAGATTCTTCTCACCCTTTTGTAATAGCTTTAGGGGATCTCCAATGGGGGTTTGGTTTTTTTTTTTTTCCAAAGCTTTAAACATAGGTTTTTATTGTTGGAGTGAGGATGAGTGTGCAAAGCTTTAAAGAAAAACTTTGTAGATTTAGAGCTGTTTGAAACATAGAAAAGCTGCCAACTCTGATTTTTTTTTTTTAAGTTTATGTGTAGTAGAGAAAAAAAAATATGTGACATGCTACAAAGCTTTATAAAAAGTTTATCTGTTGTAGAGAAAAATATTTATATCAAAAAAGTTTATACATATATGATGCGACATAGTCATAAACCTTTTAAAAGGTTTATGACTGGAGATGCTCTTAGTTAGTAGTACTCACTGGTTGTAATATTATAGTTGTAACGGTTGAATGGTGCTTCGATTATCGTGCATTAGTTTTGGAATGTCGTTTTAGGTGCAGTTTGTGTTTATTTTTTTATCGCTTAATAGTCTTTTAGCTTTCCGTCTCTCTCTTATTTTTTTCCGCTTTGTACAATGATATTAATGAGGTCAGGCTGACATGTATAAGTAATTAATTTTATTTATATACGCGTCAGACATTATTTTCCAGATAAGTACTCGATATCTGAGAACGGGACGTAAAAGAGAGAAATCTAAGGATTTTGGGTTTGCGTTGGTAGCTATTTCATCGTGCTCTAACGGTGGTAGCTCTTTCCTCATCTAAAAGGGGATGAAAACTACTGAGGAGGGTTTGTTTATACGAGGAAAGTGATGGACGTGACCCCCAATAGCATTCTCACCCAATGATCCGTTTTTGCTTGGTTATAGCATCATGACAGTGAAATGGCAGAAGGTTTAATTGCCTTAACTAAATAGACAGAAAATGATGGCGTGAAGAGTTTCATTGTGCTAGCTAAACGGAGAGATTTGCATATGGCATGAAGGTAGTGATTGGAAAGTAATCTTATCCAACTGCATTTTACTTAGTTAATATATTTATCCCCATTTACCTATCACTTGTTTCTAGGGTGGAATCGAATCGGGACCTGTCCCATAACACTCTTATCTGAATCATGATAACATGTTATTTAATACCTTAAACTACACATTTATTTACCCCGAATTATGCTCAAGAGAGGAAAGATAGTCTGAATATTAAGCAAAATACATGTTAATTGCATAGTGAGTGTTCTTTAGATGATTATTCTCCATTTGCATAATTACCCCGAGGATTTGGTACTGTTCTGCTTTGTTATGCATGTTTTATAGGAGTACCATATTTCCGGAGTAGCTAAGGCATGGATCTAGGCTAAAGAAAGTCATGGGGCCGAGTTGAAAGAGTCCATGAAGAGATCTTTCAAAGAAAAGAGCTGAAGTTGGGCTCGATAGCCCGAGGCCCACCACCGACTTATCGAGTTCTTGGAAGACATGAAATTAACCCTACAACGTTTATTATGTCGACTAGGGTTTATTTGAGTAATATTCGGCTAAATTATCGTCGCTATAATGTTGGGAGACAATATTTCGACTTGATTTTTAATTGTTGTGGAAGTATTTACGTAAATTAATTCACTTATTAATTTAATTACAGTCTCATCAAATATATCTATCTATATAGACATACATCATACACATTCATCTAGATCGTGCCTAGTTATGCATCTATCGTATCATATAAAATAAATACAAGCACAAAATAAATAAATGCGTCAAGTAACCGGTATGATCATGGTCTTTTTCTAGGTGCGGTTTCGAATACAAACTGACGAAACCGCGGGTCACAATCTAAAGACAGCTGCAACCGCCAATAGGATCTTTAATGCTCTATTCTCTAATGGGGTCTTTATTTTCTTCTTTCTTTGGTATTCATCTTCCGCTCCATTCTTGTGACATCCCAATGGCCAAAACTATTTGAACCATTAGCTAGCCATATGACACAACTAAACAAAATAGTTATTAATCACAACTATGAACCATATAGAAACACAAAATACACAAACAAAAACCGGGGACCACCGCATCATGCCAGCAGCCGCCGCCGCCGCCGGCGATCACACGGTGGAGGGGCCGCCGCCGATCGGCCGAGCACCACCATGGCCGACTCCTTTTTTTTTCTTTTCGTGTATCACTTTTGCGAATAAAAAATCTTTCATCTTTTAATTACGTGATTTAAATGATAAAATTACGCGGGAACGCAGCAAAATTCAAAAATATATTTCCTTTGACCAGGATCGACTTCGTTTAAGCAACAAACATATAAAGCTAGTCAATGGTGGTTACCTTGCTTGATCTAAAAGATCGACGCTTTGACCGTCTAAGAAGAGTAGTGATGCACGAAGCCGCCCAAGTGTTCGGCCTCTACCGGTGATCCACACGAACAGCCTGCCGGAATCCCATCATGGATTGCTACCAGAAAAGCTTAGTTGCTGGACCGACCTTTTCTCTCTCTCAAAACTCTCTCTAGAAACTCTCTATTTTTCACAAGAGCTATTAGCTCTTGAAATTGTGATGTACAAAAGAGCTTGACACCCACACTATATTTATAGTGGCGCCATCTAGTAGAGTGGAGAGGAAGAAAAAACATTTTACTAGTAAAACAAAGAAAATATATTTGATTGATTTATCTCATTAATATTCAATATATTATATTAAATATTTCCAATATATTGTCAATATCTTATATTGACTATATTTATCTTATTACCATAAATCCATTTTTCCAAGATCAATTAATATCTAATATTAATATTATGGTAATCTTATTAATTAAATTGCACAATTCAAATGTATCCAATACAATATGTAAGTGGCGCCCCAAACCCAACTAATTTGGGTTGAGATTTTCTTTAATTAATATAATACTATGATTAATTAATTTGCAAAATACATATATATCATATATATCCATATTTCGAAATATATGTATCAATATACATATTTAATTAATCAACATAATTAATATATTGTATTTAATTTATTCATAATAAATAAATACCACCATATTAATTTACCACTATAACCTTTATAGTCGTGAGATAAAACTTTCCTTATTTGGTTATCAACTATAACCACATTTTAATCCGGCTAGATGTTCATGTGTGTGTGACCCGATAGGCTTCGGAATATGTTGGCCGTAGGCACAAAGTTCAAATTATGAAAATGCACTTCATACCTAACGATCACGGGATATCGTCTAGCAACACACCGTGAGCCCCAATCATCGGAAGAGTCAAATGCAATGACTACTACCTTTCATGTGAAACAGTTACCGTATAACTTACAATCCTATCGATGTAATAATCTGGATATCATGCTCTCTCGGAATAACATATTCACTCCCACTTTGCAAAGATTCTCGAGAGCTAGACATTCCTTATAAGAAGGCCATTTCAGATATTCAATCCCAATCATAGGATACGCGATTCACGGACGACCAAACATGTATACTCCGCATGCTTCAATATCATACCCAATCACAACCGCATGATCGCCCCATGGATAGGGGAAATCTCAATAGTGTCAAAGCATGACAATCCACACCGTGATGCCATGAAAACTCCGGTCTTAAGGATAATTACACAACCGCCACATAGTGCGACACTTAATGTAAGTGAGTCAGTCTAACGTACGCATTCTCTAATACACATCCACGTACAGTCCAAGTGTCTCACACTTCGATAGGCGAGATCTATCCCTGCCCTTAAAGACAGAGACATCATTGTACTCATCTTGCATAGCCTGCATCTAGGCAGGGTGACTGAGAGCTTCTGACACTTTTGTGGGCTCAGGTGAATGAGTGGAAGGATGTGAAGTGGCAAGGTAGGAAAATCCTAGTTTTAGATCTAATTTGCATAGGATGGTGATTGTGGTCTGAAGGGATATGGGGAGGTTGTGGGGTTGCAGAACCAGAAGAATTTAGAGCAGAAGTAGAGTGTGTGATGAGAGATAAATTTATGATCGTTTTTATGACATTTCGCCCCATTTCTGATACCATTTTGAGCATTATTGTATCAAATCAAGTAAAAATTACTAAGTTTTATTCAAATGTATAAGTAGTAGTTATTATATAAATTATCGTATTTTTATTAGTTTTTGTATCGGTTTAGTAACCGAGTGTCGTGTGTCGGATTTACGTTTGGTATTTTGGTGGTTCATTGCGGGATTATATATTGACCAAGATTCCACGTAACGACATGTTTTGAGTCTAAAAGATGTGTTTAGAGGATTAGAAGAAGGTGCCACAAGTTTATAAGTTCAACGGAGCAAATTTTCTAAGTACTTAAATCGTTACATATTTTCGACAGAGATTTGACCCAGCTTAGAGGCATTTTCAGGGAATGACTTCTTAATGAAAGTTGTAGATCTTCACATAAGATTTCTAACTCACTTTGAATTACATCAATTGGAGGTCTACAACTCAAGTTATGGTCAATTGACTAATCAATTCGGATTAGTAGAAATCCCGTAAAAGACTCGACATACGAATGACTCATCAAAACGACATTTTATGAAGAAGTTTCCTTCATAAAAGTTGTATATCTTCAAGAAATATTTCCAATGGATTTTGAATCAAGTCAATCGGATTTCTACAACTCAAATGGTGGTCAAGTGGCTAATTGATTTGTATTAAGGAAAATGTCGCAAAACGACGCGTAATGGGAATGACCCATCAAAAAGGCGTTTTCTGAAGAAGAGTCCTTCATGAAAGTTGAAGAATTTTCCGAGAGCTTAATTTTGACGTTTGAATCATAATTTTTGGAGGTCTACAACTCAAGATATGAATTTTATAAGTTTTAGAAGGATCTAGAATTATCACCACCGGATCGATCTGGCCCTTTCCCGGATCGATCCGGCACTTCAATTTGGCTATATATACAGAGCTTCATGGAACAGAAGCCTGGCCCCTTTTCTTTCTTTTCTCTGTTCTTCCTCTCGTCCCTCTGTTTTTTTATTTTTGATCATATATATATATATATATATATATATATATATACATATATGATATATATATATATATACACACCCTTCATGTATATATATATATTCTATATATGAATATATATGTGATAGATTTATCTATATATATATATATAGATCTAGATCTAGATCTTTTCATCTCGTTTCTCTTTTAATTTTCTTTTCGGGGCCCGTATATACATATATATGTCCATGTATGTATGTATATATGTTTTTCACATATATAAATAAAATGGTTATAGTATCGTTGTAATGGCGGAATAATTATCGAAGATTGTTGATTTGAAGCTTTGGCATGTTAGATCCAGTGAAACGATTCGATTCGATAGTCATAACCGGTAATATATTCTAAAATTGTTATGTTTATTATTTCTATTTCTATTTATATATGATATTAAACTAAAAATATATCTAGCCAAGATATGAATCTGAATTAGTTAATCTTTTGGTAAAATGAATGATCGACTCGTAATAATGATTAAAATCAATTATGATGAATCTCTTTCTTCTGCGCTTAATGAAAGCGTTAAAATTGAAAGACTGAGGTAAAATTGGCGAGTGAAAGCGTGACAACGGAACCCGATTTCTACCCGAAGCGATTTGTCTTGGGAAAGATAAATTTTCTTGACATTTGTACTCGAGATCGTAATAATGTTAAATCATCGAGTTTAATTGAAACTTAAACGGAAAGTTGAATCGTCCGGCTTTGACAACCGGAGCCTTTTAAATAAAATTGACCGTTTGTGAGCGGAATGACTCCTTTTATCTAAAGGTAGATTTGTACTCGGGACACATTCGGAAAAACCGTAATGATTGTGGACCTTGGGTGATGCAATGGACATATGACAATTTCATACGCTTCGTGTGAGGAAGAGTTGTCTAGCTTAGAGTACACCGTTTCATTTATAATTGACCTCCTTGAAGCAAGGAAAAGATCATCTCATTTATTAACTAAAAGATATATTGATTCTCGAGAGACATAATTCTTGGCTAGATTCCAAAAATATATCTATATATTATATTAGTATTTATTTGTTTTATTTTCTGTTTTACTAACATCTAACTCTAACATTACTAACTAATCTAACTGATCTAACATAATCTAACCCGAGGAAAATGATAAACCTGCGACTTAGATCGAGTTAATAATAGCTTCTTGGTGTTTAACCCCACTTAAAAGAGTTACCATGTTTTCCCTAGGTTTAGGCGGTGTCAGTATTTTGGCGCCGTTGCCGGGGAAAACGTCGCTAATTTCTTTCTTTGTGTCTAGGGTTACTACTTGTATTAGCTCAAAATTCTCGAGGATAAGTCAACACTCTTCTTATCACATTTCTATTTTTATTTTCCGTTGGTATCTACCTTCTTTTAGTTACCAATTTTCTTCTTCTACCAAATTCGAGTTATTTTCTATTTTCGATAGTAGAAAGTAAAGCGTAGTAATAAAATGAGGATAAGTCAATACATTTCTCAATCTCATTTGTATTTTTATTTTCATTGGTACCGCCTATTTGGTAAGATATCAATTTTTTTATAAAAATACTCGATAAATACCGAGTGGCTTGGTAATTACCGAGAGAGAGAAAAAAAAAAAAAACTACTCGGTAAATATCGAGTGGATTCGGTAATTACCGAGGAAAAAAAAAAAAGAGATGTGGTTTTTTATCGATTTTGTGTTATTTTCTATTCGATATTTTCTATTCCACAAGAATTGTCAAATCGAGTTACGAAAATGGCGAAACCGTTGGTAAAACACTGAACATGCGGATTGCTCATGCTCGAGGTATGGCCAAAACCTTAATCGAATTTACCTCAACCTAATAACGAATCGAGAATAATAGAAATAATCGAATCGGAATAAGCATAATCGTAATAATCGAAACCCATTTAACCCGAGACCTATATATGATCGGACCGTAAGAAGGTACCAGATTAATAATCCAATTCGTTTACCCAATAAAGGAGCAAATAATTTGAAATAAAATCTCATCTTTTGGTTTAATTGACACAAGAGCCCAATTTCTAGAGAAGATGATGAGGATCCATATCATCACCTCTATCTTTTGAAGAATTGTGTAATCTGACCAAAAGTCATGGTGCTCATCGGAAATTAACGAGGATGTCTTTGTTTCCTTTTTTCTTTAAAAGGAAGAGCACGAGATTGGTTTCATCACTTCCACATCATTCATTGACTAGTTGGGAGGAGATTCAATCCGAGTTCTTAAAGCAATATTTTACTCCTGGTAGAAAATTGGAATTAATAGTCGAAATTGCCAACTTTAAACAAGGATCTGAAGAAATGCTTGGGAATGCTTGGGAAAGATTTAAAAAATTATTAAGAGCTTGTCCCGATCATGGTTATTCCTTAGAAATGCAAATCCAACTTTTCTGTCGTAAATTAAGGAAATACTCACGTGCAGATGTAGATCATGCATGTGGTGGTTCGTTAATGATGAGTGAAGCTCAAATAGTTTACGATGCTATAGAACAGATTTCCAAAAATAACAGAATGTGGGAAACCGGTTCTAGCACAAGAAAAGTAGCCTTTGCAGGAGAATGTACATCGAATGCAGAAGTTCTTGCACACTTGGAGAATTTGAGTAGGAAATTTGACGGCTTATTAGCCAGTGAAAATGTAAACTCAGAAAATATCATACCAAATGACTACTCAAATCATGATAATGTGTCATTAGGGATGGAAGAACCAGAAGGCTATTCAAGGGAAAAGGTGAGTTTTTTACAGCATAGGAATTTGAACAATGCATATTCAAACTCGTTTAATGCTTTTAGAAGAGATCACCCTACTTTTCATTGGTCTGAAACCCCTAGTAAGCAAGGACAACCACCGTATCCAGTTCAATACGAAAATCCATATAATAATCAAGTTTATCAAGGAGATACCTCGAATCAGAACCTACAATCATTACCTAGACCATATCCACAACATACCACTCAAAGCATACCAGTCACCCAAAGTTCAACTCAACCTGAAGGAGTTGATAAATGGGAGAAATTAATCGAAAATCTGATGGGTATGATGTCAACTCAAGCTCAAAATATGGAAAACATGATGACTTCTATAGGTACAGTCACTAAGGATATGAGTACGTTGAAAACATCTATAAGTGGACATGATACCGAATGAGAATTGTAGAAGCTTCATTACGGAATTTGGAATATCATTTGAGTAGAGAAGAGGGCGTAAAAGCAGAAAACCTCCGGAGAGCCGCCAAGTAATACCGAAAGAAACCCGGGAGAGGTAAATGCTGTTATTACTAGAAGTAGAAGAATCTGTGGAAGTAATGGATTAGAAAACATGAGAAATAATGAAGTAGATGATGATTTAGATGGTAAATATAAGAAGAATATGGAATCTAAAGGGCCAATTCAAACCAAACCTTATCCGGCTCAATCCAAATTCATCTCGGTTCAACCTGGAAGGGCAACACCATATCCAGTGCATATTTTGAAGAAAAAGGTACTGAATGATGACACACGATGTCCTCAAAAGGCACAATCATTCAAGGAAGCTTTACCATCTTCATCTAACGATAAGGGTAAGGGAGGTATTCATTCTAACCCATCGATCTTGAATTACTCCCCCATTCCCGAGAAATGAAATGAAAAAGATGAAGTTGGATAATAAGTATGCATGTTTTCTTGACACTTTTCGGCACTTAACTATTAATACCCCTTTCATCGATGTTTGTAAGGGAGAGTTTAGTTTAGGAGTTAATCATGAGAGCGTTATCTTCAACATTTACAATTCATTGAAATATCCATACATTACACTAGAATCTAGTTCTTGTGTAGACACTTTGTGTTCCCTTGTTGTGGATCGTACTAACACGCAGGTAACTGAAGAAGATGACTCCAGTAATAATGTGAAGGCTCGTAAACCCAAAGCTCGAAAATCAAAGGAAAAGGTCAAGAACCGTTGGATTCGACGGCATTTGTCTAACATATGTTGGAAAGCAGTATTGATAAAAAAGAAGGATGCGGTGCGTGAGGATGACCCACCACCAGTGCCTTAAAAACTGAAGCACGGTAAAGTCTGGCTATAGACTATAAATGTAGTCAATGACGGGTACTATCCTTCCTTTTTACTCCTTAAGCATTTATTTTTAGTGGATTATGTGCTTAATTGCTACATGCTTTGGTGAGTAATTGTTAGAAGTATCCCATTTTGTTTAGTATATTATATTAGTTAATCATTATCATTTTGGTCGAGCTTAACGACGTTAACCAAAAAGCGCTACCGGAGGCGACCCGTAAAAATGTTAAATATAATAATTACTCATACTTTGGATGATACTTTGCTAATACTTAGGATTGATTTTCATTTTGTTTCACCAAGTCTTAGGATGAATGTTTGAATGTCATTATAACGGGAATGATTAGGTGGTTATCCGAAAATCCTGATGGAGAAAAAAAAGATAAAATTCAAATGCATCATTTCTTAGACTTAGGTTGTTAGAACAATTTGAAATAACCTCGAGGATCCGGGTATAAAAGACTCAGAGTTAATACTTTGCCATACATTTTATATCATGATCTAGTCTGTTTTAAATTTCAAATAATGTGTGACATGTATTAGTTCACATACTATGGAAGTGAGGAGGTCATAACTTTAACCCACCCACCCACCCTTTGATATCATCCAAGATTTGTTTTGACTTGTTTTAGTACACCATTGCTTTCCCAACCTCTCTTATTTACACTCACTTTACATTGGGGACAATGTAAGTTCGTTAGTAGGGGGTAGAGTCGTTGTTGGTCTAGCAATGGCATTAATGCTTATTTTATATCAATAAATCTCTTAGTTTTCGATTTTTTTCGAGCATTATTTAGTTGATTAAAATAAACTGTATAAGGTATATATTTCATGGATTTGAAGATATAATGATCAATTTGGATGTGTATAACCAATGTGAACCGTAAGTGCATTGTAATTCCAAATATATTTGTGTAACATGAATTCATTGTTCACGTAAGCCTTTGATATTGAAGCGGAAAATTTTAAACTGTATCCATTCAGTATCCTAGTGGTTATTCTAGATAATACTTGATAACTTAGTACCTAACTTTTGAGCGTGTAATTGTGAATATATCCGAAGGTTTGAGTGTGATAGAAAGGATATAAGTTAAGTTTATGAAAAAAATATATATATAAAAAAATAATAAAAAATAAAAAATAAAAATAAAGATGAACTATATATATGTCGGTTGTAGCTACCAATGATTTGAGTGCGATGAGGCGTTATCACTAAAGCGTCCTATATCACTATGAGGTTTAAAAGCTCCATTGCTCGATGATAGTAGTCAAACTAGGGTGTTATCACGAAGCGTCCTATTCTTTGGGAATGAAGGCATATGCTACAAATGAAAAAATAAAAAAAAATGGAAATATGGTTGAAAACTTATTTATCTTCTGACTATCCCCAGTATAAACTGAATGATATGCTTTAGGGATTATCCTAATAAGTACACGGAAGGACTTTGTGTGGAAACATTACTGCTATACCTAGGAAAATCATTAGGACTGTCTGAATGGATATTTGTGTGTTTTGCTTGATTTATTCAAGAGAGGATAGTGGAAATTGAAAAGGCTTGTCACACACACACTCTGTTATACATATATATTGAGGTTAAAGCCTGGTTGTAATTCTAACGGTTGCAACATCTGGTTGTTTCTTATACCTTCTATCTTCATAAATTTATCTCTTATTCATTTTGTTTTATCGCTTGTTTTGATCGAGGGCGACCAAAAGCTAAGTAGGGGTTGTGATGAGAGATAAATTTATGATCGCTTTTATGACATTTCGCCCCATTTTCGATACCATTTTGAGCATTATTGTATCAAATCAAGTAAAAATTACTAAGTTTTATTCAAATGTATAAGTAGTAGTTATTATATAAATTATCGTATTTTTATTAGTTTTTGTATCGGTTTAGTAACCGGAGTGTCGTGTCGGATTTACGTTTGGTATTTTGGTGGTTCATTGCAGGATTATATATTGACCAAGATTCCACGTAACGACATGTTTTGAGTCTAAAAGATGTGTTTAGAGGATTAGAAGAAGGTGCCACAAGTTTATAAGTTCAACGGAGCAAATTTTCTAAGTACTTAAATCGTTACATATTTTCGACGGAGATTTGACCCAGCTTAGAGGCATTTTCAGGGGATGACTTCTTAATGAAAGTTGTAGATCTTCACATAAGCTTTCTAACGCACTTTGAATTACATCAATTGGAGGTCTACAACTCAAGTTATGGTCAATTGACTAATCAATTCGGATTAGTAGAAATCCCGTAAAAGACTCGACATACGAATGGCTCATCAAAACGACATTTTATGAAGAAGTTTCCTTCATAAAAGTTGTATATCTTCAAGAAATATTTCCAATGGATTTTGAATCAAGTCAATCGGATTTCTACAACTCAAATGGTGGTCAAGTGGCTAATTGATTTGTATTAAGGAAAATGTCATAAAACGACGACGCGTAATGGGAATGACCCATCAAAAGGCGTTTTCTGAAGAAGAGTCCTTCATGAAAGTTGAAGAATTTTCCGAGATCTTAATTTTGACGTTTGAATCATAATTTTTGGAAGTCTACAACTCAAGATATGAATTTTATAAGTTTTAGAAGGATCAGAAGAATTATCACCACGGATCGATCTGGCCCTTTCCGGATCGATCCGGCACTTCAATTTGGCTATATATACAGAGCTTCATGGAACAGAAGCCTGGCCCCTTTTCTTTCTTTTCTCTGTTCTTCCTCTCGTCCCTCTGTTTTTTTATTTTTGATCATATATATATATATACATATATGATATATATATATATATACACACCCTTCATGTATATATATATATATTCTATATATGAATATATATGTGATAGATTTATCTATATATATATATAGATCTAGATCTAGATCTTTTCATCTCGTTTCTCTTTTAATTTTCTTTTCGGGGCCCGTATATACATATATATGTCCATGTATGTATGTATATATATTTTTCACATATATAAATAAAATGGTTATAGTATATCGTTGTAATGGCGGAATAATTATCGAAGATTGTTGATTTGAAGCTTTGGCATGTTAGATCCAGTGAAACGATTCGATTCGATAGTCATAAACGGTAATATATTCTAAAATTGTTATGTTTATTATTTCTATTTCTATTTATATATGATATTAAACTAAAAATATATCTAGCCAAGATATGAATCAATTAGTTAATCTTTTGGTAAAATGAATGATCGACTCGGTAATAATGATTAAAATCAATTATGATGAATCTCTTTCTTTCTGCGCTTAATGAAACGTTAAAATTGAAAGACACGAGGTAAAATTGGCCGAGAGTGAAAGCGTGACAACGGAACCCGATTTCCTACCCGAGGCGAGATTTGTCTTGGGAAAGATAAATTTTCTTGACATTTGTACTCGAGATCGTAATAATGTTAAATCATCGAGTTTAATTGAAACTTAAACCGGAAAGTTGAATCGTCCGGCTTTGACAACCGGAGCCTTTTAAATAAAATTGACCGTTTGTGAGCGGAATGACTCCTTTTATCTAAAGGTAGATTTGTACTCGGGACTGTTCGGAAAAACCGTAATGATTGTGGACCTTGGGTGATGCAATGGACATATGACAATTTCATACGCTCGTGTGAGGAAGAGTTGTCTAGCTTAGAAGTACACCGTTTCATTTATAATTGACCTCCTGAAGCAAGGAAAGATCTCATCTCATTTATTAACTAAAAAGATATATTGATTGATGACATAATTCTTGGCTAGATTCCAAAAATATATCTATATATTATATTAGTATTTATTTGTTTTATTTTACATTTTACTAACATCTAACTCTAACATTACTAACTAATCTAATCGATCTAACATAATCTAACCCGAGGAAAATGATAAACTGCGACTTAGATCGAGTTAATAATAGCTTCTTGGTGTTTAACCCCACTTAAAAGAATTACCATGTTTTCCCGAGGAATACGACTGACTCACCGGACTAGCACTACAATTTGACCCGGTACCTTTGCCGGTTAGGATCTGTATAGCCTAGGTAATGTCCGTCAGCTTTCTGGCGCCGTTTCCAAGGTTAGGTTTAGGTCTGTCAGTGTGCAGAGGATGAAGAGGAATGGAAGGAGCCACCATGATGTGGCCCAGATAATACCCGATTCAAGAGGAAGATTGAGTCTTTTATTTAGTCTTTTATTATCCCACATTGGTTAATTGTCTTTTATATTTATTATTATTTTTAATTATTGTTATTTTGGATGCTTTGATTACCTTGTGATAACGGTTGGCCAAATTAGGGCTTCTTGATGATGATCAAAAAAGGATCGATGTGACAAGTGACGAATATAAGGCTGCGATTAGGGTTTCTCGGAGAACAAGAACGCGGGAACTCTAAGAAAGCGCCGCAGATTTTCGACAAGAACGCAAAGAAATTTGTTGCTTTAATCGCTGATCTCGATACCACTTGATGTAAACCGAATCTCGTAGGATCGTTGATTAAAAGCACAGCAAACGATTCAGCTTTGAAAAATATATTTTTATGTCTTTTTGAATATATATATACCGAAAGTAACAAAAGGATACGTAAATACTCCATCTCAGAATATTTACTACGGTGATCCCATCTCAGGAACACCAACCAATTACCCCGTCTCAGGATAATCGAAAGAAGTCCAATCTCTGAAAACTTCTTGAAAGAAACCCAATCTCTGAAAGTTTCTTATGATAAAAATTCAATCTCTGAATTTCAACCAAAATAGTTGTTTTGATTCAATAATGAGCTACATATTCAAAAACAAGGAAATGCCTTATATAGGCTACAGACTCCAAGTCCAATTGTCATTTTAGCAATGTGGGACAAAATAACAATAATTAAAAATAATAATAAATATAAAAGACAATTAACCAATGTGGGATAATGAAAGACTAATTAAAAGACTAAATAAAAGACTCAATCTTCCTCTTGAATCGGGTATTATCTGGGCCACATCACACCAGGAGTGAGGGAGGAAGAATCATCCTTGTCAGATAGAGAATGACTAGGAAAAGGGACATCAGATGGTGGAGAGTTGGATGTGGATCTGGACACAAGACTAGGGCTTGGAGCAGCAATAAGAGTGGAGGATGAAAGAGAATAAGAATTAGCAGGAGGATTTGGTGAAGCATGAGAACCATGCAGAATACCATTAGAAGATGGGGAGAGCAAAGGTAAGGAAACCAGGGGATCAATCATGAACTTGGATGAGGCATCCACGGATTTAAGAGCAGGAGAATCAGAGACTTGATTGTCATAGGGGAAACTATTTTCATCAAAAATGACATCTCTAGAGATGTACAATCGACCATTAGGATCAAGGCATAGGTACCCTTTGTGAGAAGGACTTAGGCCAAGATATGAGCATTTCTTAGTGTGAAATTGAAATTTCCTGTTGTGATAAGGCCTAAGATATGGGTAGCAAGATCACCCAAACACCCTTAACATGGAGTAATCAGGTAACTTGTTAAATAGAGATTCAAAAGGGGATTTATTGCCTAACACAGGTGTGGGCAGATAAATGATAAGTCCAACAGAATAGAGAAAAGCTTCCCACCAAAACTTAAGGGGCATTGAAGCTTGAGAAAGTAAAGTTAGCCCCATTTCAACTATAGCTCTGTGTTTCCTCTCAGCCTTGCCATTTTGGGCATGAGCATGAGGGCAATGATGCCTAAACATTAATCCAGATTCTTTTAACAGAGTTTCAAAGTTCCTAAACTCCCATCCCCAATCAGTTTTCAGGCACTTAATCTTAGCATTGAACTTAGTTTCCACTTGTGTTTTAAAGTGAGTAAAAACAGTGAAGGCATCAGATTTACCTTTTAAAGGAAATATCCAAGTATATCTAGTGAAGTCATCAAGAAAATGAATATAATACACATAACCAGTAATAGATTGAACAGGAGATGGACCCCAAAGATCAGAATGGACAAGTTCAAATGGTGCATTAGTTTTAGAAACAGAAATAGAATAAGGAAGAGAATGATGTTTGCCCATACAACAAGCTTCACAAAAACATAAATTGTTATTTCCAATAATAGACTCATTACATAGTTGCATAACTTGATACATGACCCTACTAGAGGGGTGTCCTAGCCTCTTATGCCAAACATTAGCTTTATGATGATCAGACTTAGAACTAACAGCAGAGTCAGACTGAGTACTAGACTTATTCAAAGTATAGCTGGATTGAACTTCAAATAGCTGGACATATGGAGAGTGATCTTCAAAGGATTTGGATTGAAGGGAACTCAACTGATCTGGAAAATGCATTTGATAAAGACCATTCTTAAGGGCTCCTTGCAGCATAATTCTCTTTGTAGTTAGATCCTTCACAAAGCAACAAGTATAGTGAAATCAAGAAAGACAGGGTTATCAGTAGTAAACTTTGAAGCATTAAGAAGATTCTTGGTGATTTTAGGCACATGAAGAATACTATTAAGAGCTGGAACTGTGATGATGTTAAGGCCTTTGTAAGACAATCTGCTACTTGGTCTGCTGATGGAATGTGCTGGACTGAAATGAGCTTCTTCTGTACCAGATCTCTGACATAATGGACATCAACTTCTATATGCTTTGTCCTGGCATGAAAGACTGGATTATGTTCAGAAAAATGGCAATGATGTTGTCACACCAGGCCACAGGTGTATCAAGAATCTTTAGGCATAATTCTTTCATAAGATGTTGTAGCCACTGGAGTTGAGAAGACAGATTTGCTAGTGATCTGTACTCTGACTCAGCACTTGATCTAGACACTACATTCTGCTTTTTGGAGCTCCAAGACACTAGTGAATCACCCATGTAAACACAATAACCTCTTGTGGACTTCATGTCTGATTCATCACAAGCCCAGTCTGCATATAAATAACTATTAACATGTAAAGTAAGACCAGGCTTAAAATGCAAGCCCTGATCAATAGTCTCTTTGACAAATCTCAGCATTCTTTTTAGAGCATTCCAATGCACATCTGTAGGACACTGCATGAATTGACTGAGAGCATTTGCTGCATATGTGATGTCTGGCCTGGTAAGGGTTAGATACTGCAATCCTCATGTGGCACTCATGTACAAGCTAGGGTTGGCCATAGGAGTGCCTTGATCCTTCTCATAATGTCTACTTGCAACCATATGTGTGGGGCAAGATTTGACATGCTTCATGTTAAGCCTCTTAAGGAGCAGTGTGGCATAATTTTTATGTGTGAGGTAGAGTCCAGTACTGTCCCTATGTGCTTCCATTCCCAAAAAGTGGGACAGATTTTTCAAGCTCCTTCAAGGCAAAGGTAGAGTGCAAGACTTGAATGACCTTTGAATCAGAGAGCTACAGTTGCATGTGACCAGTATGTCATCAACATATACCAACACATACGACAGTGTCTTTTCCTTTCTGAATATGAATAAGAAGTTATCTGCTCTGGACTGATTAAATCCCCAGTGTAACATCTGGTTTCTAAGGGCATCAAACCATGCCCTGGGTGCTTGTCTCAGTCCATAGAGCGACTTCTTGAGTCTACACACATATGTTGGTTTTGCTGTATCTAAAAATCCTTCAGATTGGGGCATATATACAGTTTCATTGAGTGGCCTATTCAGGAAAGCATTTTTAATGTCCACTTGTCTAATGCTCCAGTTTAGAGTGACTGCTATGGCTATAATGACTCTCATGGTTGATGCCTTTGCCACTGGACTGAATGTTTCACTGAAGTTAACCCCATAGGCTTGTAAGAACCCTTTGGCACCAGTCTTGCCTTCTTTTTTAGGACAGATGCATCAGGATTCAATTTTAGCATGAAAATACATTTGTTGTCCACCAACTGTTGCTTTGTGTTGGTGGAACCAGCTCCTAAGTTCCATTTCTCAACAGGGTATTATATTCCTTCTCCATAGCATGCTTCCATTGTGGTATAGCTAAGGCCTCTGACACTTTAATGAGTTCGATGAGGTGAGAAGAATGTGAGTGGCTTAACAAAGATAGTGATGTAGGTTTTGGGTTTGAAGATCCCACTCTTGGATCTTGTCTGCATCTGGTGAGTAGTAGTGTTCTTTGACATGGAAGGGTTAGGTCTGGTGTTTGTGGAAGTGACAGGAAGGGTTTGAGTGGAAGATGTGACATGCTCTTTTCTTTATGTGTATCATTGCTAACAGGTGAAGGTGAGTGGACATTCAGATGATGTATTCATAGGAGAGATTGGTGGTGAGCTATGTGTGGAGCTTTGTGGTGATGTGAAGCGTTGTGGTGGTGGTGAGTGTTGTGTTATGTGTTCCCCTCTTGAAGAAGAAGAGGAGGAGGATGTGTGTGAGGAGGTAGGTGTACTTGGTGATGGTGATTGCCCTGAGGTGTCACTGCTGGTGCTGCTGGTTGGAGGGAGTGTGGGGGGAGTCAGGGCAGGGAAAAGGTTGGATGTGGTAGGATCAGATTGCACA
The DNA here is from genome assembly GCA_026214975.1 of Gentiana macrophylla. NCBI lineage: Eukaryota > Viridiplantae > Streptophyta > Magnoliopsida > Gentianales > Gentianaceae > Gentiana > Gentiana macrophylla. The sequence goes on from CM047815.1 coordinate 79,637,198, forward strand.
TACCTGTGAGGGCCCTGAGAGAAACCATCATGGAAGGGTAAAGAGACTTCATTGAAGGTCACATTCCTGGTAATGTTAACTCTACCAGATTCATAGAGGCATAAGTGGCCTTTATGATCAGTGGAAGTTCCTAGATACACACATCTAGATGAGTGAAAGGTGAACTTATGGTTGTGGTAAGGTCTAAGATGAGGGTAGCAAGCACATCCAAACACCTTGTGCATAAAGTAATCAGGTTTGGTGTGATAAAGGGTTTCAAAAGATGATTTGAAGTGAAGCACATATGAGGGAAGTATGTTAATGAGGGTGACAGAGTGTTTAAAATCATCCCACCAGAATCTTAAGGGCATGGAAGCTTGAGCTAGCAAAATGAGGCCAAGTTCTACAATATGCCTGTGTTTTCTCTCACTCCTACCATTTTGCTCATGTAGATGAGGGCAGGGGTGTCTAAAGGTGATTCCAGATTCTTTCAAGATTGGAACTAGGCTTCTGTATTCCCCTCCCCAATCTGTTTGCAAGCATGCGTCACCAAACCGGACCTTAAAGCGGCGTCAAGAAAGGGCGGACCTTTTCTAGGTTAGGCGGATCCTAACGGCGATGTGCGGGTCAAATTGTAGTGATAAAGTGGTGAGTCGGTGTCGAATCCTCGAGGAAAAAAGTGGTAATTCTTTTAAGTGTGGTTAAATACCAAAAATTTGCTATTAACTCGATCTAAACCGCAATTTTATAACCTGATTACTACTACTCTAACCAACATAAAATAAATCGTAATTTAAAAGTTATTCTAATATAATATATATAGATATATAAATATATAGATACCAAAATATAATATATAACCGAGACTAACCAAAGTATATGTAATCAAATTATATGATCTTTTGATTAATGGAATGTGTTCGATCTTCCTTTTTAGGTCAATTGAGTGAATGAAGCGGTGTACTCTAATGTCAACAATTCCTCCTCACACGGCGTATGAAATTGTCATATGTCAAAAGTCATCGATCCAAGGTCCACAAGCGCCCCATGCTAAACTTAGTTAGTCAAAAGCAGTGCAGTACAAATCTACCCCGGATAAAAGAGGTGATTCCATTTGTCAAATGGCGATGTTATTCAAGAGGCTCCGGTTGTCAAGCGGATCGATTTAATACAAGCGATGTAGTTTCAATTAAAGCTGTGATTTTAACATTATTAAGATCTAAGTACAAATTTTAATAAGATTTGTTTTATTAGGACAAATACGCCCCGGGTAGGAAATAGGATTCCGTTAATCAGGCGGCCATTTTACCCTCGGTTTTCTATTTTTACTCGTATATCACGACTTCTGCGGTGAGTTCATCGCCAGGTTATATGTAGTATTCATTATGATTGATTACTTCATTCGAATATGTTATCATTACGTAGCGAAATAGAAAAAGATTCATTTTACTCAATTTTAGTCATTTTTATTTTAACATCATTCCATTACGAAAAGATCAAAATAATATAATTACATAACTTTGGCTAGTTATTAGATCTAGCCTAATAACATTATAAAAACTAAAAAAGAAGAAAATGACAAACATAAACATAATTATTATAGAAATTACCCGATTACAAGCTGGCGACTCGAAATCGTCTTTTTCCGGATTTTACAGCGATTTAACAACACGAACCGAGAATTTCCCGAACATTATTACCGTACTACTACTACATTATTTTGGCATAAGGCCTATTTACAACTATAAAAGAAAAAGAGGAAAGAGTTATATATATAGAATATGGTTTATATATATAATTTGGTACACCTCCAAATGAACTCTACGATGCTCCTTTTATAAATTTTCCCCTTCCCGGACGGTCACGAAAATTTGCGGATCGGTCGGTGTAATGATGCTAATCATTTCAGCTTGTCCTCGACATGTTCCCCATATTACACATAATCATTACTTGTCTTTGTGTAATTATATATATAATTATATATAATTACACAGTTAATCTTCTAAAAATCGTAACTTGAATTCTCGATATCAGAATGACATAATCGAACTTCCGTTGAAAAGCTCGTTAAATTCTCTACAACTTTCATCAAGACCACTTCTTCAGAAAACATACTCTCGATGAGCCATTTGTATTATCGTCCTTTTTGAGATTTAGAAACAATTATTCCTTGATCATTTATATCGGTGTGCTTTATAACTTCCTTTCCTTGACTTGTATTGACTTCAAAAAGTGTCGATACTCGGGATTTTGATTCATATTAGGATTACGCAATGAAATAAACACAAAATACCCGTGTAAAATAGAGACACAATATTCGGTTACTAAAACGGTACAAAAACTACAACTTTTATTATAAATACTAACTTTTACTACTAACTATACTAAACTACAAAGATTAATATTTTATACTAATTATATCATAATTTTAGATATTTTACATAGAATTTGTCAACAAAACATAATAAAATCACGTAAATTCAATCATATAAAAATAATACATCAAATTACTCCCCACTTAGCTTTTGATCGTCCTCGAGCAAAAATAAGCGATAATATATAAATAATGAGATAATATAATTGATCAGATTAAAATTTCAAAAGTAATATATATAAATCAATATTACAAACATATAATTTATAAATTTTATAGAAATTTAAGAAAGGAGATTATACAACTTAAATGAATTAAGTATCAAATATGAATTAGATGGAAACATGCATGCAATAATTGAAATATAAATAAAATATTAGAAATACTTTCTATCTAGATTATTACAATTTACGGAATCATTAACTAAGTCAAATAGAAGACACATTGGCTTAATATATTAGGATAGGACATTGGTTAATCGAAAGATAGAAAAGGAAATCAAAAGAGAAAGATGTAAATTAAATGCGTACCTACGTCTTCACATTCTTGATCAAAACGATTCGATTAGTAACATCCTTTTATTTCAACTATTTTTGATTTTTTCTCTCTTTTTTTTTTTTTTTTTTTTTTTTTTTTTTTTTTTCAACATACATTAAGAACTAAAGCGTGAGTGTGTGTAAATAATCAAATTCACAAGCATTGCTTCATCAAGATTGATCGGAGTACTACTCTTTCGATCTAAAATTACGAGTCGGTTTCCTTAAACACGTAATCATTCTTGAGATCTTTTGATTCGACTTATGCCTTCATTCTCGGCAATAGGACATTTGAGATAATCCCCCATTTGGACTACTATCATCAGACATATATTTGGTCGATCAAAGATAGGGAAGATACTTGATATTCGATTTATTCTGTGTAAAAATGGTGCTTTAATTCTTAAAAAAAAATTTTCCATAAAACACTAACATATCTGAACTCATTCCAATCTCAGCATATACCATTTTTCTCAACTCTTAACTTTTTGTCATCATCTCTCTCTCATAAATGCGTACAAACTCGAAGAATGTCAAAGAAATGTAGACCAAAATAAGCTAAGGATCGGAAATTTCTAGTTTAATCAAAATGGCTAAAATTCGAGTGAGGTCTTGATCACTCTTTAAAAAAGGTGAGGTGGGGTCAAAAATTGGAAATTTTATTCGGGTGAGTTATTTATTTATAGTTATATTTTGTGGTGCCAAAAATCATCATTCTAATTTTGATTCCAAATTCATAATTAATCTTAAAAGAAAATTATCTAAAAATTTATTTATAAATATAAAAATTACTTGAATAATTCCATAAAAGAAATATTTGATAAAAATTATTTAGTTATACATACTCAAAATCTTAAAAATCTTATAAAAGATATAAAACATATTCATTATATATCTAATATATTTTACTAAATCAAAGATTAATCCTCTCGAATTATATCATTTTTATTCATATATTAACCAACTTAAATTATTCAAGAAAAATTAAAACTAAGAAATAAGTAATTAAAGTACTAATTTATATGAAAAAGGTTATATTTTATAATTATTTTTAATTTTTTGAAAATTTTAATGAAATTTTCAAACTAACTCTACTAAAACTACGAATTGACATCGTCGATGTTCAATAAGTATGAAAAATGAGTTCGAAAATTAAATTAAAATTATAGATGATCGTTATAAACATCGATAACACACATATATTAAAATCAAACAACATATATATTAAACAAAAAAGAAACTATTACGGACTAAAAATAAAACAAACTTACTATTAACTTACTAACCTTAAGCAACTTTAACTTATTAAAGCAAACCAAACTTAAACTAAATTAAATAAAACCACTAACAACTATCTTAAATAGTTGGCGAACAACCAGATTCTCTACCGGTAGCAATCTCTACGACAATCACGAGGCGGATATATCTCATCGAAGCAATTTGGGGACTTCGTTCAAATGAATACATAACCTTGAAATTAACCAAGCAAAAGGCATCGGCCTTCCATTATTATACCGTTCCTTTGCAAAGTTTCTTTGCCGTCTAAAAATCAAAATCCCCGAGTCCACATAAGCTCAGGTTATCAATGCAAACAACGAAGTATCTCACTTTATCACTAACCCATTGCAAAGTCACTAGTCGGATAGACTCGTGAGTTAATGAAGTGTTTCCATGCTCTCGGATGAAGCGGCGGTGAAGTGGTAGAGTCGTAATTTTGATCGAACTCACGGAAAGCAGATATGGAAAAGCTTCCGTGACATAGTTAACAACATGACAAGAGTTCCACTAATCCCCATTGATATTCATAATGAAGATTATGGATTTGATTGAAAATCGGTATCTCGTAGATATGATTGATAATATGAGGTGTGGTGAATAAGTGTACCACGAGCAGATATAATTTGTGACGGATCTACCGTAGTAACTTGATGAAGAAAAAGTGAATAAAATTCCTAACAATAGAAACATTAATTCTTCCTCGAGGTTGCTTAACAAATTTTTCCATCCTTGAGTCTGAATTAAATCCCTTCGAAGCGATCAATTTTTCAAAATTGATACCCCTTTCCATCAATATAGGAGAATTTGCAAACCTCGCATTCACCAACAAATTAACATTTGAAGCACTAGACTCGGGATAAAAACATCAAGCTGTCTCCGGATCGTATGAATTGGTGATGGTGATGATCGGTTGGACATTTTAGTTAAAGCAGGATGAAAAGAAATCACGAGATAGAAAGGTAAAAGTAAAAGAGTGAATGTATAGATTGTTTTACTCTCGACTTACTCTCGGCTTAAATGGACAAAATTGAGAGTGTGCGTGTTTGCACATTAGAACTCTCAACATGACTCAGCGATTTTATTCCCGGACCGATCCACGAAAATGGCGGACCGGTCCGGCCTTAAAATATTTTTACCGTATGAAGGTTGTAAAATTCAAGTTTCGCTTTGTGCACTTTAATAGACTTCAAGCTATTTTAAAAGCTATAAAGATGATTTAAAGTTTACGGATAAAAGCGACACACGAATACGACATGAATAATAAATATATTTTTAGAATTTTGATTTTTATTATATTTTTATGAAATATTTAAATACTATTAAAAATAAATCTCGACTACGACAAAATATGATTAATGAAATCGAAAACTTGTTAAACTAGCAAACTTATCAACTAAAATTAAAATCTGAAAATAAATTACTTGAGTCATAAAATGTTTAGAAATGATAAAAGTTGTTTAAAATCAAACAATGTCAACATCATCATAAATCGGCGATGTAAAGCTGGATCATTCATACTTAGGCCCGATGGCGTAGCGGGTGTGAAGCGTAGTCGTGATCGAGTGAGCATCGAGATCCATCGAACTCATACCAGCGTCATCCTTGCAAAATCGAAAATCCTCCCGACTAGATGTAACGACACCACGAGAACACTGTATAAAAGACACCACGACCACTAGGCGGCTTCCAAAGGATTTGGCATATGATGAAAGCTACGAGATGGTGGAATAGGTGCTATCCATTACAGTAGCATTATCACGGGTTAGATTGGCGAGGCGGATAGGCGGTTCTATCGAAAGAAGGATCAAGATGCATCTGCTCGTGTCTCGGCATCCCTCTACGTAAATCATCACTCCACTTTGCCTACTCTGCTGCTCGACAAACAAAGCCATATTGCTTTGTCCTCGGGCTACATCGATACTAAGGATTGAAACATATCGTATGTAATGGTGTTTGGGAGAGAAGTCTGCTTTGTTGCTCGAGAAAAAGATGAAAATCTTTGGCCCGGGTGGGGCCGGTGTGGGTGGTGGAGAGGTACTACGTCTAACTATCGAGTCTATCGAACCCTCACGGAGACCTCCTCGGACTAGGGCCTATCGGGGACTCATCTGCCATCATCAACTTGTCGTTAGGCGGAAAGGAACTCTGATCTACGACATAAATGCGAAATAAAGCCGAGGAAAGTACATGTGACTCCTGCCTTGGCGATAACAATAAACTCGAAAACCCTTACATACATAATTTTCCCCACATCCACCTTAACATCATGAATCATCGCCCAAGTAATGCATAAATCCTCTTTACCAAAGGCGGTGTGTTTGGTAGTGGGATAGAGAGTATGGCTCAAAAATCTTTTGATTGCCCTCGGATCTAAAACATTTCCCATAATTAAATCATTTGTCCACCCACTCTGCTTTGTAGCATCAAACTCCTCTGAGAGCTCAGAGGCAATCTGCTCATACATAGCGGGATCATCTAATCCATAAATGACTCTATAATCTTCTTCATCTGGAAAAACTTCTACTCTAAAAGCAGCATTAATCAGTTCGGACTAAAAGAAACATATACAGACCTAAGGGAATAGACTACATCATACTACCCTCGGTGGGTGTCAAAGTAGACAAAGCGCATAAAAGTACGCCACTAAGGTAGTATTGATCTCTCTGTCCTCTGGTTTGCAAAATCCAACCATTGGCGTCTCTTAAAAATCGCCTAACCTCCTCTCTCCTAAGTCATCAAAATCCAAGCCTCTTTCCAACACAACTCCACATTTACTATAGATATTCTATAAGCATTCTTAGCTTGAGGTGAAGGTATGTGACAAAACTATGATTCTTCTTCCGGTGTTAAATCTCTTAATTCTCATTGGTACTTTATTGGAATATTAGGCTTTCTTTTCTTAGAGATTTTTATTTGGATGAGGCCATTCTACGATATTGAATTGGCAAAACAACAATAAAATCAACAGAAAAACAACACAAAATAAAATGTCACAACACACGAAAAATTCAAAAGCAGTTGAAAATAAATCTAAAAATTATAAAAATTATGAAATTGACAACTAGAGTAAACAAATTATACCTTATAATGAACAAAAACCGTGAAAAGTGGCCGGAAAAGTCGTATAAGCCTCCGGGATGAAATGGAGCTTGTGTTTGATCTTTTCAAATTCTTCACTTGTGTTGAAGAGAGGAGATAAAAATAGAAAGAAATTGAGTGGTAGTGTAGTGTGGGGTGAATTTGTGGTAAAGTTTGAAAAAAAAATTTGATTTAGTGGGGTTTGGGGGGTGGGGCGGCCTGTTTTAGAACAAAATAGGAGAAATGAAGAAGAAGAAATTTGTTTCCCGTTTTTAGGTTAACCTTGTCCCGGACGGTCGGATTAATGGCGGATCGGTCCAAAAAAAAATGTTTTTTTTTTTTTTTTTTTTTTTGATTTAGATAAGATTTTGATATAAAACCTATAAAACTCAATAAAAACTTAATAAAATTTATAAATTTTATAACAATTTCTTAAAATTTATAAAATCTTTATAAAACTTATTTAAAAGTTTATAAAAATTCAATAAATTTATATTAATTCTTATAAAATATCTAAAAACTTAAAAAACTTTTTATAAAACTTTTATAAAACTCCTTAATTTTATAAAGATCCAATTTTATAAGATTTTCAAAGTTATGCAAAAATTTTATAAAACTAAAAACAATAAAAGACTTGAACCTACGGGGTTTTAATTCTTCAATTTCTACAAACTCAGGATTTCTAACATACCTTTCAAGCAAACTATATCCTAGAAATGTAGCGTTTGAATTAAGTCTTGGAAGTCCATCGGGATTTTAGGTTAACCACTGTCGTTCCTTCTTAATTACATTCAAACACTCACTCTGAGATTGAGTTATATTTTCCCACATTGCCCCTTGTGTTCAATTTTTCCACAGTTCTGCATTTCCTTAAAAACTTAGCCCTTCTCTTTATCGAGCTTCTTGGCGTACCATTACAAACTTCTTTCAATTTTTCTCTCTCAACAATTTAGCATTACGTTTCAAAAACTAAAACACATACATAGTAAAGCGATATCTCTATTAAAACCAAACTTTAAAAGCAAAACAAAAATTCTAATCTATCAAAAAAGACATCAGGTTCTTTTCGTCTATCGGTAAAAAGCGAAACTAGTTTAGACATATAAAAGTAAAGATAAAACTGGTAATTTGATCTTTCGACTTTTAAAACCTTTGCTTTTTAGTCTTTCGGAGGTCGATCGGCAACATTACTTCATTTATCGAGAGAGATTTCTTCACCTTCAGAAATAGCTTCACCTGTGACCATTGGCTATAAAAGTTGTATTCCATTGATTAGTTCAACGACTCGGTTATAAACTCGTGTTACTTTAAATGGACTGTCCATCTTGATTTAAGCTTTCTGGAAACAACTTTAAGCGTGAATTGTACAATAACACTCGATCACTACATGGAACTCACGACTATAGATTCTCTTATCATGGAGCGATTTCGTGCGTTCTTGTAGGTCGAGCATTTTCATATGAATCAAGCGAAATTCTTCTAATTACATTAGCGAAGTAATCTATGATCACCGGCTTGACCTTAGGATCGAAATTTAAAAATCTAATAGCCCGAGAATGCTCGGTGTTCTAATTCTCTTTGGGAGATGACAAGATTTACCAAAGACTAATTTGTAGGGAGAAACGACCAATTGGAGTTTTAAAAGGCATTGCTGTATGCCCATGCTTGCATCATCTAATCTAAGCGCTTGATTTTACGGTTTGAATCACTTTGTTTTTCTATGATTCTTTTAATCTCTCTATTTGACACCTCTGCACGACCCTTTGGTTTTGCGGATGATAAGGCGTTCTAATTTATCGTTACACCATATTTTCAATTAACTTGGTAAATGGTCGATTGCAAAAGTGCGAACCTCATCACTAATGATCGCCCTAGGAATGCCATAACGTGTAAATATATTCTTTTTAAGGAATCGTATAACAACTTTGGTATCATTAGTGGGAAGAGCTTGAACACACCCGTTTGAAACATAATCTACCATTACAAGAATAAATCTTTTTCCAAAAGATATAGGGAAAGGTCCCGTGAAATCTATACCCCAAACATCAAATAACTCACATTCTAAAATAGGTTGCATAGGCATTTCATGTTTTTAGATACATTTCCCCATTTTGACAAGACTCACAAGATTTAACATACGTATCGCATCTTTATAAAGTGTAGGCCAATAAAAACCACATTGCAAGACTTTAAAAGCGAGTTTTCCATCCTCCATGATGACCTCGCCTCACGATCATGACAAAGCGATAAAACACTTAAAATTTCATTGCTCAGGCACACATTTTACGATTATTCCATCCGAACATTTACGGAAAAGATCTGGTTCCTCCGGTAATAAAATTTTAAGTCATAAAAGAACTTCTTTTACATTTGCCAAGTCAATGAGGCGGAATGTAATCACGAGTTAAGTAGTTAATGATATCTCCAAACCAAGGTGAATTTTCCTTAGAAGGAATTCTTTTCTTTAATATTGCATGGTTGAAGGCATATCGATTCTAAGCAGTTGTTCATCGAGGAAATGAATCCTTAATTTCATTTCTATCTCTTCCTCGGTTTCCATTCTACTTAGATGATCTGCTACTACATTCTCACTTCCTTTTTATCTTTAATCTCAATATCAAATTCTTGAAGTAGAAGAATCCATCTAAGAAGGCGTGGTTTAGCATCTTTCTTACTCATTAAATATTTCAATCTTTGAATAGTGCGTATAAACTATTACCTTAGAGCCAACAATATACGATCTAAACTTATCTAAGGCAAAATTACATAGCAGTTCTTTTTACGTAGTTGCATAGTTTAGTTGATTTGCATTTAACGTATGAGATGCATAGTAAATAGCTTTGAGAATTCTATTATACCTTTGACCTAAAGCAGCTCCTACAATTAAATCGCTTGCATCACACATAATCTCAAAAGGTAAATCGATGCTGGTGCCACCAATCTGGTGCCGTAATCAACTTAGCTTCGAGGGTCTTAAATGCTTCCATACATTTATTATCAAAATTAAAAGATACTTCTTTTTCAAGCAAATGACTTAGAGGCTTTGCTATCTTTGAAAAATCTGCAATAAATCTCTATAAAATCCTGCATGTCCAAGAAATCCTCTTGCGTTCTTAGATTAGCTGGTGGAGGCAATTTTTGATTACCTCGACTTTAGCTTTATCAACTTCAATTCTACTTGAGAGATTCTATGTCTAGTACAATTCATACGATACCATTAAATGACATTTTTCCCGAGTTAAGCACTAAATTGGTATCCTCGCGGCGTTGTAACACTCGTTCTAAGTGTAACAAACGACCATTAAAAGAGTCTCCGTAAACACTAAAGTCGTCCATAAAAATTTCTAAGAATTTCTCAACCATATCGAGAAAATATAGACATCATGCATCTTTGAAAAGTAGCGGAGCATTACATAAACCAAGCGGCATTCTTTTATACGCAAAGTTCCATAAGGACAAGTGAAAGTAGTCTTTTCCTATCTCTCTTTGCAATGAAAATCTGTAAATATCTGAATAACCATCTAAGAAAGCGAGTAATACTTATGACCACTTAAGCGCTCCAACATTTGTACTATGAATGGAAGTGGATGATGATCTTTCTTAGTATGATCATTTAGTTTTCTAAAATCAATGCACATTCGATATCTGTAATTTCCCTTGTTGGAATCCATTCATTCTTATCATTCTCTTTCCTTTGTGAAACCTCCTTTCTTTGGTACAACTTGAGTTGGACTTACCCGTTCACTATCCGATATAGGAAAAATTATTCCCATTTCTAATAAGCTTAATAACCTCTTTCTTAACGATTAGCTGTAAATTCGGGTTGGCGGCGTTGCGGTTGAATACAAGGTTTAGCATCTTTAACGAGAATTATCTTATGAACACATATCTCAGGACTAATACCTCGAATATCGATATTTGTCCATCCAAAAGCTTTCTTATGCTTTTTCAACATTCTAGTAATTGATCTTCTTGTTGTTAGCCGTTAAAGTTGATGAAATAATAAGCGGTAAAGGTTATCATTTTCAAGAAAAGCATATTTGATTTAAAGGTAGCGGTTTCAATTCAGTTCTTAGGCGGATCTTATTGATGATTTTAGGCTGGTCCTTCTAGTTCTAATTCTAAATACTTATGCCATGGTGGTTTAAAAGTAAAACTTCCTTTTATAGAGAAAGGATTATCTCTTTCATTTCAATGTCTTCCTCATCTTCTTTATAGATAGATAAAGTTAAACATTCTTCTAATCTATCTTCAAAAGTTGGTAGCGATTATCATAGGCAGAATGAGTATCTTACATAAAAGAACATGATTACGGTGATGTGTATTGATGGTTCATAGCTTTGAAAATATTGAAAGCAACTTCATCTTCATTGACTCTCAAAATTAATTCTCCTTTACGAACATCGATTAAAGTTCTCCTGTAGCTAGAAATGGGCGTCCTAAGATAGCGTATTTGAAAATCCTTCTTCCATTTCCATAACTACAAAGTCTCTTGGAAAATAGAACTTGTCTACTTTAACCAATCGTCCTCAATAATTCCTCTAGGGTACTTAATCGATCATGCGCCATTTGCGAGTCATTTCGATCTTAGTAAGCTTTCTATGCCTAGCTTTCTATAATCCTCATAAGACATGAGATTTATACTAGCTCCCAGAGATCACATAAGACCTTCTTAAACAAAAAGCCTCCAATTTCACACGGAATCGTAAAACTTCCAGGATCTTTTAGTTTAGGTGGTAACTTATCTTTTAAAGTGCAGAACATTCTTCATTTAGGCATATATTCTCATATTCCTCTAATTTTTTCTTATTTGATAGTATATCCTTCAAAAACTTTCCATAGGTAGGCATATTTATCGAGCTTCGATATGGGGATATTAACATTAATATGGCGAAAAGTATCAAGAAGCGAGCATACTTACGATCGGTCTTAATCTTTTAATTTGATCTTTAGGTGGAAAAGGTAAAGACTCTAAATCTATAACCTTTGGTTTGAAGTCATTTTCTCTTTTCCTTTATCCTTTGGAGTATTACTTGATCGCCATGTTTGGGTTCTTGACTTTTTCTTTTAATTCGTTCCCCTGAATCAATCTCTACTTCATACTCCTTGATTCTTCTGTTTCTCATCCTTGTTTTCTTTATCTTCTACTCTAACATGTTCCTTATGATTCCTTAAATCTTTATCCATGGGGTCTTTCAAAATTCTAGGGATTTTTACCCATTTTCACCTTCCTTCTCGGGTTCCAAACTTCTATTCCTTTTCAAGAATTTCTCTATGATTTCTTCTTCCTCATTGATAAATTCAAGTTCATCTTTAGTCTCTTCATTGTTATCTAAATCATTTTCTACTTCATTATTCCCGAAGTTTTCTACTCCATTACTACCATAGAGTTTCCTACTTCTCGTAACTACAACATTTACCTCTCTTGGGTTTCTTTCGGTATTACTTGGTAATCCTCGGGAGTCTCTTTTGTTATTTCGTTCACCTTCACTACTCAAATGATCTTCCATATTCCTTAATGAAGCTTCTATCGTTCTCATTACGGTATCATGTCCACTCATAGATGTTTTCATTGTACTCGTGTCCTTCTTGGTTGAACCTATAGAAGTCATCATTGTTTCCATATTCTTAGCTTGAGTAGATACTACACCCGTCATATTTTCCATCAGTTTCTCCCATTTTTCAATCCCTTACTGCGGAGGTTGAGTTGAACTTTGAGTTCTTGGTATACTTTGAGTGGTATGTTGAGGATAGGATCTTGGTAATGATTGTAAATTCGATTAGATGTATTTCCTTGATAAACTTGATTATTATTCATATTCTTATCTTGAGGCTGGATCTGGCGGTTGTCTGGCTTACTAGGGTTTCGGACCATCTAAAAGTTGGGTGGTCTCTTTAATAGCATTAAATGAGTTTGAATATGCATTATTCAAATTCTATCTTCTTGAAGAAAACTCACTTCCTCTTTTGAATATCTGTTGGTTCTTAACCACTAATGACACATTATATAATTTGAGTATTCGGTTGGAGTACTATTTTACGAATTTTGATTCTTACCTTGTTGTAATCCATCAAACTTTCTACTTAAATTCTCCAAATGTGCTAGAACTTCCGTATTTGAAGTACATCATACTGCAAAAGCTACTTTTCTAGTGCTAGAGCGGTTTCCCACATTCTATTGTTTTGGAAATCTTTTCTATAGCATCGTAAAAGCTGTTTGAGCTTCACTCATCATTAACGAACCACCACATGCATGATCTACATCTGCGTGAATCTTTTCTTAATTCTGACGAGAAAAGTTGAATTTGCATATCTAAGGAATAACCATGATCGGGACAAGCTCTTAACAATTTTTAAACCTTTCCCACGCATTCCCAAGTGTTTCTTGAGATCCTTGTCTAAAATTAGCAACCTCGACTTTTAATTCCAAATTCCGTCTGGAGTGAAATATTGTTTGAAATTCGGTTTGAATATCCTCCCAACTAGTTAACGAGTGGTGTGGAAGAGAGACATAAACCAATCTCGGGCTCTTCTTTTTTTTAAAAAAAGGAAACATAGTCATCCTTGTTAATTCCTTATGAGCACCTTGACTTTTGGTTTGTGTGCCACGATTCTTCAAGCAGATAGAGATGATGATGTGGATCTTCATCATCTTCTCTAGAAATTGGGCTCTTGCGTCAATTAAACCAAAAGATGAGACTTAATTTGAAATTATTCGCTCCTTCATTCGGTAAAAGTATGGGATTATTAGTACGGTTTCTCTTACGGTTTGATCACGAGATAGGTCTCGGGTTTGGCGGATTATTCACGATTATTACGGTTCCGATCTTGATTGTTCCTATTATTATTATTACGATTATTATTAATATTAACGAGGGTTTTGTCCATGCCCTAAAGCATGATCTAGCCTCTGTTCGTTTGTTTTCATCACTACCTTGACCATTTCTTTATTTTTATTAGAAGATGATTCCGTTGGAGATTTTCCAAGGAGTCTTTTGGGTTGACCACGTTTACTCTCTATCCATAGCGCCTTTTCGTAGCGTTTATATCAGGCTTATAAGGAGTAAGTGAGGCTTTACGCTTACGGTCATCAACTAATTAAAATAGAAAAATGCTCGAGTTTTAAAGAAGAAGAAAATTGGTACTAAAGAAAGTAGATACCAACGAAAAAAAAAAAAAGAAATGTGATAAGAAGAGTGTTGGTTTATCCTCGAAATTTTTAACTAATACAAGTAGTAACCATAGACACAAAAAAAAATAGCGACTTTGTTTCCCGACAGCGGCGCCGGAAAGTGGCGTCACCAAACCGGACCTTAGAAGCGGCGTCAAGAAGGGGCGGACCTTTTCTAGGTTAGAGCGGATCTAACGGCGGCGTGTGCGGGTCAAATTGTAGTGATAAAGTGGTGAGTCGGTGTCGAATCCTCGAGGAAAAAAGTGGTAATTCTTTTAAGTGTGGTTAAACACCAAAAAATTTGCTATTAACTCGATCTAAACCGCAATTTTATATAACATGATTACTACTACTCTAACCAACATAAAATAAATCGTAATTTAAAAGTTATTCTAATATAATATATATAGATATATAAATATATAGATACCAAAATATAATATATAACGAGACTAACCAAAGTATATGTAATCAAATTATATGATCTTTTGATTAATGGAATGTGTTCGATCTTCCTTTTTAGGTCAATTGAGTGAATGAAGCGGTGTACTCTAATGTCAACAATTCCTCCTCACACGGCGTATGAAATTGTCATATGTCAAAAGTCATCGAGTCCAAGGTCCACAAGCGCCCCATGCTAAACTTAGTTAGTCAAAGCAGCAGTGCAGTACAAATCTACCCCGGATAAAGAGGTGATTCCATTTGTCAAATGGCGATGTTATTCAAGAGGCTCGGTTGTCAAGCGGATCGATTTAATACAAGCGATGTAGTTTCAATTAAAGCGTGATTTTAACATTATTAAGATCTAAGTACAAATTTTAATAAGATTTGTTTTATTAGGACAAATCGCGCCCCGGGTAGGAAATAGGATTCCGTTAATCAGGCGGCCATTTTACCCTCGGTTTTCTATTTTTACTCATATCACGACTTCTGCAGTGGAGTTCATCGCGAGGTTATATGTAGTATTCATTATGATTGATTACTTCATTCGAATATGTTATCATTACGTGGCGAAATAGAAAAAGATTCATTTTACTCAATTTTAGTCATTTTATTTTAACATCATTCCATTACCGAAAAGATCAAAATAATATAATTACATAACTTTGGCTAGTTATTAGATCTAGCCTAATAACATTATAAAAACTAAAAAAGAAGAAAATGACAAACATAAACATAATTATTATAGAAATTACCCGATTACAAGCTCTTGACTCGAAATCGTCTTTTTCCGGATTTTACAGCGATTTGACAACACGAAACTTGAGAATTTCCCGAACATTATTACCGTACTACTACTACATTATTTTGGCATAAGGCCTATTTACAACTATAAAAGAAAGAGGAAAGAGTTATATATATAGAATATGGTTTTATATATATAATTTGGTACACCTCCAAATGAACTCTCTGATGCTCCCCTTTTATAAATTTTCCCCCTTCCCGGACCGGTCACGAAAATTTGCGGATCGGTCGGTGTAATGATGCTAATCATTTCAACATCCTCGACATGTTCCCCATGTTACACATAATCATTACTTGTCTTTGTGTAATTATATATATAATTATATATAATTACGATTAATCTTCTAAAAATCGTAACTTGAATTCTCGATATCGAGAATGACATAATCGAACTTCCGTTGAAAAGCTCGTTAAATTCTCTACAACTTTCATCAAGACCACTTCTTCTTGAAAACATACTCGATGAGCCATTTGTATTATCGTCCTTTTTGAGATTTAGAAACAATTATTCCCTTGATCATTTATATCGGTGGCGCTTTATAACTTCCTTTCAGCGACTTGTATTGACTTCAAAAAGTGTCGATACTCGGGATTTGATTCATATTAGGATTACGCAATGAAATAAACACAAAATACCCGTGTAAAATAGACACAATATTCCGGTTACTAAAACCGGTACAAAAACTACAACTTTTATTATAAATACTAAATTTTTACTACTAAACTATACTAAACTACAAAGATTAATATTTTATACTAATTATATCATAATTTTAGATATTTTACATAGAATTTGTCAACAAAACATAATAAAATCACATAAATTCAATCATATAAAAATAATACATCATACTTGGAAAGTTATGCCTCTGCCGGTGCCATTTCCACTTTCAGTTGATCCTGCATTGGATCCTCTACCACCTTCACCTCTACCTCTTGATCTGACTCCCCTGGACTGTCCTCTACCTCTGGAGGACTGAAGTTGATTTGATGACCTGTTATCTGGTCTGGAAGGTGCTTTTGCTGCTAGATGAGCAGTAGGGTGACTTGTGTCCAGAGTTAGGGTTGAACCGGGCAAGCAGTCTTTCATGTGTAATAAGTTAAGACTGCACTTCCTGCCAAGTAAGTGAGCCAACCCTCGCAGTGATGTTTACAATAGAAGCTTCATGCTCCTTGTCCAAACCTCCCAAAGTTGCTAAGATAAGCTCAAATTTGGACACCGGATACTCAGCAACAGTAAGACTATCAGTGTAGGACTTCTTGAGAGCTAAATAATTGACCATGGTCTTCGTACCATACGAGCTTCAGATCAACTATTGAAGAGATCTTCAATAGTTTTCCATATATGAGCAGGGGTATCACAACCCATAACTTCCAGTAGAGCATGTTCAGTCATAGATCCCAGGAGCCACCCCATGAGAAGCTGATCAATCTGGTTCCACTCTGCAAATGCTGGATTCAGAATGTTACTAGTGAGAAAAGCACCGCCGGGCCCAGGATAAATAAGAAATTCTGGTGGTTTGGGTAGGTGATCAAACAAATGATCTTCTAGTTTGTGGCCATGAACAACTTGTAAACTGGTGTAGCGCCAGAGGAGGTAGTTATTTCTGTCCAATTTGTCGGTCGTTGGTTGATTTAGGTGGCCAGAGAACGGGGTCTGAGATGATAGACCAGGCAGTCTGGGTGGAGATGGTGGCGGAGCACTGGTGGAGCCAATAGAGAGAGAGAGAGAGAGAGGTAAGAGAAGGTGGTTGGCGAGTTGGATGATGGTGGCCTGAGACTGGAGGTGAAGGAATCGGTGCATCGTGGCAGCATGATAGTTGGATGAGCTCTTGTTGGTGTAGTAACAAGAGTAGCTAAGATTCGGGTGGTGTTTGGTGCATTAGACAAGCCACCGGTAGCATTGAGGTGAGCTTGTGAGGTAACCGGTGGAAGATCCACCACCGGCGACGGAGTAGGTCTGCTCCATTCCTGGGCTTTGATACCAAGTAAAGTTGAAGAAGATGATGTATCTGGATGTTATGAATATTCATTTCATTGATTTCCTTGTGTCTAATGCACCATTATAATATATAAGCTAGTCTTAACAAACATAATAAACTAATATTCCATCTAATCCACTAATACACATGTCTCATTCATTTGCTGACACTTGGCACTCTACAAGCGTCCTAATCACTATTACTCTGAACACCCTCGACGTATATATAAGTGAATCGAAATTGGAAGGGAAAAAAAAACACATACTCTTTCTTTCTTCTTTTTTTTTCTAGTACAACGAGATATAAAATGATGAAAAAAACAAAATGGCAACACCCCGATTCAGTTTCATAAGTGTTATTTATTATTGTATGTGTTTGAATTGCACGTGATTTTACAGTGGTCCGGCATGTCACACTTAAAATAAACCAAAAAGCAAACTAAGAAAACATGTGTCCTTACCCGTACGAACTAAGAAAACATGTTTAAAATAAACCAAAAAGCCTTCAAAAAAAGAAAAGAAAAGAAAATATAGGTTTTTGGTGGGAGGTCCTAAATAATTAAAAAATCAGGATAAAAGGAAACACATAAATAATTAGGACAAAACTGTAGTATAATGCCAGAATTACCCTTTTTCTAATTCTCTTAATATTTTTTTCCTGCTTTCTAATTAATATATTAACCATATACCCTAGCTCTCTCTTCTTCGATGAACTCCCTCCCATGGCTACCACCGACTTGTCCGGCAACACTTCTCCACGGCCACCACCCTCCAAGCCTCTTCCTCACCCACGCCTCTTCCATTATAGCCACGACTCCACTGGTTCATGCACAAGCTTTCATCCTTCTTCCTCAATTACACCAAGCTTGAATATAGAGAAGCAAAAATGGCGAGATCCGGATGAAGGAAAGGAGGCGGAGAGATCAAAAAATGACAAAGACAATGGCAAAAAGCTACTTGACGGTGGTCATCGGCAAATTTGCAATTTCAGCGGATCTAAAATTTCCGGCAATTTGCAATTTCGGCGGACATTTTGCAACAAGTCATTTGTATTTTTTTTTTGAAAAAAAGTGTAGGGTTTATGGTTGTTACTATTAATTGGGCTCGATTTGAATCTGCGCCGAGAAGCTTGAGATCCGGGAGAAGACGATGTTGGTTGCTATAAAAAAGCTTCAAATTGGTGGTTGTAAAAGCATTTGGAGAAGCTTGACATCCCACGGAGAAGGTTGGTTGTGTAATGTTGCTTTGGAGAAGCAGGCTGTTGTTGTTTTTTTTTTTTTTTTTAAAGTTTAGTGTTGTTGCTATTAATTTTGTAAAGTTACTACATTTTTTGATGTAGTTTATCTCTTTTTATGGTACATTCTTATTTGTTTATTGACCGTTCACGACATTTTACGGGTTGTTACTACCTCTTTTTAGGTCATTATTACTTGTTTATGGATGTTACGACATTTTAATGTTACTGGTCATTATTCGTTCTGACATTTTACTGATTGCTACTACTTATTTTTAACAAATAAATTACATTTACTCTTGTTTTAGACCATTCTACTCTTTTTCATTGGATGTTACGACATTTTATGGTCACACTACTTGTTTTTGATTATTCTTATTTGTAGAAGGGTAAAAAGTAACAAGAGGTATTTTTGTCCAAATATTTTGTTTTGTCCTTTATAACAAATTTGAAAAATAAGAATGTCTCTGCACTCCATTTATGTGTTTTGTTGTCCCTTGTAGCCTTCCCCAAGAAAATAAACAAAAAAAAAAGGAGAACAATGATAGGACAGCATTTTGAAATATTTTTAAGAATATGATTAATTCTAACATTTTATATAGGAGAGAATGACAACTTTTATAATTTCATATATGAAGACAAAAAAAAAAAAAAAAAAAAAAAAAAAAATGCGTGGCTGTATGCATACCTGCTCCAATTTTTTGTTTTTTTTCCCTCTTTCCTCCCTTCGTTTTCAAAGAATTATATCTTTTGATCTAGATCTACAAATGCGGTGAAAATTTCAATAAATATTTTATTTTTTTCATTCTCTTAGTTTTGAGACGTGGTTCGATATAATTATATCGTTTTTCGTGAGATTCACTGTCGAAATTCATTCAGTGAATCTCCCCAGTGAATCTTGAAAAACAGTGAATTTCAAGAGTGAATTAGGATGGCGGATTTTTGGAAATCATGTCGGAATATGATGAATGTGGTATCAAAATAAAGAGAATGAAAAAAATAAAAAAATTGGTGAAAGAATTTTGAAATCTTTAAATCTAGATTGAGAGATACGAGTGTTTAAAAAATATGGATAAGAGAGAAAGTGTGTTGGATTTTTTTTATTTTATTTTTTTAGAAGATGTCTCCATAATTTAACAAAATAATAAAAAAAATAGTTTTATCTTTTATGTAAAAGTTTAAAAAAAATGTGTTTGTCCTTCTTCATAAATCCAAAAAAAAAAAAAAAAAACCCTTCGACATTATAAGATAAAAATCGATAAATAATTGGGTAAAAAAAAAGTTTTGGCCGCCGCCGTACTGCCGACCCCACAATTGAAATAAATTGCCTAACTTTAATCATATTTTTTCTCAAAAAAAAACTTTAATCATATTTATAAAGGGCCCGCATACTCTATAATGAAAATTCTCATAAGAAAGGTAAAAATATAAAAACACTTATATTTTACATAGGCCTTGTGCGTTTTTGTGTTTTCCTATTAGTTCTGAATGTGTTGCAAGAGCGATCTTGAAATAGTAATATGTAAGTATGTTTTGTGATATGCATTATGAATTTGGTTTTTGTTTAAATATCTTTAGAAAAACTACTTTGTAGAGCGTGTTTTGAAATTTATCAATAAATTGAATTTTGTATTTACGGATGTTAAAAGCGCTTTATAAGTATGTTTTAAAAAAAAACAACTTCAACTAAAAAGTTCAATTCGGAGGCTGAGAACTTTTAGTTCAAAAAAAATGTCACGGCCGACCCTAATCAAACCGGTGACCTCCATAAGTATTCTCAAGTCACTTATCACCTGAGTCAAACTACTTGGTTTCTCTGAGCTATTTTTGTGTAACTATCATTACTGAAAATGCATTGAGTTTTCTCAACAAAAAATAAATAAATAAATAAATAATCCATTGAGCTGAAATCAATGGGATATAACATCATATTATGAAATTCAATCAAGTAAAGCATAAAAGAGATGAACAAATTAAGAAGAATATCGTATTTTATTTAACTTGATCAAAGATGACGATACAAAAGAGGAAACCTCCTCGATCTCCTGCACAGTGAGGCTGAGGCTGAGGCTGAAACCCAAAAAAAAAACAAAACTTAACCCAAGTAGTAATAGTCGACACGATACAAAAGAGGAAACCTCCTCAATCTCATGCACAGTGAGGCCATCTGAGGCTGAGGCTGAAACCAAAAAGAAAACAAGACTTAACACAAGTAGTAATAGTCGACACGATACAAAAGAGGAAACCTCCTCGATCTCCTGCACAGTGAGGCTGAGGCCGAGGCTGAAACCCAAAAAGAAAACAAGACTTAACACAAGTAGTAATAGTCGGCAAACAAAAAGCATGTATGCACTTGATTCAAAACAAAACAGAAAGGAGAATTAAAGGAGTCCGTCACTGCAGATATTGCGAATATATATATGCATGTTGCATAATACCAGTACAAATTAATGGCCGGTCGGCAGATAAGAGGGTGGTGATGATCGATATCCCGCCAAGACATTAATTCGACTACTATTTATACTCCATGTGACAAGAAACGTGTGTTGAGGATCCAAAACTCGCAGGAGGATTGCAATTTTTGAGGTAAGCATAAGCCCACTGAAGGCAAGTCTTGCAGTCACCTTCGTCTACATCGGTGCATTGGGCTTCACCAGACACATTAGGGAAATCTGAAGGGTCGGTTGTATATTCAAAATTGTTGCTTTCACCGCCATCGCTAATGCTATTCATTTCATCGGCAGTATTGGTGAGTAAGTCAAATAACACCATGGCTACCTCAGTAGGATATTTAGACATTTCCGAATCGCAAATTTGGTTGATTACATCGACGTTCAGCTCACTTTTTACGGTGGCAAGGAATAAGCCTGCCGTAACCAACACTATAATAAACATGACGTAGTAGGCGAAGGTGGTGGTGTTTGCCATTTTCTTTTAATCTGCTGCTCTCCGAGGTAGTGTTTTTTTTTTTTTTGAGGAAATCCGAGGTAGTGTTTTACTTACTACAATTTAGCCTTTGCTTGTTGTGGTTCATATCAATCATAAGTTTGTCCTTCTTAAATACTAGTTCATAATTCCTCGATAAATCCGCGTAAAAGCGATGTCCTGTTCTTTCTTTTTTTTTTTTTCTTTCTGAAAAGAAACGTATTATTGGATGAGGAAAAAAAATTAAGAAATAAAACTATTGGATGTAGCCAACATGCAACAAAAAAGACAAAAAAAAACTAATGGTCTATGTCCCAAGCAAGTCTCAAGTTGCGAGCTCTTTCGACTGATTTAATTTGTTCACGAAGACAAACGACGGGGGGCCATTCTTCATCACTTTTATGAATAATCTTATTTCTCTAATTCCAAATACCATACGCGGCTTCGTGCCAAAAATACTTCCAATTAGGTGTACTCTCCAGCCTTGTTTTTTTCCCGGGAGAAAGCCGAGTTGATATGGGCATCATTTCCTTCAAATATCTGCTAATCCTAGCTTTCTATATGTTCCATATATAGCAACCAAACCAATCACATAATCTTTAGACCATCTTCTAGGTGTAGAATTTTTTCGAACAGATGAGAAAAAGAGTAAGCCCGTGATCTTAGTCATAAATCCCCAACAGTATGCCTTTTCGTACGTAATCGTCTTTTGTATCTCACATTTAAAGATGCAGTGCCAAGCAATCTCTACATGCACGAGAGTGACATAGTTGGCACTTTCAATCCCCAATTCATCTGATGCTAAGACGGTAAGACCCTTTTGCCGTAGATAGCGCATTGTTTACAAGTCTCCACATGAAATGAGAGATACGAGGCTTATTTTTAGTTTTAACAAAGCTTTTCAAACATTAAGATTTGTAGGCTGTAGCAGACGTAAATTGAGTCGAAATAGATAGTCTTTGGTTCTTTAGATCTTGAGCAAATCGAACATTCCAACAAATATTTACTGTCAAACCATATCCAAAGAATCGACTTAATCTCCGGTTGAAGGATGCAGGTTCTTAGATCTAAACGAGTTAGATCTACGCGCAGCGGATGAATCACGATTTATATATCAAAACACATAAATAAAGGACTTAAACTACTATAAGGGGGTTAAGATCATGTTACCAATAGTAGGAAGAGAAGCCAAGATCTTCCGATGTGTTCTCCAAACGGTGGTTGGTGGACACCCTTCTTGATACACGAACCTCCTCGATATGCAACTAATTATTTCTCTCTTTTGTGGTGGTCAAGTCGAATTTTCCAATGCCAAGGCAGGAGAAGCTGTCTTTATATAGAGGAAGTAATCTCATGTCTCCAAGGATTAAATAATTAAGAGATAATTATTACATTAATCCTTTATTCCAAATAAAGATAAATAAAATGATTATCCCAAACAAATTAGGATAAATCATATTATAATCTAATATTCCATGAATTATCATTTAACAAATAAATGATAAAACACATGTCAAATAATTATCCAAGAAAACTAATTTCTTTCTAATTAATTATGACATTTGCGCCACCTTTAGGGTTTACTAAGCCCACATAAAATGCCTTTCATGTGTATTATATTATTTAGCCCAACTAAATAATATCCATGCATATCAATTAATTAACTCACCAATTAATTATCAATGAGGCCCAAATAACAAGATTTATTAGTCCAATTACGAAGCCACATCGGGACCTATAACCAATAGCTCCAATAATTAATTATTCATCGAGCGAATAAGTACATTAATTATTAATTCGGGATTACGCCACCATAAACCCGGAATCGAACTCTACCGATTATAGATGTATACTTATACTCAACCCATGAGTGAATAAGCGTCCATTGATATAATCACTACATACTGGATTAACCCTCCATGATTGTCCATTCTAAGTGGGAAGTCTCCGTGAACCCGACTCGAGAATATCTTATCCTTATTTACCATTAACCCTTATGATGATCAATTAGCACACATATCGACTAGTAGCTAATTAGTCAAATGTGAACTCCGGGATCGATCACTTTCATAGGGCTAACAAACAAGGAGACTGTCTCTCTACTTCCCGCAGGAAGGAATGGATTACATGTCTGTGAAAATCAGAACTACTCACTCATCCGGAGATAGTGCCAATGAGAAGTGGCTTGGAACACATATTAAAGTGAACCGTAACTAACACATCAAACACTACCCCGGGACAAGCGAAGATCCTGCGTGATCACCTCAGGATTAAGGTTGGTCCATATATGATCATCTAATGATTTAATAAGATTCATCGATTACGGAATTATACCGAAACTCTGATTAAATCGGTCCAAAGTCCTATATGAATGCCATCATATATAAATGCCCCACGTAGTTACCTCTACCGACAGTCCGGATAAGACTATCACACCCTAAGGTGTTCTGGGCGCATTATTGGTGTTTTAATCAAGAGACCCTAAACTCTGATTAAGTTCACCACGGACTAATAGTTTAAGTATATCACCACTAACTCAATCCTCACGTGCATGCCATACACTGAGTTAAGCGGTTACATACTGATATACTTAGGGTTTGCAGCAGTGTATTACTTTACAAGCACAAAGCAAGTAACTAAGATGAGATAAATTCTGTCATCCATTATTAAAAACAATTACACAAATTGTCTTTCGGGCACTACACCTAACACCGGTGTGGATTGTAGATTTTTTTTTGGTGTAAACCGGATCGTCATAAAAAACTGTGTAAAAAACATATGTACAATGCACGTTGTTGCATAGTTCAAATGCTAATAAAACCATACATAATAAACTGAAGCAAATGGGATAACTATCTACATTTTCAACTCCTTGGCTCTACGAACTTCCTGTGAGACAAAAACCTCCATCGGGGGGGTGTTGAGCGCCCGTTTGTTGCACCTCTTGATTTCGCCAGTACCAAGCTCCCATCATGATTTCTCGGAACACGAACCTCCACTGATCGATATCGTCTTTCCCATGCATATCAAGGCTTAGATAGCCATCCACCCACTCTCGGCTATCTGCAATTCCAAAGAACCGGCGATGGTGAGCCGGAGGTGTGCCAGAGAAGTATCATCATGTTGGGCATGCCTGTGTGCGAGCAACTCTTCCGCATGCAGTGCTTTACGATGAAAGAGATTTGGACAGATCAAATGTAAAATTTTGACAATTACCGTCCAATATACTCCCTCCGTCCCATTTTATTTGTCATGTTTGACTTTTCACACAGATTAAGAAAAATGTAGTTAATGCTTTGAATCACATTAAATAATCCAATATTTTTACACTTATGCCCTTTAAGATGTTGTTGGAGCATTTAATGCTACACACTTTTTATTGTAAATATTGTAAAGAGTGAAGGGTATTTGAAGAAATTTAACAATTAATGCACAAACTGGACACTTATTTTGGAACAAACCAAAAAGAAAATATGGACAAATAAAATGGGACGGAGGGAGTAATGAAAATCCATTTTCATGTTCTCTATTTTTTATTTTTTTTTAGAAAAAATCTTTCATAATCACTACTCCCTCCGTTTTTTAATCAGTCACTTTTTGCGTGGATACAAGGATTAAAAAAGTGATTAATGTGTCTGAAATACATTATGAAATAACAAGATTATCCTCCTTTGATCTTTTGAATATATTTCAAATCATTAAATACAGTATATTGGAAATGTAAATGTATATCGATAGTTGTATTATTGGAGTTTCAAAATGACTTTGATGTTTAATCATTGGAAATGTATATTTTATTATTTGAAGTATAAGATTTTGTTTTAAATCTTACTACTACATAGTTCCATAAAAAGTCTGACTTTTAAAAATCAATTGTCATAAAAATTGTCACATTTATTTAAAACCAATACATCATTTAATACATTTTTTTCCAACATACCCCTATAATAACATTTATTTAATGTTTATATAATCATTTCATCTTCCAATAGAAAGATTTATTATATGATAGGGGTGAAGATCTTAAAATACAATACATTAATTATTTTCTTAATCCTGCACAGCACTCACAAAGTTAAAACACTTTTTATGTGACAGAGATAGTGATTCATATGAGAGTATAAGTGAAAATAAATTAATAAATATTGTATTAGAAATCTAAAACGACAGTTGAATATGAAAAATACAAATTCTGAAAAATGACATTTAAGAAAAGGCGGAGGAAGTAACAATTTATATGTTTGAAAGAATGTATCAATTTCGATGAGCCATTCCTAAATTCGGGATGAGATCACCTGTTTAATTTGTGTGTCTAATTTCGGTGTCTAAGTAAAAACGGCATCGTTTTATGTATGTTTTATTTCTTGAATAAAATAAAATAAAAACAAAAAACCAAAACCAAAAAATAAAACACACATGAAACGACACCGTTTTTACTTAGACACCGAAATTAAATTCGTACACGTCCTCTCATCCCCCTAAATTCTTGCGGATTTTCGTCTATATGAGAAACGGAAACCTCTCAAGTTAAAAAGAAAAACTCGAAACACAATGAGCAAAGAAGAGACGTCGGCAAGAGCAGAGAGAGAAACATCGCCTACTGATTCCCAGAAAACTGGTAATTTCATCCACCCCGCGCCTATATATTCTTTAAATTTCTCAGTTTTGATCTAAAGTCGCATGAAATATTTCAAATCAGTACTTGAAATTTATGGGATTTTTTTCTTCTTTTCAATGCAGTTTCTGACGACGACGAAATAGACTACTCCGTAAAGCCAGAATTCTATGATCCGAAGCTTGACGACAAAGATGAATTATGGGCACAAAAGAAAAGAAGTGGGCGTACATCTGATGCTGTTCTTAGCTGCCCTGCTTGCTTCACCACCCTTTGTTTGGATTGCCAAAGGTAAACGTATATTCTTGGTGATTGATTTTATGTTTTTACTCTGTCGAGCTAATATTGCTTGGATTTTTTTTATCTGTTTATCCGAAAATTTCGTGCTCGAGTTTATATCGTTACCAAATTCCTTTCAATTCTGCTGATTGAGTATTCTACACCCCGTGTTTAGTTTTTGTGTTAAATATCTGGAGGATGTTATTGCTTTGTCTTATTTTTGTCTAAACTTGATATTCAACATCAAATACGCTTGATATAATATTGTCCCAAGATTAGAGATTTGGTTATTTTTAGTTTTCATGACCTGTCTTTTAGGAGACAGTGTTACCTGATAAAGAATTGTTTTGCTTCAAACAAAGCCCTATAGTGTAGTGGTTAGTAGCATGTTTAATTCCTCCAAAGGGTTGTGTTTGAGTGAAATTGTGAACCTTTATTGTATCACTCCAAAAGCTCAAGTTTGAGTGAAGTGGTAAACCTTTATTGTTTAGTAACTAAAAATACGTTTTTGCTTTAAGGTCACAAAAGAGGATATGGATTTGTAAGACATATATGTAGAGTTTATGAGTTTTGTTGTAAAATGCAAGAATTGCTTACTTGAGTGAAGGGCTAATGGATGTCACCAAACTTATTTTGACGTATATCTTTCTTGATAATTTTCAAAGTTCCAGCTCAAGTATCCTTGTGGTGGTTTTCTTGGTGGCCTAAATGTGCTTTCTCAGACGTGCACAAAATTTACTTATTACTTACATGGAATTCAATGGTTTGTTTAACATGTTTTGAGGGGGGTGGGTGGAGAGGCTTGTATTTCAGGGTCGTTATGTGGCCCAAGCAATCCTTAGGCCCCTTGGGTAGCCAATATGTCTTTTTTTGTTGAACTTTTTGGAGTGGGTGGACAGAGGGGGCATTTCAGAGCCGTTTTGCGACCTAAGCAATCCTTAGGCCTTTTGGGTCGCCAAAATGTGCTGTTTGAACCTTACTTATTCTACAAGACGAACCCAGTAAATATTATCCGGCTGCTTGCATTTTAGGTTTTTAAGGAGCCTAGAAGGCCGGGACCCATTTAGTGGCCAATACGTGCTTTTTCAAGCCGTGGGGATGGCAAATCTCGTTATTTGAAAAGTGGAAACCAAAGGTTCCTTAAACAATCCCTAAAATAAAAAAAAAGGTTCCTTTAGCATGTTTTTGGCTTGGGGTCCATTTCAGAGCTGTTTTGGGACCTGAGCAATCCCATGGCCTTATTGGTTTCCAAACGTGCTTTTATGGCAAACCTTGCTTATTTGACAAGAGAATCTAACAGGCTTTTAGCACATTTTCACCTGTACATTTCAAGGTCGATTTGGGACATGAGCATGGTGCTTTTGGTGGCCACGTGCCCTTTCAACTGTGCCGGTTGACCAACTTTGCATTTTTGACAAGAATCTAATGGGCTGTTTAGCATGTTTTGGCCGAGGTTCATTTCAAGGACGTTTTAGGATGTGAACGTTCCTGAGGGCTGAGGTTCGTTGACAAAAGTGCTTTGTACCGCTTTCGATCTGTAAAACCCTGTTTATTTTACAAGAGGAATCCAACGGTCGTGGATTCCTGGCCTTTTGCAGAGCCAAGCGTGCTGGTCCCTTTTGGTGGCCAAAACATGCTTTTCCAGCCGACAAGAGGAATCCATCGCCTGTTTACAACATTTTGGCCAAGGGTCGGAACCGAGCATTACAAAGGCCTTTTTGGTGATCAAAACATCTTTCCAGTCTTTCAACAGGCCTAGCTTTATTTTACGAGAAATCTAATAGCAGGTTTTGACGGTGGGTTTGTTTCAAAGAGCTTGTTGATGCATGGGCATTCTCTGGACCCTTTCTGTGGCCACAAGGCCCACAACGTGCTTTTCCAGCCGTGTGAATCAGCTCGCATTGCTTACTTGACAAGGACTATGTAACACCTTTTACGGAGGGCCAGATAACACTCTTGAGAGTTTTTTTTTGTGAGTGTCAGACAATGGAATCCATTCTTAGAGACCGTAATGCTTAATGTTCATTAAGAAACAAAATTTGCAAGCCCTAAGGCTTCCTGTTTCTCACTATATCTGGGATTACGGCAATCTATGTTTTGCTTTTACAATACAACATTTTGTGATCTACCCAAAATCTCCTGAACTTGCTCGAAAGACTACTAGTAACTCTCTTCAGCTACTTCGGTTGTGAAAATTTTCTTCCTAGATAAAGTAGTTCTATCCTTTATAAATCTTCATACTTTATGAAAAGATCTCGTTGTGGCTTACCTTATTTGATATATATGAAGCCATCTTGATAAATGAATCAACAACTGTAGAAATTTGTGTTTTTTTTCCCCTTGATTTCCTTGGACTTCTGTGGTTTACTCTTGTGTCCCTTACAATTCACCTTTGCGCATGTTTCAATTTGATAATGCAACATGAGATCTCGGAGTTTCATGTTTGTTAGGTGGAAAACAGTTACAAAATATTTCTGGAATTTGGAATCTTGTTTGAAGACTTTAAAAAAAAAGGGAAAGAAAGCTCTTGCTTTAGAACAATGTATGTTAAGTTGCCATATGATAAATTTGTCGTTGTTTAAAGCATTTATTATTGCCTTCTTACGTTGTCAATGGCTACCTTAATTTATAGGCATGAAAAGCACGTAACACAGTACCGAGCAATATTTGTGCGGAACTGTAGGATCAAGAAGGAGAAAGTGGCACAACCAGGAATCAAAAGGAAAAGGGCTAGAGGAAAGAAAGGAGGAGGTGCCACCACCGGAGTCAGAAATCCCGAGAGCAATGAAGACATTAAACCAGTATGTTGTTCAGTTTGTTCCACGGATGTTGGTGTCATTGATGAAAACGAGGTTTATCATTTCCTAAATGTTCTTCCTAGTGAGTCCTGAAACTGTTTTGGCCTTTGAATGACGGGCTCAGAAAAATCATCCGGTAGCTATACTTAGCTAGATAGCGATCTTATCTTAGTTTCCGTTCTTAACTTTGTTGAGTTGTTTTGTTTTCTTGTTGTTGCTAAACTTTGATTCTGGTGAATTAAATGTCATGTTCCTTCCACCAAACTTGGCTGCCATGTTATTGTAAGTTGTTGTTTTTTTCAGAGCAAAATAGATCAAATGTCCTGATAAATGCCTTCACCATCGTACGTAATGTTTAATTGTGTATCAGATGGAATGCAAACAATACATATACTGTACTCTATTGTCATTACTGTCCAAGATGCTGCTTGTTTTTCACAAAATTTGAGTATAACCCTTCAATTACTTCTATGATTATCGCATAATCACAATTCAATTTCGGAAGTTCATGTGTACGTGTGATCACGATAGGCTTCTGTTATGTTGGCCTTAATAACTCTTTATTAATTAATCCATATTTAATGATCGTGATTGACATCTAACAATGTGTCACGACCCCCAATTATATATCCTGGAAGAGTCGTGTGTTAGTGATTACAACATTTCTTGTGAAAGCGGTTACCGTGAAACTAGAATCATTTCACGATGCAAGATATCATACAATAACGACTTGAGTTTCAAGACATCAACAACTGTATCTTATAATGTGAATATCATATTATCTTGAAGTAACACTTTCATATTGCAATGACTTTCAAGGACAAGACATTTCTTATAAGATTACCCTTTCGAATATTCATTCCTATTACTAAGAAAAACAAATCCCGGACGAAACATGACATCCAATAACTTCCGCATGACCGCCCCATCGAGGGGAAAACCTCAACAGTGTCAATACGGGACAATCCACACCGTGACATTATATCAAACTCGGCCTAAAGATAATTACATAACCACAATAGATATGTGACACCTATATAGTAAGTCACTCATCTAAAGTAAGTATTCAACAATCATTACTTATTATAAAAGAAGGGTGTGTTTTCGTCAAGTGTTTCCTGAAAATTGATAAAAATTTAATTTAGTATTCCATATATACATCCAATCAATCATAAACTTTAATTAAATTCCATATATATCTATCCAATCAATTATAAACCTAACCATAAAAGGAATGATTATTACAAAAAAAAAAAAAACACGTTAAGATTTTATTTTTTGATCAACGTGAAGAACATATTTAAAAAATTCAATCAACCCATTAATTTATTTAAAAAACATATGTATTCCATATATACATTTAGTCAATCATAAGTCTTAATTAAATTCCGTATATATCTATCCAATCAATTATAAACCTAACCAAAAAAGAAATGATTACTAAAAAAAATGCGTTAAGACTTTTTTTAATTCAACGTTAAGACCTTATTATTTACCCCCAAAAAAAAAAAAGCGTTAAGACATTATTTAAAAAATTAAATCAACACATTACTTTATTTCAATCTTAATAATGAATATATTCCTATAAAAAAATTCAATATATCTAATATTATATAATCTAATCTAATCATAAACATAATAATCTAGACATCTTTCATCTATTATTATTTTAATTAAAAAAGGCTTACGTGAAAGATTACTCACATCAACTCAAAAAGATATATGCTTACCTTTAAAATAATAAAACAAAAGGATAAACTTAAAAAATATTATAGTAATGTTTTATCTATATAACAGAAACATACGTCAAATAAAAATGAAAAAGCATAAATTGCTGGCATGAAATGGAATGGAATAAACTGATAGAATAGGATGCTATGGAATAGAATGAACGTGATGTAGAAAAACACAAAACACACACACACACTTTTGATAAAGAAATTAAAGGAACGGGCTGCTGTTTATACACATCCCTGAATTTGTTGAGAAATATTTTCTTATTCCCTTTTTTTCTACTTTACAATGGCTGCTATGAATGTCTATATATAGTCTGTAAAATGGAGCTCAAGTCGATCCAAACTAATGTTTATTTCGAATCTGTATTCAAAGCGAGAAGATAAACCTACAAATCTGAATCTAATCACTAATCAAAGTTCAAATGACCTTTATCTCCAAGTTTCAAATATGAACCAGCATTTATCCGATTAGCATCAAGTAATTCACCTTATCTCTCCTTTATTTTGAACTTGTATGCTATCTCTTTTGACTGCAAATATCAGTTTGAATTAATTATCTGTTTGGGCTGTAGTTGACATCTTTATCATCTTTATTTGAAATTCTTCGCATCTTTATTTGAAATTGTCGCATCTGAATTATACGTGGTCTCAATGTGGTGCGTTATTACCCCCCCTCAAACGAGGCTGGGGTTTGAGGCCGAGTTTGTGTCTTAATAATTGGAAGGCAGCTTTGGGGAGAGCCTTAGTGAAGATGTCTGCTAGTTGCTCTGATGCTGGAACATGTTTGGTGACTAGGAGATTGCGGGCCACTTGTTCTCTGACATAGTGATAGTCCAGTTCTATATGCTTACTCCTGGCATGAAATACAGGATTAATAGTCATATGCAGGGCACTTAAATTATCTGATAGAAGGATAGGTGGAGCTTTTAGGGGTACATGTAGTTCCTGGAGGAGGTAAGTTAACCAAGTAATTTCTGCTGCAGTATGGGCCATAGCACGGTATTCTGCTTCAGAGCTTGATCTTGAGACTGTAGGCTGCTTCTTAGCACACCAAGAGATCAAATTTGAACCAAGGAATGTGCAGTAGCCTGTTGTAGATCGTCTAGTGAATTCACACCCTGCCCAGTCTGCATCTGAAAAAGCCAAAAGGGTAGGCCAATCAGCATCTGTGTGGGCAAAGGCCAAGATATTGTTGGTAGAGGTTCTGTGGAGGGTCATGCCAAGGTCTAGGGACCCCTTGACATATCTGAGGATCCTGTGAACTAAGGTGAGGTGAAAACGGGTAGGCTGCTGCATAAACTGGGATACATAGTTGACACTGAAGGCTAGATCAGGTCTGGTGAAGGTGAGGTACTGCAGGGCACCTACAAGACTTCTGTAGTATGTAGGGTCCTGTAGAAGTTCAGATTCTGCCTCCTCTCTGTGTTTGGTGGCAAGGGGTGTCCTCATGGGTTTGCAATCCATCATTTGAGCCTTGGCAAGTATTGTAGTGGCATAGTGTGTCTGACTGAGATGAAGACCTGCATTTGTGTGGTGCACCTGTACTCCAAGAAAATGGTGAATGAGCCCCAAGTCTTTCATCTTGAACTCGACTCAAACAATCCAATAAATGATTCCAATAAGTCCGCCTCTTGAGGCTCGTAAGCAAAATATCATCCACATACAATAACAGCACTAGAGTGCCATGGTTAGCATGATAATAAAACAGTGATGGATCAGATAAACTGCAATGGAACCCATAGTTTAGCAAAAAGGTGCTGAATCTGTCAAACCAAGCCCTAGGGGCCTGTTTGAGGCCATAGAGAGCCCTACTTAGTTTGCAGACATGATCTGGGTGTATAGGGTGAGCCATACCTGGAGGTTGAGACATGTAGATGTCTTCTGTGATGTGACCATGCAAGAAGGCATTTTTAACATCTAACTGTTTAACATCCCAAGATTGATTTAAGGCCAGACTGAGAACAACTCGGATTGTACTAGGTTTGACTACTGGGGAGTAGGTCTCTATGTAGTCAACACCATCTATTTGGCTGTATCCTTTTGCCACAAGCCTAGCTTTCAATCTTTCTAAGGTGCCATCTGGATTAAGTTTAGCCTTAAACACCCATTTGGAGCCAATGATGTGCATGTTTGGGGTCCTAGGAACTAGCTGCCAGGTTTGATTGTATGCTAAAGCCTCTAGTTCTTCTTCCATTCTTTGCTTTCCATCTGGATGTTTGAGGCGACTTTACTGATTTAGGTTACGTGGGAATGTCGGAAATAGTGGTAGTGAGAGCATACTTAGGGTTAGGTTTAAATATGCCATCTTCGAGCTCTGGTGGTGACATGGGAATGTCTTGGTTATCGAGTTGGTTTGGTGTTGGAAGGCTTGGAGGTGATCCTATTGAAGGGTGAGATCTGTTCGGGGGTGATGATAAATTGTTGTCTGAATTGATCTGGGATTCGAGGATGGAGGAGTTGCAGGCAAAATGTGGGAGGTATCTGGTTGATGCATTTTAAGTGAGTGGGTGATGAGACTAATGGGAGTTTGTAGAATGTGTAGGGAATCTAAGCGAGTGGAGCCTGCTATCGTAATTTCTTTGGTTGATCATGGAAGGGTTCGGATTGTGGACTAGGGTGTTGTCTTGGGAATGGTTGGTAGAGGATGGTGCAAGTGGGCAAGGATGATGTAGTACAGGATCTATAATAGAAAGCAGATTGAGGATCGAGATCTTTGGAATGTGGTCTATGGAGGGGAACAAAGTTTGAGACCAAGAATCAAAGATAGTGCTGACAGTTGTGGTATTATAAGAGTCCTTGGATTTATAGGGAAGTAGGGTTTCATCAAAAGTAACATGTCTGGTCATGAAAAACTTCCTAGAAGGAGGGTGAAAGCATTTGTAACCCTTATACTGACTGCTATATCCTACAAAGACACAGGGAACTGTTTTTGGGTCAAATTTATGCTTCTTGGAGTCCCAAGTATAAGGATAGCATCTACTCCCAAAGACTCTAAGACTAGAGTAGTCAGGTTGGACATTGTAAACCAGAAAGTAGGGAGAATTCATATTAAGGACAGAGGTTGGTATTCTATTTATCAGAAACACAGCAGTAGAAAAAGCTTCTACCCATAGGAACAGAGGCATCCTGCTATGAAACAGCATTGTGAGACCTAACTCCCTAATAGTTCTGTGTCTTCTTTCAACCACACCAGTTTGTTGGGGTGTATGAGGGCATGAAATTAAATGAGTAATGCCTGTTTTAAGGAAATGGTCTGAGAGTTTAGTATTAATGAATTCTCCTCCCCCATCTGAATGAAATCTTTTGATGTGTTTGTTAAATTGCCTCAGAATATAACTTTCAAAATTGTAAAAAACTTGAGTAAATTCAGATTTTTGTTTAAGAGGACAAACCACATATACTTGGAGTAGTCATCAACAAAGGTAACATAATACTTAAACTTGCCAATAGAATCAATCAGGCAGGCGGGCCCCATAAGTCACAATGAATTAATTCAAATAAACATGAACTGGAATGAAAAAGAAGAACTAAATGGGAGTTTTGTGACTTGCCAAGTTGGCGCTCTCACATAAATGCTCCTGTTTATTTTGCCCTAACACCTCTATGAGGCCTTTATTTTTAAGAAATCGAATCAGTAGGGAATTGAACATGCCTAAAGCGTTGGTGCCATAAATTGTCTTGACCACGACTTGAATCGTGTGCAAAATAAACTTTCGTGTAGCAGAGAGAGTATGTCTGAGTTCTGTCTAAGTGCACCTTCAAAAGAACTCGATTTGTTGTTTTGTCCTTCAACACAAAGCCATTATTAGTAAAAATGCACTCTCTTTGAGTGTTGATATGCTAATTGGTGATGAAAGTAAATTCTTTTGAAGATTTGGTACATATAGAACATTGATAACTGATATAGGTGATGCTGGTGTATATAAGTGTAACTCACCTATGCCCTGTATAGATAATTTTGTACCATCCCCAATAATGACATATTCTGAACCTAAATAAGGAGACAAGTTATGAAGGATATGCTTATTACTCGTCATATGATTGGATGCACCGATTGTACATTATCCATTCTGTCTCAAGAATCTGTATTGTTCAGAGTCGAGTCTTTGCTAATGCTTAGGGCGATCCATCATTCTCAGTTTTCTTCTTGGAGCTCCACCAACATATCTGTGCTACATGCCCTTTTGTTCCACAGCACTGGCAGATTTGGTCTTTGTATTGCTCCCTTTCTGCTTTTGACATCCTTCTAAATACTTGTCCATCATTTTGCTTTTGATTGTTCTTGATTGCATCTTGTTGTAGATCTTGATGAGTTTTGTTGTGCTTGGAATCCTCTACTGCAGAATTGAACACAGGTGTTGTTGTTGTTGAAGTTGGTGATGTGATCCTCTTTGGCCATAGAAGGCCATATGTCCCCATTTTTCGATTCTTTGCTCATTGAGAACCATGTCCTTCTTTGATCCAGCTTTGCAAGCTGTGAGACCAACTCAAAATAGGTAGGCCTTGGAGGTTTGAGCATGGTGGTGGTGAATGTTTCATATTCAGGCCCTAAACTTGTAAGTAGATAATAGACTTTCTCTGGATCTGTAATTGGCTTTCCAATTGCAGCAAGGCTGTCACATAGGCCCTTGAAGGATCTTACATGCTCATTAATATTCTTGTCATCAGTCTTCCTTAAGTAGGTAATTTGCTGTCTTAGGTTGAATTCCCTTTCTTGGGAATCTTGTGCATAGGAATTCTCAGTAGTTCTTCCCATCTGACTTTGTGCGAGATTTAATCCAATGACCACCCTAAGGATTCTTGAGATAGGGATCCTATAAGCCACCCCCTTAACATCCTGTCCGCTTTCTTCCATGCTGCATATTCTGGATTCTTTGTGAGAGTAATGGTTTCACTTCCTGCTGCAGTTGGGGTAGTACACATTGTTGAGATTTGGTCGCTGTTTGGGTTGCGATTCTTTCTTTGTTGTTAGAAATTACCGGTGCAGTGTATCATTTGTAAGATGTCCCGCTAGATCTTGACTCTCAAAGCAAGAGCAAGAACCATTCACGCCATAGTGGATAATTTTAGAATTTAGTTTTAGATCGATGAAATTGGCTACATTGATTGACAAGGTTGTCATGGTGTTAAGACACCAATATCTACGATACCATGTAGAAAAACACAAAACACACACACACACTTTTGATAAAGAAATTAAAGGAACGGGTCATTGCTTATACACATCCTCGAATTTGTTGAGAAATATTTTCTTATTCCTTTTTTTTTCTACTTTACAATGGTCGCTGCTATGAATGTCTATATATAGTACGTAAAATGGAGCACTCGAAGTCGATCCAAACTAATGTTTATTTCGAACTGTATTCAAAGCGAGTAAGATAAACCTACAAAACTGAATCTAATCACTAATCAAAGTTCAAATGACCTTTATCTCCAAGTTTCAAATATGAACCAGCATTTATCCGATTAGCATCAAGTAATTCACCTTATCTCTCCTTTATTTTGAACTTGTATGCTATCTCTTTTGACTGCAAATATCAGTTTGAATTAATTATCTGTTTGGGCTGTAGTTGACATCTTTATCATCTTTATTTGAAATTGCTGCATCTTTATTTGAAATTGCTGCTGTCTGAATTACTTCTGTGTCTGAATGTGGTGCGTTATTACGTGATTCCATTTTTACGTTTGGCAAGCAATGGAATGAAATGTATGAGATTATAAAGGATGCGGCAATTGACACGATGGATGATGGTGGTGTGTGTTGATGAGTGTGGCGGGTAGCGGTCGGATGAGCAGAGAAGAGATGGTGGTGGCGGTGATGTTGTGAGGTGTGCAAGGGTGGTGGTGATGGTTGTAGTGACGAGGGTAGTGTGGTGTGTGGTGATGGATGACTGTGCGGTGGGTGGTGGCGGACGAGTAAATATCGGAGGTGATGGAGTTTGTTATGGTGGAGGATAGTGGAAGGGGGTGGTGGTAGGTAGATTATGTGTGAAATTGGGGAAGATGATGGTAAGGTAGGTGGTGGTAAGAGATAGTGTGAAATGGTTGGTAACGGTACGTGATGGTCATAGTGGGAGGATAATGGTGGGTTGGGTTGTGATGGGGGATGGTGGTTCGTTGTAACAATGATGGTGATATGTAGGCAGCGGCGGTGGCAGGTGGTGGTGCGGTGGAGGGTGGTGGCGGTTGGTTTCAGTGGGGTAGGCAGGTAGTGCGGGAGGTAGGTAGTGGATGGTGGGGTGGACGGTGATTGATTTTTTATCGCTAGGTTATGTTATAAATTTCATTCCATCCAACCATTCCATTTGATTTCTGATGGAATGAAAATGGCCAAAATTCATTCCAATGGAATGAAAATTAATTTCATTCCCTCGCATACAAACACAACTGAATGTTTGATTAGAATGAAAAAAAAAATCATTCCATTCATCTAGAAATCCAATCGCACCATAAGCGTACGAAGAACATAAGAAGAATAAGCCGTACAATCTAAAAAAATCACACATAAACTAAAAGGTCTTTTTCCCAGTTAATTTATATCATTAAATATAATAATGCAGGTATTAAATAACATAGTTAATTAGTGTGTTGATCATTAACCAAATTTCAGAAATAGAAAAATAATAGAAGTGTAAATGAGTTTCTTTCCTAAATATTTTCCTCAAAAAGTGTTTATCTCTAATTAATTTCTCCTTAAATATAACAATCATGGTTAAATATTAAATAACATAGATAAACGGTGTGGTAATAAAGATAGATGAAGTCTCTAAAAAAAAGTGTGTTCATGGGTGTGGTTTGACGAATTATATCTTCATGTGCCAAATAACGTTTTCTTCTTCTTGTGCCAGATAACTTTTTAAAGGTTATGTATTCACCATCAATAACAATATAATTTTAATTTTAGTATCAATGAATTTTTGAACAAGAGCATTAAAACGTATAAAAACACCAATCACATCATATACACGATTTCATGGACAAAACCATGTATACTTTGTAAAATTATGTAATATTTGAAACCATCATACGACACAATCGGGGATATCCAAACATCGGTGAGAATAAACTTCTGGAGGAGTGAAATAACATAAAATTGAAGTAGCAAAAGAAAGTTTGAGGCTTTTATTCTTTAAACAAGCAAAACAATGGGAATAAACAGTCGTGGTGGCAACACTTATATCATTTTGGCAAATAATATCATGAATATGAGGGTTGCTGGGTGACCAAGACGATGATGCCAAGCACTGTTTGATATTTTATTCACTCTGAAAAGCTGGAAAGGGGAAGTTTGGTCATTCATACAATCCTCTTTTAACGTTCATTGAATCATAGAGTCTTGGTTTGAAGATCCTTGAAAAATTTAGGGTAAGAATTCAAAAGAAACATTATAGGATTGACAAAGCTAAGAGATGGATAAAAATTACGAGACATGCTAGAACACTACAAACATTGAAATGAGTGAGATTGGTCACCCTACATGTGGTACTCTCAAACTCACATAGAGTGATAAAGGTCATATCAACATTTGGGCCGACATCGTCTCAACTCGAGCATCGGGCCATAACCAAAGCCAAGGCCCATCTTTAGTACAACGCATGATGCGCCTTATATCTTCAACCGATATGACGCGTATGTCGCCCCTCCTCGTCTCGACATGGTGCATGTCGCTTCTATCCTCATAACTGTAAGATACAAGACGCCTACATTCTCTTATTGCCGACGTTGTGTAAGCCACCTCGATCATTTATGCTCAATACAATACATGTCATCCTCGACCTCAAGAAACAATTACATTCTCTTCAATGATCGTTCGGACTTCACACATCTGAAGACTTCATGATAGTAATCGCTATAGTGATGGCTCTAAAATATACGTTCCATTATAGCTTAAGCCATAATTGCTCCATAACATGCTCCATTACATCAACATGTGGTAAACTCCCTTGACCACGACTTCAATGCTTCATAATCTACTCCATCACTAGCTTAGGGAGAGGTATATAAATGATCATCATCCTCAATTACAAAAATTCCTCTATTCAAATATTTCCTTGAGCGTGAGAGTGTCCCCTCGGAGAAAGCTCCAGCTAGCACCCCTAACACTTTTTTGTGATTTGCAGACCCACCTCAAATCCACTCGAAAAAATTATTTGGATCATCACTCAGAGGTCTATTTACTCATATAAAAACTCAATTGTAACTCGGACAATTTCAGACATCATCAAGCATCATTCAATGTAAAAATTTCGAAGGAGTAGAGGAAATAAAACCTATATGTGTAATGGCAAAATTATTTCCATCACCAACCATGACGTCTTCATTGCTAGAATAAGGCGTGTGTAATGCCAAATTACGAAGCATCCATAGGTGCTTAAGAGGATGCAATGTTGAAGGTTTGGACTGAATGATAAAAAGTTGTAGGAGGTTGAACAATATCATATTTCTATTGATAATATTAATTAATGTATTAATTAAGGGTAATTGGCGCAAAACACCCCTATGTTTGGGTCAATATTGGGACTTGCCACTTATCTTCAAATTTTGCATTTTTACCCTCTATTTTCTATAAATTTTTGCAAGAAACACCCTTTTCCGAGGGGTTGTCGAATTAATGGGTGATTTTGGGGGAAATAATAAAAAAAATGTTTTTTT
The DNA here is from genome assembly GCA_026214975.1 of Gentiana macrophylla. Classification (NCBI taxonomy): domain Eukaryota; kingdom Viridiplantae; phylum Streptophyta; class Magnoliopsida; order Gentianales; family Gentianaceae; genus Gentiana; species Gentiana macrophylla. The sequence continues at coordinate 79,677,079 of CM047815.1, forward strand.
TGTTGTTTGCGAGGGGAAATAATAATAAAAAAAGTTTATTTTTGTTGTTTGCGCAGGTTGACGGGAGTGCAGAGCACGCGCTTTATTTCCGTTACATTTAACCCAAAATTCGGAAAAGGGTGTTTCTTGCAAAAGTTTATAGAATATAGAGGGTAAAAATGCAAAATTTGAAGATAAGTGGCAAGTCCCAATGTTGACCCAAACATAGGGGTGTTTTGCGCCAATTACTCATTAATTAATATTGTTATCTTTAAATTTTTAAAAGTATTATGTCAGTAAAACACGTGCAAATGCACGTGCATTTTACTAGTATACGTTAATATACAAGTCCAAGTGTCGAAGCACTTTGATAGATGAAATCTATCATTATTTTTACAATATAGAAGACATCATCTTCGTGCAAGTCCAACCGTATTAATAATATCCAGTTTATTAATATTGTTAGGAATTATAGTTTTAATGATTGTTAAACCAGCTGAGATAGAAGCCTGCAAGGTTAGGCTTGAAAATGTATAGGTTTTACCTAGGGTCAGATTATTGTGTAAATTCAATCAGACAAGCATTGTAATAGAAGTTTGATAGGTCTTCAAAAGCTAAAATGTTATTTTCAAGTCTGAAGACTTCAAGGCTAAGGAAAACCAGAATAAGTTGTAAAGATTGAAGATCAGAGGACTGAGGGTTCAGACTCAGGTATGAAGAACCTAAAAGTCGAGCTTATAAAGTTATCTTCAAGCAAGTCTATGATGATTTGAAGTAATTTTATGACACCCGTATATCATTGTGATTAGAAAAGAAATACTCCATCCGTCTCACTTTGTTTGGGACTTTTGGGAACTCATAAAAATAAGAGAGACATCATTTAATGTCTTGTCTACTCATTAAAAATATAAATTTTCGCCATAATTACATCCTTTTGTGTTCTTCTACATTTTTCAATAAATTGTTATATAGGTCATTTTAGGCATTTAAGAGACAAATTTAATTCTAAATATTAGAAGTGGGAATTAATTTTGGGACATCAAAAGGAATAATGTTCCCAAACAAAGTGTGAAGACGGAGGAGTATATCATTGTGATTAGAAAAGAAAAATGAAATATTCTGATTTAACTATATAAAGATCATTTGGGATCTCTATACAGTGACAATATGTACTCTGATCCCAAACAACGAAAGTCTAATGTCGTTTTTCGCATTATAATGACAGTCTATTTTTCTCTCTCCATTATATGATTCTAAAGTTTCAAGAATCAACTTTTCACATGGTTAATTGATGGTGTGGGGCAAGTCTTCATAGCACAATAGTTTATACTGAGCCCAGGTGGTAGGAGACCAGGGTTCGATTCCCCTTCCCCAACCTTTCGTTTCAGGTGGAAAAAAAAAAAAAAAAATATTTGATGGTGTGAAAGTCTATTTGTGGCAATCCACTGAAAATCGGTTGATTGTTTTCGGTGGAATTGATATCGTACCCACTAAACACACATTTGTCTAAAAATTGAGGAAATTTAAATGGATTTAATTAAGTGAAATAATAATAATGGGGAACCTGAAAACAAGTTCCACAACAAGCTCCTTATTTGTAAATAGAGCATTTATTTAGAGTATCTGATGCAAGTGTTCTTAATACGATCACAGCCCATCATGCAATATGCCCGCCACGTCGTCATCATTGCAGATCTTGTAAGATATAAACGGTTATAATTAATATCCAAATTTTCTTTTTAATTAATGTTTTGGTGTTGCATTACTATGAGTTTGGTTCATAAAATATCCAATTTTTTTAAAATTTAAAAAATTATTATTATATTAGTTTAATAATATTTGAATAGCAAAAGGAACATGAAGAAATTAATTAACATGCACGAGTATTGAATAGCTAGCGAAAATAAAAAACCGAATTCCAGTGATGAAGAAAGCTTCTTAGCAGTAGGCCTAGTTCCAGAGACGACTTGGTAAAATTAATGGCCGGTAAATCTTTGCTTATTCGATTGACTTCAACATACGTACGCAAGTACAGTAGCTAGTAGTAAACATGCACCATATATGGGAATATCTTAATTACAAATATTCTTGAGTGTTTTTACATGCATGCATGGTGGCATTTTGTGCACAAATATTAATAAGTTCAACGCTATAAATTGACCCTAAACCAAAAGCAAAACCAAAAGAAACCCAACATATAGAATCAAGCTCAGGAATAAATTAACTAGCAGATTTAATTCTTCCAAAATTAAGCAATTAATAGAGACAGAATATATATATATATATATTGAAGAAGATGAAGAAGATGGCTAAACTTGTTTACGTAATGCTTTGCTTTCTGATTAGCGTATCAAGTAAGTCCCCCATATCCATATGGATCGGAATGTCACCCACTGCATACATATTTATTGTTTACGTAATTAATCCTTTAGCACACTGCACATGCACCTGATTAAAAAAAAAAAAAAAAATCCATGATTGGACACTGCATGTACTGGCTAGCTAGTGTAAAAGATGTGGAAGAAATGCATCACTAACTATGAAATTAATGATGCCATTAATTTACAGTTGTTACTACAAAACTGGGTGAACAATACTCGATATCCAGAGGACTTGCAAGTCCACTTATGACTTCCATGATTTTCTCAAGGAAGCTAAAAACCTGTCCTGTTGTTTTCTGTGAAGAACACGACGACTGCCATGTTCCTTATGACATTTGCTTCTGTAGTGGAAAACATGAATGTGTTTAAGGTGCGTGGGCCGGGGGTTATTGCATGTAATCCTTTTTCCTTTCCCAAAAGGTGTGTGGGTTATTAATTGCGTAATAATTAATTTCCATGTTAATTTCCTACTTTTCTTAATTTTTGTGCTATAAATAAATAACCCAAATTAAAGGTGGGTGGATTAATAATTGTCTAAGATATTCCATGTCTCTTTTCGATGTTCTTACTTTTCTTTGTGCTACGATCGATTAATTAGCCAAATTCGGCATATGTATACTATCAATGTAATGGATGGATGTGCAGGGTTACACCTGTAAATTGTACTAATATTATATAACCTTTGGCCTTTTATTAAATTGTGTCTTAATTATTAGCCATCAAATATATGTATGATTAGTTATTTATCCATTGGACCGCCTTTATTTATGAGTTATGACATCGTCTCTTTGTGATATCCCGTAAATTCATGAAAGGGTATTTATGTCATTTTTCGGGTATTTATCGAATCTCGTATTTTTCACGAACAATTAAGTATTTTAAAGTGTTATATTAAAAGATTGTATCATCATGAAACTAATATAACACATTGGATTATCTTGTAACACATCATCATGTATCATAACTTCAACACATCACCCTTTAACACCTCACCGTTGCCACTCTTCTTACACCACCTCTTGCCACCTTTCACTCTTTTCACCTTGCCACCACATCAATAACACCTCATCACCATTGCATGCCAACAACACACCACACCTCTTGCATCAAACACCTACACTTCACCTATTGCTTCCACCTCACCCACCACCAAAACTCTCTACACACTCCACTAGCACAAACACTTCACCATCTTAATTACATCATTTCACCACCAAGAACACTACATCAAAACTCCTCCAACACATTTCATCTTCAAGAACTCCATCACCTACAACATTTGCATTTCCTCTACAAACTCCGCCACCCTCAAACATCATCAAATATTTCACCTTTCCTTCATACTTGCATAATCTAAATAAGAAGAAGAAAAGAAAGAGAAAAGGATTTAAGGAGGAAGAAGAAGTAATTCTTCATTTTGATTACCATCTACTCGGGCTTGTAAATTGTTCATCTCAAAAGTATTATCAAGAAGAAGTCTACACCTTGAGCCAAGAATATCATCTTTTGGGGGTTTGGAGAAGAATCTTGGAGCTTTTTAGAATTTCTTCACACCAGGAGTTTGGAATCAAATTTGGATTTTGGATTGGAGCTTTCATTGAAGTGCTTTGAGGTAGGGAGGTCTTCCATTGAATCTTTTGTGTTTTGATCATGCTCTAATCTTTGATTCTATGCTTAGAACTCTTTCTAATGATTAGAAGTTTTAATTCTTGTTTCTAGACTTTATGCCATGTTTAGAGACCTTGGAAAATCATGTTCCAGGACTTGGTAGAAAAATTTAGAGCCTTTGCATGTGTAGGATGTTTTGCCTTGAATTGGAGCCTTAAATCTTGTTGTAGACTTTAATTCATGTTTTAGAATTTATATATTATGTTAGACATGTTTTAGGAAGGCATTGAGTGAGTTTTGAGTGAGGTATGTGTGAGATTTCCCTTAGAAACGACCTTAGAAAAGTTGCTGTTTTTTGGTTGGTTGGACAGAGCCATAGGTGCACACTTATGACTCTGGTAGGTGGACACCTAACAGATCAGAGAGTTCAAATTGCTCCCATCATCCATAGGTGCACACCTACGGATTTGGTAGGTGCACACCTAAGACCCAAAATGTCTAAAATCATGTCTTTGACCTCTTTTGAGCATGATTTAGTGTAAATACCTTTTGTGGAGTGTTGTAAAGTTAAATGTGAGTGTTCTAGTGGCTTTGGCTTCACACCGTTACTTACGGGAGCATTGGAACACGAAACGTTTGGCCTTACGAGGTGTTGTTCCGGAATGGCAACACCGTACTTGTTATATGACGAAGTTAGGGGTTTGGTTTCTAGTGGATTTGGCTCAGCACCTTGTGGAGACCCTCTGCGGGGAGAAGCTCGGGATAATTGGAAACCTTAGCCTCGTGGGTATTGGATTAGAATTCGGTATTTCTGTGACACGTGCAAGGTAGTGTAACCTAGAGTTGCATGTCTAAGGTCTAGTAGTCCATAGAAGCCTTTTTATGTGCAATGAACTTAGGTGGTTAGTTTAAACGCTTAAATACGTATTTGAGAGTCTAAAAGATAAAGTATACTAGCCCTTGGTGAGGCACGTTTTATTTTCGCAACCGGGAGTCGGACTCCACTTGATCCGGGACCATGCCATATGAGGGGTTGAATATGTCGTGGTGCATTCTCACCATGCAAAGTGTCATTGGACTTTTATGCAACATATAACCTTGTATTGTTGAGTTTTACTAGTCGGGCTAATAAAGGGAAGTGAGATGTTGAACATACGTGCTTGTTTGTTACATTCTCGTTGTTGATATCTCGTGTTGTGATCATGTTGAATCTATCGGTTTGTTGTTGTTGGATTCAATGCTTCTAATCCCTATTATGTACGTTTGTACTTACCCCTCGTTATATTGTTCCCACCCCAAGAAGGTGTTGCAGGTTGTGTGTTTGCTTGCGAGTGCTTGAGGAGTGACCTCGAGATGCTTCAGAAGTGCTTTGTTGAAGTTGTTTTTTCAATTATGCAATAGTTTAAGCTATCTCGTTTTAAGAGACTGTTGAATCTTGCAGAAAGTTGAACTTGTGGAATATCGTTGAACTCTCGGATTTTAAATGTTGTAAAGGACTCGACATTTGGTTTTTCCTATTCTACCCCTACCTTTATATGTTTTTCCCGAGTCGTTTTAATTTCCGCAATTATACTCTGATGACATACATGTAAGGCTTACGTATATAATTTGATATAAATTTAAGTTATATACGTGCCGGGCGTTTTTTTCCGGATAAGGACTCGGTGTCTGAAAACGGGGCGTCACATTCTTATTTCAAGACGGTGGGTAATTACCTGGTTTTCATGTTTCCGGTAAAAAATATATAATAATAATACCAGAAACAATTTATAACTGTTGTATAATTCTAGTATTGGTGTAATCCATATTTTAATTATTTGAGTTGCTCTTAGTAATGTTTTATAGAAAGTTGCCCTCTTTTTAGCTTGGACGATGAGGATAGGACACATTTGTTTCTCACTTGTCCCTTTTCTTCCGAGGTTTGGAATAAAGCGTGTAACTGGACCATATCAACTCGCCTTGATTTTAGAGATTGGGGTAGTTTCATTGATTTTTCGTCTACTATTAATCGTCATGGGAAGTGCTTTTGGATATGGGATGCTATTTTCAAGATCGTTTATGGTCCATATGGCGTGCTAGAAATCGAAAGATGTTTGAACAAAAAAATACTAGTTGAAGATGTCTATACTCGATTCAAGCCGCGCACTTTTTTCGTGGATCAATGGCAGAAACAAGGTCAACAAACACTGATTGGAACACTTGGAGAATTAACCCATGTTCTTAATATTTTCTAGCCATATGTGGTTAGGTGCTACTACATCTCTTGTGTTGTGTTCTTTTTTGTTTTCGCTTGGTGTCTCTTCCCTTAGTCCCCAATTAGTTTGTTGGGTGGTGCTAGTTTGTTTTCGCTTGGTGTCTCTTGTAATAGGTTTCTTTGTAATCTTCTTTTCAAACAACTTGCTAGAGATTTTTTTAATAATATAACATATTTGTCGTTAAAAAAAAAGTAATGTTATATAGAGACATCCATTATGTTTGTGCTAATTGAAATTTTCAAATCTAGATAATAGAATCAACTTTTAAAAAGTGAAATATATATAGTGTCGTAATACTATCGTGTTACAAAAAGTTTTACAGAATGCATTTAAATACTCCCATGTTAAAACTTTATAAGACTTATATCATCAATGGGAATGATGTATCATTGCAGGCCGTCTCTGAGTGTGTATGCCAAGCGCAAGTTATCAAAGCAGGCGCTTTTGAAAAAGACAAAAGGTTTTAAAATACATGTCACGTGATTTGATTAATAAACTTATTGGATAAAAAACCGGCCCTAAATTTTGAACATTTTGGAAGACACTCAAGTCGTGGCGCTTGTTGGCCTATACCCAGGGACGGGTCTGTATCATTGATGCGTGACCGAAGCTATCGAGTTTGTAGATATTTACCAAGAGAAATGGATTAGTGATAGTGACACAATGTGCACAACATATTTTTGGTCCATTAATTTAGTTGCCGGTCTAATGAATCTTATGAGTTTTTCTTTTCTTTTTTTCAGACGAAATATACACGCGCACACACTTTTTGTTTTTATTGGGACTCGAACCCGGATATTCCGGATTAAGGGGCCACGGTAATTACCACTGGGTCAATGCCTCATTGAAAATCGTATGAGTCTTATAAATATAAAGCGTAATTAACGCAAAACACCCCTATCTATGAGTCAACTTTGGGACTAGTCATGTAACCCTCTAAATTGTGTAATATTTTTCAACAAACACCATTTTATTAGCGCAAAACACCCTATCTATTGGTCAACTTTGAGATTTGTCATGTATATTTAAATTTAGCAATTTTACCCTCTATAGCGTGTAATATTTTGCAACAAACACCCTTCTTCGAATTTGATGTTAAATGAAACGGAAAAGTACGCGTAGAGGTGGCCAAACCGAAACCGGAACCGGCGGTTCGAACCGGAACGGCGGTTTTTGAACCGGTGGTTCGAAAACCGCCGGTTTGCGGTTTGTGTTATTGGTAACGGAACGGAACCGCTGTTCAAACCGGATGACCGAACCGGTAAAACCGGCGGAACCGGACGAACGGAACCGCCGGTTTAACTGCCCAGCTTTTTTTTTTTTTTTTTTTTTTTTTTTTTTTTCCTAGATGCGGCAATAAAAACAATTTAAACAAATAAATCATAAAAACTATAAAATAAAAAAAATTAAAAAAAAAAAAAACCTAAAAAATTATATACAAACCTAAAAAATTATAAACCTAAAAAATACTATAAAATTATATACTAACCTAAAAAAAACCATATACAAACCTAAAAAATTATATAAAACTATGTAATACAAACACATAAGATTACTATAAAATACTACAATAACAAACTATAAAAAAAACTATAACAAACTATAAAAAAAAACTATAAGAAACTATAAAACAACATTTATAATCAAAGTATACTTAAAACCTACTTAAATAACTATAAAAATCATTACAACAAACTATAAAAGACTAAAAACATAAACAATTAGAACTACATTCGCTTTTGATTTTTTTTATATGTTATTGTCTCCGACACGATTACACATAAAAAATATGTAGACAAATAAATCACAGTACAAGCGTTGAAAAGATAACACAATTTACATATAAGAAAAACAACATAATTTTTTAAAATAACATTATTTACATATAAATAAAATAACACAATATTAATATTATTTTTAAAACCGAATAGAAATCTATTTAAAATAATATATATATTACATTCGCTTTACTAATTATAATTAAAATAATAATAATTTGTTATTGTAGTGAAAATAATAAGTGTTATATAAAAATGAAAAGAAAAAAAATATGAAATTTTAAAACCGTGGCCGGAACCGTGATCTGAACCGGGAGCAAACCGGAACCGGCCCAAACCGGCAACCGGCGGTTTTAAACAGTAAACCGCCGGTTTTTCAAACCGGCGGTTCGTCAACCGGCGGTTTGAAAAACCGGCGGTTACACCATTTGGCCACCTGTACGCGTTTGTCATTCACTCGCCATCAACATCTCACACGCTTTCACATTTTTACCTTTTTTATTTCTTTAAATCAAATAAATCCTCCTAAACCATTTTCTTCCGCAACGTTAAATTAATCAGTTTTTTTGCGCAATTAAATCCCCCTCTCCAATTAAACCCTAATTTGTCGACCAACAATTTGCCTCTCCCATTTTATTTCCCTTCTCTCTTTCAGGTGAATAGCTTTTTGTCATTTTCTTCCTCAGCCTTCAAGGGTGTTTGAACCAATGGTTCCAGAAATAGGTTGCTTAACACTCATTCCTCGAAATGCCATCTGAAAGACATTTCGCATTGGCGCGCGGTAGACACTCGGAGGTGTTGGACAGAAAGTACTCACGATTGATTAATCTTCTATTGATGGGGAATTAGAAGTTTTTGTTGATGGGAAAGAGAAATTAGAAATCGGGAATGACAAGGGGTTGGTATTCCACAATTGAGTTGGAATGATCGACGATTTTGGGGAAACAATAAAAATAAAGTTTATTTTTATTTTTATTGTTAAGCCGTAAAATGTTGATGATGAGTGAAAGACAAACGTGTTATGTTTCATTTTAAATCAAGTTCGAAAAAATTGTTTATTGCAAAATATTACACAAGATCTGATAGATGATAAAAGTCTTTAAATTCAAAGATACTGGGCGGGACAAGTCCCAAAGTTGACCTAAAAATAGAAGTGTTTTTCCGCTAATTACTCTAAATATAAATGGTGTAAAAATGTATTGCGACACAAATATCTTAATAAGACTTATAAGAATCAATAGTTCTCACGTCAAAATCAATGATATAAAAGTGTTTACACACTTTGTTGTAACAATTTTGTTCTGACGCTGTGACTACTCATTTACCAATATGGTATCCGGGTAATTTTATGGTGGTCCGGACACAAGTAAATGGACCACCATATCAGCATTTTTGACCAATAAGAAATTTTCAAGAGGTGGTTTTTTTCTATAAAGATGGGCTCACGTACATCCTTAAATCTTATTGGCTTCGGACCACCAAATCATATTTGTGGTCGGACCATGATAAAATTTGCCATGATATCTCATGATTAATTAATCTTATATTCTCTTACTTAGGTTAACTGCCTCAACAACCTCCCAACCTGCGGAAGAAACCTACCTTAAACCTTTTCACTACATGTTAATCCAATAAATCAGATTCCCCAAATCTTAAAAGTTTCCCATAAAAATCAGCTCACCAAATCATAGCTGCTTCATCAACCCATGCACGACAAGAAACACAATACACGATATATATATATATATATATATATATATATAAACATAAGCTTCAAAGTTCAAACCAAATATACATCACCATGAAGTTGCAAAATCCAATAAACATCACCTCTTCTCTTTCCTCCGGCGGCGACGGTGGTCGTTACACCAAGCCCGAGATTCATATGTTTGAGCTTTTCCTAGCATTTCTTGTTTTCATAGTGATACATTCACTAAGGCAAAAAAAACATCAAGGTCTACCCAATTGGCCATTTGTTGGGATGTTACCATCTTTAATTCTTGGTTTTCAACAAGACATGTACGAATGGATCACCGGCGTTCTTTGCCGGAGAAACGGGACATTCACATTCAAAGGCCCTTGGTTTACAAATCTCAACTGTGTTGTAACATCTGATCCTCGAAATATCGAGTATCTTCTCAAGACTAAGTTCTTGAATTTCCCTAAAGGTGAATACTTTCGAAACACGGTCCAAGATCTTCTTGGAAATGGGATCTTCAATGCAGATGATATCATTTGGCAGCAACAAAGGAAAACTGCAAGTCTTGAATTCCATACAGCTAAGTTTAGAACCTTAACTACTGATTCATTGGTAGAGCTTGTGCATTCTAGACTATTACATGTACTAGAGAATTCACTGGAGAAATCTAGTCCATTAGATTTACAAGATATTCTTCTTAGACTCACATTTGATAACGTTTGCATGATCGCATTTGGGGTTGATCCGGGTTGTCTACAACCCGGATTGCCCGAGATCCCATTTGCTAAGGCCTTTGAGGATGCAACAGAAGCAACTTTAATGAGATTTGTCACACCTACTTTCATATGGAAGTGCATGAAGTATTTCAACTTAGGTACAGAGAAAACATTGAAGATTGCTATAAAAGAAGTAGACAAATTCGCTGATGATGTTATCAAGAAACGAAAGAAAGAAGTGATTGCCACGAAACCGTATCAGAAAAGATCAGACATATTAACAGTGTTCATGGGGACAAAGAATGAGTTAGGACAACCTTTTTCGGATAAGTATTTGCGTGATATATGTGTTAACTTCATTCTTGCTGGGAGAGATACGTCATCCGTCGCATTGAGCTGGTTCTTTTGGTTGCTAAACGAAAATCCGGAAGTGGAAGATAAAGTTGTAGCCGAAATTCGACAAATAGTTTGTGAAAGAACAAAAGATGATAAGGGAAAGGAGTACCATGAAACTAATATGGTGTTTAAACCAGATGAGGTGAAAAAGATGGAGTATTTGCATGCAGCTTTATCAGAGGCTCTTAGATTGTATCCTTCTGTCCCTGTGGATCACAAAGAGGTAATTTTACATTCCTATTCCTATGGCTACGTGCACCACAGTAGAATCGATATTGTGAAAGTCGGTTTTGAAGCCAAGAACCGACTTCTCATAGAGGGCCGGCCTGGCAATTTTTGGGCTTAAGGTCAAGTCCCAAGTTGAAGTTGTTTTTTTTTTTAAAAACATACTTATCGCGTTTTTAACATCCGTAAATATAAAATTCAATTTATTGATATTCTCAAAACATGCCTACAAAATAGTCTTTTCTGTTAGATATTTTTTCTTAAATAAATATTTTGATTATCGTTTGCATACGAGTTGTTGTACGAATTAATTTTATCGCAACGAAACGGGGTTCGGGGGGTCGAGGGGCAGTGCCAACTCGTGAGGTCCTCATATTTACAGATGTTCAGATAGTTTACAGCATCAGAACAAATATTGAGTGACGTCCTCGGGTTTGATTCAAAAACAAGTCACTGTTTGAATCAAACACCTCCATTGTATCCAGAGAGAGATTTTCGTTTGAATCCCTATGTGACAATCTGCGTGGGACGAAACATCTCTTTAAAGATAACGTTCTTACATGCCTTGGAGTTTTTATGAGTCTGTCAAATTCTTATTCATCAAAATTTTCCAACACAAAGTAGTCTTTTTATTTTCTATAGTTTTCCAAACAAAAAAATTAATAAAACTTGTTTGTATGTCTATTTTTTTTTAGCCAAGTAAATTTTTTTATTGAGACCTTTATCGATTGGAGTAAAAAAAATTGGGTCTTTATAAAAAAAAATTAACATATTATATTAGGTTGGATCGGATTGAATCTACACGGATTTTTTTTTAATTTGTTTAATAAACACGTATCGTTGGCCTCCCAAAGACCGTTGAGGCTTTAAGAGGCGAGCTTTCTCCGGCCTCACATGAGGGCCGGCCCTGTTCTCATAGGTGCATTATAAGAATTGACCTTGAGAAAGTCGGTTCTTGGCTTCAAAATGTCGATTCTACTTAAAGGCCGGAACACAAACTCAAACATATGAAAGTCGACTCGAGTAATTAAACATATATGTATAAGAATAACTAATTTGGTGCATGACAAGTTAGGTTCTTGAAGATGACATATTCCCAGATGGGACAGTGGTAAAGAAGGGAACAAAGGTGGTATACGCGATCTTTACGATGGGAAGAATGGAGAGCATATGGGGAAAGGATTGCAGAGAATTCAAGCCAGAAAGATGGCTGAGATCAGATGGAAGATACATGAGTGAATCTGCATACAAATTTACAGCATTTAATGGAGGTCCAAGACTATGTTTAGGCAAAGATTTTGCATATTATCAAATGAAGTTTGTGGCAGCATCTATCTTATACCGTTACCATGTCAATATTGTGGAAGGGCATCCAATAGCACCTAAGATGGCATTGACCATGTACTTGAAACATGGACTAAAGGTTCAACTTTCCAGCCGTATATAGTCATTAATTAATAAATAAATTAAGGGCCATGAAAATTGATTTATATTGTTTAAATTCTCTATTATTATTTTGCTTTTCGTATTTTATTTATTTGTTAGTGGCCTGGGAAAATCCGGGATTCTCTAAATTCTCAACTTGATGTCTATTTTCTCTATCGTTTTCTTCCTTTCACGTCAAGTTATATTAGAGATGGGTTTTCAGATTATTATGTAACATGAAATGAGGGTTTTTAAATTTTTATATACGAAGGTGTTTTGGCTTTAAGTTTCTATTCGGTGGTCTGTTTTTCGCGTATGACCCCAATTCGAAAAGCTCCCTTCAATGCCCACGACACTTAAAACTTTGGTAGTTGTTCATTGCATGTTTCAAGGACAGCGAACAAAAACTATGGTTAAATTACCATCGTATTTAATTTTTATTTTATTTTTAACATTCTCCGACAACCTATATATATATATATATCTAAATGGAAACCGTGCATGTCATGGGAAATTTAAACCTAAGAGTGTATGTAAAATAAAATTTAAAAGATGTATACCATATATGCTACATGCGGATTCATTAGCATGGAAACTTTTAAGGTACCGTATAATTAATGGAATCAAGCATTGTGTATCTAAATATATGTGTAGTCAGATAATTTCGGTGTTTGAATCAATGACAAATGAGTAAATATTAAATTAACTATAGTCGTGTTAAAAACAAATGCATTACGGATATTAATGAAAAAGTGGCGGTGCAACCACTTTAGCTCTCACTTCTAAAAATTAAAGTCAAATAGAAAGGGGGTTAAAGGTTTAAAGTAAGAATAAAGTAAATGTGTGTCAACATATTGCATTAACCGATCAGTGATGGAAATATAATCTCACTTTCTTGGATCTATCTATGCAGGCATATACCAACTTTGATGCAAAAAAATTCACTTTAGCAAAGGGCGTAAGGATCATCAAGTTCATTTGTCTCTTCACCTGCAATATTTTATCCATTTTGAAATAAAGTGAGTGGAAAATTGTTTATTGAAAACTTGAAACATTTTAACAGATGTCTCTCTAAGTTCCGATCTATATCTTGAGTTCTAAAATCATTGCTAATACCAAATAAAGACGCGGGCGTGATTCAATAATAGTTTTACATGGAGGTATAACATTGATTTTTTTTGTGTGTGTATCTATCTAGGCGAGACTTGATAAATTTAGCAAATGATTTTGGGTGGATAAAATGAATCTTGTCTTTCATGACCATGACCTTTGTATATTCTATAGCAAATGACCTTTGAAGAAAAAGAATATTAGGATCCTTTGTATTTAATTGTTTGTATGTATTTACTTGTATTTATTGTGTATTATTCTCCATAGTTCCAGAATCTTCTATACTGTATATATAAACGACTATACTGTACATTTATCGTTGAATGAAATACAATTCCAACTTATTTGTCATGGTATCAGAGCGTTGAGAATCCGTTTTTCCCTTTCCCATTTCTTTTTTTTCTTTTTCTTTTCTCCTCGTTTTTTTTTCCATTCAGTCCCTAAACCCTCACTGTTTCAAGCCTTCTTCTTCCCTGCTCTTCCCGCCCTAGCTTCAGCCCCTTCTTGTCATGTCCACCGCCAACTCCTCTTCCGGCACCACTCAGTCAGGCACTAACATCGCTGCCACAACTCCTCAGCCCCCTTCCTCACCCGCCATCTCCTCCGTCGTTGCTCTTAACCCCACCCTCCACGCACCAACTAAACTCACCAATACCAATTATACGGCATGGAAGCTTCAACTAACCACTCTTCTCACCGGTCATGGCCTTCTCGGTTTTATTGACGGCTCTCAATCCTGCCCGTCTCAACTGATCACCGCTGATGGAGTTTCCTCACCCAATCCGGCATACGACTTGTGGGTTCGTCAAGATTCGCTGATTCATAATGTTCTCCTGGGATCGGTGTCTCCGGATCTTGTCACTATTATTCAGCACACTCACTCTGCGCAAGAGGCATGGACTGTTCTAGCTGATACGTTTGGTAAGAAAAGTCGTGGTAGGATAAAACAATTAAAACAGCACCTTCGATCGATAACGAAAGGTAATTCTTCCGTTTCCGCTTACTTTATGTCCATTAAATCAAAGGCTGATGAACTTGCTGCGTTGGATTCGCCTATGGATCTTGAAGATCTTGTTGATTTAATTTTGCAAAATTTGGGGCCTGAATATGTTGAAATATCGCGAGCAATTCAGGCTCGTGATACGCTCATTACTCTTCCCGAATTACATGAAAAACTCCTTAATCATGAGGCTGGTCTTCTCCAACATCAAGCTATCGTCCATCACCAAAGTTATCTGCGTTTTTGTCTTTCATTACCCCCGGGCCGAGCACTCTTCTCGTCCTTTGTCTCATACAAACCACCACTCCTCCCTACACCCCACCACGCCAACCCCCTCCTCCTAGGCCCCCTACCATGCCTCCAACTCCCTCTCCATTTCCCAGCTCACAGCCTTCTCCTACCCGACCTCCTCGGCCTTACCAAGGGAAATGTCAACTGTGTGGAGTCTTTGGCCATTCTGCAAAACGATGCCCCACTTACCCATTTTTCCAACAACAGCCTCGTCCACCTACCCCTCCCTCAAATCCTCCACCTCCTCCACCTCCACAGGCCTATCCGGCTCAAGCTACGTCTTCTTGGTTGCTCGACAGTGGTGCATCTCATCACATGACCTATGACCTCAATCTCTTGTCCCTGCACGATCCTTACACAGGTTTGGACAATATTGTTATTGGCGATGGCCGCTCTCTTACTATCAGTCATATTGGCTCTGCCTCTCTTTCTTCATTTCAATTATCTAATGTCTTGTGTGTTCCCCAATTATCCCAGAATCTTTTATCTGTTTCAAAATTTTGTTCTGATAACTCAGTTTCCATTGACTTCTTATCTGATTCATTTTTGGTGAAGGATTTGAAGACAGGTCGATGCCTCCACCAGGGCCAAGCTAAAGATGGTGTCTACACTTGGTCCTCCAGTCCCTTGCTAGCCTTCTCAGCCAATAAAACGACTACCTCGACTTGGCATCGTCGTTGTGGTCATCCAGCTTTCCCGATTATTCAATATTTAGCTCAAAACAATTATTTAGATTTATCTTCTGTTGTTTCTTTTCCTTGTGATGCTTGTTTAAGTAATAAAAGCCATCGGCTTCCTTTTGCTGAATCTACTTTGAAATCTTCCCGCCCCTTAGATATCATTTTCTCGGATGTTTGGACTGCACCTATTTACTCGGTTGATGGTTATAAGTACTATGTCATTTTTGTTGATCACTTTACGCGTTTTATTTGGCTTTATCCTCTCGTTCATAAATCTGATGTCTCTGCGGTTTTTCTTAAATTTAAGCCCTATGTTGAAAAACTTTTTGATGCCCAAATTAAAACGCTTTACTCTGATAATGGCACTGAATACATTAGCTTACGTCCTTTTTTATCCTCCCATGGTATTGCCCACCACACTTCCCCGCCTCACACCCCCAACACAACGGTATTTCGACGCGTCGACATTTACATATAGTAGAAACGGCTCTTACTCTTCTTGCTCATGCATCCATGCCGATCACCTACTGGTCTTATGCGGTCAGCACTGCTGTCTATCTCATTAACAGAATGCCCACAAAAACCTTAGCCATGCTCTCTCCTCACGAAAAACTCTACTCTGCCCCACCCAACTATGCCAAGCTGCGTGTATTTGGCTGCCTTTGTTATCCATGGGTTAAACCATACAATAACCATAAGCTGGACTCTTCTTCCGTACCGTGTGTGTTTCTTGGGTACTCCCTTACACAAAGTGCTTATCTGTGCTATGATCTCTCCCGTGCTCGCATGTATGCCTCTCGTGATGTTCGCTTCGTTGAGGATCTGTTCCCTTTTGCCACCACCCCTTCTTCGATCATCGATCTCCTTCCCTTGATACTCGCTTTCTCCTGCTCTGTATTCGGATCTCCCTCCTCTTTCTTCCCCATCCGTCTCCCTCTCTCCTCCTTCTCCGCTTCCACCCTCTTCCCCACCTTCCTCCCCTGAACTTGGCTTTTCACCCGCTTCCTCATCATCTCCCTCCCCGCCACCACCCTCGCATCCCATGGTCACTCGATCTCGCAATCAAATCTTTAAACCTCGCGACTTCTTAATCTTATCGCCGGTTGGATTCTCAATATTCGATCATCGAGCCTCCACTGTTAAACAAGCTTTCACCAGTTCACATTGGCGTCTTGCCATGTCTCTGAAGAATTTGATGTTGGTGCGAATGGCACTTGGTCCCTTGTTCCCCGGATCGATCTTAATGTTGTTGGTCGCAAGTGGGTATTTCGGATTAAATGCAATCCCGATGGTTTTCATAGATCGCTACAAAGCTCGTTTAGTAGCGAAGGATTTAACCAATGCCTGGTATTGATTATTTTGAGACATTCACTACGTGGTGAAACCTACTACACGATTCGTCTAGTTCTCAAGCATTGCGGTTTCTCCGGTTGGTCTCTACGACAACTCGATGTCAATAATGCCTTCTTGCAGGGTTCCCTCTCCGAAGACGTTTATATGACTCAGCCTCCTGGCTTTGAGGACTCAGATCGCCCCACTTACGTCTGCAAGCTTCATAAAGCTATTTTGGGCTTAAGCAGGCACCCCGGGCTTGGTATCATGAACTCCGGACTTTTGTTCTCTCTATCGGTTTTGTCAATTCTGCTGCGGACTCTTCTCTATTTATTGCCAGGACTTCTTCTAGTATTACTATTTTGCTTTTTTATGTTGACGATATCATTATTACAGGCAGCTCTTCGTCTCAGGTTCAGCAGGTTGTTGATGCTCTTGGACAGCGGTTCTCTATTAAGGATCTTGGGTCTTTATCTTATTTTTTGGGTGTTGAGGTCACCCCCAATGCTCATGGTCTCATTCTTACTCAGACAAAATATACACATGAGCTCCTTTCTCGGGTTAATATGCAGGCCTCCAAGCCTGTCTCCACTCCGCTTCCTTCTGATGCATTTACATCCAGTGACATGGCTTCTCCTCCGCATTCGGATGTTACTCAGTATCGTCAGGTTCTGGGTGCTTTACAATATCTTCTCTTTACCCTCAAAAAAAAAAAAATATCTTCTCTTCACTCGCCCCGATATTGCTTATGCGGTTAACAAGCTCTCTCAATACATGCATGCTCCTTCTGATTATCACTGGTCGCTTGTTAAACGCATTCTTCGTTACTTAGCTGGTACCTTGCATGATGGTCTCCAATTGTTCTCTACCTCTCCGCTTGCGCTACATGCCTTCTCTGATGCTGATTGGGGTGGGAATCAGGATGCTGGTTATTCGTCAACGTCTGCCTATTTGGTTTTTCTTGGTCAAAATCTTATTTCCTGGAGTTCTAAGAAACTTACATTGCATGCGTTCTTCACCGGTTTGAATATCGCTCTGTCGAGCATCATCTTTGTAAATTGCTTGGATCACTTATCTCCTGACTGATCTTGGTTTTTCTATTGCTACTACTCCGGTCATTTTCTGTGACAATGTTGGTGCTACTCAGCTGTGTGCTAATCCTGTTTTTCATTCTCGTATGAAGCATGTCGCCATCGATTATCACTTTATCTGTGATCATGTTCAGCGCGGTCTCGTCCGTGTCTCTCATGTGTCCAATGCTGATCAGCTCGCCGATGCCCTCACTAAACCTCTCTCTCGACTTCCGTTTACACATTTTAAGTCCAAGCTGGGACTTCGTCCTCCTCGTCCCGCTTGAGGGGGCGTATTAGGATCCTTTGTATTTAATTGTATTTACTTGTATTTATTGTGTATTATTCTCCATAGTTCCAGAATCTTCTATACTGTATATATAAACGACTATACTGTACATTTATCATTGAATGAAATACAATTCCAACTTATTTGTCAAAGAATATCTACAAAATTTAAATACAGTGCCCCAAACTCTCTCGATCATCCACATCCTATTGCACTGTACTCCAATCCCAAACATTTCATTTTCACTACAAATGCAAAGTAGCTCAAGTTATGTATTCCTCTGGCGTGTAAATTCTTTCTACATTAAAAGAAGATTTCTAACCATCTTCATACTGTCATTCTTTTATATTCATCTCTCTGTCCCTTTCTACCCAAGGACCTCATTCTGAAGAACTAGAAATCTAATCTCCATATTTCTATCAATCTTAAACACACCCCCTCCCCTCCCCTCCCCCCACACACACACACAAAAAAACCATCCCAAGGCCCTCATTCTGAAGAACCAAAAATTTAATCTCCATATTTTTATAAATCTTAACCCCCCGCCCCCTCCCCACCCCCAACAACAAAAAACCATCCAAAAGGCAAATTTTTAACAACCATTGGGAACGATTTGTTTCATCGGCCTGTGATAGCTGCTAAGTTTATACATGGCGCGGAAATCAGTGGTTCGAGCGTTCAAGAGTGATAATTAGGTGTGTGAAAGAAACCTTCCGTATCTGAATAGAAAAAAAAACGTTAAAAACGTTTTGATTCCCAGATAAAAATCTGTACACAATATCAATTCACTGAACATTAAAAAAAACATTTTGATTCCCAGATAAAAATCTAAGCAAAAGGAATAGATACACTTCGAACAGATCAAAAAAACATCAATCATCTTGAACCGTTGATCCTTAAGGCCAACATAATCGACTGATGTGTATGGAGCGATTGTATGCATTTTATTTCCAACATTACCAGAAAAGATTTGAAATCAGAATAAATGCCTCCATCATCACAACCACCAAATTCCTAAAAACAAAGAGTAATTTCAAAGCTAAAACTTTTTTATCAAGAACAACCAAAACTGCTGCATGCACGCTTTTGCGTATTAACAAGGATGTGTTAAATGATGTGTCGTTAGATTTGCGGGAGAGTGAGACTCAGTCGCGTATTTTCCATTCACGTTAACGTGACATTTGAAAATTGGTGAATTTATGTTGTTTAATTCTCTATTATTTTGCTTTTCGTATTTTATTTATTTGTTAGTGGCCTGGGAAAATCCGGGATTCTAAATTCTCAACTTGATGTCTATTTTCTCTATCGTTTTCTTCCTTTCACGTCAAGTTATATTAGAGTTGGGTTTTCAAATTATTATTACGTAACATAAAATGAGGGTTTTTAAATTTTTATATACGATGGTGTTTTGGCTTTAAGTTTTTATTCGGTGGTCTGTTTTTTCGCGTATGACCACAATTCGAAAAGCTCCCTTCAATGCCCACGACACTTAAACCTTTGGAAGTTGTTGACTGCATGTTTCAAAGGCAGCGAACAAAAACTATGGTTAAATTACCATCGTATTTAATTTTTTTATTTTTTTCTTTAGTAAACGTATATAAAAAATTGAAAATTCAAATCGAAATTAACACTACTAGTATATATTCAACCTTTTTTTTTTTAATTTTGTTCTTTTTTTACGCAACATTCTGCGAGAACTATATATATATATATATATATATATATATATATATATATATATATATATATATATATATATGTGGGGTATGAATGTATATGACAAGCTTACGCGGAAAGAAATTAGTTGACAAAAATAAGCTTAATCAAATGTCTAGTGGTAGCGTTGTTTGTGGTTTGCAAATTATTTCAATTAATAATTCTCAAGTGTATGGTCAGGTAGTGTAATTACTTGGTTAATTTCACTCGTTAACAACCCGTCACACTGCGCTGCCTGAAAACGTGGAGTTATGTTAAAATTGTCTCCCACCGTGCCTGATTTCATTATATCATACATATATAACCCGGGACGAACCCAGGATCTCGAACGATGGGACGATAATTCTAAAGATTTTTTTGCAATCAAAAAGGTATATAGTAGGTTTTTTTTTTTCTTTCTGTCCCCTACGATTCGAAATAAAAAAACACTACCATAAATCGCAAAAAAAAATACACGACTATACATATCGCTTTATATGATATTTTTTTTTTTTTTGCCTTCGCAAGGTATCCCCAGACAACTGTGTGAGACTAATCATTCGAGATACTGTCGGACGCCAAAGGTGGGAACTCTCCCAACAAAGTTCCTTCGAGCAACTGTCGGGCACCAAAGGTGGAGAACTCTCCCAATAAGATTTGATGCATCCACAAGGACTCGAACCCGAGACATCTTGCTTAAACGACCGAAGTCCCTTCCACCCTAACCAATCTTTGTTGCTTAAAACAAATAATGTTTTACTATGTCCTTTAGCAGAACAAATGAAATTGAGTTTCCCTGTTTTTTTTTTTTTTTTAACAGCAAGAAATATATTAATAAAATCTAGCAAGGTGCTAGAAAAAGGTTGCAATAATACAAACCAAATTCAAGCACACGATAACACCATTAGCTCGAGAGACTAAGGAGAACAAATAGATAAGGGATTACACCGCCAAACATCCCAATCTACACTAATTTTATCAATTCTACCATTTATCCAAGCATAATTACGAATTCTAATTTCCTCAAAAGTTTGGTCAATTGTAGCATCTTTGGAGTTGAAGACAATGTTATTTCTTAAAATCCAAATACACCACCACATCACCACCTTCTTGATGGCGTCCCAAACTGGAAGACCATCGGCTTGACGCACAATCCTAGGAGAGAACATGCAAAACTAGCTCCAAACCCTCGGGATAGCAACTGAAAATGAACACCAATCAAAAATCTTGCGCTAGATAGAGAAAGAAAATAAACAACAAAGGAAGATGTGAGAGGTTTCTTCATTACTCAATTTGCAATGCGAACAAAGCACATGAGGAAGTGACACTCCACGCTTAACCACATTTACTCTTGTCGGCAGCCGGTAGAGGTAAGCTTTCCAAAAGAAGACATTTACTTTTGATGGCACCAAAGCATTCCAACGTCAAGCAGGGATCGCAATAGAAGAAGAGTTACCACCATTGGATACTTTTAGAATCAAATCTCTGAGAGCATCAACGGAGAAAACGCCTTTTGGATTCAAGTTCAAAAAGGAGAGTCTTTTTTATCTGCAACAACATGAGTAGATGATAACAACGAGGTAAGATCCGTAAATTCACCAAGCTCCTTCCATCTCAACTCTCTTCTCCAATCCAACTCCCACTCCCACTCCCACTCCCAGACCCCATCCACAAAAGACCCTCTCTCGCACGCTAAACACTCTTGTTTCCCTATTAGTACTTCATCTAATGATCATTGTTTTAATTTAATACATTTTGATAATTGGGGTCCCAAAATGGTACCAATTGCTGATGGTAAATCTTATTTCTTTTCTATAGTTGATGATTATAACGAAATATAAGTCTGAGACAAATATTTTATTGCAATGGTTCTACTATCTGGTTCAGACTCAATATGACATGTGTATTAACTACATTAGCTCGGATCATGGTGCATAATTTGACATGATTATTTTATAGGACCAATATATGGTATTGTTCACCAAAGGTCCTGTGTCAAGAATGTACAACAAAATGGTTTTATAGAAAAAAACATCAACATATCTTGAATGTGGCTAGAGCTTTAAGAATACAGTCCTCCATACCGATATCTTATTGGGGTTATTGTGTTAAGCATGTTGCTCGTTTAATAAATATAACTCCAATACCTTAGCTTCAATATAAAACACCCTATCATATGTATGTAGAATAATAAGGAACCTACGTATCATAATCTGAAAGTGTTTGGCCTACACACTCGGATGCAATACGGATTGCTTCTTTCGATCGGTACTCTCTCTCAATATTCTAGACCTTGTTCTTTTGAGAGTGCTTTTTGTGCAAAATAATTATATTGTCATATGTCTGCCTTCCAGGGATAGCTTATCTTTTACTTGCACGGCCACTCAAGGTAGAGGATAATTTGACCATCGAAGCAAAAAAAACACGTGATATATTGGATACAAATAGATGTATATATGATTAAAAGAAAGTCAGATGTCAATCTAGAAAAAAATTAGACAAGGCTAGTGACCAAATGATACACACAAATAAATAAATAATATAAATAAATTTTAAAAAAAATAAAAATAGAAGTGTCTCTGTTGCTGATGTCTGTTCTCACCATATGATGGAAGCAACCAAGATTTGATATCCATAAATTATTACTATTCTTAGACTATTTCACATAATCTGCATCACCATGTACCTTTAAATATTAAAAATTACCCCATTTGAGAAAACGAGAGCCATGACTTTAGTTAAAGAAATAGACACCAGCAGCCTTGAATATCTTTCTTCAAAAAAAATCCTCCATGCCATTGCCGGCAACTCTTTTTCAACTCCATGGATCAGGCCAAAGATAGCACCACCACCACCACCACCCATAAGAACCGCCACCAGGCGTGGCGGAAACTGCACGGGTTCAGCCGTTTCCTTGGTTGTTTTAGTGGTGTTTCAGAAAACAAGTTACCCAATAAGAAACAAGAAACCAAGTCAATGGCTAAATCTCAACGGTTTTCTTTGTCAAGAATGAAACAAGGCAAGATGTTGCCAAGAAGAACTGTCCCAGTTGATGCTAATAATACCACTGAAAAGAGCCATAAGAAGAAATCTAGCAAGAAGCATTCCTTTTCTGATCAACTTATTGGTAAAGAGGAAGAACATGGTCGAATTCCGGCTCCGGTGAAAGTTTCCCATGAGAAAACAATCAAGGTATGTTACTTTCTCTGGGTAGTGCTAGTAGAGATAAAACATTAAATAACTTAGATAAATCATTAATTACAATTGTTTCAGACAAAATAGTATTTGAGTAATATCAGTAAGATCGAAAGATGAACGTATTTTTTTAATAAGTGAGTGAGCGAGATGAAAGGTGATTAGTTTTCGTACATATTAGGAAAAAAAAATTCATTTTCTCAAACATTGGTGATAAATAGAAGAGTTAGTCATCATTTATGAATTGATTTGTGTTTTTTTCTAAGAGTTGATGAGTTCTTGGAAGGATCATAAAAATCCGAATTTTGAATATACAATGAATGAAGGGTCCGTAATATATTGCAAATATAAAATATAAATGGATGAGTCGTAGCGAATCGAATAGAGACCGTTACTTATTATATTAATCGAAGTATGTATCCGGTCTGGATAACAAATGGACAACCCTTAATTTGTGTTTAAGATGAGACAAATTTTATGATGGTCTAAAATCAATCAGATGATTTTAAAAATGTTTAAGTATTATTAATTTTAATGAAATATAAAAGCCGAGAATACCCTTTGGCTTACGGCTTTTCTTTCTTATTTTTTTTTTCTAGTGGTTGGGTTGCGTTCGGTGGAGGTGGAAGAACAATATTGAGAGAATCAACAATGAAAAAAGAGAAAGCAACAAAAAGAAAGATCCTCAAAAAATGATGAAGATTAATACATTGTGTAAGCAAGAGGCAATCAATTTTACATCCTCTCTCAATCCTCAAATGCACAATTATGCGACGAGTTCAAACGCAGCAACGGTGGTTATGACGTCACGTTCAGCTTCAACTTCATTACGAGACGTATGTAAGCATTCCGTCCACACTGTTAACGAAGTTCTTCAAGAAAAGAGTGATGCAGGATTTGACCAAGTATTAATTGGGATGTTAATTATGACCATTATTTTAATAATCATGATAATATGGGGTAAATTATATGCTATTTTATGTACTTCTGCATTGTGTTATGTCTATCCTTTTCTTAGAACCAAAATTGAGCAGAATGTTGTGGGGCTGAATATAATCTCTGAAGAGAACAAGAAGGTTGTTTTGATGAAATGATTTTTAGGGAGAAATTACAGGAATATTTAATATTAAATTTTTACAATTTGTATATGTTTATGGATTGGAGATTTGTAATTTGTGGGTGTAATTTATTGTAAGAAAAGGACCAATAGGAATGGTCTTGTATGTTTATTTAATTATTATTGGAATAAAATTTGTCTATAGTTTAATGTCAGCTTCTTATTATTATTATTTTTTTTGTTTTGAGAAACAGCTTCTTATTAATTGGATGCTGGTTTCTTTGGTCTTACGAAATATGAGATTAGATATACAAAGTTCATTTGCAATTGTGATAGAATATTGTTGCTTCCATAACACACGGTCATAACAATGATTACGTACGACATATTTTAATATTATTAATCATGGTGTGAGACAAAATTTAAGTAAATAAAAAAAATCATGATGCGAAATTTCCTTTTTCTATATATATTTGGTATTACGTTTGCATGAAAAACATCTGAAATAATTTGCTCCTTGTGAAATTTCTCTACACATCCTATGTTTACTGGGGCCGTCGTATGATCTAAAACGGATTCGCGATAATAATAAAAATAAGCGAGAAAGAATAAATCATGCAAGAAACAATAACACAGGATTTAACGTGGTTTCCGGCAATATGCCGACTAGTCCACAAGCAGAAACGAAGAGATTATATTATCACTAGAGATTTTACAGACTCTGCAATTGCATCAGCAATTGCTCACATATCATCTTTGTTAAGCGCCATTGTTCTAGGTTACAATAGACTTGTATTTATAGTTACCAAACCCTAGAGCTAGCCGCCATAACTAAATACTAGATGATTGACTAAAATACTCATATGTGAACTCAACTCAGCTGACTCCACCATACGTAATCTGCTGACATTGCCTCTTGAATTAGCCTACGTGCGAGTACTCGGTGACTTGGTACTCAGCCAGATCAGATGAGATGTCAAGTCACATTTTCTAACAATCTCCACATTGACTTGAACTCTCGTTCAAACAAATGTATAACCAGATGATCTCTGAGAGGCATTCCTTCATGCATCTTTAAATCGAAGCAGACGTTGCTTCGTGAAGAACTTGTTGGTCAACGACTTTGTCATATATTGAGACTCTCAAGCTTCACCACACACCTTCAATGAATCCTCTTTAGCAACTTCCGGTGATAACATCATCGAGACAAGCTCAACAAAATCATTGAATGTGCTTCCTCTACAGATTGGCCATCTCAACATTTCCTCGCATCCCACAACCTTTGTCAATGGAGCCCGTGAGCCCTAGTTTCTTCAATGAGCACGCTGGCGTCTTGATTTGCCACAGATTAAAATTGTTCTTTCCTGTGAATTTATCAATCTCTACATCCAACCAGACATCTTGATCTCGCCGAAAGTTAGCGTTAATCCCAGAACCTAGCATCAATTACGACCTCGGTGACAATCATCCTAACTCGAACAGATTTCGGATTCGCTGATGATAACCTCGTCGCTCTGATACCAGTCTGTTATAACATTATATGGAATCCAGATGCAAGATAGATAATTTAACATATGCAATCTAACAGTAATAATCAACAGAAATAACAGAAACAAGAACACGTACAAGATTTAACGTGATTTCCGGCGTTGTGCCGACTACTCCACGTACAGAAAAGAGATATTTTATTATGCACTGAGTTTTAGATGGATTACACACTTTACAAGGACCAATACAGTTGGTATTTATAGGCACATATCCTAAACTCTAACCGCCAAAGAATCTTTGTCGGATTGCCATAAATGTTAGGTGTAGTGCCCGAAAGACAATTTGTGTAATTGTTTTTAATAATGAATGACAGAATTTATCTCACCTTATTACTTGCTTTGTGCTTGTAAAGTAATACATCGCAAAGAAACCCTAAGTATATCTGTATGTAACCACTTAACTTTCGGTGTATGGATTACACGTGAGGATTGAGTTAGTGGTGATATACTTAAAGCTGTTAGTCCGTGGTGAACTTAATCGAGTTTAGGGTCTCTTGATTAAAACACCAATAATGCTTGAGAACACCTTAGGGTGTGAAAGTCTTATCCCGGTTTGTCGGCAGAGGTACTACGTGGGGCATTTATATATGATGGCATTCATATAGATCGACCGATTTAATCTGAATTTCTCGATATAATTCCGTAATCGAGGAATCTTATTAAATCATTAGATGATCATATATGGATCAACCTTAATCCCGAGGTGATCACGGGGCTTGTCCGGGGTAGTGTTTGATGTGTTAATTACGGTTCACTTAAATAATGTGTTCCAAGCCACTTACCATTGGCACTATCTCCGGATGAGTGAGTAGTTACGATTTTCACAGACATGGAATCCATTCCTTCCTGCGGGAAGTAGAGACGATCCCTTATTTGTTAGCCTTAAGAAAGTGATCGATCGGCCGAGTTCATATTTAGACTAATTAGCTACTAGTCGGATATGTGAACTAATTGATCACTAGGGGTTGATGGTAAATAAGGATAAGATATTTCGAGTCGGGTTCACGGAGACTTCCCTCTCGAGAATGGATGATCTATGGAGGGTTAATCCGTATGTAGTGATTATATCAATGGACGCTTATTCACTCTATGGGTTGAGTATAAGTATACATCTATAATCGGTAGATTTCGATTTCGGGTTTATGGTGGCGTAATCCCGAATTAATAATTAATGTACTTATTCTACATTCGATGAATAATTAATTATTGAAAATTACTCGGTTATAGGTCCACTGTCCCGGTGTGGCTTCGTAATTCGGACTAATAATCTTGTTATTTGGGCTCGGTGATAATTAATTGGCTGGGCTAATTAATTGATATGCATGGATATTATTTAGTTGGGCTAAATATAATACACATGAAAGACATTTTATGTGGGCTTAGTGACCCAATATGTGGCGCCATTAATGTCCTAATAATTTGAGAGAAATTAGTTTTCTTGGATAATTATTTAACATGTGATTTATCTTTTATTTGTTAAATGATAATTCATGGAATAATAGATAATAATATGATTTATCTTAATTTGTTTGGGATAATCATTTTATTTATCTTTTATTTGGAAAAGGATTAATGTGATAATTATCACTTAATTATTTAATCCTTGGAGGACATTGATTACTCTCATATATAAAGAGAGTTCTCCCAAGTCCAATGGAAAGGTACTATTCACGTCACTATTCACTAAGAGAAATTGGCGAAAAAAATTTGGCCTCTATTCTTAGGGTTGAGTTGGAAAAATCTTGGGATTTTTAAGGTTGCATATCAAAGAGGCTCGTGTATCAAGAAGGGTGTCCACCAACCGCCGTTTGGAGAACACATCGGAAGATCAAGGCTTCTCTTCCCTATATTGGTAACTTGATTTTAACCCCCTTGTAGTTTTTAAGTCCTTTAACTATGTTTTATGACATGTAAATCGTGATCCGTCCGCTGCGCATAGATCTAACTCGTTTAGATCTAAGAACCTGCATCATTCAATAAATGCCCCAAATGTTGAGTCCCTCTGCTGACCATTGCCCAGATGTAGAACTTACTTGCATCCAAAACCTCAACGAGCCCTCCTCATTGTCTGCCGACAATGAAGAAACTCGGCCAGACTTCCCGGTGAATTTCACAGACTTGGATACACTTCACAGCTGACCATCACTCAGCTGACTACCATATTAGTTCTATCAGGTGTAGAGTTTAAGTCACTTTGCTGACATCCTCAATAGCTTTTCTTTTGATAGATGTATTCGTTATAAAACTCTCTTCTAATAATCATTATTCTTGAATCCGTCATTGCTCGAGATAGACGCGGATGGACATGCATGACATTGACCGCAGGTAAAATAAATTATTTACCAACACAATTTCATTATGGTATTAAATTTCTTTTAATCCCTCCTTAATTTTTCTATGGTGCTTCTGATGACATTCGTATTTCTATGACTCTTCTGATGACATTTGTTTCTGGATTCTCTAGTGGCTTCAGACTATAAGAGCACTTGCAAGATATAGTGTAAAAGTTTCAAAACAGTATTTTGGATATTTTAACATTTAGATTTAAGAAATAAAAAATGTTGCGAGTAGATATTTTATTTTTAATGTAAAATATAGATTTTGTAAAGTTTTTTTACATCTTCTCGTGATTCATTCAGATTATGTAAAATTTCTTTCATATCTACTCACATTCTTCCAGGATTACGTAATATGTAGAATCATTAATTTCATCTTGGATAGAGAAATTTTCAACTCGAAAATATAGTATATGTATTTAATTGAGTTTACGGTTGATTCCTAATGACTATATATAAGAATACTAACATCTAAATGCTAATAAAGAAACAATTACAACTGAATTAACAATCCTTACTAACTCCAACTAGTTTTTGCTGAGGTGTTCGACCAAATGTATGTATGAATCATTCAGCTTGTGATCTTGCAATTTCAGCCTTGTTGGAGTATCAGTATTGTTGTCTCAGTTGTATACATGTCACACCCCATCAAGACGGACTAGGAGAGCCAAAAATATTTCAGATGGATAGTCACTGCAGGATGAAAATGAAAATAGGTGCATCTAGAGGTTTTGTTAGTATGTTAGCCAATTGATGTTGTTTTTTTTTATAGGAGAAGCTTCACTAGGCTGGATTGGACTCTTTTCCTGCAGCATGACAATCAATCTCAATGTGTTTTATCATTTCATTAAAGACAAGATATTGGGCTCTATGAATTACAACTCACATACTCCTAATGCCATAGCCATGTATTAAGCTTCAGCTAAACTCCCGGACATGTTTCTTTGACTTCCACGAAAATATAACTGAACCTAAAACATGCAATATCCTATAATTGATCTCCTTTTTCATAACATCTACCCCAATCAGAATTAGTGAATGCACTGAGTTTGAGGTTATCTTTGGGACTCGTGATATTTCAATTAATTTCACTATCTTGTGCGGCCAAATTAGACATGCTATGAGTTCATAACATTTTTTTAATTCCCCTTTTCAATATTGTTGATGCAGGAGCACATTGGATGAAATATTGAAAATGTTTTTCATAATATCCTCGTCAATTACTTTTCAGCACACAATTTTAACTAAGATATGATTTTAAGCTATGTACTTAAGGTTTTCAAATCTTGATGTCATGGATAAAGTCAATCATACCTTGCTTTTGGAAAAACAATCGTGATGTTATCTTTGTTTCAAATTGTGACATAGCTCAAAACGATATTTGATTGTAAAATACCTATTTTCAATCCCTTGTCGAGATGATCTTAGAAGAGAATCATGGCTTTTGCATTTTTTTGGCCCGACCCATCATTATCTTTAGCAATAATCCTTCCAAGCCCTATAAATTGAGATGGATTTCTACATTCATTGTCCATGATAAACGATTTATTCCAAATATATCCAACATCACAAAATGTTAATTTGAACGGTCATGCATAATAGATACAAAATGATAACATAGTGATAAAAACTCAATGCTTTCTCAAAGATTTACGAGTAATTTCCTGAATATTCTACTTATTACTGGTAGGGTATCATGTTGATAATGTGTCATATAACTAGTCAAATATTTTTTTTACCGCGTATAATAAAAATAGAATAAAAATGGATTTTACGTGCTTTATGATAAAAGTAGAAGAAAATCCACTCAAATATGTATTCAAAATGTTAAATAAATGATCATCATACTTATAGAATTGCAGTTGCTTGTATCAAGTTGTTTAGTCGGTTGTCAATTTTATCAAAAGTTGCTTAATCAAAAAGTATGCAGTATCATAAGTTGCTTAACCGTGTATGCTTACCAACATCTTGATTCATCAGAAGTTATTTAGTCGTATATGCTTGTGAAAAACTTGTTTCATCAGAAGTTATTTAATTGTACATGCTTTTCAGAGATCTGATTTATATCGGAATATGTTTAGTCGTGCTTAGTACAAAATTTAGTTATTAATTAAACTAGCTACGAGCAATACTTACCTTCGTTCACTTATATAATACTTATAACATATATACAAGTGATTAGATAAAAACTAGTTAAATTATAAAATAATAATCCTCTTTAGGTTTGCCTTATGTGCGAGAAGTTTGAAACCAGCCCCTAATGGCCAAAACTGGTTTCTTTTCCAATTCGTCCCTCACTCTCCTTTCCCCTTGCAATCACTACCCACCACGTTCACAGCTCTCAACTTCCGTCACCATTCCATCACCGTCGCCACCATCATCATCCATGAGGAGCCTGCTTTCTGTTGCTAAAAATGCCAACTTTGGAGCCTTGTCTGCAAGAATCTCCTCCCCTGCTAATCGGGGGCAGCAGCAAAGATGCTACGGTTTGATTCCAATGGTTATAGAGCACACCTCCCGTGGAGAAAGGGCTTACGACATTTTCTCACGTCTTTTGAAGGAGAGGATCATTTGCATTAATGGCCCTATTTCGGATGACACTTCCCACGTTGTGGTGGCGCAGTTGCTGTTTCTGGAATCTGAGAATCCCTCTAAACCCATTCATATGTACCTCAACTCCCCTGGCGGTGCCGTCACTGCCGGTAAATTTATCTTGATTGCTTCCTCATTTGGTCTTCCTAGATTCCTTTTTCTTTTATTAGTTTCTTTGTTTATGTTTCTCTTTAGTGCTTATTTTAGGCACTGTTTGGAGATTGTGCTTTTCTTTTAATTTCCCTTAAATCTTCTTGGCACTCGGTTATGGATTTGAGGTTTTGAAATGAATTCTAGAACCATCAAGTGGCGCTTGTAGAGTATATTCCCATATTATTAGTAAATTTCTAGATTTGTGGGTGATGGAGAGGGTTGGTTAAGATAAAAATCATTTCTTTCACGATTTGTCATTCCACTTATGTTTTTTGTTTGGTTGATAATACACTTATGTGTTGATGTTGAAGGCTCAAGGTGTTAGACTGGGGTGTCTACTAAAATCTGATATTTAAATGTAGGTCTTGCAATTTATGACACCATGCAGTACATTCGATCTCCCATCAACACTATTTGTCTTGGCCAAGCAGCATCTATGGCTTCTCTGCTTTTGGCAGCTGGTACTAAGGGGGAGAGGAGGGCTCTTCCTAATGCTACAGTTATGATTCATCAACCTTCTGGTGGTTATAGTGGCCAGGCGAAAGATATCACTATTCACACCAAGCAGATTGTCCGGGTTTGGGACGCTTTGAATGATTTATATGTGAAGCACACCGGCCAACCTTTAGACGTTGTCCAGAAGAATATGGATAGGGACTATTTTATGACACCACAAGAAGCAAAGGAGTTTGGAATAATTGATGAGGTCATAGATCAGAGGCCATTGACATTGGTCAGTGATGCCGTTGGTGGAGAAGGCCAAGATAAGGCTTCAAGTTAGGATCTTAGGTAAGATAATAGAAATGCTGATGTTTTATTGATTCTACTTTCGGCTTGTAGTTCACATTTCTCTTGTTGAATTGCATTTCCTTGCTTGATCAGATATTTCATAGAACCGCATTCTTCTGCTTTATTTCGCTCTGTTGGATTTATTTAAGTTACAAATGCTTTGCTGCTTTTTTATGCCTTATTGCTTAGATATGTTTGTTTATTTCATTCATTTTCTGTAATTCTGTTGACTGTAATGTCTAAGATTTTTTTAGCTTGTTTGAATGCTTAAGCACTATGCCTATTTACGGTCTTGGTACTTAGAAAATATGGAATGAATAAAGGTGTCGTACAAATACGCATCTGAATTTGTGTCATCATTGAAGCTAATTAAATGTAAATCATAGGACTACAAGGGATTTGTTGGATTTTCTTTTCATTTACTGAGGCTAATTTGTAAGAATTACAGAAAACACGGCAAGAAAGGTGATGAAGATGCATTGATTGAGCTGGTTAACAGCCAGAATGCTTGATCAACCTGATTCTTAGAGGCTGTTGAAGTTCTATATATAGAATTGAAATGAAAAAAGAATTTATTTGCCATGTTGTTTTTACTTCTATGTTTTGATCAATAGTGGAAAAATACCCTCCCCTCTGTTGGTTTGTCCCTTTGACCTTTTATTCATAGAACTAACTTTTTCCCTCCTAATTTGGTCTACAAGTGTTGTTAATACTACCACCGTCCCTATGAAAGAGTTGTCTTGGAGGTTTTCACACAAATTAAGAAAGTGGATGAATGTCGTAAATTTTTTTTTTTTTAAGGCCTAAAATACTCTTTGATAATCATTAATGCAATGGTTTTTATATTTGAAAAGTTGCTAGATGGATAATAAAATAGGGGTGCGATGAGAAATAAAACATAATAAATATTGTCTTGGTATTCTAAAACGATTCCTATTTATAGACAACATTTTTTAGGTTATAACAACTCTTATTTAGGGGCGGAGGTATTAGTGAGCTGAAACTTTTATATCTGGAAACACTACTCTACTGCTAGCTACTGAACTATTTTATATACAGCGAAGAAGTAACCGCTAAGTTTGACTAACTAATTGACTGGCTATAACAAATGTTCATGTTGCATGATACAATTGGCTAAGCTATTACAACTTCCGGTTTTTTTCAAAAGGGTGGCTACTCTGTATCTGATGTGTATTATCAGTTGAGCTTTGGTCTTCAAGACCTGCTTGCTGTGGTGCTGTGAGCAAGCTGGCCGTAGGAGAATTCGAGAATAGTTATTATAAAGTCCTAGAGCCATGATAATAGACTGAAAACGAGCAACATGGAGTGATTTGGTGAACACGTCAGCTGATTGAGCTTTGGAAGAAACAAGAAGGGGTTTGATAAGGCCAACTTGGAGTCTTTCATGGACAACATGACTATCCAACTCAATGTGCTTGGTATGCTTGTGAAAAATCTGGTTTCAGCTATGTGAATGGTTGCTTGATTATCACAAAAACAATGGAATGGGCTGGACCACATTTTAATGATGATCTTTCAACAAAATGTCATTGAAGCTCACAAGTGGTAATCGCCATAGCCCGATATTCAGCTTCTGCATAGCTTCAGGAGACTGTGGTTTGTTTCTTGGAATGCCAACTAACCAAGGCATGCCCAAGGAAGATGCCATAGCCAGTAACTGATCTTTGTGTAATGGAACAAGAGGCTCAATATGAGTCACAAAATGCCTTTAATACTGGTTTTGAGTTAGAAGGGAAAAAAGTCCTTGTCCATGTGAGGCCTTGATGTATCTTAGTAACCATTGTGTTGCTGTTAAATGACGAGCATATGGTTTATCGAGAAATTGACTGAGGTGATGTAGCGTATTTGAAATGTTAGGCTGTGTTATGGAGAGGTATAGCAGCTTGTCAATGTCTGATTAAGGTTCTGAGGTTGTGTCATTGGTACCAGACTCAAACGAGGTTTTGGCAGCCTTGCAATCAAGGAATCCAAATTCTTGCAATAGTTCAAGAGCATATTTTTGATGGGACAACATAGTGCCTTTAGATAAACGGGCAACCTCTAACCCCAAGAAGTATTTTAGGGACCAATATCTTTGATGCTTAAGGTATGATGAAGATAAACCTTGAAAGTTATAATGGCCTGTTTTGATGTACGCTAACTAAGATATCAGCAACATAGGCTAGAAGAGCAGTAAAAACATTTCTTTTGTGAGAAACAAAGAGACTATAGTCACCTTTGGCTTGAGTAAACCCATAATCTGTGAGAGTAGCTGTGAGCTTCATGTTCCATTGATGACTAGATTGATGCAACCCATATATAAATTTCTCCAATTTGCATAAGATTTGTGGTGGATAATGAGAGTCAGGAGGAGGTTTTATGTAGACTCCCTCTAATAGATCCCCGTGGTGAAATGCTTTATTATTATCAAGCTGATGTAAAAACCAATTTTGAGAAGCTGTCAAAGCCAAAAGCACTCAATTAA
The DNA here is from genome assembly GCA_026214975.1 of Gentiana macrophylla. Lineage (NCBI taxonomy): Eukaryota > Viridiplantae > Streptophyta > Magnoliopsida > Gentianales > Gentianaceae > Gentiana > Gentiana macrophylla. The sequence goes on from CM047815.1 coordinate 79,711,162, forward strand.
TTATTAGTTTCGCAACTAGTGAGAATGTTTTAAGTAATGAATTCCAAGAATTTGAGTAAAACCTTTAGCTACGATGTGTGCTTTGTATCCATCAATGGAACCATCTGCTTTATGTTTGACCCTATAGACCCATTTCCAGCCTATAGCACGTTTGCCTTGAGGCAAAGGAACCACAATCCATGTACCATTTTGAGAAGTAGCAGCTAATTCAGCCTCCATGGCTGATCTCCACTGTTGGGAGTTGGGACTGATTAGCTTCCTCAAAAGCGGTAGTTTCAGCATTTAAATGAACATCTAAAATAAAGTTCTTGTATGCAGGAGACGAATGGTCAAAAAAGCAGAATTTGTCTAAAGAATGTGAAGTGGACTGAGATTTAGTAGTAGGGCAAGGAGTGGAATGGAATTTAGTGGAAGTACAAGGAGTAAATGCCAAGGCATTGCAATAGAAATCATGCAAATAAGCAGGAGTATTTTTAGTGCGTCTCCTGACAGACAATAAGGATTTAGAAGATTGTGGATGAGAGACAGCTGTCTGTAGGTCAGGACCTTGTTGATGTTGAAAAGGATTGGGAGACATGAGGCAAGTTTGGTCAGGAGTAGGAGATCCATATAGTGATAATGAACGATCAGCTGAGATAGGAAAATCAGCAGGTGAGATATGATTAGAAAAAGGAAGATGGAGGTCATCAAACGATTCTGGTAGGGTACAGTCATAGAGCTAAAATGCATAGTATGCGTTGAGTCAGTGGAGAAAGGGAAATAAAATTCTTGATATGCGACAAGCCTCGAGATCTAGAGGATATAGCTTTTGGTTGTGGCAGATCTCGAGGATATAGCTTTTGGTTGTGGAAGAAAAGGCCCCCCCCAAAAAAACAGTATACTCTACCCTGGGATCAAATTTACTCCTTTGCATTGTCATTGGTGGTGGCATAACCCAGGCTACCAAAGAGATTTGTAAACTGGCATACAAGAGTAAAGTGCTTGGAAGGGACTAATGTTCTTCAATAGCGGAGTAGGTGTAAAATTGATGATTAAAACTGCATGTTTAACAAAATAATCCCGATAAGCAATAGGCACCTTTCATTGAATTTTAAGGCTACATGCAACATTGAGAATATGTTGGTGTTTGTGTTCTACAAGACAATTTTGTTCAGGGGTAGACACACAAGATGTTTGATGTATACTGTTTTTATAGACTAATAATAAGCATTAATGTTGAATTCTGGGCCATTATCAGATCTGATTATTTTGATAATTTTGTGAAACTCGAGTCTCAACATATTTACCGAAGTTGAATAAGTAGACTATTGCCTCTGATTTTGTTTTTAGCTAGTAAAGCCAAGAAAATCTAGTAAAATCGTCTACGATTGTGAGGAAATACTTTTCACCATGAACAATAGAAAATTTATTCGTCCCCCCAAATGTCAACATGGACAAGATCAAATGGGGCAGTAGTGCTAGAGACACTCAGAAGAAATGACAATTACTTTTTTTCTATAAGACAAACTGAACAAAAACCATTTTTTGGAACAGAAATTGAAGAGTCTGATTGTTTTACAATCTGAAGTTGGCTTATTTGACAAATGGCCTAAACAAAACTGCCACAAAAAGAAGCTGTATTAGGGATTGCAACTTTACAATTCTTATTGTGCAATTCTTATTGGTAAAGGCCTCTTATGATTTAGCTGATCCAATCTTCCTCATGGAGGTAAGATTCTGGATTTTACAGGAAGACTGAGTAAATGTGACAGGAGTAAGGAAATGATTTTACCAATTGGCCAAGGGATAACAGATTGAAGCCAAAACTAGGAACAAACAGAATTTGTTATAATGTTATGGTGGAAGTAGGACTAACAAGCAATGTAATACCATTTGGCAGTGTGACAAACATGTTACGGACTGGGTAGTAGAAGTCAAAAAAGAAAAGATAACAAGAGGTGTGTGATGCTGCTCTTGAATCCAAAATCCACTTATTTTGAAGATAGTCAAATACTTTATCTTCCCCCGAAGCGATAGTTTGACCAGCACTATCAGAAAGAACAGTTGGAGCAGTTGAACTTGAATCACATTCAGGTATTGCAGGTGTATGATCAACTTTCACCATCTGCATTATGTGTTGAAATTGCCCTTGAGACAGCACAGTAGGTGCATTGAAGTTGTTTGAACCAGGAGCTTCACAACCTGAAATCAAAGACTCGTTAGCAATTTCAGCCACTAAATTTGCAGCATGAAGTTCTCTTCCTCTTCCTCTTCCTCTATAATCTAGAGAATAGCCGTGTAGTTTGTAACATTTGTCAATTATGTGGCCTATCATGCCACAATGTGTACACTGAGGCCTCCTTGAGTTTTGCTGACTACTTGTACGAAAAGTTTGGCTATCATTTCATCTATGACCAGCAGCTTGTGCAATCATGTTAGATCAATGCCTTGTGAATTTTGATTATTCACTGTTGGTGCTTCAGAAAAAGTGACATGACCACAACTATAATTCAACTGACGTTCATGTTTTATAGCGATAGAAAATGCTACATTGATAGATGAAAGAAAGTTCATGATCTGGGCTGGCGATCTCACTCTACTAATGCTCTGATTTAAGCCTTTTAATAAACGAATAACGTGATCAGACTCGACATAGTTTCACACAATATTCATACCTCAAGGGAGAAAAGGCCTAAGCAACATCATTTCATCCAAGAGTTTTAAGCCTAGTGGAACAATCGGTTACTGTAGTCTCTCCTTGCTTGACTTTTTGGATTTCTTTGGTGAGATCTCACAACTGAAGGAATCACTTGTAGAGAAGCGCTGCTTCAAATCCATTCCAAACAAGCTTTGGAGTTCCCAACTGTATGATGCTTTGTGCGATTGCTGGTGAAATTGATGATCCAAGACAGAACCATGTGGTTGCATTGTTCCCAAGCCTCATATTCATTGCTTGTGTTCTTAGCTACGGGTAGTGCACCATCAATAAAACACATTTTATTCTTAGAACTAAATGCAATTCACATTGATCTGCTCCAGATATGATAATTATGATCTGTAAGCGGCGGTTGCACTAGTTAAGGATTTTCACTAGGGTGAAGAAAAAACGTGAAGATGGATTGATAGAGAGAGAAGACAATGATCACTTCTCCATAATCTGAATTTTCAGCGATAAAACCGAATCAAGTCAAGGAGATGCAGTGCGCTCTGATACCATTATAAATTGGAGAGAAAAGAGCTAAACCAACAGATGAGAGCTTCGAGAGCAATCGACAAACTTGTTTATTGATGAGCTGAAAGTTTTACATCTGGAAAAACCACTTTACTGCTGGCTACTGAAATGCTTATATACAGATAAGATAAGAAGTAACCGCTAAGTTTGACTAACTAATTGACTGGTCTAACTAATGTCCAAGTGGCATGATACAATTGGCTAGGCTAAGCTATAATAGCTTCTGGGTTTTCCGCAAAAGGGTGGCTACTCTGTTTCTGAAGTGTATTAGCATGTGAGCTTTGGTTTTCAGGACTAGGACTTGCTTGCTGTGGTGCTGAATGTGAGCAATCCGTAAGAACTCGCATCCTGAATTAGGAAATCACAATCAACTTAAGGGTCTGTTGTAGGTGGGGTTATATCTGTTTTAGGACTCTTTACTGTCCCAAAGTGCGTGCCATCTTTTCCCTTTCCTTCTTATTGATGGACCTGGAACAAGGACGACGGGCTGGAGGATTGATGCTTTGACAGTAATATGCTATCAATATTTAATTCCATTAGAAATGTACATCGACTTTCTTTAGAGATATGTGCCCTAACTTTTTCTTAAAATTTATTTATGGAAAAATCACTATACCTTGTACGGTTGTACCTCATTTTTTTTTTCCCGTCCTGTTTTTAGTAAAAGCAAAATGAATGAGTTCTGACTAGACGACCATTGGGGAATTCTTGTTTTAGTAATCTTTTATAGAAATTGTATCAGGATGATATTCTCCATTAAGAACTCTTTTAGGGAAATTTGCAGAGTAGGTAATGAAGAACTCAAAGACAAGTTGAAGTAAATTCTTTTTAAAAGCATAGAAATGGATGAAACAAATTCTAGATTCACTTTTGAGGATTGATAGTGTATATTATTTGGTAGATTACACAGAATTCAAACAGCCTCCATTTTGCTTCACTTAAAAAGTAATCAACTCCTAATGACGTAGCTAGTGAGGTGTTAACCGATGCGCGTCTATTGCTAGTTGGAAACATTTTCCAAACCCCCTCTTCGGTTTGGTTTTCTGGGCCGTTGAGAAATTATGAAAGGGCCCCCCTTTTGAGTAAAAAGCTAAATGGAGGCTTCGAGCGTGCCTGAAATGTGGGCGCTCTAAAGGTTGATCACGAAGCATTCCATTTGATAAGGTAGTAGTAGTAGTTATGTTTTGTCAGCGGTTAAGAGCTTCTAAGTAGCGTCACACTTTGTTCATTTTCCATGTCTCATTAAGCATTCCCTTGAAACGGAATATACGTATGTACACTTTTTTTTTTTCAACTAGTTAAGTCTTTTTTTTTTAGTTACTTACCTGGTATATGTTTGGAACTTCTGCTAATGTGCACATCAAGAGAAAGGCCACATGTAGTACAGGGTAGTGGCCTTTATGTATTATCTACGTATTGTTGTCCATGCTCAGTACGGATAGGAGATAAATGGATCGCGATCCTATGATCAACACTTTTTTATGTTGATGTAGCGGCTGCTGTATATCAGACATTCCACAAAAATGACATCAATGCAGTGTCATTTGAGTTTCCCTTTGCCAGTAGGCCAGTGATTTAACTAATGCAGGATTCTTTCAAATCTCGAAAGTCAGTTTCTTTTGTCTTGTTGGGGTATCTGATGTGATGTCTGGAAAATGCGTATGCCTTGATTTACTGTTTTCCATATTGATGGTGTGAACTGATTCCACTTTTTATTATTATAGGTTGAGGACAAGGAATTTGGAGAATTACGTGCAGCCATGCTGCTACCAACCTCAAGATCTTATGCTCAGTTCTTGAATGTTGCTGTCAGAGAAATATATGAATTGTTGCCCCCCACCCCCCAATGTTCACAATATTGAATGATAAGACATGTAATCTTTTTTTGTCAAGACAAGCAAGTACTAAGTATCTTCTTAGTACTTGTTTATTCATGAATAAGACACAGACAGATAGGGAGAAAGATAAGCATTCTATTAGGACAGTGCTGGATTTTAATGACTATCATCAATTGCTGATTTGGCATTTCCTCTTATTTGTCTTATTAGTAGTGCAACTTTGCAAGTCAGTCATATTGGTGGTCATGGAGATGGTTAATGGCCTACTATATAATAGGGTAACCATATTAACAAGCCTCTTTATCTCATTATGTCATACTCAACTTGAATATGTGAATTATACCTTTTCCAATATGCATGTGTATGATACATTTTTTTCATCAACAAAACAAAACAAAACAAAACAAAACAATTAAAAGTTAGCTTCCAAATTTGACAGGTACGAGCAAGTGTAGTATACTCTTACATTCGATGCAAAACTAGACTTTTAGGTGCAAACCTATCATTTCCTAATGAAAGGATTCAGGTCCATAACCATAAGTTTTTGTGCACGAGCTCTTGTTGCACTTGCTAACAAGACCCTATCGTTTAGTATTACACACAAGAAATAGACACAAATACATATGAGGCACGAGATATATAGAACGCTTAATTTCACATATAAAGTGTGCAACACTTGACACAACATCCAAAATCAAAATTGATAAAACTAAAATTGGTAGTCAAAGAGGATACAGATACTGAGAGCTAATAATATAATGCATCAGGTTTTGATTAAAAAACATCAATTCAAAATGATAACAATAAGTTCCAAGATAAGCAAAATTCCAACTTCTTTGCAAGATTTCTAGAAAAGTGATGTGCCCTTTCCCTTCTTGTCTCCACCAATCTCGAAATGCTTGCACCTCTTAATAGCATGCTGTGAGACATGCTTACATCCTTGGCATTGCAACCTCAGCACAATCTTCTTAGTGGTTTTTGCCTAGCAAAGAAAGCAGAATAACAAATCAAACTAAAGCTCATCTATTCTAACACACACACACACACATATATATATAGACACCATAACATGACCTTGATTCATGTATTGGATTCATTTGGAAGATAAGCACGCAGAAAAGGGTCCTGAACGCCCAAACAAGATTTAGATTACACGGTTCAAAAGTGGGTACCTTTTTGTGGAACACTGGCTTAGTCTGTCCACCATATCCAGACTGCTTGCGGTCATAACGGCGCTTACCTTGAGCAGCAAGACTATCTTTCCCCTTCTTGTACTGTGTAACCTTATGCAAGGTGTGCTTCTTGCACTCCTTTGACTTGCAGTATGTCTTCTTAGTCTTAGGCACGTTAACCTGCCACAAGAGTATAAAATTGATTAACTGATGGAAAATCAACAATGCCAGCATTCAAACAGACATGCAAAGCGTATGAATAAATAAGCATTCTAGTATAGAAAAGAAATGCCAAAACCAATATACATTTTCGATCATGACACAAATACTTGTATGAAAGCCACATACTGTTGTTCAATATCCAGCACAAACATATACATAACATAACATCAAAAACTTGTATGGTGCTCCAAAATGTTTATCATATCATATTATCTATTTGATAGGATAATCAAGATACATGTATACAACTCGATGTCACACATATGACATCATTTCTAACATTTGAAAACCATATCTAAGCGGGTGCATACAAATTCTAAATACCATAAATAAAGTGCTACCATAACTGCTGCAATCAAAAAACTGTCAACATCTTACTCCTACCCAGACAGCTTCTTACAGATTAATTATGCTTCTAAATAACATAAAACACTGATAAAAAGCAAGCCAACAAACATGCAGTCAACATATGTATACATGAAGTTCGGTTCATTTTCTTATAACCTCATTTCTGTGGCACTGATTTTCTGCTGGAACTTGTTCTTTGAATCTTTTCCAAGTAATTATGAGAAATAAATTGGCCTACCAATATTAATAAAATTACACAGGCTAGTAATATTATTCATAAAAATTACATATCTTAGCTACACTATGTTTTTCTTAAACCTATTCCTCAAGCATGTATCCTAATCGTTTGAAAAGTACAAAAATTGAACAAAAAGCATTGGTATATATCCTAAGGACGTTAAATTGGAAAAAAATATAGATACAAAAGAATACTATGAACCAAAACATCCACATAATAGGAACAAACACGCAACAAATTAGCTGAATTTGGAACAGATGAACATCTTTCTAGCAATTTTTTTAAGAATTTACATAAAATTCCAAACCCCGAAATCGAAAGACACTTCATTTCAGTGCAAACAATTAAATCATTCCTATTTACCAAGCTTGTACACCTAAACAAAGTGTGAGATACTCAGATGCCTAACAAAGGCAGCAAAGATATAAAAAGCTCCACCAACAAATCGAAAACACCTATACCCACAAAAACACGAAACAAATTACCGCAGAAAGTAGAGAAACGAAGGGAAAAAACATACGCAAGGCTACTTTCGTACCATTTTTTACGGCCGGAAGAGTGTGAAAGCACAACTGGCCGATCTGGATGAGATTGTTCTCTGAAGCCGTCGAGAAAACGTGAAAATGAGAATTGGGGAGTCTTATATATATGAAGTCATTAGGGTTTTTGGACACTGAAGGATTATAGAGTAATGGTAGGCCGAGCTTTTAATGTTTGGGCTTGTCGCTCCGAATGAAAGTTGAAAGGCCCGAATAATAATGCTTTACTTTTTTTTTTTTTTTTTTTGATACATTGCTTTACCTTTTCATCTTCTTTTTTTCTAAGTAATTCGAACCAATTCTCGAAATATTATCACGACGACAATAGATTTTACGGCAGAAGAGACGGCGAGAGACTTTGTTCTGATGAGTTGTATACTTATTTGCCAAGTGCCTTCATGTTTCAGGCGTAAGGCCGGATAGAGAAACACCGTCTTACTTAAATGTTGTGATGTGTGCCTACTAAGGGATTACGGTGGCTCGTTTGAATGTCTGCTCCAATCTCCTTTCTCGTAAGCTTGATACGGTATTCCGAACCATAAAAGAATGATAGTCCGTAACGATGATGGAGTTGATAGGTTAATGACATTCTACCTATCTGTTTTCTTTCTTAGTTTACGTCTCATTTGTTCTAATTTAGAAAACAAGAATAATGATGACTTATAACTAATAATATCATTGCAGCTTATGAGGTCTTCCACCATATGAACTTAGGAAGTACTAAGAAAAAACTAGGAGTACAAGAAGAGCGGCGGCAGGAGTTTTTCATGATTTTTCCACTTGTTTGGAGTCAATTTTATATTTAAATTCGGCGTTTTTCTTGTTTGCACTTCATAACGACTTTGATGATATTCATACAGCAATAACCACAGATATTTTCATTTTCGTAATAACCATGAATTGTCAAAAATTTCAACTTTTTTTAACCAATGGTAGACAAAGGTTGTGTTTGTGCAAAATCCAAACATTTCTCCTATGTCTAACAGCTTTGCAATGCCAAAATCGCTAATGCCATTTGGTTGATGACAGTTGTTGTAAAATTTTGTTGTTTGTTGAATGAAATAATAAAGAGCATTTTGTTGAAAAAAATATTCATTTGCATTCCATTCCATCAAAATTTGTTGTGACAGACAACTAAATAGAAAAAAACCAATTCCATTTTGATGCCTACCAAACGCAGTAATGGAATGATATCATTCTATTTCATCAGATTCCATCAATCCAAACGAGTCATAAGTGAATTTCAAACATACTATGCTAATCGTAGATATATAAATTTATGTTGATACGAACAACAACAACAACAATATATTTTTCAATCTAAATTTTTAAAACCAAAACCAAATTGGCTCAAGTCGATTTTCATAGTTTTAAAAACCATCTAAACAAACCATCTAAACAGATCGGAGAGATAACATATGATGTCCAATGAAATGTCATTCGGTCAAGACAACATTTACGATTGGCATATGATTGATCGATCGATCGTCTCAATGATCATTAGTTGATGAACATCTAATCTAGGAGATATATTGTTGTACCAAATAACATAACTGTTTTTGCTTTCCTTCAGTCCCATAGTAAACTAAAAGAGACATGTTTTCATGTATCACTGGATAAAACACGATTTTCTACTACTAAATAAAACGTGACTTTTGCATGCCACACGATGCCTCCACACCAACAATGTGTGGCTCAAACAAAAGCGAGATGACTACTACCAGGAAGCAAGCCTAAGTTCAAGAAATAATATGGTGGTTCCAACAACATTACAAAAGTGATAAAATTCACCTTTAACTCTACAAATCTTGCAAGCTTTTAGTAGTAATCTAACTGCTGCCAGAGTAACACTGGAATGAGGAAGATTGTAGCCACCCCAACGATCATTACACTTTCTGCAAATAGAGCAGATTATAATAGGAGTCTGATATAATCCAAAGACTTAATTTATTAAATATCTGAAGAATTTGAGTGTTGAATTCATAATAAGTGTTGTATAATACAGTTAACAAACACATCCGAGCCTAACTAACTTTTAAAACTTTCAGATTAAGTGATAAGTGATAAGTGATAGTTAACAAACGGTTTCACACTGGAGCACTTGTTTGTAAATAAAAAATGCAAAAACAGGATGCCAATAAAAGAACAAGCTCGCTTACCTGCATTGGAAGGTACAGCTTGAATTCTGGTGGCAGCTCCTCTTCCGAATAGAGGCGATCAGAGAAATAGACTCTTCTTACACGGCAATTGGCATGAACCTGAACTCTCAATGTCTCCACATAATTGGTGCCATATGCCTTTCTTGTCAAATCAGCAAGATTCAACAGAACCTGGTTCCACCCATCATCTAGACGCAAGGGCATGGTGCATATATACGGCTTCACACGAGTTATAGACTGCAATAAACACATCAAACCCACAGACATTGAAAATGGATCGAATAATTTACGCATTTGCAAACAAGAGAGACAAGTGAAAAAACAAACAAGGTTAAGTGTTGGAAAGTAACACTTCAACAGAGTAACCCATCTCATAAGTTATAAACCTTCCATGCATGACCACAGGAAATTATCTTCTATCACCCCAAATATGTTACGTAGAGAGCAAATTCCAGAAGCATATGTCCTACTAACTTAACAACCCCCTACTCAGCACAATGCATTCCGCAAACACTAGGAACGACTTACACACTTGATAGTTAGATGCTCGAAATCGCCGCCTGACGTTTTTATCATCCAGCACCTGGATCTCAAATGTGAAGTACTTCTTTAGATTTTTTACAATCATAGCCACAAATGGAAGCTTGATGCCAAGTGTAGCATTTGGATCAGCAGGACATGTAATGTATGCGGTTTGAACGTTGGATCCAACTATCTCAAGGACATTGGACTGGATATCTTCATCTTGCACCCTCTTGACATGGCCATTGACAACTGCCAGGGGAGGAAGGGGGGAAGAATAGAGTGAGATGGGGAGAAAACACATCTTGAAAAAGAAACACTCAAACAAGCGTATGTCATCGAAAAAATGAAAGTGGGTCGATGTTTAATTTGAATAAACCATTCTCATCATGCCTTCCCTAACAATTTAACTGTCTTGTGGTTCATTGCATACTAAAGACACCCATATGTTTAATTGTTCTTGAAACACTTAGATTACACCACAATATGAAAGCCAAGTTGTTTACTTGAGGAAAATAAACACAAAGATGCACATACAAGAAACAATTCATTTAGTTAATTGAGTCCATTAATACTAAAAAAATCTCCAAGCTATATGGATGATTGTGATTCAAGATAACAAAGTTACCTTCTTTATCCCATATCTGTAAAGGTTTGCTCCTGGAAAAGCCATGAAAGGATAGAGATCAACTTGGCAAGAAGATAATTTCATAAGGAAATTCAAAAGCAATAAGTCGATTTCCACGTACCCCAGACTGTATAAAATGGACAGAAACCCAGACTGGAAGGTGTTCTTAAACATGTCTTCAAACAGCTATCACAGTGCTGAAATAAAATTAAACAGTCAAATGTCGCTCACTGTAATCATGTCTCGTGGTTCTTATCAGTTTTCATGAGTGCTAGTTGAGGTTCATATAATGAAAGACTAATATATAAGTTGCCCTATGAACGATATCATCAATCTGGAGAAGCTGCTGTAAGTATACGCACGCCGCTTCCATTTCAGAGCAATCTTTGTCAAAGTAAACATACAACAAAACAACAACATTCCTGGTTTTACTACAAGTCACAAATAACTCTTTTCACTTTAAGCAATCTTTCGACCAGACTTCTGATTATTGACTGATTTGGACAAAGACAGTTATATCGTTTCAACAACATACCAATCATTATCAACTGCAAAATAATACTTAACAACGTCAAGAAATAATGAGTAGCCCATAAAAGCCATTTTGAAAGTAACAAGCTAGTCCAAGTTAGCTTATGTGACAGAGTGTTTGATCCATTACAACTAAAAATTGCAAAAGTAAAAAGGGAATAAAAAGAAATGCATAGAGAAATGATGATTGAGTACCAAAATGCATAGGGAAATGATGTTTTGCCCTATTTTCTAGTGATGATATTTCTGTTGCACCACTTTTAGCTCTAGGGGTAGTTGTTGCCCCTGGTGTGCTACTTCGCTCACCAGTAAGTGTAAAGCGATACACTATTTGTGGAAGACAAGTCAACCACGCTCTAATACCATGTTAGAAATTGTAGAGAAACAAGGAGGAAAAACAGTTGTTGAATCAGATGCTTATTTTATTCAAATGAGGAGGAACATATACATCAAAAAGATACGACAGAATCCCAGAAATTAAGCAAAACAAAAACCTACACTAATTAAGGAGACAGAAAATTATCACAGAATCAATGAGATTTGTAATCAATCTTTTTTTTAATACAACAATTTCATTAAAAAAAAAGACCATAGGCAATTCCCCCCTAAAACTAACCATAACACACACAATCAGCTAATTGAAACAAAAAAACTGCAAGATCAAATCTTTTCTATTCTTCAACATCTACCATCTCCGGAATCCAAGCATCTGGTTGACATACAGAAGTTTCAATTCATTCAATGGATCATCTTAAGAATGGTTTCCAACGATCTTAGGAATCATGTAGACATTATCTAGCATCTATAAGCATTCTTCTTAGTGCCGCCTAGTGTGGCCAGGCAGAGTTCTTTTGTCACTAGGCGACTGGCCACTGGGTGCTATAGTGTTGCCTCAACATCGCATAGTGCTTTGGCAACTATGAATTTAATGTGAAAAAACAAAGAAAAGATTCATAATATCAATCGTTTGAGAATAAAGCCCTAAAATGTTATGAAAATTCAAAAGCATTGCAGACAACAACCTCATTTATACAGGAATGATAGAATACTTGTGATGTACGACCTCTTCTATAGAATCCAATATGATGTTTATGGCTTTACATTTTCCTCTTGGAAAAAAAGTCATGGGGAAAGCTCTTTATGTACATTTAATCGAATTCTTTTACATGAAATACACCAAATTGTAGTAATATACATCTTTATACTCAACAGGAAATTTTATTAACGGAATTGGAACAAAAGCTTTGCACAATATCACAAGGTTTAAGCTGGAAATATTCATCACAGCATTTCAATTATACAATCAAGCATATGGCATGATCATTTCAATTTAAAGGGTTAAAAAAACAAAAACAGAAAGAAAGAAAGAAAGAAAGGAAAAAATATATATAGTCACAGTTTACTGATAAACCCCGGATTGGTCGTCTCTCTTAAGGCACATTAAAAACGTAATATAAGAGGGAAAATAGCAGAGAACAAAAGCTAAAATGTCAATGACGAATAACTAAGGAATAACACCAACAACAACAAAAAAAAAAAAAAACAACAACAACAAACCAAAACCTTCTTCTGACACAAGTCTGCTCTGCAAATCTTGTTTTGGGAGGTTGCGGCAAGTGGTCTTCGATTAGACCAAAAAGAAAAGCATCAGTAACAGGGACCAGCAGTACAAAAAAAATTGACAAGAATGATTGTGGTAGCAAAGTTTACCTAGATTCTGCGCGGTTCAAGCTATAATGGAGCTCCAAGCCTTCGATTAGCGGGCACTTTACGAATGATCCACAATCGCGGGAGCAGGAGAGAATTTTATGTTCGACTAAAACGATTTCTGCTTGATAGACGGGAAAGAAACGGGAAGCCTTTAGGTAAACGGGAGGACACTTCTATCATTGTGTTTAAGGACAACTCAGTAAACGTCTATTTTACGGTATTGTTCAAATGGATTAGCATTAAATCTATCATTGTCTTTGAGGATACTCCGATCTATCTATATTAATATTTAAGAGCAAAAAAACTGCTCAATTGACCTGTATTATGCCAATTACCCGCCGCATACACGGATTTTCCATACACCTAGTGCCCAATTGACCTGATTTGGGATCGTCTTAGTTTATCTGTTGCTACCATAGTGCCTAATTTGTTGCTTTGAACTATTGAGGAACTGAGGAACTATTTACACATTGCAGCACCGATGTTCTTAAAAAATGGGCAGTCGTAAGAGCTAACAGAAAGTCAAAGTTGTTCAATAACTTGAATTTCGTGGAAGATCATGCTCATATATTTGTTCATTCGCTCATGATCCAAGGTTAAGAGTTTACTTTTTCTGCTATTTTCCATGATCTAGGTCTCTTTGAATGAATTTTTCACGTTTTAAGAACTTTTTTCTTCCATTGTCACTTTGTCGCCGGGAAGAGAAGACAAATTACGAAGAAACGACTAATCACGTCAAACTAAAAGCGAGTGGTTTCAAAGCTACAGTTCCAAATCTTTGATTTTGGTAAGTATTCAGATAATCAGATCATTGATTTCGATAAGCATTCTGAACAATTTGGAAACACATTTACGATTCTGCATTTACTCTATCCGGAAAGACTGAAAATGATTTCGATTTCAGGCGAGAGGATGACGGCTTGGTTAATTTTACGAGGATCGGTGTTGACTATATGCTTTTTTATTGATGTTGTGTTTGGTCGTTTGAGCCGAATATGATGTTCTATCTTTTTCACAACACACTGGTGATACAGAAATTGCTGGAATGTGCCACAAAATAAGACCTCAAGACGTGTTTTTTTCCCTCCCTTTCTGCATTATCTAAACTTCTTTTTGTAGAAGAATGTGGCTTTTGGAAAATTGGTGAGTACAATTGTTCTGTAGTATGTCTTTCATCTGCTCCCCGTTTCCATTCTATAAATGCATGGTAATTGTTGGCTAATTACATTTTCATTGAAAGAGGGAATGTGTTAATTGTTTCTTTCCTTACACTTTGACAGGCTTGACCATTCAATGGGGAGGTACGGTGCAGGCCGATCCGACTAATGTGATGAAAGGGATTGGTAAAGAAATGAAGGAAACAATGGAGAAGAAGGGAGTGAGCATGTAGGTTTGTGCAAATGACCTTTCAGTCTGTAGATATTGACTATATATTGATTCTTTCAATTATATGTGTGTGTTGAACTGAACTGAACTGTCATTCAGGGAATTTTGAGAAACAAAAATAGAAGAGCTTAAGCAAAATATAAAGTCGGGGTCAGCTTCGGAGGATTAGAGGTTTAATGAATCTATTGGGGTTTTAATATTTCTTTTACTTTTCTCATCAGTTGCATGTTTTTCCAACTAATTTTATATGATATGTATCTACCGTGAATGTTAATATGAAAATGTTGATTGCATTACAGGCGAATGAGAAAGATCCATATGCTCGGGCTATCGCTAACTTATTTTGTGGTTTTGGATCGATTTGTGGGGTTGTTTCAATTGTGTGTATGTAAGAGTGGCTATCTTGGTGTCGAATTTCATATTGTCAGCCTAATTACCGTTGTGCATCTTTTGATACCGTTAACGTAATTATTGTGTGAATCCTTTCACGACATTAACCTAATTAATGATTGTTTTTCACAATGTTATCCTAATTATTGTGGTTTTGTGTTCATCTTTGGCACTCTTATCATACGCTACTCTTCAAGATTATTACTACTGGAATGCTTCAAAGCTTATTACTATAATATAAAAAATGATTATGTATTCTCTTTTTTTTCTGAAAGATATAATTAAGTATTCTCATGTTTTGTATTTTCATTGTATACATCTATTAATATTCTATTGTTGTTTTAAATCTTACATTATCCCGTGCATTGCACGGGTTTTTCTACTAGTATATACATAGTTTATTGTGGTGTTCATATAGATTTAATGTAGTGTCCTCAAAGACCCTAAAAAAACTTCAGAAATAAATTAAAAGGCCCTTAATAGTATCCTAATTTTTCTACCCGGACACCACATCACTAGAAATATAGGTAGTTATCGTATGCCTGTTAGGTGAAGTGCCCGAAAGACAATTTGTGTAATTGTTTTTTATAACGGATAACAAAATTTATCTCACCTTATTACTTGCTTTGTGCTTGTAAGTAATACACTGCTGCAAACCCTAAGTATATCAGTATGTAACCGCTTAACTCAGTGTATGGCATGCACGTGAGGATTGACTTAGTGGTGATATACTTAAATTGTTAGTCCGTGGTGAACTTAATCTGAGTTTAGGGTCTCATGATTAAAACACCAATAATGCGCCCAGAACACCTTAGGGTGTGATAATCTTATCCGGACTGTCGGTAGAGGGTACCTAAGTGGGGCATTCATATAGGACTGGACCGATTTAATCTGGGTTTCTCGATATAATACCGTAATCGAGAAAACTTATTAAATCATTAGATGATCATATATGGATTGACCTTAATCTTGAGGTGATCACAGGGTACTGCTTGTCTCGGGGAAGTTATGATGTGTTAGTTAATGATCACTTTGATATGTGATCTGAGTCACTTCTCGTTGGCACTATTTCCTGATGAGTGAGTAGTTCTGTGTTTCACAGACACGGAATCCATTACTTCCTGCAGAAAGTAGAGAGACAGTCCCCTTATTTGTTAGCCCTAAGAAAATGATCGATCCCGGGAGTTCATATTAGACTAATTAGCTACTAGTCTGGTATGTGAACTAATTGATCACTAGTGAGTTAATGGTAAATAAGGATAAGATATTCTGAGTCGGGTTTACGGAGACTTCTCACTCAGAATGGACAGTCTATGGTGGCTTAGTCCGTATGTAATGATTATATCAATGGACGCTTATTTACTCATAGGATTGAGTGTAACTATATATCTATAATTTGTAGAGTTCAGTTTCGGGTTTATGGTGGCGTAATCCCGGAATTAATAATTTAAGTGTGAATATTATGTTCGATGAATATTTTACTTAATTTATTGGAGCTACTGGTTATAGGTCCATGGTCCCCAACGTGACTCCTATAATACGAGTATTTTCTTGTTATTGGGCCACAGTGATAATTAATTGGCTGGTCAATTAATTGATATGCGAAATATTTGGGCTAAATAATATAATACACAGAAAAGACATTTTATGTGGGCCTAAAACCCTAAGGTGTGGCGCCTCCCTCTCATAAAATGCAAGAATTGATTTTCTTGTGTGATTAATTATTTACTTGATAAGTAATTAATTAATAAAAGATAATTGATTAGTAATTGATTGATTGATTAATCACAATCTTTTATAAATGGAATTATCTTTTATTGTGATTTCTTTTTAATTAATTATTTATTTAATTAGAAACTTGGAGGCCAAGGATTTACTCTCCTATATAAAAAGAGTTCTTCCAAGACATATGGGAGATGAAATTTTCGACATACACACATAAAATAGAGAGAAAAACTTGTTTCTTGTCTTGGGTTTCTGGTTGAAGAAAAACTTGTAGTTTTTCTTGATGCATATCAAGGAGGTTTCAATTCCAAGGATCGGTGTCCACCAACCGCCGTTTGAAGAACACGTTGGAAGGTTGTGGCTACTCATCCAACTATTGGTAAGTAGATCTAAACCCCCTTGTAGGAAGTTTATATCATTTATTTATGATATGTAGTTTATAGATCGTGATCCATCCGCTGCGCAAAAGATCTGTTTTGTACAGATCTGAGCTCCTACATCCTTAATGTGGTATCAGAGACAGGTTCCATGATCTATGAATTATATTAATAGATAAACGATTTAAAAGGAGTGGAATTGCATGTAGATATTTTTTTAAATATGCATATGTGATTGGTTGTTGTGGTTGAAGAGATGGATTGGGGTTGGCACTGTTTACCCGTTAGATCTATTGTAAACTCATATAAATTCGTTATATGAGTATAGGAAATTTGAAATTTATTTGTTGATGTAATTTTAAATTTCTTAGAAATATATCTGTTTTGTTGCTGTTCGGTTTTTCTATTTTTCCCGTTGATTGAGCCATTGAAACGACAATCCCACCGGTCAGAATAAAGATCAAAAGTTGATGAACAAGCCCTCAAAATTTGGTGTCGATCGGAGTCCGTCTCGATATCAGATTGCGATAATAAAGTTGCTGCTGTAACAGAAAAACACAACAGCCATAAAAACCCTAGCTGTGAGTTCGTCGAATTTCTGGAAGAGTTTGGAACGTTGAGACAAAGATCCGACCGTTCAGATTGACTAACATGGAGTTATGAATAAGCCCTAAAAATTTCAGGTCAATCGGGTTTTGTCTCGATGCCCGATCGGCTCCGGGAAGACAACATTGTTGCGCGCATAGATTATAAGCAGTCGGCCGATTGGATTGGGCCAACAGTCCATATTGAAGCAGGAGGAGTGAAGAACAGGCCCACAAAGTTTCGTGACAATCAGAGTTCGTTTTGATGCCCGATCATCGATGCAACGGATCAGCAACAGATTGTATTAGAAACTAGTAAACCCTAGTTAGGGTTTATTTATTTATCTTCTAATAGGTTAGATATGGGGGTGCCAACGGTCCATCTTGATGTTTATTTTCCGCACTAGTATGCATGCTTAAGATGAATGCGTAGAACCGGAAAATTGCCATGACATGCATTATAACATGAATTCCACTCCATATGCATATACATGTAGAAATTAATTCAAGGAATTAGTTAGGCATGTATACAACACGCTATTAGTTTTAATTAACTGTTTGATATTAATTAGAAGCTAATTAGGGAAACCGAGGATTCCGGGTTTTGTCAATCGTCATGGTTAGGTGATGGACTCTCGGTGAATCCCACATTGCGAAAGCATAGGGAGTAAAATCCCGAAACCTCAACGAGATTGCGTTTTTTGTCCGTAGTGTCTACGTGAAAGTTTGATGTTAAGGGATTGAACAATTATGGACGAATATGGTTCGAAAGTGGTCAAACCATGGATGGGTGGTCAACTGAGCCACGGCTCGATCGACTTAACCCTCCACGTGTGGCGTTTACACGGGGGCCGGCAAGGCTGAGCTATCCGACGAGCCACTACGGCTCAACGGAGCTCCCCGTCCGACGGCCACATATGTTCCAACGAATAGGTCGGGTGGGCTAGCCCACATAACGGACACCATTCGGGCCCATGATTTATTGTTCCTTAAAGATACATCAAGTCCAAAAATGAAATCAGTAAACCCACCACTTTTTCAAAATATTGAGTGGGAGCGGGGAAGGTGATAGCCGACCCCACGGCCTCTACTGTTGACACAAGCAACGTGAGAGAATGGTGACGCCTCGGGCCGGCCGGGGACCGGCCTCCCTAAGGAAGGCCTTCACCGCTATCAAAATTCAAGGCTTTGTCTCCGAAAGGATAGGATTTTAGGTACTCGTCGGGTCACTAACCGACCCTAAGGCGGCACACTCGGGGTCTATCTAAAAATGCAAGCAAAGAGGTCACACTCATTATGGGTATTTTGGTAATACCTTCATTTGAAAAAGAAAGGTAATCGAGGATTAAAATTGGATGTTCAATTCCATTTAATCATCGAGAGAGATGATCTCAATTTAGTCGTCACCTTGACCTACCCTAAGGCGGCACTGAGGTGTGAGACTTAATCCTTGGAACAATAGGATAGACTATGCATTAGTTTATAGTTCCTAAAATCAATTAGTAGTGTATAATTTGGATTTATTTTCTGTCAATTTTATTTATAACAATTTGTATATCTCTATAGGGTACTAGACTGCTAGTGTATGTTTTAAATTGACTAGTAACGACTTCGTTAAAAGTGGTAAGTAACTAGAACGTTGTACTTATTAATCATACATGCGATTAATCTTTCGGAAGATATATTTCTCTTGAGACTTCAAGACTTAAGTGACGTAAATAAATATGTCACTGCTGTCACTCGTGTTGAATGAGAGACAAACGTAGTTAGATTAAAAGATGGTTGGGACGGTAAAATTCTTCTAGTGAATTTTTAATTGTGTAGTTACTACACGAGAAATTTTCTAATAGAAAAATTGGAGAATCATAAATTAAAGTGTTGCTAGTTAGACGGTATTTGGAACCGATAAACTAGTGGGAGCTTTAATATTATGTTTTTGTTGTTTTTCTGATTTATTAGAAAATTAGTCCCACTGGGTAACGCTTTCATTAGACATCCCACAGTTCACGAGTAGTGTCTACTCAAACGAACTACTAGTTCAAGACTATTTCCTTTTAAGGAAAGCCAAGAATGAGAAATCATCTAAACTAAGTTTGAGGCTAAACCGAAATATTAATTAAAGAAAGTAGAGGATAAGGAAAGTGATTTCGGATCACTAACCAATGAATCCTTAGCGACTTTCTTAACCGAGTAACTCGACTCGGGAGCTAAGTTATTTGGAAGAACAAGGAAGTTTTGCATTAACGATTAATAGAGTAGACAACGGGCAGTAATTTCAGCTAGAATAGTGGAAGGGTATGAGGAAATGAACTTTGGATTCGATCCTTGAATATCATGGAAAATTTATTTTTCTGTTTTCAGATTCGTTGGAACAAATGGATTCACTTTCAACTCGACACATTGTTGCCTCATAGAAAGTGAATATGACATGTGTAGTACGAATCCGAGACTCGGACTTTTGTTTGATAAAGTCAGAACCACTAAGAAATGCTGAAAAGGTATATGTAACACGTCTTAAACTATTATAGGCGAAAGGTTTCCGTATTAAGATAAACGATTCTTCAAAAGCTATTAATTAGTGCATATATCCTAGAGATAAGACCTAACGACTGGCTAAGGGTGATTCCTATCTCCCAGTCTCGGAACACTGTCTCAAAGGAACAATGACTAAGCTTCCTTTCAATTGGGAAAGGGTAATAGATCTGAAGAAGTAACGTAGTTTGTTCATAATGACCTTCAGGGTCTAGTGAGAGATACAAGCTAATGGGAGCTTTTGAGTGGTGACATTTTGTCTGATAACTACTCGAAACACGGTTTAGTTTATCTAAAGAATACGAGGAGGAGTCTCTGATTTTAGCAGAGAATAGAGTATTCCATGCTCAAAAATTGGCTATCACATAGTCTTGGGACTGATGCTCGGCCTGCCTCCTAGTGAAATGTTTTTTACTGAGGAAGAAACCATAGACTTGCCCTATATAGTTATTGATGTGCTACAATACACTGCTAAACTCGATTAAGATAATTGGTTGCAAAATAACGGTTAACATTATTATGTAAACCGAGAAGTCTACCTAGAAGATGCTAGTGAATTTATGGATAAGGAATGAATTCGGTTCACACCACTTTCGTAAATGTAGGCATTTAGCACTTAATGCTTGAAGGTAGGACCGGAGATTTTGCGCATACGTTCAGATTGTGACTGTTCGTGAAATGTCTTAATGTGACGAGTGAAGGTCGGTTATAATATTCATGAGATCAGAATGTGACGGTTGAACTGTCACAAGCCTTCGATAGAATCTATAAGTAATGTGACCTTAAACCTCGAGTACGGTTACCCAAAGGTAGTTACTATCTCGATTTAATCGGACCACGCCCAACATCGGTTGTTGGTGATTACACCGATAAATACTACTAGATCAGAATGTCAATCCACCCAAAACGCAGTGGGAGTATGGTTTAACCGTTGACCCGTTGAGGTTTTGTGGACTTTACTGATCTGTTGGGGTGATTGATAACTCATGGCTCTTGGTGGGTGTGATAGATTCTCGATCATAGAGGTTGGTTTGAAAGCCTTAACCTGTGAATGGAGTTTTGGTACTTGATTCTGTTTCACCTCATGTAGAACCATGTGAGTGTCTCAGGCCCAGTGGGAGCAATTGGATCTACACGGAAAATAGTCGAATAAATAGGAAAGTTTAAACTTTCAGTGCAAAGCTGAGTGGTCTTGAGGTGATTCCCTGACAAGTAGAGAGTTAACCAGACCTTGAACTCTCTCACCACTCTGTCTTGCTAGATTTCGTTAAAAAGCAGAATATAGAGGTGATTCCCTAAGACTTTCTTGCCGAAAAACGGAGTATGGATTCATTCGGAACATAAGGGTCTTGGTTAGAACAAACGGCAGGATGACTACCGGGGCTTATATCCTTTGTGAATTTAAGAGAACCTCTCGGTCATTTAAAGTTCATTTAAAGTCACATGTTTTAAAATATGTGGACTTGACCAGAATATTGATAAGTCTTTCGTAGACTGGATATCAATATTGGTAAAGTAGTAGTATTAGTGTTCATGAATGATAACACTGCAACGGTTGGAAACAACATGGTTGTGCTATCTGAAGTCGGAAACTGACACGCCAAGATTCTCTAGATGAGAGAATTGGACTATATTCTAAGAATTTGATTCGGTCAAATTCACAAGAATGAGTCATTGGCTATCCCATCCGTCTTATTGGTTAAGATGATATTGCATATACGTATGCAACATTCAACGAGAGTAGTCCTACCCTACCTTTCAGGAATGATTCTCTAAATCTTCGGATAAAGAGAAAATGGGATAGAGTCTCTCTTGGATAACGGCAAGTAAGGTTATCACAAGTCAATAGTAGTCGAATCTCGTATTCGAGCATTGAATAGCGGTTTAGTACGTCCTCAAGTATCTTTGAAGAACGAGGAATAATGTGATTGTATATTCGGGTGCAAACTTGAATATGGTTGACTACACTGATTCTGACTTATAGTCTGATTAAGGATGATCGTTGGGATGATCTTGGGCTCAGTGTTTTCTCATTGTGATGGAGCTATAGTCTGGAGAAATCCAGCACCGCAAATTCGACTTTAATTAATCGGATACATAGTAGCTTTCGGAGCAGCTAGAGTGGCGATATAGCTTAGGAATTTCCTTCCTGATCTGGGACTAATTCCATGTCTGGTGAGCCGATATCACTTCATTGTGAAAACAGTGAAAAGATAGCTTAGAAGGATCTTCTCAGTTACTAGAGTTCAAAAGCATATTGAGAGATAGTACCGCATTATTAGATGGACCGGCGACGTTTCGATCCTAAAGATCGTCTCGAGCCGACAACCTAACTAATCAGTGTACCAAGTCGAGTGCTTGGTACGACATTGAGGGATATGTCTCATCTGTTTTTAGAGCAAGTGGGAGAGTGTTGTGAATAAGATGAGAAATGGTGTGCTCTAAAAACAATCGTTTCTTGTCATTTCGTGCAAGTGGGAGATTGTTAGGTGAAGTGCCCGAAAGACAATTTGTGTAATTGTTTTTGATAATGGATAACAAAATTTATCTCACCTTAATACTTGCTTTGTGCTTGTAAGTAATACACTGTTGCAAACCCTAAGTATATCAGTATGTAACCGCTTAACTCGGTGTATGGCATGCACGTGAGGATTGAGTTAGTGGTGATATACTTAAACTGTTAGTCCGTGGTGAATTTAATCAGAGTTTAGGGTCTTATGATTAAAACACCAATAATGCGCCCAGAACACCTTAGGGTGTGATAGTCTTATCCGGACTGCCGGTAGAGGGTACCTAAGTGGGGCATTTATATATGATGGCATTCATATAGGACTGGACCGATTTAATCTGGGTTTCTCGATATAATTCCGTAATCGAGAAAACTTATTAAATCATTAGATGATCATATATGGATTGACTTCAATCCTGAGGTGATCATAGGGTACTGCTTGTCTCGGGGTAGTGTTTGATGTGTTAGTTAAGGATCACTTTGATATGTGATCTGAGTCACTTCTCATTGGCACTATTCCCTGATGAGTGAGTAGTTCTGTGTTTCACAGACAGGGAATCCATTCCTTCATGCGGGAAGTAGAGAGACAATCCTCTTATTTGTTAGAGTTTATATTAGACTAATTAGCTACTAGTTTGGTATGTGAACTAATTGATCACTAGTGGTTAATGTTGGATGTAATATCGTCGGATCAATCATGGATTGACCCGATTACGCAGCGGAAGGCATAAGATCTAGATCTAAACGAAACAAAGAACATAGTTAAAGATCTAATTCTACAAGGGGGTTTAGGAGCCTACCTTTTTATGGTGCTTAACTCCAAGATCAAAAGGCTCCTTGAACACGTGATTGAGCAACCACCGTCTTCCAACGTGTGTCCCAAAGAACACCAAGTGGATGGTGTTTCCCGCCGCGGACCTCCTTGATATGCTACCGAATAATCCGAAGATTATTCCAACTCTAAACCCAAAGAAATCGGCCGAAAATTCTAAGCCTTTTCCTTATGATAATGGCGTGTATGTGATCATCTTCAAATGCTTGGGAGAACTCTCTTTATATAGGAGAGTGAAACTTAGCCTCCAAGGATTAATAATTAATACAAAATCAATTATAATAATCCTTTTATTAAAAAGATATATCTAAGATATTCCAAAATAAATAAGGATATATAAAAGATATTCTTTTCCTTAAATTATTTAACACATAAATAATTTAATCACATGTCAAATAATTATCCAAGAAAACAAATTCCTTAATAATTAAACAATAAAACCATGCGCCTCTTTTAATCAAATCAAGGTCACGCACCTTTTTATTCTTTTTGACCAATTGGGTCAAAATTGGTCAACACACCAATTCGGTCGAAGTCCACGCGAAAAATGTCTTTTCCGTGTATTTAATTATTTAGTCCAACTAAACAATTAATCCACATATCAAATTAAATAGTCCAATCCACTATTTAATTATAATTGAGAGTGCAACGACGA
This sequence comes from Gentiana macrophylla, assembly GCA_026214975.1. Lineage (NCBI taxonomy): Eukaryota > Viridiplantae > Streptophyta > Magnoliopsida > Gentianales > Gentianaceae > Gentiana > Gentiana macrophylla. Next base: position 79,735,270 of record CM047815.1, read on the forward strand.
AACCTATATGCTATATATTAGGAATACGTCACGGACCATGGACCCATATTCAGAATTTACAATAAATTAGATAAAATTATTCGTCAGACAGAATAATTATATCCAACCTATTAATTCCGAATTACACCACCATAAACCCAAAATTGAACTCTATCGAATATAGATAACTTACACTCAATTTATGAAAGTCGAAATCGTCCATCGATATAATCATTACATACGGATAAATCCTCCATGATCGCTCACTTTGATTCGGGATATTTCGCAAACCCTTCTCGAAACATATTATCCTTATTTATCATTAACCCCCAGTGATCAATTAGTTCATAACCAATATAATATGAATGGGCCCATCGATCGCTTCTAGGGTTAACAAATAAAGGAATCGTCTGTCTACTTTCGGAGGAAGGAATGGATTCCATATTCGTGATAACACGGACCACTCACTCATTCCGAATAGAGCCAACGAGAAGTGTTGGACCACATTCGCGAAGTGATCCTTACTAACACATCAAACTCCACCTGGTACAGCGGTTGTTCGTGATCACCTCAGATTTGATTAATCCATATATGATCATCTTGTGATTCGATAAGACTTTCGATCACGGAATTATATCGAGAACTCAAATCAAATCGGTCCAATTTATATGATTATCATCATATATAAATGCCCCACTAGGTACCTATTACCGATAATCCGGATAAGGCTGTCACACCGTGAAAGTGTTTCAGGCGCATTAATAGCAAATTAATCTAGAGACCCGTGCTCCGATTAATAAACGCTACGGACTAAGTTAATTTTAAGTATATTTCACAAACTCAATCCTCGTGTGTATAGCCATACACTGAGTTGTGATTACATAATCAATATACTTAGGGTTTTATGTAGTGTATATATATTGGCAATAAATGCGAATAAATAAGATGAAATAAATTCTGTCATTTATTTAAATAAAACAATTACAAATTGTCTTTCGGGCATAAAACCTAACAGTTAATGGTAAATAAGGATAAGATATTCTGAGTCGGGTTTACGGAGACTTCCCACTCAGAATGGATAGTCTATGGAGGGTTAGTCCGTATGTAATGATTATATCAATGGACGCTTATTTACTCATAGGATTGAGTTTAAGTATATATCTATAATTGGTAGAGTTCAGTTTCGAGTTTATGGTGGCGTAATCCCGAAATTAATAATTTAAGTGTGAATATTCTATTCGATGAATATTTTACTTAATTTATTGGAGCTACTGGTTATAGGTGTTAGGTGTAGTGCCCGAAGGACAATTATCTAATTGTTTTTATGACAGAATTAATATTTCATCTTATTATATGTATATATGCTTATAATTAAGACACTACTGAAAACCCTAAGTACCTCGTTTATGTAATCACATAACTCAGTGTTTGGCTATACACAAGAGGATTGAGTTAGTGAGATGTACTTAAAATTAACTTAGTCCGTAGCGTTTATTAATCTGAGTACGGGTCTCAAGATTAATTTGCTAATAATATATGCGCCTATAACACTTTAGGTGTGACAGTCTTATCCGGACTGTCGGTAATAGGGTATCTAGTGGGGCATTTATATATGATGATAATCATATAGGGCTGGACCGATTTGATTTGAGTTCTCGATATAATTCCGTGATCGAGAAGTCTTATCGAATCACAAGATGATCATATATGGATTAATCTCAATCCTGAGGTGATCACAGACGACTGCTTAGACTAGGGTAGGGTTTGATGTGTTAGTAAGGATCACTTCGTAGTATGTGGTTCAACACTTTTTGTTGGATCTATTTTAGGATGAGTGAGTAGTCTGTGTTTTCACAGATATGGAATCCATTCCTTCCTCAAGGGAAAGTAGATGCACGATTCCTTTATTTGTTAATCCTAAAGCGATCGATGGATCCAATTCATATTATATTAGTTATGAATTAATTGGTCACTAGTGGGTTAATGGTAAATAAGGATAAGATGTTTCGAATAGGGTTTACGGAAATATCCCGATTCGTAATGAGCAGTCTATGGAGGATTTATCTGTATACAATGATTATATTAGTGGACGCTTTCGACTCAAGTTTGAGTGTAAGTTTATATCTATATTCAGCAGAGTTCAGTTTCAGGTTTATGGTGGTGTAATCCCGGAATTAATAGGTTGGATATAATTGATCGGTCTGACGAATAATTTTATTCGATTTATTGTAGCTACTGAATATGGGTCCATGGTCCCCGACGTGGCTCCTAACATGAATATGTTTTCTCGTCGCTTCACCTCAATTAATATTAAATAGTTGGATTGGACTGTTTAGTAGATATGTGGATTAATTGTTTAGTTGGACTAGATAATTAAATACTCAGAAAAGAAATTTTTTCATGGACTCGGCCCAATGTGATGGAAATTTCGTGTGGCCCTAATTAACCTAGGGTTTGGCCGAAATTTAGATTATTTAATATTAAGGAATTAGTTTTCTTTGATAATTATTTAACATGTGACTTATCTTTTATTTGTTAATTGATAATTAATAAAATATTAGATAATAATATTATTTATCCTAATTTGTTTGGGATATATATATATATATATATATATATATATATATATATATATATATACATATATATATATATATATTTGTGGAAATATTACTCAATAGACTCAATTTCATTGAGGTTTTTCAACAGTGCTCAGCAGATTGCCGAGCCTTAGGATTTCGTGCATAATATTTTTGTACACTTTATTTAATTATAAAAGACATATTAATTGTGATACATATAAACAATTAATATGTCAAACTCTAGTTTACTTTATGTCATAGACACAATTAATATGTCATAGACATAGCTTTTACTTTTACTTTTACTTTTGCATGCTTGCCGCCCACATCTACATACTCAGTGGCCGCAAGCCAAGTGCTAGTCTCTCTCAATTGTATCTATTTATACACCTCTCATATCAATGAATAAACTAAGTTGAAGTTTACTCTTGTGTTTATCACATTCTCAAACTCTCTTCATGGTATCGTAGACTTCACCGAGTTCTAAAAATCCAGAAAAACTCGATTCTTTTTGAGAAAAATGTCAACATTATCTCGATGTTTCATCTTCTTCAAGAGACTCACAAATTGCCTCAAGCAGATCGGGATAATCGAACACTCTTCTTTTACAAATCATAAACTTGATGGTAACAATTACTTGCTATGGTCAAGGTCTATGAAAATGTATATCTCCGGCCAGGGCAAGATGGGATATCCATGCAGTTCCAAACCTGCCTCACAAACCGACCCCAAGTTTGAAGCATGGGACACAGAAAATAACCAAGTCATGACCATCCTCACGAGGTCTCATGACAAAAGAGATCGAGTGAGAACTTCATGATGTATGACATCGCTAAGGAAATGCAGGACAATGCCGTAGACCTTTACTCAAAAAGGACAATACATCTCAAGTCCATGAACTCAAGCTCAGATTCAAAATTGCGAGACAAGGATATATGTCGTAACTCAATACTTTAATCAACTATCTAAGGCATGGCAACACACAGATATGTTGGAAACTCACCCCTGGAATGATGTTAAAGATGTCGCACTCTTTAAAGACATCATCGAGAAGAAGAGAGTATTCAAATTCCTTCTCATCGGATGAATCCTACTCTTGATGATGTCGAGGTAGAATTCTTGCTACTAAACCTCTTCCAAATCTCAAATCCATGTTTGCCGAGGTCAAACATGAGGAAAGCGAGGAGGAAAGTGATGCCGTTGAACCCCCTGCCGACAACCCCATGAAAGTGCCACCCCGCTAATCGCCGGGAACCTGGCTGAGGCTACCGAGGCTTACAGGAAGCCTGGCCGATAAAATCGGGAAGTCGCTCGCGTGACCACCGCAAACGCACTAATCACACCAAGGACACTTCTTTGGAAGCTACATGGCAAGCCTAACTCCTCCAAGTCCTCAGGACACCGCCAAGGAAAGTCGAGGCGGAACACATAAGTGAGGAAGAAGATGACAACAAGGTTGAATGCTCGACTTGTCGCATTCAAAGCCTTTATAACTCAACAAAAGGAGGTAGTCACTCTACCGACATAGCCTCTCATGCGCCAACATGTAAATTCTACTCATCTATTAGTAATGAAACTGGATTGTTGACTCTGGCCTCTTCCCATATGATAGTAATAAAATCTCATTACTCAACTTAAGCCATGTCCCCAAATTCACAATATTAAGGCTGCTTGATGGATCTATCTCTAAGTGCAAAAGGTTTTGGTCGGTGTGACTTACTAATAAGATATGCCTGCAGAATGTCCTATTTGTTCCAAAATTAGATTGCAATCTCATATCTCACAATAAACTTACTAAAGATTTGAACTCGGATCGTTGTTTTTAATGAGAATCGATGCACATTCCAGATCATTCCTCAAAGCGAGTGATTGGGATGCTAAACCTTGCTCAGTTCTGTTTGTGGTCAACCTCTGGCCAAGATGTAAGATCAAGATCGACCGCCTCGTGACTGCACTCAAAACCTAGACAATATCATGTTATGGCATTATAGACTAGGACATCCCAGCTTTTAGTTATTTAAAGTCTATAGATCTGAATTGTTTAAAGGTTGTAATTTGAATGATCTTCAATGTGATATTTGTCGTTTGCTAAACTCACCAAATCTGTGTATGCAAAATTACCTTACTTACCATCCACACCATTCACCTTAATTCACAAAGTGACGTATGGGGACCTCAAGAGTAAAAAGCATAACAGAAAGAGGTGGTTTGTTACCTTCATAGATGACCACACCGAACCACTTGGTTATTTTTAATGAAGGATAAGTCCGAAGTTGGACCCATCTTTCAAGAATTTTACAACATGGTCTCCACTCGGGTTTGACACTAAGATCAAAATCTTGAAGACTCGACAATGCTCTTGAATATTATGAGTCTCATCTCAGTAATTTCTTGATGGATAAAGGATTGTCCATATCAAGAGTTGTGTTGAAACCCCTCAAGCAAAATGGGGTTCTTGAGAGAAAGAAACAGCATCCGCTTGAAATGGCTAGGTCTATTATGTTTACCACAAATGTTCCAAAATATATGTGGGGTGAAGCCATATTGACTTCCACATACTTAATCAATGCAGACTTCCCAAAGCAGGTACTAGGCTTCAAAACTCCTATCAAAACCCTACTGGACACACACTCCCGCCCCATCTTATTTCCCGAGTTACCTCCAAAAATCTTTTGGGTGTACTGTGTTTGTCTATATCCATGCCCAACATGTAGCAAACTTGATCCCAAAGCTCACAAGTGCATATTCCTAGGATATGCAAAGGATGAGAAAGGTTACAAGTGCTACTCTCCTTCAAAAAAGATTTTACAATTCTATGGATGTAAAATTTTTTGAAAGGACTCCTACTACAAACAAGTCCACCGAGGCGCCATCGATGGAAACTCGATAGAAATTGACCTAAACCCTTTTCAAACAAACTCTTAACCTCAAAGAACCCATCGATCCTCAAGAGATCGAACCCCAGAGTACCCTCATCGACTCACAAAGACCCTCATCGATCCTCAAAGAACCAACCGACTCGAGCCTGCTTGACCCTGAGCCAGCCTGACACTCAAAGAACTGCAGATCCTCGGCAGATCACATCGACATTGATGATGCATCTATTGCTCTAAGGAAAGGAAAAAGATCATGCACCGATCATTCTATTCATACTTATTTATCTTATGATCGCTTGTCTCCTGCCTTTACCATGTTTACACAGGACCTGATTCTCACTCTATCCCTAGAAATATTCGTGAGGCCCTTCAAAATGATAAGTGGAAAATTTCTTTGTTAAAACCGAGATGAGCTGCTCTCTGGATAATCATACGTGGGACCTCACAACTCTTCCCAAAGGCAAGAAGATGATTAGCTGCAGATGGTTATTCACTATTAAATACAATGTCGATGGTACAATTGACAAGTACAAAGCCGACCGGTAGCAAGAGGATTCACTCAAACTTATGGTATTGACTATAAGGAAACTTTTGCACCAGTGGCAAAACTCAACACTTGTCGTGGTTCTCGCTCTCTCTCTATTGTCCAACTGGATGGCCTCTACACCAATTGGATATCAAAAATGCTTTTCTCAATGGTGATCTCACCGAGGAAGTCTATATGAATGTACCTCCCGGTTTTGTCAATCCCAACACTCTCGGGGCAAGGTATGCAAACTCAGGAAATCTCTATATGGCTCAAGCAATCCCTCAAGAGCCTGGTTTGGAAAACTCACTACCGTGGTTAAAGTCTTTGGATATCATCAATGCAACTCGATCACACCATGTTTGTCAAGACAACCAACCGCAGGAGGTCCATTCTAATTGTATATGTGGATGATATCATCTCATCGGGAAGACTCTCATCAAATCCGAACTTGAAGACTCTACCGGCAAAGGTGTTCCAAGTTAAAGATCCTGGCTACCTCAAGTACTTTCTTGGTATGGAAGTAGCTAGAAACACCAATGGCATTTCGGGCCTCCCAAAGCGAAGTATGTCCTGGACTCATCAAGGAAGCGGCATCTTTGGGATGCAAACCTCGTCAGATCTCAAAGAGACTTACCATACCTCATCGCATGGTGACATTCTTTGTCGAGGAAAGAACAATATCAAAGGCTAGTAGGCAAACTCATATACCTTTCACACAAGACTGATATTGCATATGAGGTCGATCTGGTCATCAATTCATGCATTGCCCTACTTGAGCAACATTGGGATGCAATGAATAGGATATCGAGGTATTTAAAATCCACTCTGGCCAAGGCCTGCACTTCACCAAGTCTCCCGATAGATCAATCAAGGTCTACACCGATGCCGATTTGGCTGGATGTCACATTGACAGGAGGTCTACCATGTGCTATTGCTCATATATATGGGGAACCTGGTTACTTGGAGGAGCAAGAAACAACCTCTGTGTGTCAAGAAGCGATCGGGTCGAACTAAGGGCACTTGTACTTGGCATTTGTGAAGCTCTATGGCTAAAAAGTCTCGATCGAACTTCAAAGAATCAGACAAGAACCTATCACACTCTGTTGTGATAATAATTCAACCTTATGCATGGCGGAAGATCCATCCATCATGATAAAACCAAGCATGTGGACATTGATGATTACTTTCCGAAGGAGAAGATTGATGCCAAGATTATTCAACTCCAAGATGTTCCTCAGCAGATCGAATCGTCGATATTCTTACCAAGGCTATTCCACCTCTTATGTTCAGCAGACTAAGTAGCAAACTTGGCTGCATCAACATATACAACCCAGTTTGAGGGGGGGTGTGGAAATATTACTCAGCAGACTCACTTCTCATTGAGGTTTTCACAGGTGCTCAAAGCAGATTGTCGAGCCTTAGGATTTCGTGCATAATATTTTTGTACACTTTATTTAATTATAAAAGACATATTAATTGTGATACATATAAACAATTAATATGTCAAACTCTAGTTTACTTTATGTCATAGACACAATTAATATGTCATAGACATAGCTTTTACTTTTACTTTTACTTTTGCATGCTTGCCGCCCACATCTACATACTCAAGTGGCCGCCCAAGCTAGTGCTAGTCTCTCTCAATTGTATCTATTTATACACCTCTCATATCAATGAATAAACTAAGTTGAAGTTTACTCTTGTGTTTATCACATTCTCAAACTCTCTTCAATATTATATTTATCTTTTGTTTAAAATAAGGATTAATCTAATAATTATCTCTTAATTATTAAATCATTGGAGGACAATGATTACTCTCATATATAAAAGAGAGTTCTTCCAAGCCTTATGGACATCACATATTTTCGGTTTTTAGGTAGTATTATGGCTTAGATATTTCGGCCAAATACTATGGGTTCGAGTTTTAGAAAACTTCGGGTTTTCTAAGGTAGCATATCGAAGAGGTCCGGCGGCTTGAAACACCATTCACCTGGTGGTGCTTGGAGACACACGTTGGAAGAATTTGGCTTCTCAACTAGGCTTTCAACTAGCTCGGATTGGATTGACCTTGTTCTTGGCGTTTTGCACTATAAAAATGTTGGTAATCTAACCCCCTCGTAGGTTAGATCTATTATTTATGTATTTTGCATTCTTTAGATCTAGATCTATACTATTCCGCTGCGTAATCGGGTGGATCTTAGATCCATCCGGCGATATTACATCCCACAATAGGTCCATGGTCCCCAACGTGGCTCCTATAATACGATTATTTTCTTGTTATTGGGCCTCAGTGATAATTAATTGGCTGAGCCAATTAATTGATATCTGAAAAATATTATTTAGTTAAATTTAAATAATATATTACTGTGAAAAGACATTTTTCGTGGGCTCTAAAACCCTAAGGTGTGGCACCTTCCTCTCATAAAATGCAAGAATTGATTTTCTTGTGTGATTAATTATTTACTTGGTAAGTAATTAATTAATAAAAGATAATTGATTTGTAATTGATTGATTTATTAATTACAATCTTTTATAAATGAAATTATCTTTTATTGTGATTTATTTTTAATTAATTATTTAATTAATTAAAAACTTGGAGGCCAATGATTTACTCTCCTATATAAAGAGAGTTCTTCCAAGACATATGGGAGATGAAATTTTCGACATACACACATAAAATACAGAAAAAAAAACTTGTTTCTTGTCTTGGGTTTCTGGTTGAAGAAAAAATTGTAGTTTTTCTTGATGCATATCAAGGAGGTTTCAATTCCAAGGATCGGTGTCCACCAACCGCCGTTTGGAGAACACGTTGAAAGATTGTGGCTACTCATCCAACTATTGGTAAGTAGATCTCAACCCCCTTGTAGGAAGTTTAGATCCTTTATTTATGATATGTAGTTTATAGATCGTGATCCATCCGCTGCGCAAAGATCTATTTTGTATAGATCTGAGCTCCTACATCCTTCAATGCCAAGTGTTTAAAAATCGTCCAAATAGAATTTCGAGCAATTTGATCCATCTGAAAAGAAAAGAAAAAATCCAACTGAAAAATTGATGGTGTTTGTGATGATTTGTGTCATTATGATGGTCTGCATACCCAAAATGAGTGACATCAAATCAATAACGTAGCTAGGGTTCTTTATGTAGCCGTTCCACGTGGAGAGAGTTGATTATGGATCCCTGATTTTATGGCCCACGATTGAGGGGAATCGTGCAGCAATTACTGCCCGTTCCCTGATAGGGCGACAAACACGGAGCCATTAAGAGAGCAATTTCAATCGCAGTGTAAAGTCTTGCGTAATGTATGAATGTCCATTAATGGTGAGCTTATGCCGTATGAGATCGTGTATGCCTCGGACCGAGGTGGATTATAGTGTTCGGGATAATGTCGCATAAGGTTGGTAGTATGAGGTCACATGTAGACTATTCCGAACTGAAATGAGGCTTGTCGAGGTCGGATGACGCAGAGTCCAAAACCATGTTAAGCCCATTTGGCCCAAGTATAGGTCTACTGTATTTGTACTTCGTTTACCAAATCTATTTTTTATTATCACAAACACTCATTGACTTATAAAAATTATAATTTTCTCATCATATTCCTTAGAGCACTTGCAGTAGAATCTGACAATCTGTAAGAGATAATAAATCTGTATTTTACAGATTTTAACTTCTCGGATCCATCTAAAATACAGCTGCATCAAAATCTGTTAACATGATCTGTACTATTCAACAAATTATGGACACATTACTCTATATCTACCGCAATCTGAAAGAATTTACAGATTCAAGTTTTTACTGTTTAAAAAAAAATTGAAATGTATATATGTATATTTCCTTAGAGTGACAAAAAAATTGACAAATATTTCATGGTATGGATCTTCTATAAATATTTAGAAGATCCATACAAAGTAATATTTGTCTAATATACATATTTATCACTTTAAAGATAGACAGTAAAATATATATATATATATATATATATATATATATATATATATATATATATATATATATATATATATATATGTCTATGTGTGCGTGTTTGTTTTTCAAACTATATCTTATTCTTTATGGTTTGTAGTTATTTTAATGTTGTACAGTAGAGATTCTAATGCAGTTGACCCTGTGTAGATATTCTGTAAAGCAGATAAAAATGGTGTCGTAGTCTGTGAAGTAGAGAATCTGTTAAGAGACACTAATGCGAGTTCTCTTACTTATTCCTACACCACCTCCTCCTACTACCCCCAACTGTCATTTCTACAATAGTAAATCTCCCTTAAACAACATCAAAACAACACGCAATATTCCAACAAGATAACAACACAATAATAACTCATCCCTATGTTTACCGCAACTAATTGAAGCAATAGAAGTAGTAGCTACGTGAACCAGCAGCAATATCCACCACACACTTTTCGAGTAGTTTATTTTTTACGTGCTAAAGTTAGAAAATCTTTCAAAAGCATGGTTAACCAGACCATTTTATGCAACTGAAGCATAAGTTGTTGGCATAAACTTCATAGAGGCCTAGAGCATAAACTATATTCGCGAGTTTTATGCTTATGAGAGTTGTTGTGGTAGTCAACATGGCATGTTTCCATGCATTTCATAAGTTGCTTTTAAAGTACTTTCCTTACTTTATGCCTTTTAAACTGTTTGCATATTGGGTAGAGTAGATTCATGTTATGTCTCATGGAATTTGACAACCATGAATCCCTCTCTTTTTGATCTTTTATTCCTTACTAAGCTAATGCATGAGCTTACTCGTACATTTAGAACAATATGGTATGAAAGTTCAAGAAGATTGTGATGACGAACTGGATAGCAAGCTTACGGTGAAGTCATGGAGTTTCTTTATCTTTCAATTTTTTGTTTCAGCAGTTGTTTTTCCTTGAATAAGGCATGTGTGCCAATTAGTTCTCGTAGTTTTCCTTTCCACGCAAGTTGAGTTGTATTGGATTTAGTTACTTATTATTCTAGTTATAATAGTGGTGATGTTCATGTGTTTTTGTGGAATACCCTGAGGGTCCGTTCCCGAGTCTCTGTAATTTCCATTTTCATCCGCGCATTTCTTTATTACTCTAATATTACGTCAGACTTACGTGGATTTTAGGGTTCTCTCTAAAATTCACATGCTGAACGTTCATTTGTCGGATAATGACTCATAATTCGGAAGCGGGCGGTGGTGGTATTTTTTACATGATGCAATTTTTATCTCTTCGATGTGTAGCTATATTTTTCTTTGTTAGGTGTTTGCCGCTCCATGAGCGGTTTAATGTTTCGTTTATCGAAAAATCTCTCACCATATAGTAATGGTAGTTTAGACTTTTTGAAATAAGTTTCCCTTTTTATTTTCTTTTTAGGTTTTATTTGGCTACAAGCCAAGAAAGCTAACCTTAAGGATTTTGAGAGACTATAAAAGGGCTCGAAGCCACCCTGAGTTCTTGTTTTTTCTTAAGCTTTGAGATTTTCATATTTTTTAGTTCAAGTGGCCGGTTCGCTTAGGCAAGGTAAGGCCTCGCCGTAACTAGCTAGGTTTCTTTGGAATTTGTTTGTTTTGTCGTTGTTTGTTTTCATGCCTATATTTCCGTAGGGTTTGGCAGGCTCGCCTGGCGAGAGCCCCTCCCGTCTTAGTGAAATCGCTGAAATTCAACATGACATTCTGATTGTTCTAGTTGTGTTTTACATATCACTGTTTCGAGTTCAAAGTTGATCGTGTTGCAGTTTCGAATCCGGAATCGTCTTGGGAAAGCAAAAGCTTGATATTTTTTGCTACGTTATTAGTTTTGATCTTGGCTTATCATAGTATACACGTAATAATCTGATAATTAAGCATGTAGGCAATTTTTTCGTAATTCCGGATCGTCGTTTAGGTAAGGAGGCACTCTTATATACGAATATTGCATGATTGCATCAGTGAACTGTGAACCGTTTTTCCAAGATTATGCATGTAACTTTCTAGTTTAAGAGTATGGCATGCATCTGTCGAGCTATTGCTGAAATAGAAGTTGAATCTAAAGATATTCCAGCTTACCTCGGCGGCTTGCTCCTTGCCTTAGCGAGCCAGAAAAATCTAAGAAAGAACATATGGCTATGTTTCTGTGTCTACTCCGTGCTAAACGAAGCATTTTTAAGTACAATACAGTTTTTTCTATAATTTTTGCAGTACGTTTTTATGATTATGTTACGATTTGGAAATAAGGTTCAGAAGTTGAGTGTTGTATATGGTTCTTGGCCATTTTATGTGTTAAGTTAGGCGGCCAGGACGATGTAAAACGAACTCACTGATTTATGTGCTGTTATGTGTACTTGGCGACGATTATTCATGGTTAGGTACTAGCTAGATGAAAAATGCGATATACTTTTTAAGTACCTCAAAGGATATCTCCCATGTTAGCACTTTGTGGGCTCTTGGTGGAGTTTCACCATGGAGGTATACCCTTGAATACTGGGTTAAACTTTTTATGACCACGTGTGTGTCGATCCACTAACATCATACGTGTATATGCTCCGTTTGAGATTTGTTTCTAACTCTAACATGATACATGTAATCTGAATGTAAACAAGAATGTAAGGCAAGTAGACGAACACACAAGATGTAAGATCATGTTTTATGCATTGCAAGTTGTCTGTTAAAGTACTTTTGTTTGTTATACCTTAGTTTTATATATAATCTTTAAATTTTGGTTAGTAGAATAATGTCACGTCTTACGGCTTGACTTACATGAATATTTCTTTTTTATATTATGCTTTTGACTAAGCTTGTGCATTAACTTACTCCTTTATCTAGAATAAGAAGATATGCGATTTCCGGAAGGCCATGATGATTAGTTTGGAGAGCAAGCTTAAGACTGAAGTCATGAATTTGTATGTTTCAGTAGTTGCTTTTAATAAGGCACGTGTGCCAAATAGTTATAATAGTTTTTTTTTTTTTTTGACAAGTTGAGCTGCAATGGATGTTATAATGCGTTCATTTTATTTATGATGGTTTTAGTTTGGCAATTGTTTCGCCCCTATGTTGATGGTGTTTTGTGGAAGACCATAAGGGTATATCCCCCGAGTCTTATATGTTTCTTTTCTTCTGTGTCTTCTTTTATTACTCTGGCCTTTTGTTGATGGTGTTTTGTGGAAGACCGTAAGAGTATGTCCCTCAAGTCTCTTTGGGTCCGTTTGGGCATAAATTATTACGACTTAAATCGAATCAGAGGAATAAAATGTAATAAAACAAAGTAAAATAATGATTAGAAATTTGAGATTTTTTTTTGAAATTTGTATAGATGAAGAAATAAGTGGTGAAAGAACGTGTAATGAAGTAATACAGTGAATAAAATAATGTTAAAAAAAATAGTGGAGTGGTGAGAGATGATTTAATATTTTTTTTATTTGCAGAAGAAGACGTGATTGATAATAAAAATTGTAAGATACGAGTAAAATAAATAAATATAATGAAAAAAAATGAGTGGGGTTGAGTGATTTGAAACAAACACCCCCTAAAATTGGCCTTCATGTTTATTTTCTTCCGTGTCTTTTCTTTATTACTCTAATACAACATCAGACTTACGTAGGTTTTAATGTTTTATCTAAAAATCACGTGCTGAATATTTTATTTTCAAACAATACCTCAATATCAAAAAGTGGTGTGTTACATTATAATGATCTATAAATGAATCAGTTGATATTTGGTCCTTTAAATTGCTTATAGTAAAACAAGCATGTCAAATTTTAACCGACTGTAAAGGCCTCTCGACAAAGGTTTTAAAGGCTAAATATTTTAAAACAAAAGATTTTGAAGCGGTAGCTGTTACTTCTAGTCTCTCGACTATTTGGAGAAGTGTCATTATGGGTCGAGACTTACTTTTTAAAGGGCTCTGGTGGAAGATTGGAAACGGTGCAAAGGTTGATATTAACAACGACCCTTGGCTGCCACTTGTTCCTAGCTTCAAAGCACACCCCGTAGCTAGCTAACACGCCACCCACAAATAAAGTAAGTTGTCTTATTAATTCAGGCATTGGAAGACTGGCTTAATACGTGACAATTTATGCCCATATGAAGCTGGGAGTAATTTGTCTATGTCTTTGTATGTGAGGAATGTGGATGACAAACTCCGGCACTATGCGAATAATGGAATTTACTCTGTCAAAACGGGATACCATTTAGCATACACCCTTAAACGACAAGAGGCTGAAGTGTCAATGGCTTCTCCATCCCAATCATATAAAAAATTTGGAGGACTTTGTGGTCACAAAAGGTTCAACCAAAGATCGTCCACTTTTGCTGAAAAGCTCTTTTAAATGCTTTACCCACATCAACGAGATTGAAGCAAAGGGGAATTGGTAATGGCATATGCGGAGTGTGCAACCAAGATGATGAAACAATATGGCATTGTGTTTTCAACCGCACCACTCTTAGAGAGGTTCGGAGACAACTACATGTTGGTAATTTTTGGCGCAATTTCTGACATAGATTGTTTCAAGATTTTTCTGAGTTTCTCGTCGACAAAGAAGATGATAAGAGAGTTGCAAGAATAATTTGCATACTGTGGTGGATATGAAATAGCAGATTTGTGTTGGTCTTCGAGAATGAGTGGACACCACCTATGACAATTGCGGCAGAGAGAAGTGGACCGGATCCCAATCCGTTAAACCAACATAAATTGTGGAAACCGCCCTCGGTAGTTGTGTCAAATTTCAATGTGGATGTTGCTACCCGTTAAAATAAAGCAACAATTGGTGGAGTGCTTCGGGATAATATGGGGTATATTCGTGGCAACTTCTCATACTTATTAAAAGGCAATTACGATGTTCTTGTCGGGGATGCACCAGCCATCTACCATGCTATTGTTTTCTCTGTAACATGGGATACTTCAATGTTGTTTTCGAAGGAGATTCCCAAATAGTCCTCTTATAGTTTCCTTTTTGTCAAAAGAGAAGGTAACACACCTACTCATCTTTTGGCGAAGGAGGAATTAAATTTGGTCGGCCTTAAACAATAAGGTATTAAACCGCTTTATGACGTAATCAATGGTTAATTAATTAATTATTTTTTGGAATAAACACCTATTTTCTTCTGACGTATTATTTATTTATTTATTAATTATTATTATTATTATTATTATTATTATTATTATTATTTGCTTTATACCATATCTGCATTGTTTGGAGTAGGGTTGTAAGTAAGTGAAATTTGGATTCTTAGTGAGTTCTTTAAATCTTCATTTCAAAAAAGAGTTTGACTCGATTCGGTTTTTCGAGTTCGAGCTACTTGAATAATTAACCGAGCTGATCTCGAGTTTTACACTATAGTAATCGAGTAGTTCGCGAGCTAATCGAGCTTCATTAAATAATTATTTAATTAATTAAATTTATTATAAAATATTATTTTTTATAATTCAAAACGTATTATTCGAGTCGAGTATTAGACGAGTCAAACTCGATCTTACCATATTTAATTAAAAATTAACTGAATTTTAAGAAAATAATCGAGTTTACGAGCCGAGTTGAGCTATATCGAGTACTTAGCGAGTCGAGTTCGATCTCACCTATTTATGACTTGATCAAGCTCGAGCCGAGTTTCGAGTCCAAATTTTTTTAGTCGAGTCGAGTTTGAGCCTTGAAAGTATCGATTCGACTCGATTACACTCCTAATTTAGAATTTGGACATTTGATATAAAATCATTTCGTTTAGGGAAAAAATAATAAAGAGAAAACAACAAAATGTCATTATTATCATAGGGGTAAGTTCTCAAAACATGGTAAGGTTACATTAATACCCTCTTATCTTACACCATACTTCCAATATTACCCCCACCTCCTTAGTCCATACTATTCCTTACCCAACCTCCGTATCATCGTTCTTCTCCGTTCTTTCGCACCCAAAATTCACACACTGACAAACCTGTGTTTACCAATGACCCAACCGTTGATTCCCATCTAGTCGTCTGGCTGGGCTGCCGGCAAATAATCTTTTGCCCCCGCCGTTTGCCGCTGCAGCATTACGATTCTCTTTAGGGTTTTCAAAGCTTCCGATCGTCAACTGCATGTCTCAGGACTCAATTTTGTGGTGAAGTAGTAAAGCCTGAAGGCTAATTAAGTTGAGAAAGAAGACAGAATCGAACCGTCCGTTAGGGTATTATTTGTGTTTTCTTTTTTTTGGAAAAGACAAGAAAAATTAATTTTTTTTGGAAGGTTCGGCATCGAAACTTCGTGATTGGAGGCGTTGAAGTTGTAATGGCTCCTGTGCGGAAACGCGGAGCTGCAGGTGGTGGTAAGGATAAAGCTCAATTTAGTTTGGGGGACCTCGTTCTCGCCAAGGTTAAAGGCTTTCCCGCTTGGCCTGCCAAGGTAAAATTTTAGCCCAAAAAAACCCTAAATGCTGTCCTTTATTATGTCTTTATCTTTTTTTGCTGTGAACTAAACGATTTGTTACCGTTATTTTATGTCTTCCCCTAGTTCACAGAATGCTTTTGCTTTGATAGTCTTTTCAGGCCGGTAGATTCTAAGAAGTTGGTCCTTTCATTAAGATTTCTAGGGTTTTATTTGCAGCGTTTGGTTGATTTGTATTGGGTGTTGTCGAGTTTGACAATGTTTCTGGTTACGCTAAAGAGAAGGGATTTTTATTCGCTCACGAGTTGTAGAAAAGTGTCTTTAAGATGGATTGTTGGATAATTATCTATTGCAGTGTATCCACTAGAATGCCCTGACTACACGTCTCAGTGTGTTTAATGCTTGCTTTAATTTTGAAATGCTTGATTTGACATGCATGGTGCAGTTGTATCTGCTGTTCAGCGGCGGCAGTAATTAATGAATAGGGCTTGAATATGTGGATATGGCCCTTGATTAAGTTATTTGTTCTTTGTTGGATTAAGTATAGAGATTCTGATGTCTGAGATTGCGTGCCTTGCCTGGTCAGTTGATAGGGAAACAATGACAAGATAGTGCCGAGAGGCAAGTTTCCTTCCTTGTAGGGTTAAGTCTTTCACTGACTAGGTGTTTTCTTTAGCTTGTCTTTGTTTGACGCTGAGGTATTGTTGATAAAATGCATTTACTGAGACTGCCATCAGATATCTCTTTCCGTGGATGTTGTCAAACTGAAAAGACATTGTGTAGAGTCCCAGATTTGGATGAATGTGGGATCATGTTCTGTAATAGTGTAATGGACACTTTTATGGAAGTGGTTGTAGAGCGTTTAGTTTGATTTGAATGCGTTAGGTTACAAAGATGATTGTTATCGTGATAGTTGTCAATAGAAAAGGCTCAGTTGTTAAAGTTTTTAGTGTTATCTGGTATGTTCATGACAAATTAGAGTCTACAGGTTATTGGTCTTATTTGGTTGACTGGTCAAATTAATGTTTAGCCGAAAGTGTGAGTTTGTGGTAGGATTGCTGGAGTCATTGCAACAAGTTGGACGTGTAGGAAATTCATGCACCAACTTGAGGGGAAGTGATAAAAATGACGGTTATCTTGGTGGTCGTCAATAGAAAAGTCCTCGTTGTTTGAGTTATTAGTCTTATTTAATATCTTTACCAGAAGATAAGAGTCTGCAGGTTATTGGTCTTATATGGCAGATTGATCAAATTAGAGTTTTTCCAAAAGTGTTTGTTTGTGGTAGGAGTCTTCTGAAGTTTATTACCTTAAGTCTATTGTATGTATTTCATTTGTCTTCTATATAAAGGAATAAAGAAGTGAAGGGATCAGCAAGTTCTGCGATCTCCTATTTCAGTATACTATTTATTTCTTTAACACTTTATATGTACTCTTTTCATTTCCTTTCAAGAAAGTTTTGATGAATGATTGTTGGTTGAAGTGCCTGGATTTAGTCTTGTGACCTTTTCTGCATGATTGACATTCACATGCTATTATTGACCATCCCAGACACTGCTCACTATTGTGGCACTAAAAGCCTGAGTTATCTTCTCGCTAAAGTAAAGCACTTAACATATTGTTATGTTATGTGTTTGTTACTCAAGTTCCACCGTTTTAGTCTGCTTGCAGGCCCAAATAAAAAGAAATCAGAAAAAGAGAGAAAAGTAAAGGAGACCTAAGTGGAAAATATACCAGATCTCTAGTTTGATGTGGTTTTCAGTAAAGTTGACAAATGGTGTTTGTTCTCATGTCAGAAGTCTTATGGTGCTTGACTAAGGAAAATGTAGACGGTGTATGTAATCTAGTGGCCGCACTTATAATCTTTGTACTGCTCCTGAAGCATTGTCTATTGAGTAGTCTACGGCCTTATAGCAGGAGTTGCATGCATTTTGTTTCACTTGTTTGCGAGTAGTTTTGGTTTCAGACATCCAGTGTTTTTTTTTTTCTGCATTGTATAAATTGAAAATATGGGCAATTATTTGCATTCTGTGTTGTTTAGCTTATGTAAATGCTTTAATTTTGTTGGCTGTTGATTTAAATCATATGATGTAACGTGAGTAAACTGTTGATGAGTATCTACTTTAATGTGTTTCTTGTGTAGATAAGCAGACCGGAAGATTGGGAGAGACTTCCGGACCCCAAGAAATTTTTTGTCCAATTTTTCGGGACAGCAGAAATGTAAGTTATTTTTCTCATTTTTTATTTTTCAACGTGTCGTCCATGAGTTGAACAAAGATTTTGACATGTTGCTTAGCATTGTAGCTTTCTTCGTGGGTGGGAACTTTTTGGCTGTTGCCTGTTCCATGTGTTTGATTTAGGTAATGAGGATTATCTTCTAATGGTTCTTTCGGTTCCAACTTGTTTTCATGGAGACTGGGGGGTGGGGAGGGCCTTGCCTGTAAATGCAGCGCATTATGCATTGTGAGCTTGAGGTTACTGCAGTCAGGAGAGGAAGTTGGGCCAGAGCAGATGTGTAGAGGCCATAAAAATATTCAAGTCACAAAGACTGATCTGCATTTCCGCGAATAGCGAAACTTCTTAAATTTTTATCTGCAAATTTGTTTCTTCAAGAAATTTGAAACCTACTGTTTCAAAAAGGACCTAACACTACTTCCATCCCCTTGCTCCGCTACGAATAGCTTCCACGAGTGTGCCAAATTACTTGTAAAGGAGCATGCCAAGTTTAATGCAATATAATAATATATTTCAAAGTTTTGGGGATTGGGCATTCCATGTTAATCTGATATGACATGTTAAAATATTTCCTTACAAGATGTATGGTGTAGCAAGATATGTCTTTTTATTCTGTCTTCTCATGCCTTATTTGTTCAAATGTTCAGGTTTGAGAAAATATCATTGTAAAGTTTATTGCTCTCATCAGTTTTTGTTTCAAACAGAGCTTTTGTTGCTCCTGGCGATATTCAGGCTTTTACGATTGAAGCTAAGGATAAACTATCAGCTCGTAATAAAGTAAAGGTGAAATTCTTCGCCCAAGCAGTAAAGGAAATATGTGAAGAGTTTGAACAGTTGCAGCAGAAAAGTGCGAGTGGTCTAAGAGATGACGGCAAAAAGCTGGAATGTGAGGGTGCAGCTGGCAGCGTTGGCGCCATGATAGATGATGCTGCGGATACTGACCCTCTGGAACTAATTACTGACAATGATCTAAATCAGACAGCAGAATATGGAAGCTTGGGTGATCATTTTCCTGGTACAGAAAGCTGTTCTAACGGACTAGGAGAAAAGGTTAGTCAAGATGTAAAGCCTTGCACAACAGTTGATTGGAATGGTGTTTCTTTGCCTAACACATCCTCCAAAAAGGGGGGTAGTAGGCATTCCACTGACGTTTCCAATTTTAAAAAGGAGTTAGTATCAGCTGTTAGTCCAAACTCTCAGTCTAAGCGGGATTCCTCTTCTGGTAAAGGAGTTGAAGATGGTTGTTCAAGGGACATGAAACGCCTGGGGGACTCAAACGAGACGCAGGTTATTCGATCACAAGTTACTGGCGAGGGTAATTCAAATGGAAACAAACCTAGGCTATCAACAAAACCGAAGAGGAAACCTGAGGAATCCTATGAAGCACATAATATCAGTGGCCAACCTGGAAGATCTTTTCCTCACCTTAAAGATCTTCCCAAAGACACCTCATATACAAAGGAGTTACCCCGGAATTCCTTGAAGTCTGCTTTGGATACTGGGAATCAGAAAAAAACACAAATGTTGCTGGGAGATAAGAGGATTGCTCAGGCAAGCATTAAACCTCAGATGGTTGTAAAAGAAGATTTGGTGGAGGATAAGCTTGACTATTCACGAAAGAAGATTGGCCATGGAAAACAAAATTCACGAACTTCTGAACTCCCAAATCCTGCTAAAAGATCAAAACATATTGAGATGGTGGTTGATACTACCAAGACGTCATTGCCGTCAAGCATGAAGATTGATGCCAAGCGCAAGGATGTTAGAAAGGATGTAGATACTAAGGGTTTTGTAGCGCAGGGGAAGGATGGAATCAGCTGCAGTATGAAATTACTGCCAACTGCTGGGGATTTAGATCCCATGAGTGATGAAGATGTTCTCCCTGCAGCAAAACGAAGACGTCGTGCGATAGAGACTATCTCTAGTTCTTCCACCTTGAATTCTGATATTCGACTTGAAAGTTCTGCTGCTCGCAAAAGTGATATACGGAGGAGAGCTGTCCGCTTATACGATGATGATGAACAGGTAGAGCCAAAGACACCTATTCATGAAGGACCTGCTAAGAAAATTGATGCCCACTGTTCACTCATTCAGTTGGATATTAGAGATTCAGGTAGTGTTGATGGGGTCTATTTGAAGGAAATTTCACAGAATGGTGAGCAGTCAGTGCAGTGTAACTTACATTATCAGCGATCTGAAGAGCGTGAAGGACCTGCTAAGAAAATTGATGCCCACTGTTCACTTAATCAGTTGGATATTAGAGATTCAGGTAGTGTTGATGGGGTCTATTTGAAGGAAATTTCACAGAATGGTGAGCAGTCAGTGCAGTGTAACTTACATTATCAGCGATCTGAAGAGCAGCAGCTTGTGGAAGCAACAGCTTACCACGTTGCCTTTAATTCTAAGAGTACAGATTCAGAAAAAACGACTTCTGAAGATTTAAAGCCTGTGCCAGTTTCACCTAAAAGGCTATCTCCTTTATCCCTTGGTGCTTCTAAATCGGTAGCAGTGATCAGAAACACCACTAAGCATGTTAGCCAACTCCCTGGAAATTTATCCCAGAGAAAGGTTATCCCAGCCTCCAAGGGCGTTGGACCAATTTCTGGTAGTTTGAACTCACATGCTAGTCGCCTGGAAAACAACAGCAAAGGCAAGGCAGAAGTTTCTGTTGAACCAAAAAAGCACTTTCCAGACTCAATTTCAAATTTAAATGCTAATGATTCTGCACCTTTACATGGAACAGAAACTGATATTTTGAAGAGCGAAAGGTATTTATTCTTGTTATCATATATGAGATTCTATGATTACATTCTCATGTTTTTAAATGCAAGGCAAATAACAGGTCTGAAGGTGGCAGAGCCAAAAAGTTACCTTCTACTTTTGATCAACAAGTTTCGGAGTCTGCTATGTCCATGAGACATCTTATTGCAGCTGCCCAGGAAAAGAAGAGACAAGCTTGCAATCTAAATGCCAATACAAATTCTCATTTAGGCTCAAAAGCAGAGATAGAAGCATGGAGTCCCAGCCCTGGTTCTATTTCTCAGGCAATACCCTCTAGCAATGTGCCTGTTTTGGATGTGCACAGTTTTCCTAACGCATCTATAACCTCACCGCATTCTGGTGCTCTTCAAGTGTCATCAATCAATCGGCATGATAGTGATGAATATGAAGAGAGGAGAGTAAGTTCAGGACATCAGGATGCTGATGGATCACTTAGTGGCGGCACTGAAGCTGCTGTTGCTCGTGACGCTTTTGAAGGAATGATCGAAACATTATCAAGGACAAAGGAGAGTATTGGACGTGCAACACGACTTGCAATAGATTGCGCAAAGTATGGAATTGCCAATGAAGTAAGTTATTCCTCCTTGGGTGTCTTTGGATTTATGGCATTTTTGAATTAATTGTACTTTTGTAGTCATTATATTTATCTTTGGTGGATTGTTGATGTGCAGTCATTTTCTTATGCTAAGAGATTGAGCTTTCACGTTCCTAAGAAACAGTTGTCACTTTCTGGATG
The DNA here is from genome assembly GCA_026214975.1 of Gentiana macrophylla. Lineage (NCBI taxonomy): Eukaryota > Viridiplantae > Streptophyta > Magnoliopsida > Gentianales > Gentianaceae > Gentiana > Gentiana macrophylla. The sequence goes on from CM047815.1 coordinate 79,757,308, forward strand.
CCTGACAATTATTGTGCTCAATGGTGTGGACACATACACACACACACACAATCAATATCCACTTCAAAATAATAAATAGGGTCCCTGAAGACAGGGATCAGGCCCTTATCTCAGAACACATATTGAAAAAAATGCAGTTAAGCAGCCTAGTACTATCTGGGGAAGACTGATCAGAAATACAACTTTCGAAGCATAGCTGCCTGTTGGTTCTTGACTCTTTATATCCCTCCAGTTATCAGCATTAAAATTGTGTTCCATCACTTGAAATCTAATTCCAGAAAAATTCTTACACAGCTTGTGGAGAAGTTTGAGTGTAGGAGCAAGTAGATTCTTTGTCTTTGGTTGTCAACTTATGCAGAGGATCTTTTCTACCATTTTATTTTATATTTGCAATATTCTGCACACACTTATTGAGTTAGTTTCCTGAGTGACCAGGCAATATTGGATAAATATGCTTATTAATGGAAAGTGTTATCGTTGAAATGCATAAGAATATAAACTAGATTGCCAAAAAAATATGAGAGAAAATGAGGATAAAAAGACTTAAGAGTGTTTCTACTTAATACAGTTTTGTGATTAGATTGACATGTATCTGTTAGGCTCCTCCTTTTCTTATTTACGTCAGATTTTTCAAATTCATAGCCGTGTCAGAAATCAGCTCTCTTTTGTGAATGCCTAGATTTCCTGTGGTTTTGACTATCGAGAAGTAATATATTCAGGCCAAGTCTTTTTCCTGTCGATGTAGATCCAACATTGTCAGCCAAAAGCTTTTTTTTTTTGCAAGGAACCAAAAACATGTTAAAGTGTTTTTTTTGTTTTGTCGATGAAATGTTAAAGTGAACCTTGGAACTTCAATTCTGTTGTGAGTATCAAAAGCAATGACTTATTCTGTTCTGAATATCAAGCCCTTTGTTTTTTCTTTAGGGGGGATGGTCTAAGCGGTGGACATTCAGTCATGTCGTTCTGGTGTTTAGTTGGAATGATGACTCATTTTCTACCTTTTTATTTTCTGCAGGTTGTTGAACTTCTGGTTCGGAAACTAGAGAATGAGCCCAGCTTTCATCGGAAAGTTGATCTTTTTTTCCTAGTGGATTCAATTACTCAATGCTCACATAATCATAAAGGTATATTTACCTTTGGAAAGAAATAATGATCCTTTGATTCTTCTTAGATGCTAGTTTTATATCCGGTGATACCAATTCTGACCTCTTAGGATTACAAAATTGACTTTGTCAGTCAGTGAATTCACTTCTGGTAGCTATATGATAATTTTGTGGGTGGATTGGGTCACACAATTTTGTTATTAGTTTTTCTCTTTTCTTCTTGATAACTTTTTGCCAATATTTTGAAAACACACTTACCCACACTGATTCATCTGCTTTTTAGTTTGTTTCCCTTTTTCTCATTATTATTATTTTTTTTTTGCAGGGATTGCTGGAGCCTCTTATATACCTGCAGTTCAAGCTGCATTAACTCGTCTTATCAGAGCTGCGGCTCCACCTGGCTCAGGAGCTCGTGACAATCGTCGTCAGTGTCTTAAGGTGATTATTTTAAGAGGGCATGATAATTTTGCCTGGTTTTATAGAGTTTTCAAAGTGTAGAAATTAATAGAGTTGACTATATTCATAGGTTCTGCGGTTATGGCTTGATAGGAAAATCTTACCGGAGTCTCTTCTCCGAGGTCATATGGACAACATTAGTGGAGGGAACGAAGGTGTATCATATGAGTTTTCTTTTAGGCGTCCATCTCGAGCTGAGCGGTCTGTTGATGATCCTATAAGAGAAATGGAAGGCATGATGGTTGATGAGTATGGAAGGTCTGATTTTACTTGAATTTTATTTTGATTGCTGTTTTATTTCCCTTTTTGTTTCCATTTCCCCTCCTTTGCAATAAATAACAAACATTTGTTTATGTGCTTAATTCGTGTATAGATTGCTACAACTAGTGTCATTATTGTGCCCAGATTACTTCTTCATTGGGTGTATATTGTGAGTTTTTTTTAGATGTAAGTTTTTGTCTGCTTAATCATAGTATGTGTTGTGTGATATATGTTTACTGACACAGGCCAAGTTTTTCTATAGTTGTAACCAACCACAACAAAATTTTGGATTTGAAGACTTGATTGTTAATGTTGAAGATTGCCCAATTTGCATATTTGTATTTGTTCTTTAATTTTGTTGAGAAAGATGAAAGCTTCATTAGGTGTTTGTAGATTCTGTGTGTGCTTTGACCGCGTTTTATACAATGAACATCGTTATACAGTAACATGTGTCGTGCAAATGTAGTAGAACACTGTACTCTGTGTTCTGACTTAATCAGTTTATCTTATAAATGGTGAGATTTTACAAAAAAATGGAGTTTTAAGATTGATGCATTGGTTTTTAAACTACTTGAAAATTCATGAGATCTTGAAAAAAAGAGAAATAGGGCTGACTACTACTTAGCCGAAGGTTTGTTAAATTCAATACCGCTATTCATGAACAATAATACGGTGCCAGTGTTTGCACTACTAATTCTATGAATTTTGTGACGCGTATTTTTTTTACAACATTTTTATATTTCAACTTTTCAGATCTATCTGGGGTTCTGGGTTCTTTCCCTTTTAAAGATAATTCGTTTTTTCTAACTTCTGGTGATTTTTGTTAGATCACTATATTCAGAGGTTGACCAATTGTTTGCAGCTTTTGGTCTTCAGCTTTGCTAATGTCTCGTTTAGATCATATCTATTGGGAATAAGGCTTGGGTATTGCTTTGTTGCTGCTTATGTACAACTGCTGTACTGCCACAGCGCCTTTTATATTTACATATTTCGCAGTAAATAGGGGACCTTGCTTTTGGTATTTTCATTTTGCTAAGGAAGAGTTATTTCTCATCTTTTAGTGACAGGATCTTGCTTTTGGTATTTTCATTTGGCTAAGAAGAGCTGTTTCTCTTCTTTTAGAATATTTAATAGTGTTATTCATGTTGCTGGAAGGCGTTACATTTTTCTGTTAATGGATTGATCCAAAGCTAATTCTGTTTTGTTTTTTGTTAATCATCTGTTACGAGAGACTTATGTTCCTGTTTGCTTTTCCAGCAATGCTACGTTTCAGTTGTCCAGCCTTTTGTCTTTGCAAGTGTTCCATGAAGAAGATGAAACGGAAGATGATTTTCCACAACTTTCTATTACAGAAGCAGTTGAGAAGTCTCCAATCAAGAATACTCCTACAGCTGCAGATCCTGAAAATCATCCTTTTACTCCAAATGAGAGGCATCATCATATCCTGGAAGACGTTGATGGTGAACTTGAAATGGAAGATGTGTCTGGACACCAAAAGGATGAAGGGCCATCTTTAATTGGCGATGTTGTTGGGAACTTTAGTCTCGCTGGAATTCCGGAATCCTCAGAGATTTTCTCTGAGTTGCCTCCATTGCCTGTTGGATCTCCTCCTATGCCACCATGCTCTCCTCCTCCAACTCCACCTTTGCCTACTTCACCACCTCCTTTGCTTCCACTATACCCACCCCCTCCTCCACCACCACCTCCACCACAATCTTCTCCATCGCCGCCACCTCCACCTCCATTACAGTCACTTCCCTTTCTTCCACCTCCCTCTGGTCCTGGTCCTGTTTTGCCTCCTCAGCCATCTGTGATACCTCAATCATTCATCATATCTCAACAAGCTCATGTGCCTCCACCATCACATGTATCTTCATCCATTTTGCATCATCCTACTCAACCTCATGAAAACAATTTGAACACTACGGTAAGGATTCAAGAGTATCTCTTTATCATAGTCTGTTTAAATGCTGTGTGGTCTAGTATATTTAAGTATACTTTGTTTATGTTTGCAGGGAAATAGCTCTTATGCTCCCCGTACAGATCCATCTACAAGGCATGAAGCCCTTCCTCATCAGTCACCTTACTTTGTTCCAGTTGGAGCTAGCAGTTTGGAAGAACCTTTTGGATATAAACCGAGGTCATTGGAATATGCACATAACAGTGCATTTTTAAATGCCCATAATACTCAGCTCAATCAGCCATTCGTCCCTCGAAATGTGCCTTTCTCACAACGACCATTGCCCCCAAATCCTCCTCAAAATGCAGTCAGTCATTTTTCATATTCGGCTCCCACAGTTCGGCAACAATCTCCTCTTCCTGTTCAGCATTATCCATTATGCCCACCATATCCTCCACTGCGTTCCCAGCCTAATACTGCTGAGGTCCCAAGGCAGTTTGCTCCTGAAGAAAGATGGAAAATTCGACCACATGACCTCAGTAAAGATTATCAACAAGGAATGTGGGTGTCTACAGCAAGTTCAGGCCCAACTTATATGCAGGATGGTATGTGATATTTGACATCCTATGAACTCTTTAATATTTTTGGGGCTTACATTTATACCGAGTTCAGCTAATTTTGCTTTGGTGTGAAGTGTCATCAGTCTTATACGTTTATGCCAGTGCAGCTTTCAGTTTGCCTGGGTTTTAGGGTTGTGGGGAGAATGAAATGCAGCTCACTGGTTAACCTTGGTTTTTTTATTATAAAATTGGGTGGCTTAAATTTCAATCTCAAAAACCTTAGAACCACATTAAATGTTTCAACCGACATATTAGGATAGTATTGTCATTTGTCAATTTTGTGTGAACATCTCGTGCATTTTGGCACTTGAATTCTGTTTCAAGCATTGACTATGCTTCGCTGCGTGGTAGAAGTTAATGGTTGTTTGAGAATCAAATGTTTGAGGGTGACATTTTGCATTAATGGGGTTATTTTGCTAATAAGCAACATAAGAAACATGTATTTTTTACCATTTCGGTGGTATTTAGGTTCTTCTTATGTATAGTGTTGCTTAATGTAGACACTGAAACCGCATGCATTTGACAGGTCATTTTAGAGCACCTCCTGAAATGCCCTGTGCTGGTGCTTCAAATTTCAAACCTCCTGCTGCAAATACATTATCTAATAGGACATCAGTTTTATCTAATCTTTCTAGGATTCATGATTTGGTTGATTTACTGACTTGAATAATTTTAATGCTTCCTGAAATTTATCATATTCTCATGTTCATCAATTCATGTGTTTCCTTTTATTTTCTTAAGGTCCTGGAGCTCCGCATATAACTTCTGGCAGATCAGACCAGTCTGTAGTTGGTTGGAGGCCTTCTTAGTGTGGTGGCTCGTTGCATCTGGTACTTCACTCCTTTACTACTGCCTATTCTATTTTTCCCCCCTTTACCTTTCTCTGTGAAAACCTTACGTCTTTGTTAACATGGTTGCATCTTTATTTTTGATCCTCTTTGTTGCTTGCTTTTTTCAGGTTGTCGGTTTACGATTCAAGTTGATATTGCCAGTCGAAGTTCAGAAAAAGCTTGGGTCTCTCAAGGAAGTTTTGATTACATTGGAGTGTTGGCATGTTGTGCTGGGCCATTTCTGGAGTTGTGTATAATGTGATATTCCTGACTGAAACATCTATCAAAATAAGAATTCTAGAATAGACATTCACCCGTGGAGGGAACAGTGTAATTATTCTTACCATTAGCTCACCGATGACACGAGGAGATATAGTTTTTTTTCTTTTCTTTTTCCGCATTTTGTCTGACATATATTTCTTAAAGGAAACCTTGGCGGTGGTAAAGTTGTCGCCGTGTGATGCCTAAATGACTTGGCACCTGGCTGCCTTTCTTTTGTTGTTTGGCATATGTATATTTTTGCCTACTTTGGTGATAGTAATATAATTTTTCCTCCTCATTCCTCCTCCTTCTCAATACATATCCTATGAAAGGGGAATATGGTGGGAAAGCTGTTTTTCTTTTACGATTCAAAGGATACACACACACACAAAACAAATAAAAGAGAAGAAGAAAATTGAATGAGAAGACGAAGTATACTTGATTCTTCCGTGTTATTGTTTGCTTCAGATTTGTTATTTCAGTTTAGGCATTTCAGAACATAAATCGTGGTATTGGTACGGTTAAATCTGCTTCAGCTAACTTGTCCAGAAGCAAATATAATATGTTTTTCTAGATTCCATTTAACGGCCCCTTTTATATGTCAAGGGAGAGGATTTAGGAGATGGTGCTTCATCATGATAGTTATGAAGATGATATCAATAGATGATGATGAAAGCCTCCAAAAGAAATGGTGATAGTGATGTTTGTTTTACTCAATCATGAGATTTCTGCTATGAGTTGTATGTGAAATTCGCCTACAATTGTAATGCAAAATGTTCAGAATTTTCTTTGCTTCTGAATTTCATATTCTGAAAGTAAAAGACAGCTGCACCACATAAACTTCCCATCTCCACACATCGTACTTGGTCATGCTTGGTAGGTTTTCCAGTCATTTGGCGTAGTTTATGGAGTTATTGGTTGAGATAGGTGGTATTGTTCTCATATAAGTAAAGGGTGGGGTGGGGTTGTGTTGATTGTAGTAGATCAGAAGCAATTTGTTTTCTTACAGATAAACCGTTATGCGTATAACATGACTTTCTTCCCTTTTTGTTGGTATTTTGTAAAAGTTTTGCATTCTGTTCTTAAGCATGTGAGTTTGTGCCACCATCTGTCTATTTTATTTTGTGAGTTCTACATTTTGTGCTTAAGCCTGTGAGTTTGTGTGACCATCTGTCTTCTGACTTCCTTAGATAGGAAGTTGTAATCTAAACCATGCGGCTGCGTTTGGATGACTGTAATAGAATGTTATGTTGACCATAATGTGTGATTTTACCTTGAAATCCTCTAATATCCCTGGGTGGTTACTTCTCCAGTGTTTGTTATCCAATACCATTCCTGCTGCTGGGTGCTCCAAATTTTGTACCTTGCTTCCTAATGCAAGACGTGCAAAGACTGAACAAGTTCCCAGAGCTGCTCTTATTTTCTCTTTTCCATCTTAGTACTAGGTTATGGATTGAGATTTGCTTCTTGAATCGACCGGCTTTTCCGTCTAAAGTGCCAAATTAGTTTTAAATGCAGTGATTATGTAGTTTTATGATGGTGCTTTTTGCAGCCCTCATAAACATGTATTTAATTGTGAATTGTGTAGCTTGTCATGTAAATGGTTAAAATATGTTTTGTCAAATAGGACAAGTAGTTTGAAAGCTGTTGCCTTTTCTTAGGTCCAAATTGTGGATGGCCTTCAATGTTATGGTACAAATCATTTAAGAAAAGGATTAATATCTCTTGCACCTTGGTACTTCGCACCCACACCCACACCCACACCCACACCCATACCCATACCCATGTGTTAATGTACGTCTTGCTTTATATATTTATTCGTTTGTGCTTTTTTATAAAATATTGTTTTAACAATGGTTTCTTCCTTTAGAAATGCAGTACACAACTAATGGTGCGTTTGTTAACCTTCTTCAAAGAAGCACTTTCAACCAAAGGAGCTGTATGATTAATGGTATGTTTTCCCAATCATTATTGAAACCTTGCTCCTAATTTTCTTGTTTCCTAAGTTCTGCAATTCTTGTGGTCTTATGCATTTATGTAACACCCTCCATTTCTCTCTCTCTTGGAGCTTAAGTGTATCTGTAATTGCTAAGTCTGAATTTAACTTTGTCCATGGAAGGAAAGGCATGAGTATTGTGGGCAGAAGTTAAAGTGGATCTCCAAACAAAGTGCAGATATGGTCTATATTGCCCCTGCCAGTAAAGGTTCTGTGACCAAGATACTGTGTATGGGGCAATGCATTTTTTTAGGCTTCAATATTGGGGGCTAACATGCCCTTTTCCAGTTACGAAGAAGTTTGTAGAGACTAAGCAGAGGTTACTTGAGGTTCATAAGATTGAGAAATGAGCTTTTGGTGTTCAAGTTTCTGTACGAACATGAAAAGAAAGTTGTTGGTCAATCTCCTGTTACAATGGGACGTGGCAGGAGATTCTTAGATTGAGTCTATATTGCACCGGACTCTCAGATGAGCATGGTTTTCGCAAATTAACAATGTTATTTCCTTTTGCTGGTGGTGGAATAAAAACTCTTGATATAAGAATCTCCTGGTCGTAGCTCCTGTTCCTGATTCTTTGGACTCCAAGAATGGGGGTGTTCATAGATGTCACAAAGTTACCTGTATTCATGAGGATGCCTGGATTGAGTGACTAATTAACTATGCTAATGAAGTTCTGAGCAAATTGGCCAGTATAATACAATTTCCTTTATACGCTCTGATCTGATAAAAGAACATCAGAGTTACAGACAAGGATTTTGTATGCGGAAATGAAAGCTGGAGACAGTATTCTACCCGTTGAGTCGAGATTCTTGATGAGTTTTGGGGAGCATACAATTTTAGAAGAATTATGGGAAGAATGTGGTAGAGGACTAGAGAGTAGAAACTGGGACCTGAAAATGTATTATAACGGCCACAAGAAGGTGTAGGGTACTAGTGGTTTAATCGGAGCTGAGGATGGTGAGGTTCAGGAAAAAGGAGGCTATTTTCTTAGGTCCTTGGCTAGATGGTGACCGAACCTGCCTGTGCTCTTATTCAAGAATGGGCTGGGGAGTGTGTGATCAGTACTAGCACTTGATCAGATTAGAAGTTGCAAGTTAAGGGTGTTTGTGGGGGATAATAATATTAGGATCGGTGAGCCGCGGCGAGAATATAGGCTTGGGGATATCAGTTTTAGCAACCAGCTTTGGTGACTGTTTTCTTAAGTGGGGACAGGAGGTATGGAGGAGGGTAGGGAGGATAATAACTATTCATTTCTTGGATTGTGACTAGAAGAAGCATAAACTAGGTGACAAGTCCTTTATACCGATTTGTGCTATGTTCAAAGAGCTCTTGGCCAGGCCTTTACCCCTGAGTAAGAGTCAGATTCTGCTGACACGACCCGGGTCGAACTCCGGATTAGTCAGGCCAGTTGGTTCTAGGATACCGGGGGCGTTAAGCAATATTATATAAATTGTGCCATGCTCTGCTTTTTACTCAAAATTTGGCGTCCAATGGAGTAGAGGCATTTGGGGGAATATGTGGCATTCCTTTGTTTTTCTATTTTATTTTTCCGATGGTCATGTTATTCGCGAGAAATGCGGATACAAAGGATTCCGTGAATGCTCATTTTAGGATGTATGTTACTTGATACAACGATTGTATTATAAAATGTTCCCTAACCTAACCTAATGCATTGCTACCCATGGCACCACACTTTTTTCCCAACACCTAAACTGAAACAACAAAACCATAGACTAGTCTGCACCATCATCACACCAGCCTGTCACCGTCATCACTACCATCCTACATGTTGGGTATAGTGTCAGGAAGGAAAAGTAATATTGTATTGTCTTTCAATTAAATAAAATGATATTTATTATTAATCGATTAGTACTCAGTGCGTAAGAGTTATATGCATGAGGATTGAGTTTTTGATGATATACTCCTTAAATGTTAAGTCACTGGTGAATTAATTAAAGTTTGAGGTCTCACAATTAAACTGTCATTAGTGACCCGAACAATTCGTGTTTAATGCCTTATTTGGGCTGTCAATGTTAGACATCGTAGTGATAGAACTTATATGTGATGTGATAATATAGTACTTGAACTGATTTAATATGATGACGTCATAGTATTTTCGTAAGGAGAGAATCTAATTAAATAACAAGATGACCATTTATGAATTTAATATTAATTATGGTGTGATTATAGACTCGTGTCTGTTTTGGGGAGGTGTTTGATGTTTTGTTAAGTTAGCTCAATAAAGTTTTCTCGGTTGAGTTCACATCATTATTTACGGATTGACAGTCGGGAATGTAACTCGTGATGATTATGTTTCATTCCTTCTTGTTGGAAGAAGAAAGATGTTCACTCATTTGGTAATTCTGGTATTGATCGTCGGTTGAATTTATGATCATGATTTATAAATATCAATCACTAGTGAATTAATGGTAGCCGTGGATAAGACGTTATAAAGACGTTTAATGGATAGTGTCTTGTTTCATATACAAATCGTCTATGGAGGGTTAAACGTATGCAGTGGTTATATATGTGTGCACTCGGTAAGTATGTGTATAGTAGAGTAAGCAATTGTACATCCGAAAGAGTGCAGCCCTAGATTTATGTGTTGATAAACTATAACAGAATCCGATGCCCTACGCATGAATGAAATGATTTTCAATCTATTTCAGTGTTTGTGAATGGTTATATAGTAATAGAATGAAATGGTTTTTTTTTTTAATGAAATGAAAGATGACAATTTTCATTATCCTGAAATTGGATGAAATGAAATGAAAATCGACTAAACATGTGGGTGGGTGTTAAGGGTACGGTGACGTTGGGTGGATGGAGAGGTGAGGTAGGGTGAAGTTGGGTAGGTGGTGGGGTAAGATAGTGTAAGACATGATGAGGTGGTGGGTGGGGTAGGGTGGGGTGAGATAAGGAAGGTTGTGGTAGAATGGGTAGGGTTAGGTTGGAGAGTGAAGAGGTAGGTTGGGGTGGTTGGGTAAGGTAGGGCTGGGTGGGTAGAAAGGTAGGGTGTGGTACTGTAGGACGAGGCGAGGTGTGGGATGGTAATGTGTTGGTGTACGGTAGGTTAGGGTGAAGTGGTGGATGGGGTGGGGTGAGGTGGCGTAGGTTAATGGGGTGAGCTATGAAAGGTAGGAAGGGTAGTAAGGTAAGGTGGGGTAGGATAGGGTGATGTATGGTTGGGTAGGTGGGTGCTAGAATAGGTTGGGGTAGGGTGGGTAACGAGGTACGGTGTGGTGGGATGATTGGTAAGGTGACTGGTAGGTAAGGAAAGGTGGGTTTAGTAGGGTAGAGTGTTGTGGTGGGGTGGTGGGTAAAGGCTACCCCACCCCACACAACCCTACACCGTCCATTTATCATACCTTAGAGCATCTCCAAGGCTTAACCCCAAATTTTACCCCAAATCACCAAATTCTACCCCAAATATCTTACATCATCTCCAACCATCTCACCCCAAATCTTAGCCCAAAAAAAATATTCTAAGAATATTCCATATTAATCTATTTTTTTAAAAAACTATTGCAAATAAATTTTCTTTTAGAAGTATTGCAAATAAATTTATTTCATCAAATACCAATAAATTTTTAACAAACTTTGTAATATATTTTTTTTGAAGTGAGTAATAAATTTCTTTTATAATAAATAAAATGCATTAAAATTATTTTTATTGAAAACGATACTACACATGTTAAAGGTTAAAAAAAAACTTATTCGTTCACAAAGCGATTAAAATGCAAACATTTAAAAATATTACCGACAAACAACCATTACCGAAAAACAATCGTATTCAATATAATGTGTCAAATTTTTATCACTGATTTTTATCATATTTATCGTATCAAATTACAACATACAATATAAGTTTTAAATTTTTTACACATTTATTTGAAGAGAAGAAAAAAAAAAGAAAAAAGAAAAAGAAAAGCAATGAGTGGAGATTTGGAGGAGAAAAAACCGGTCCCAAATTTGAAGGAAGAATTGGTGATACCCCAAAATGGGGGAAGATTTGGGGGAGCCTTGTTTTGGTGATATGGGGAGGAGTTTGGGGGAGCCTTGCAGACAGTGATCTTGGTTATTTTAGGGTGGTCTTGGTTATCAGTTTGGTTTTTATTATGAGGTACTACAAACATATTCTCACCTATTTTTTTTTTTTTAGGGTGGGCTTGAGACCACCCCACCCCTCACTTGGTTCCGCCAGTGTTTAGAGATTCTCTTATGCACCATACCTTACCCTACCTCACCCCACATACCTTAATTCACTATCATGCCCTACTCATCACTCAATGTGCCATACTTTATATATTCTTATTCATTATGTTCTTTTACATTTCAAACGCAGTAATAAAATGAGTTTCTCATTTTATTTCTATGATTTTATTGCATTTCATTCTTTTCCTGCGTATAAACATGCCATAAAGATTTAGTCGGGCTTTGGCCAATGCGGATGGCTTTTGTGTCAGCATAAATGTACTGTCAAAGTATGTCATCATTCCAACACTGCCTCAACATCACCTTTCCCGTTCCAAAAATAATCCACTTTTCCCAACCCGATATATGCGCCTCAGTCGGTAATGGTGGCTCTGAGGATCAAGATGATCACTACTACATGGACGAGGAAGAAGCAGAGGAGTTGGATAATGAAATGTACTAAAAAGATGAAGATGTTTTCATACTTGAAGCCATAAAGATTAGAAAAACCGGGTGAAGAGCTATGAAACAAACGCGACTATCTTTCACTCTCTTCGTCGTATTTTATGTGTTGATTTTGAATTTCATTTGACGTAAGAGAAGTGTTGGTAATACTTTGAATTTAATTTATTTTAATAAATCGGGTGGTGGGCCTAAAGGACAAAAAAAAGATTAAAAATTGGTAAATAGGCCGGAAAAAAAAGACTACGTTTGAAAAGGACAAAAAAGATAGACATGTACAAAAACACCCTTAATAATAATATAAGGTATATATATATATATATATATATATATATATTACCTCAATTTCGGTTTAATATTCTCACAAAAATTAATTCCTATTTTTCAGTTCTTGGAATTATGGGCATTTTTCAATCGAAAATTGAAAGGGATCTGAACTGGCACCGGAAATCTCGCAACCTATTCCCACCATCAGTTAATGCCTTTGATTTGGAAGATATGGTACCGAAAAAAAAGTATCCATATGCTGAGGGATTCTCATCCTTTGATTCAGTTGAGGTTTAAAGCAAAAAAAAAAAAAAATTCCGGCGAGCAAGAAAGCAATTCAGTGGAAGAGATGGCGAAAGGCAAACGGAAAACAACAAAGACCGAGTAAGTATAAGTTCTCTTCTAATACCGCCGTTGATGGAGGCATTTTTGCTATTTATTATTTCTTAAATCGTTTAGTCGACTTTGACATCCGAGAGAACATCGATTTTGGGATCGATTTTGAGTGGAAATTTGGGTGTTAATTTGAATGGAAAAGCGAAAATTCTTAATTTACTTCTGATTCCCTGTTGAAACTAGTTGTGCATGTCGATAATTACTCACAGATGAATTGTGTTGTTGGCACCTTGAGTCATAGGGTAAACAAAATGGATACTTTGATGAATAATTTGAACAGGTGTTACTACGTCAATCATTGTGTTACTACAATAGAATGCAACTGTACTGTGGGTGTATGCTATCAGTGTGTGCAGCCTCTGATGTTAATTGTATTGAGTTATACGTTATTGAAATCAGCTGTTAGATCTGATGAGATAGAAATTATACAGTGTTCTTATACATTAAACTGGACTCCACAAGATTTAGGCTTTGTCCAACTTGTCTTGGGTGATACATGATGCAATTAAGCTGTTACTTCAGATAAAATGGTTGAACATGTCTGACAATGTCCACCAATGAGTTACTACACTTATAATTAATGGTAGAGTGTGTTATGAAATACAAGTGTGTGGGTTTCCAACATGTATTCTGAGGCATAATGAAAAGGTCCACATGTTCTTGATGAAAATCATTTTTGTTTTAAAAGTTTGGATAATGTAATGCCGAAACGTTACTACATTTTTCTTTGAAATGTTCAAATTTATTTTAGTGGCCAGTTCATTTTTAGAGATGTCACTACATTTTTCTTGAAATTGAACATGGTTTTTTGGGTATGTTACTACAATTTTAAGAGTTGTTAGTATGTTCTTTTGAGATGTTACTACGTGGTTTTGCAATGTTACTACAAAGTCTTGGCTATTAAAACATTGACTTCATTAATACAGTCCATGTGCATATAACATTGTACATGTAAACTATGATTGTTCGGACTGTTACTTCATTTTGTAGCAATGTTACTACTTTGTTGTTCACATGTTACTACGTTGTTGTTGACAAGTTACTACGTTGTTGTGTACATGTTACTACGTTGTTGTGAACTGTAACAAACTTGAAACCACATGAGAGTGCTGATAAATATGTTTCACATAAGTTACTATATCTATCAATGAGTTACTACATTACAATGTAGTGGTAGGGTCTGTTTTCACATATAAGTTCTTGTTTGTAACAAGCGCCTTAAGACGACTAATGATAAGATCTGCATGTACTTGATGAAAATGAGCGTTTGTATACAAAGTTAGGATCATGATGGGAAAGATTAGTTACTACATTTTCTTTGGAATTAATACATTTTCTTGAGGGCATAGTACATTTTTGAGCTGTCACTAAATGTATTTGAAAGTTCTCTACTTTTTCTGAATTGTTACTACAATTTCCAGCAGTGTTACTGCATTTTTCGGGATTGGTACTACGTTGTTTTGCACTGATACTACATACTCTTTATAGTTACTCCAATGACTTCGTGCAGAGACTCCACGAGCATATAACCATTGACTTAATATAGGAAAGCATGTGTTGCATATTAGTACACTTTCTTTACATACCATTCCCGGTTAATTGTGTTCATGTATGCCTGTGAAGAGAAGAAGCCACTAAAGTATGTGACCGATTGTGGTGGAGTAGTGAAAGTGAAGAATTTGCCACTACAACATGAAGAATCGTAAGTACATAATGTCGTTCTTACTTCGATGATTACATTTGATAAACATTGAAATTCAAGGTACAACGTCGTAATGAATGAATTTTATTCCATACAGGACTGATTGTGCATTTTATCTGATTCACTACTACTCAAGTTATCCCAAGGCAAGAATATACCTCAAAAATTGACAGAAGAAGACTTGCAAAGGCTAAAAGGGATGGTTGTGAGCTCAATCATGCTAGACACCTTGCCCTCTTCACTCTAAAAATACTCTAGTATTCTAGAATAAAATGACAACATTTTGTTTTGATTTTCCTAAGAAGTGAAACGGTCGTTTATGGCCTAGGATTCCTGAAAAATTCGGAATGTGTCTCTTGTTATGAATACTTTTATTTCACAATTGGATATGTTTTCTAATGTTTTAAACAACATCAGTTTATTGTTTAAATTCTATCTTGTATTGATGTATACTGCTTGATAACCCATTATTCCAAACACGGGGTCAAAAGTTCACAAAGACGTGTTTTAAACTTAAATGGTTGAAAAGGAAAACATGTAGTCACACACGTAGTAGTAACACATGTAATGAATTGTCATTCTCAACCATTTAATTTCAAAACATATCCTTATGGGCTCTGACTCCGTTACGCAATTACACGTTTTCAGATCATAATAACGACTTGGTAAGGAATAATGATATAGTCAACAAATTGCCATATCCTTTTAGTGTAGGTACACATACAGAAATGACACGCTGAAGTGTAATCGACAATGAAGAGTCTGTGCCACGCCATAACTAGACATACAACCAAAACTGTGAAAGTACCACCTTTTACTTTGTATTACATGGGAACAAATTTGTTGAATTTGAAACTAATAAAATGCATTGGGTAGTAACAAATATAGTAGTCACAGATTAAACAACTATGGGCGTTGCAAGAGGATTACATTAAAAGGAACAGGCAGAATGACAAAAGAAATAGAAGATTATCACAAAAGCATAATAACATATCATGTTTGTTACGAACAGCATACGACAACCATTGCTTTTATTTCTTGTCCTATTTACCCAAATAAGATATAAACTCGTCCTTTACGACCGTTTCCTACAACAAAAAACACTAACAACAAAAACACGAAAAGTAATAGTTTAATACTTAAAAAAACAAAAAAAACCAAAAAGTGATCGAACATTTACAAAGGAAATATAGTACACAACTTGTACGCAACAATAAATGGAAAGACACTACTTCTCCGGTGCACCCGCACAGGTTCTACGATTATGATGACCTTCGTTTCCGCAACTGCCACATGTAATAGGACGTTTGAACTCACCCCTCGATTTTATACGCTTCTTGCGTGGCCTTCCATCTGCCTCTTCGGGATTGGAGGCAACACTTCCATCCCATCTTTAACATTCTCGTGTAGATACGAATCTGGTATTGGATAAATTGGATCACGTGCAGCGTTGGAATAGGACTCGGTCAAATAGCCCAGATCAACAAATTGATATAAAGGAAATCCAGTAACACCGATGACTGCCAATCCGTGAACACATGGATAACCATAACGCTGCCACTCATTACAAGTACAAGTACCACACTCTAAATTAATACAACTTCATATTCACATTCTTCAAATCAAACCAAGTGTTTGAAATCCTGTCATGAATTGAACGTAAAGAATCTTCGGAGTTGACTCTAAGAACACAAGTCTCCTCCTTGAATGAACACATCAACAGCAACATCAAAACGAGCCAAATGCGTGCAAATCAATTACAAAAATCATCAAACAGCATGTAAAAATGAATACAACAATTCGGATAAAAACCTAAACCGAATTATACAAAATATGCACAAATGCAGCAAACCGGACAAAAAAAAAATGCAGCAAACCCGACAAAAAAAAAATCGACCTTCCTTTTAGCAAAAGAATTTCTTTCTATCTCCCATTCCTATCTTTGTATATTTTCATAACTGAATCTGTTAAATAAGATCTTCCTTTTGCATTCAAATGTGTGGAAGAGATAATGGCATGAAAATAGGCCACATTTCTAATTGCCATTAATCAAACCGCATTTAATATAATTTAACAAAAAAAAAACGCCAGCCACTACATATAAAAGATAATTGCATCAAATTAAAAATGAAGAGTATTCTTGGATAGACACATTTTTTTGTCCTTTACACCCATTGTTTTTATTTCTTGTCCTATTTACCCAAATAAGATTTAAAATCGTCCTTTACGACCTTTTCCTTTTTATAATTGTTGGAATATTTAGTAATACATATTTTCTTTATTATAGATAATGTAAAAGGGAATTAATATTTTACGTAAAATGTCAATCAATACGTAAAGTGAACACTTATTTTGAAGTAATGGTGTAAAATAAAATTATGTGATTATAGTGATTAGTGAACCATGTGTGGCCTGCAGCCGGCCATAGGAGGAATATAACAATGTTTTGGGTTATTCTGATGTAGGGAGAGCTGATGATAGAATTTGTATCGTGACAACATCTGGACCAGCGCGGTTTCATCCTCGATAGGGAATTGCATACGTGGCGTAAAGCGTGTGGTCAGGATGTTGTTGGCGATGCTGCTTTCTATCAGTCTCTCTCTGCGCATCGTAATAACCCCAATGTTTTATTGTCTTCTTTATTTTGGCTGTACTTGTTTGTCGGTGTCGCCACCTTGCATATAGCCGAGCTAGCATTACCATTGAGATGTGGTGTGGAAATTCAATATCATGTATTGATTTTTCTCAGCTTAAAAAATTTACACGCAATGTTTGTAAATTCCTTTTTTATTTAAATATAATATTTATAAATTCAAATTTATAGGCATAATCCTTGATTTATATCTTCACGAACTTTACGAAGTTTTATGGATGGCTGGGACAATGAATGCCTTTTGGATTTGGGTAAATTCATTTATTTAAATTATGAAAAAAGTGTTACTTTTATGTAAATTTTTTTTTTTGAGGGAGTGATAATATATTTTCTCTTTGGTTCTTTTTGAGCCACGTAACTATAAACAAAGTGGTCTGAAATTTGTGACCTTTTTGCCTTTAATGGAAAAGTGATTTAACAAAATATGTTCCGAACTTGCCCCGACATTAATTTAACTTGCTGTAAATAATTTTGAAAAACTTGAAGAAATATGTTTGAAAAGTAAATAATTTGACGAAAAATGACTCGACACATGCGTTGCGTGTACGTCGCACAGTGGTCATGCGTCGGAAGCAGACATAGTTTTTAAATGTTTACTTTTAAGACATATTTTTCTAATTTTTTACTTTTCGAGCATATTTTTTCAAGTTTCACAATAATTTTCTTATGGCGTCACCTTTGCCTCTTATTTTTTGAGGAGGAAATCGACCTCTATAAGAAAATTAATCTTTATGTATTTGAATTATATGGTTCTGATCGTTTCACCCGTCACTTTACATCAAAATCTCTTCTCCGCACAAGTTATGGTATTTTCAAGGCTACATTTGATAATATCAAGACATTTTTAGCTTATACGAATATTTTTGGATTATACACAATTTGTCCTGGCATTATCAAATATTGTATTTGGTAATACCACCCCCTATCATAAATTATAAGATCTTCATGGTACATAACATTGGCGTAAGGAATTGTTTAAAATTTCGAATAGTAACTACTTTTTGTTGAGTAAATTCGATTAGTATTTGAAAACGGATCGTTCGATCGTTAATTTTTTTAAATAAATGGAGGAAGCTAAAACAACACAACTCAGGACTAAAACACACCGATCTAGTGTCACAATTGACTAATGTAGTGTATTATTAATTTACTAAATGGGAAGTCTAGCAAAAATGTTTCAAACTCCCACACCAAAGTTGGAAGACAAAACTACCACAACATCATTCTTGCTTTTTTTATGCTCCCTTAAATATAAAATAGTAGTTTTTTTTTTGTTTATTTATGAAATATGGACATTTTTTTGGGGGCGATTTTTTGAGATGGTCTATTGAACATTATTCTCGGCACTACAAAAAGATTCTTTAAGACTTGCGATTATTTTTAATAAAGGAGCGTTGGTGCCATTGATATTCAATGGCGTTGGTGTTAACAACCGAAGACCGTGTAGCTTATAAAAGTTTATAAAGTGTGTAAACGCCAATCCAAACGCGTTTATAAAAAGTCCACAACTTTAAGCCAATTGACTTTCATTTGGTGTTCGTTGTTAACACCAACATCGTCGATCAAGTTTGACGTTTTTAAATCTAAAAAATAATCAAATAATGGGTGTCAATTGTAAAAAGTGGTAAGTCGACAGAATCCACATTTTTTTTAATTTTTTATTTTGATAGTAGTAATTTTTAGGGGAATTTTGAGATACTAAAAAAATGTGACAATTTGAAGATATTCCACTCGAGCTTTACTATCTTCATAAACCCTAAACCCTCAATCATCAATTAGAATCAGACTCTACCATTTTCTCGTTATCCACTTTTTCCTCCACAAAAAAAAAAAAAGAAAGAAAATGGCGAGTGGTCTTCTTCCTATCGCCCATTCTCTTTCAGCACTGCCCCGTAGCTTCTTCACCTCTTTACAGTCATCTTCATCGTCGTTTCCATTGTTTCCCGGAACTCTCCATTTTGGTCCTCGTGTTTATAACTCCACCGCTGATGCTCACGATAAAACATCCAAGTGGCCTGCTAGTTTGAACGTTGTTAAGCAATTTCATTCGGCCCGGGCTTTAAGGGATTCCGGATTAGCTGTTTTGGATTACTCGTTTGATGATGGGAAGGAGGATTTGCCTGCTGTTGATGAAGGGCTCGAGATATCAAAGCTTGGTTTTGCAAATGAAATTGTTTCTGCTCTGGCCCGCAAAGGCATCACTAAGCTCTTTCCTATTCAGGTCTCTGTCTCCCTTTTTTTTCTGTTCTTTTTTTTTTTTCTTGCAAAATGCAAAAAGTTTGGGTTGTTCACCCTATCTTTTGTTGAGATTTATCTTGAATTGATTGTGGATTTGTTTTGTGATGACTTCAGCTTTGAATTTAATTCTGAATTTACTGCAGCAGGAAACCGATTTTATCCAAGAAAAAGCATTTTTTTAATTCAAGAATTGTCATTTTTTTCATTTAATTTAAATCCCATGACATTTCCATTTTTAGTTTTTGTCCATTTTTATTTGGTACAGTAAGAGCAAACAGTAGAGGCACTTGTAGATGAGTTATGAGATAAGAAGCGATCTTTTTAACATGCACTACTGAATTGCTTGCAGAGAGCTGTTCTTGAACCTGCAATGCAGGGTCGTGACATGGTAGGACGCGCCAGGACTGGGACGGGAAAGACACTTGCATTTGGGATACCAATTCTAGATAAGATCATTCGCCTTAAGGAAAAGCAGAGGCAAGCAAATACTTATTTTGTTTCATGATCCTCTAGTGAATGCAAAAAAAACTTATTTTTCCCGATCGAAGCATATAACTTTTAGATGACGCTTTCTGAAACTCGAATGATTATGTACTTCTGAAACATCACTTTGTCCTTTTTTTTTTTTCCTTTTTCTTGCCATACATACAGGAGACGGAGGAATCCACTGGCAATAGTCTTGGCTCCTACTAGGGAACTTGCTCGCCAAGTGGAGAAGGAGTTTTCTGAGTCTGCTCCTTCTGTAGAGACTCTCTGTGTTTATGGGGGTGCTCCCATTCAACGTCAGATGAGTACCCTTGATCGTGGTGTTGATGTTGTAGTGGGTACACCTGGAAGATTAATTGATCTTCTCAACCGGGGATCACTAAATTTATCTGAAGTTCAGTTTGTTGTTCTTGATGAAGCTGATCAGATGCTCAATGTGGGGTTCGCCGAAGATGTTGAGACAATCTTAGAGCATATTCGCCAGGCTCATCAAACCATGATGTTCTCTGCTACAATGCCTTCTTGGATATTGAAACTTACTCGGAGGTTTCTAAAAAATCCTGCACATATTGATCTTGTGAGTTCGTATGACCTTCGTTATTTTGAAATAATTTTTTTTGTATTTGGTTGCGATGCTTATTAAACTACCTCCCCACCTCCCTCTCCCTGTGCAGGGGGGAACGATAATAACATTTGCTTGGTTTACTTTTTTGGGAAAGCTGCTCTTTGAATATTGTTATAATTCCAAAACACGTTGCAGGTGGGTGACTCGGATCAAAAGTTAGCTGATGGGATTTCATTGTATTCAATCGCATCAGAGACGCATGAAAAATCAGCAATTATTGGACCTCTGATAACGGTATGACTAAACACTTATATGAAGTTCTGGATTCTGCTGATTTTTGTTGTACTAAGCATGGCAAGCATTTTTCCTTCTAGGAACATGCTAAAGGAGGCAAATGTATTGTTTTTACGAAAACTAAGCGCGATGCTGACCGCCTGGCAAGTTTTATGTCCAGAAGCTTCAAATGTGAAGCTTTGCATGGTGACATCTCTCAAAGTCAGCGGGAAAGGACCTTGTCACGTTTCCGTGATGGTCGTTTCAATATTCTAGTTGCCACTGATGTAGCTTCCCGGGGTCTTGATGTGCCTAATGTTGATCTTGTGAGTCCTGTAGTTTTAATTCCTGTTTTGTGCCAACTCCTGTGTCATCAAAATCATTAATTGTATCGTTCTAAATAAAATAAAATAAGAAGTAAATTGATGCTATATCTTGCTTAAGTAAACTTGTGCGAGATGAACACTGAAAAAGGCTTTAAAAAGTGCAGGGATTTTGTGATTACATGTAAGCAGTGACTTTTTTTTTTCTTCGTATTATCACCTTTTCGTTTTAGCATTTGTAGCATGTGCAATGTTCTAAAAGACGCTGGGCGCTAGTAGGGCGATGAGGGGGCGCCTAGACGGCGCCTAGTTTTTTTATATTTTTAGTAGTAGTATGGATACAACAAGTAAGCCGTTAAATGAAGTGGATTATCATACGCCTTCCTTTGTCATCCACTCTGTCAAGTATAGGCTTTATACTTGTCCTCCTTATTCTTCAAAGCCTCGTTGATGTCATTCTTTGCTTAACAGGACCGCCTAGACCCGTCCAGGACCCTACCTGCCTAGGGTATAATCTGGGCGCCTGATACCCGCCTAGACCGATTTTTAGAACACAGAGCAAGCGTAAACAGCTGCGATTGCCTGTATAAACAGCAGTGTAATCAAGGATTTTTATTCTCTTCGTTTGCAGGATTAGTCGGCCTAGATTTTGTATAGGAGGAATATCGTCTTAAATGGGAAGATTCTGTAGATTTAGTATATCCTTGGAATTAAGGGCGTCAGAACGTACCTTCATTGTTGGGAGGATGTGTTGTTTGCTGAGATTGTCGAGTACAAAAGGTTGTTAGTTGGAGTTTTTCATAAATCTTCTTCTGTTGTATGTAAAGCAGATCTTAAATTAAACTACTGTGAGAATGGAAGTGTGAAGAGTTATTTTTATCTTTGGACTTGTAGCGGAAACATAAGATAGAGCAGTAAGCGAGGAAGGGGGTGCAATAAGCCTTATAGGATGAGTGGGCAGTATACATTTGCAAAGAAAGCAATCCAGAATCGCTCATAAAGTTAGTGGTGGTTACAATCTTTCCTTTTCTTTGAGTACATCAGTGATGCCATGCTAGCACCGTTTCTCCCACGCTGTTGCAACAATTTTTTTACAGTTCTATCTCTAGCTGTTCTTTAAGGTCATAGCTGCTTTTAAGAGTTATAATTCTGTGTTTCATATTATCCAGGTGGTACATTACGAGCTTCCAAACTCATCTGAGATTTTCGTTCATCGCTCTGGTAGAACGGGACGTGCTGGGAAGAAAGGAAGTGCAATTCTAATTCACTCTTCAAGACAGCATAGGGATGTGAAGGGTATTGGGCAAGAAGTAGGATGCAGATTCACTGAGGTACTTCCTCTATATCTTTCCTAATTTTGTTTGTATGATCTGTAGAGTACAAATCTTGAATGGATCCTCTTTGTTAGCTGAAAAAAGTCCCTAGCTAATGCTGTGTAGTCTGCCTGAAGTGTACTATTCTACGTGGTCTTTAGAGCACAGTTTGCTTGTTTTCTTCATGAAAGTAGAAGGAAATGTCTCTTCTTACATTCATACATATGCTTTTGGATACAGTTAGTACATATGAAGAATGTAAGTAATATAAGGGCTGCCTGATTTCATTTGTTAGCATATGTAGTAAATTACTTGAACATGGACCGATTATTTTTCCTGGATCATTTATTCTTCTGTGATTTGAGTGGCTGTCGATATGTAGGGTTGGCGCGCTGAGAGCAGGATGCATTTTCTTGATTCTAGTGTGCTGATACTTTCATGCAATTATTATACTAAAAGTTGAATATCTGAAACATTTCAGCTCTACCATGGATTTCTACTTGTGCTCTATAACATAAGGTGGAAAAAATAAATAAAAAACCATCAGCTAAGTAAAGCAAAACAAAGTGAAAACTTTTCTGCTGAGTGAGAGTTGAAACAGAAAACAATGGTGGTTCTTATGAAATTCCATTCCACTACAGCAACTTGAGGGGAGAAAACGTTTTTTTTATATTGTGTATAACTTGTGAAAGAAACTTATTTAGTTTTGTGGCATTATATATCTTTTATGCTGACATAATTATTATAAACTCTGTGATGTTAGCTTCCAAAAATTGCTACTGAAGGTGGAACTATAGACATGTTTGACGACTATGGTAGCAATGGGGGAAGCCGTTTTGGAGGTAGTCGATTTAGTAGTCCAAGCATTGATCGCTTTGGTAGCCGTGAAAAATCGGGAAGTGGTCGTAGTGGATATGGTGGTGCGTATTCAGGTCGATCAAGTAGTTATGGTGGACCTCCTTCCAGTGAAGGAAGATTTAAGGGATCTAATGCCGGCAGATCAGGGAGTTCCAGTGGGTTTAGATCTGGCAGATCAGACAGCTCCAGTGGTGGGTTTAGATCTGGCAGATCAGACAGTTCCAGTGGTGGGTTTAGATCTGGCAGATCAGGTGGTTATGGTAACTCTAGAGGTTCAGAACGTCAAGGTGGTTACGGCAACTTTGGTGGTTCAGACCGTGGTAGTGGTTTTGAAAACTTTGGTGGAAGTTCAAATTCTGGGAGTTCAGGTGGAAATGATGGTTTCAACTCAGGTCGAAAATCCCGTCCTAGCCTCTTTGATGATCTCTTTGATGACGATAAAATTGGTGGAAGTAAGAGTGGTAGCGCATTCTTCTGATTTTGAGGTACCTCTAATTTCTTCCACTTGGTCAAAGTTTATTATATCACTTTGACGAAAACTCCAATTAAATTACATCTCACCCAAAAGCGTTGGGATCTTGTGATAATCATTTTGTGATCTGTTAATAATTGCCTAGGCGACGTTTTGTTTCATGTCCAATTCATATTAATTGTGGGGTTCAGTGGTCATGTGATAATCATTATGATAATTTTTGTTTCTTTTGCTTTTCTTTCATCTTTTATGTGCTTGTTAAATGTTATTCACTCACGGATCCAATTTATTATTGTTTCATTATTCTCTAATACGTTTTTTTAGTGTTTGTAACATTTCTCGCCTTGAGTGTCAGGCTATCGCCTAGCACCTTGACAACTATGCACTTGACCCACTTATAGAGTAGCAACAGTAGTAATGTTATTAAGCAGTGATGATTAGAATCAAGACCTCATGTTATGATATCATGACAAATTACCATCATGTAAAAGCTTTTCCTATTATAGAAAAAAAATGTAATTTATGCATTTATACATTCTTGCGAAGAACTTCTCCATCAAATGCTTGATAAAAGAAATGCTTGAATTCGTGCTACTGTAAGGTGTGTGGTGCTTTAGTTTTATGCACATAGCAACCTTCACTTTTAGGCCTACTTCAAATTTTACCTCAACATGCAACTGTCAATGTGTGCATGTGCCTACCCAATGAGGTAGGAGGGGAGGTGCAACAGTTTTGACTCCTTAGATGTACCGCCTAAAGATTGGAATTGTGCAGAGATCAATGATGGTCAAGCACTTGTAAATTACAATCCCATCTAAGCAATGATAACTTACATTTTTTTTTTTCCTTTTTCTTTTAAAAGCTTCATCTGTTAAGAAAAAATGTAACCTATCAATTTACATGTTAACACGCCCTCAACACTTTGTCCTTACCACATGTGCAGAACAGTTTGTTTTTAGCAGTAGCATAATTTTTTCCACAAAACGGGGTAACAAGATCCGGTCTCTTGATCTTCTGCTCTAATACATGGAAAGTTTATGTTGTTAGAATGGATTGTAATTAATCATTTTTATACACTTAACTAAACATATCTGTACTCTGTATTTTGCTATGTGGATGCATGTCATCTTACCATGTGACATGCGTAATAGTTTGCAGAGGATTTTGATTGGACAAAGACATTGGCATATTTGATGTTGGTTTCTCACGTATCAAAAATAATAATAATAATAATAATGTGCAGAGTTCATTGGAGCAAATGATGAACATGTCTTAATGCGTAAGAGCGAGATGGGCGATGATTGGGGCAGGGCATAGGTATGTAATAGAAGTAAGTGTGTATGCATTACTAGGATGCACTTGATTATCTAAAGGAACTGAAGAGTAGTAATTCACTGGTCATGTGAATGTGAAAGATTAGAAGAACTACAACAATACAAAAGAAGAGCAACAATTGTTATGGAAGAGTTCTGGGGAATGCACTTTAGTTTTTGTAAGTATATTTTATTATTATTTTGGAGATTATTTGTTGGAAGTTTAACCTTTTTACAATCTCAAAAGAGTTGTCTATAAAATATAACAGCTTGCTTGTAACCAATTGCAGTTGTGTTCCCTTGTGTTGTTGAAGAATGGTGGCAAATGTTTTGTGTAAAATATTTATAGCTTATTTTTTTCGGATCCTTGAAAAGCCGTGGCCTGCAAATCGAGGAGAAGCCCGAACGAACTGCTGTGTTGCCTTTGTAGGTAAAACTTTAATTAAGAGATTGTTAATTGGAACATGTAGAAAAGAATACAAAATGTTGTATCAAATATTACTTCAATGTCATTTCTTCTTTTCTTCTTCTATATTTAAATTTCCCATTATTGTGTTGCTTTTTAGTTATTGACCTTCAGATTTGTGATGATGATAAACCACAAGTTAGGCCTTGCATCAAAAGTTCCAAAAAAAAAAAAAAAAAAAAAAAAAATTGTAATGGAACTGTGTCAATTCTGTGGTCATGTCTGGCTGTGTATATATGAAGAGGAGGACATTCTACCATCATTTTTTTAAGAGGGGAAATGAAAAGTACAATCATTGGGTGAAAGAAAAGGATTTCAGGGCAATTTTTTTATTATTATTATTATTATTTTTTTGGAAGGGATTTCAGGGCAATTTGAGCACAAGTTTTGCAATTGATATTGTATTGAGTAAGAGTAATGTTAAAGGCACCACACCATTCTTACTCCAGGCACCGCACCATTTTTTTGGCAACCAAGTTTATGTTGTCTCTCTCCATTTGTGGAGACTTGACCCGTAACTAAATTTGGACAACACAAGCCTAGTTTAAAAACACACGGTGTAGATCGTGATACATCATTCATTTAACTCGGGTGCATATAAAAAATTTTCCTTTACATTGGCCATCTATATCGTCTCCGTTCCCAGAGGACCCACTATACTTTAAAGTCTACTTCCAAGTACTCCTTCCGTACCTATTTATCTGAAGCATTTGTCAAAATTCATACATAAATTTATTGAATGAATCTAGACACTTTTTAATTCAAGATTAGTTGTTATTTAAATGTATCTAGACACTTAGACTTTTGACAACTGCTTCAGATAAATAGATACGGAGGGAGTAATATATAATGTTTATAAGGGTCCTTTTTCAACCTTAAAACATTGTCCCTACCCCTAAATATGTGGTTTTAGATGAATACCAATATAACACCGTAGATATATCGCTCCTTCCATCCTAAAATAAACCTTTTTGAATATTAATTAAAACAATAGTTAAAGGGAATTTTAATACTATTATTATAAATTGACATTCATCAATTTTTTTCAACCTATACATAAACCTCCTAAACAACTTTTTTTTTTTTTAATGAAAGTTCAAAGTCTTTATTTTATCGTCCTCATATTATTATACACCCTCCGTCCCACACTATAAGGTATTTTGGTTTTTTTAAACTTTTCTCATATAATAAGACATTTTCACATCTCAATTCAATATTAAATGTATTGTTTTCAATTTCACAATAAACAATGTAATATTATATATCACTCTCGAAAAATAATACAATATTTTGCTTTTGAAATGTTATAAAATAACTCATTTATTAGTTTTTTTTTTTTTTATAGTGTGAGAAAACTAAAAAATCCCTATAATGTGGAACGGAGAGGGTATATGACAGTGGATTGAAGGGTGGGATACAAAAGAAAGAAAGCGATTGCTAATAAATCTGTTGTTTCTTTGTGAATTGAGACACAACACAAACACAAACACAAACAGTAGAATTGAAGAGGTTATTACTCATCATAGAAAAAAAAAATAAAAAATAAAAAAGTGGTCCTCTAATATTATCGTCTTGTCTCGTCTCTCCGGTGGTGATGTTGAACCGAACCGAACCGACAAAAGAAAAAAGTGGGCAAAACATTTTGTCTAATTATGTGGACCGTTTTTGATTGAATCATGCACCACGTGGTCTTCCTCAATAGGTGGTTAGGTTCTTGGGGACGATGGTGGTGTGTTAGATATGATTGAGATATTTAATTCTGATGTAAGGATTTCCTATTAGAATAGACCGTCGGATGACTGTCACACGTAGAAAAATATAAAATTGTTTTGTTTGTTCATACACGTATACACGTATCTGTTATCTGACGGTCCGTTTTATTATGAAGTCCCTACATCATACATGCACACACCCTTGGAAGCTATTCATAATGAGTAGTCTAAAAGATCGAAAACAAACAAACAAAACAAAACAAATAATTTTACTGTTAAAATACAAGAAGAATTGAAGTCGATTCGATTCGAATGAGGAACACAAGTACAAGTGAGGACTGTAGATCGGATCATAGTCACCAATTCAAACCGAGCTTTCTGCCGACATTTTTAATGTAACAAGTGAAATGTATATTCTTGTATTGATTAATTATATTATCCCAACTACCTACCAAACCAAAAATTGTTGCCCCATTGTTTCTTGACAAAATTTTTACTATTTCCAAGCTTGGAATAATACTACACTACCTATATCAAACCAAAAAGTAAGTTTGTACATGAAGAAGATACTTCACACACCACATTGCTTCTAATCTAAAACCCCTGTGCAGTGTCACCTTTCTCCAAAATAAAAGTAAAGTGGTAACACTTTATCCTCCAATCACAACAACATCAACAAATCCTTCAATATCAAAATTCCCCAACTTTAGCCTCAAGATATGGTGGATAGTGTCCCACTACAACAAGCTAAAAGATGCATGCATCAAACCATTACCAAGAAAACAACCTCCCCCCCCGGTATTCTTACACTACCCAGATAGTCCTATTATTAATACTGGAACAAGTGCCATTACACCAGAACGTCAGATGCAATGACAAGTATGTATACCAGTCAAAACATGAAGGAGAAACAATTAGAGCAAAATAATCTTTACCTACCAAGGCAAGGAGAAGAATAAATAACTTTCAATGAGTACAAGAAGAAAACAGTCACTGTATTGCATGGCATGGAATAGTAATGAAATAAATCAAATCTCAATCCTCTAGGTAGGGATGAATACTTCTTCTTACTAGTACAAGAAAAGCTCCAGAGGTTTTAAAAAAAAAAAAAAAAAAGGTATTATCCAACAAATGAACTTGTACATACTTCTATGATACCAGTTCAATGTTCATTTCCCTAATAATAATGATATTCAATATAGAACACTCTAAACTGCCTAAGTATACTTTTTTCTGTAAGTTTGTGAAAGCACAAAATAATGGCTACAAGAAAATCTTCTGGCACCCACTATATACCGATGATGCTCTATCAATGTAGTCTTAACTTCCGGCTTAGTGGAGATCTTTTAACCATTTTCCAGCCAAGACTATTATAATAAAAAAAGGTTTTATGATTCAATTTCCGCAATGAGCGTTTTCCTAATTTCCTCCCCCATAGGCTAAACCACTTGATTCTTGAAAAAAGTTACCAAGAAATTCACCTGTAACATGGAAATGATGCACCACTACGTGTTTAATCAATCAACTGCAGCCTTGTTTTTTCGACCTGACATTGGATTAGGTATGCCATCAAATATGGGCTTTGTCATGGCTGCTGTAGAGAGCGCGTTCAGATCAGGTTTTAAACTCCACTTTGATGTCGGCCAAAGAGACAACAGTGTGTTATTGTCTGATTCTTGCAAACTGGAAGTACTTGATGATTTCCTGAACCCATTAACAACATTGTATATAAAAGAATCCCCCATGCCTACAGGAGTTGGACCTGATTCAGCAGCGTCTGCTCCTCCTGAGAAAAACCCATTGACCGTCTTGGGGAAACCCCCCAAGCCTTTGAACATAAGATCAGAAAAGGTACCTCCACCACGATTTTCCTCCTTTAACACAAGTTGTGGTGTGTAGGAAGTAAAATCAGCTTCAGATTTCTGACGTCTTCTCACAAGCAGCCGACCGATCCATCTGTCTGAATCACCGTCTTTAGATTCTTTAGTGGAACCATTCGTGGGCAGGTCGCCATTTTCTGACACAAGACCATTAGCTACACTTTTACACTTCCTATGAAGGCCAAGGGGTCGAGTAGGAGATGAAGGTTTGGCAACATGTCCATCATCCAAATATTGAGCCCCTCCATTCCGATAAGGAGTCATCTCATATCCCTCTGATATACATTTCTCGTCTACCGTTTTAAGACCGTAGTAATCCTGTAAACTGCTTATGGAAGGTGAAAAATTTTCCTGAGAGGAAGGCTTCAACTTCAGCGACTGAAAGGTATCAAACAAATCAGAGTGCCTTCGTCTATTAGGGGTCTTCTCAGAGCTGCTTTCCCTGCAAAACGCAGCCACCACAAGGTCAATGTAAAGAAAATCCAAAGGTTTGACAGAGGAAGAAACAGAAAGTGCACCGAAACTGTAATCTGAGCTTCTAACGACTATTTTGAAACGGTTTCTATTTATCGTATCAGGGGAGGAAACAGACCAAGAGAACATATTTAGTTTGTAAAAAGTCCTGCTAATGTTAGTTTAGTGCAGCTCTAACACTGGCTTACTACCCCGAACATAATGGAGAATAACGAAAAATGATTCGCATTTCATTTAACTCCTGAATGCATTTGGGGAATCACTGAGCCCAGCCTTTGTCCCAATAACCAAAGGTCAATGGTACAATCAACCTCCTCATGTTGTCATTTTCCAAAACAAATTATATTCTGGTTTTGTTCGATCATAATCAATCAAACAACCATCATTTTTACTGGAGAAAGTAGAGAGTAAATGAGCATCACTAGCAAGATCCAAGAGCTATATTGGCAAAAGAGAGGGACTCGTACAAAAACATTGAATAGGTCTAAGCTTATCCACTTGTAAAATGCTTGTCTTTCTTTGTACATGACAAAAAGTAAACAGACATGCAAGAACAAAGATAACTAGGTGGTAATGTTCAAGAATTCGAGTTTCAGAACCATCAAATTATGAAATCGTGACACAAAACATGAACAGGGGAAACATATCAACGAAAAAGACAAATTTCAATCATTACTTCTGATTTGACAGTTGACACTACATGAAAGGTAAAAAATCTTATATAAATGCATTACTAAAAGTAAACTATTTAACGAAGAGCAAGATTATAACCCAGGATGAACACTCTCTCCAACTCATAGCACATTGGCTAGATTTCACCACATACAGACACCACTACATTCTTCACTTTCAAACAATTTGGAGCCATAATCTTTCTACTGCCCACAAAATAATCCTGTGCTTGTTTGTTAATTAAAACATCATGTCAACAAGAAATCTACATTTGGTATTCTAAAAAAAAAAAAAAAACAAAGTGGCATGGTATCTTTCTACATGGTAACTCCAGGTAATAGTGTACCAACATATGTAAACTGAGAACCTGGTCAGGTTTACATGGCCAATATCACATGTGATAGAGAACATTAAACGAAAGGAGGTAGTACAAATCAAGGGAATGGATGGAAACTCGTAAGGTTGCACATTAGCTATAAACTATCAACTTTTCTGACAGAATGCATTAATGCAAAGATCAACCATGCTCAAGAAAACGAGAACAATAAACAAGACATGGCAATTATTACCCTTGTGAATCGAAACCGTTTGGCAAGATGGGTGAGGGTGGATGCCTCCCGGGTAAAGGAATTCGCAAAGTCTTGAGGGCGAACATCTGACGGTCTGTTACCAACCCATTTATCCTTCTAATATCAGCAACCTGACGCATCAAACACCACAGGATGCACAATTATATACTTCACTCAATTTTTAGTAGGAAAAAGTTGTCAGAACACCAAAGCAAAATAAGAATCCATGATCCATCCCCTTAAGGCACTTTTAAATCGAAAACCCACAGAAGCTTAAAAGTTAAATGAGCATCACCTTCTTGGTACACTTTCACTTGTAGTTGAAAATTGAAAATATGAAGAAGAAATTTATGTCTCACACTTCAACAGCTATCATTGATCAAAGAGTTGCTAAAAATCGTGAATGAAACCGTAAAGGCTTTTATAACAGGAAGAAGGCCATAAAATTCGCACTAGTAACAGAAACCCAAACTCAATTTGTAACCGTTGCGTTTCCCATTGATGAAAAATGAAAAAAATTAATAAAAAAATGTTGAGAAACAAAAACGCCTACCTCAACCCCATATTTGATCGCGACACCAGCAAGCGTATCGAGTTTAGAGATATTGTGTACGAAATAATTACAACCACCGGAGGCGACAGCGCCGGCCGACGGAGGAGGAGATAATGTTACGGCAGCTGTACGTTTCGACGACGCCGGAGGCGACGGAGTGGAGGACGATGATGAAGAATTCCCATTGGATCCGCCCACGTCATCGGAAAAACCATCTTCCTCAAATCCTATTCCTATACCTCCATTCACTCTCCTCGCCATTTCCAACTCTCGCTATTTTCTTTAATTATTTCCGATTATCAAAACAATTCCCAATTTTCCTACCTCATTTCTATATCACTTGGCTGTGAAAAAAATTGATAAAAATCTCAAAACAAATAAAAACTTAATAAATTAAAATATTAACTTCTTCTAGAATTTAGGCATTTATATGTGAATCAATTCAAGCCTGCAGAGAAAAGTGAAACCAAAAAAGTTAAGTAGAATGTTGATGAAAAAAAAAAAAAAAAAAAGGATCAAACGGGGTACGAAAATTGATAGAAAATTTATCAGAGATCTGTGGTGAATTCTTGCTGCACTGAATTGCAAATGTGGAGAGAGAAAGTAAGGAAAAATTGAAGGGAGAAAAAAATATAAAAAGGGGAAATTGGAGGAGGAGAAAGGAGGGAATGTGGAGGAGGGGACTTTTGGGAGAGATTTATCTAAAGTAGCCCTTCCAATCGAGAATTTTCGATATGAAGATAAATAGGCAATGGAATTTTTTATTTATATATGTTATATACTAAAATTCTCTATCTTTTTATTTTTATTTTTTTTAGGTAAAAGGAATTTATTGTGTTAAATCAAGAGAAATAACTTTACTGATATGAACTAGCGATGAGCCGGTATATTGTCTCTCTTTAAAACTAGCATTAGAAGAAAAACATTGTAAAAGATTACGAGAATCATCTATACCACATTCAAGAGACAAAAAGTTTGGCATGGTATGTTATAAACTCTGATGGACTATAGGAGCCGGGCGGGAGTCTCGTTTGGAAATGACACTGAAACCCCGTGTAATGACATGGAAAATAGCATGATATATAGTGAGAGCATCTCTAATAACCACGTCATACTTACCCTCTAATTTCATCTATTCAGAATGATTCATTGGCTATTTGTTATAATCCCTTCAATTGCTTCCTTGTCACCACAAAATACATAGTCCACGTTGAACTTTAGCATGTTGGCTGGAGGTGTTATCCAACTATTTGGAAACATACTTGGGGTTGGCTGCTTCAACATGATTCGACTGGCTTGGTGTATAATGGACTCAACGTGTAGCTTTTTTCGTTCGAAAATCTAAAAAACACTTGGCTTTTCCAAATCATCCACATCGTACATATGATTCTCACAATAATCATGGCTCAAAGTAAAAACGAAGTCTTCGCCAAAAGTTTTCATTGGGGGTAATGGGGGTAGAATCGCAGGTAGCAATGGCAACATCACAATCAAACAAACGGTGTCTTATGGTCTCCTCTGCCTCGTTACATACTACACATGTTCCATGGAAATATTATGTTTATTACATTATTATTACAAGCGTTACAACAACGGTTGGACATATTAATTTTGTCCTATTATGTAATAAAGCATGTAGACATAGCCGACTACAGCATTTAGTGTAGCCGGCTCTGAATTCATTTTACTTTACTAGCTAGGATCCTCTCTGTAAGGATCCTCTCTTGTATCTATTTATACTCATTCTTTCAACATGAATAAATAAGTTGAAGTTTACTCTTGTGTTTATCACATTCTCAAACTCTCTTCATGGTAGCAGAGCCTTAAAATCCTCGAATCATTGCAAATTCTCGGCAGACTTTTGAATCAAGAATGTCTTCATTATCCAAGCTTCCTCACCCTCTGTTGAGTCCCGGCTACCTCGTCAACATGGGGTCAATGACTCTTCATCTTACACAAATCATAGACTTGATGGCAACAACTACTTGCTATGGTCAAGGTCTATGAAAATGTACATCTCTGGACAAGGTAAGATGGGATACCGTCGACTCTAAACCCGCCTCTTTGAAGATGACCAGGTTTTGAAGCATGGGATACTACTAATAATCAAGTCATGACCATTCTCACAAGATCAATGACAAAAGAGATTAGTGAGAACTTTATGATGTATGATATCGCAAGGAGATCAGGATAATGCTAGGGATCTTTACTCAAGAAAGACAATACATCATGAAGTGTATGAACTTGAAGCTCAGATTCAAAATTGCAGACAAGGAGATATATCTCGTAACTCAATACTTCAACCAATCGTTTGCAGGGCATGGCAACACCTAGACATGTTGGAAACTCACCCTGGAATGATGTCAAGGATCTTTTGCCGCCTTTATAAGGACATTATTGAGA
Source organism: Gentiana macrophylla (assembly GCA_026214975.1). NCBI lineage: Eukaryota > Viridiplantae > Streptophyta > Magnoliopsida > Gentianales > Gentianaceae > Gentiana > Gentiana macrophylla. The sequence goes on from CM047815.1 coordinate 79,790,979, forward strand.
AAAGAGAGTATTCAAGTTTCTACCTGGGTGAATCCTACTCTTGATGATGTTAGGGAAGAATCCTTGCAACAAAACCTCTCCCCAATCTCAAATCCATGTTTCTTTGAAGTCAAACATGAGGAAAGCAGGAGGAAAGTGATTTCGCTGAACTCCCTGCACGACAACCCGGTGAGAGTGCTACCTGTGACCATCGGGAAGCTCTTGAGGTTCTTGAGGCTGTCGGGAAGCCTCTTGATAGAAATGGAAAGTTGTTCGTGAGCACCGCAAACGCACAAATCACACCAAGGACACTTCTTTGGAAGCTACATGGCATGCCTAAATCCTCAAACCTACCAGGGAAAGTCGAGCGGGCATGTCCATGAAGAGGAGAATGACAACAAGTTGAATGCTCGGTTTGTTGCATTCAAAGCTTTCCTCACTCAACAAAAGAAGGTAGTACCTCTCACCGACACGGCTACTCAAAGCTAGTGCAGGTAAATTCTACTCTTCTATTAGTAATGAAACATGGATTGTTGATTAGGGCCCTCCCATATGAGTAGTAATAAAACCTCATAACTCACCTTATGCCATGTCAACAAATTCACAATGTTAAGGCTGCGATGGATCTATCTCTCGTGCAAAGGTTTTGGAAATGTTAAACTCACTAACAAGATATGTCTAAAGGATGTCCTATTTGTTCCAAAATTAGATCGCAATCTCATATCGTCATTAGACTTGCAAAAGATTTAAATTAATTTGTTGTTTTTAATAAGAATCGGTGCACTTTCCGGGACTTCTTCACAGGAAGTGATTGGGAGGCTAAACCACGCTTAGGATTGTATGTATGTGGACGACCCAAAAAGCAGAAAGATCAAGATCGACCGCCTCGTGACTGCACTCAAACCTTAGATAATATCATGTTATGGCATTATAGACTAGGACATCCAAGTTTTGGTTATTTGAAGTCTGTAATTCTGAATTATTTAAAGGATGTAATGTCAATGATCTTCAATGTGATATTTGTCAATTTGCCAAACTTACCAAATCTGTGTATGCCAAACTACCTTATTTGCCTTCCACACCTTTCACTTTAATTCATAGTGATGTATGGGGACCTTCAAGGGTAAAAAGTATAACAGGAAAAGGTGGTTTGTCACTTTCATTGATGATCATACCAGAACACATGGGTTTTTAATGAAGGATAAATCGAAGTTGGACCGGTTTTTCAGAATTCTACAACATGATCTCTACTCAATTTGACACTAAGATCAAGATCTTAAAAGGCGATAATGCTCTTGAATACTATGAGTCTAACCTCGTAATTTCTTGATGAATAAGGGATCCATCCATATCGCAGTTGTGTGGAAACACCTCAACAAAATGGGGTTCTTGAGAGAAAGAACAGGCACCTACCTGGAGATGGCTCGATCAATCATGTTCACTACCCATGTCCCAAAGTATATGTGGGGTGAAGCTATATTAAGCGCCACATACTTAATCAATGAGACTCCCACAGAGTGTTAGGCTTCAAAACTCCTATCCAAACCCTCCGAACACACTCTCGCGCCTCATCTTATTTCCCAATTACCACCAAAAATCTTGGGTTGTCTTGTATTTGTTTATATCCATGCCCAACACAGAAGCAAACTTGATCCCAAAGCTCACAAGTGCATTTTCCTAGGATATGCAAAGGGCAGGAAAGGTTACAAGTGTTACTCTCCTTACGAAAGAGATTTTACAATTCTATGGATGTAAAATTCTTTGAAAGGACTCCTACTATAGCAAGTCCACTCGAGGCGATCCAACGATGGAAACTGATTGAACTTGACCTAAATCCTTTCCTCGGCAAACTCTTGAACCTCAAGACTTAACGACTCTCGGTATCTCACCGATCCTCAAAGAACCTCACGAACCGAGTCTCATCGACCCGAGCCTTGCCGAACCGGACTCACCGACACTCAAAGAAACTCATCGAGTCACAAAGAGATGAACCTCGACACCCATCGACTCTCAAAGACTGCGGCGTTGATGATGATGACACTATTGCTATCAGGAAGGAAAGAGATCTTGCACCACTCGATCACTCTATTCATAATTATCTATCCTATGATCGTTATCACTGTTTTTGCCATGTTTACACAGGACTTGGATTCTCACTCTATTCTAAGAATATACAGAAGCTCTCCAACATGATAAGTGGAAGGCGGTATCAAACCGAAATGATTGCTCTCCTTGACAACCATACCAGGATCTCACCACTCTCCCACATGGAAAGAAGGCAGTCATTTGCAAATGGTCGCATTCACTATCAAGTACAATGCCGATGGTACTATTGACAAATACAAAGCTAGGCTGGTTGCAAGGGATTCACTCAAACATATGGCCTTGACTACAAGGAAACCTTTGCACTGTGGCAAAACTAAAACCACTGTCGAGTCTTGATCTCAATTCTTTGTCATCCAACTTGATCGGCCTCTACACCAATTGGATATCAAGAATGCTTTCTAAATGGTGACCTTCATGAGGAAGTCTATATGAATGTGCCTCCTGGTTTTTCCAACACTCACACTCAAGGAAAGTTTGCAAATTGAGGAAATCTCTATATGGCCTAAAGCGGTCCCAAGAGCCTGGTTTGGCAAACTCACCACTGCAATGGTTAAAGGCTGCTGGATACCATCAATGCAACTCAGATCACACAATGTTTATCAAAACAACAAACCGAAAAGGTCCATTCTTATTGTCTATGTGGATGATATCATCCTTATCGGTGATGACCTGCTTTGAGATCCAACACTTGAAGACCTGTTTGGCAAAAGTATTTCAAGTTAAAGATTTGGGCTACCTCAAGTACTTTCTTGGTATGGAAATAGCTAGAACGACCAGGGTATATCTGTTTCCACAGAGAAGTATATGTCTTTGGACTCTTTGAAGAAAGCGGCATCTTTGGGATGCAAAACTCTTTGTATCCCGTAGAGACCCAGAGTAATACCTGCTTTGCATGGTGACATTCTTTGTCGAAAGGATCAATATCAAAGACTTGTTGGGAAACTCATTTTATCGTCCCATACAAGACACGATATTGCATATGGCGTCGATCACAGTTGCCGATTCATGCATTGCCCTCTTGAGCAACATTGGGATCTTGTGAGCGAGGATCTGAGAGGTACTGAAGTCCACTCTGGCCAGGGCTTACATTTCACCAAGTCTCTCGATAGATCAATCAAGCGTCTACAATCGATGTTGATTGGGTTTTTGGATGTCACATTGATGTAAGATCTACCCACAGGCTATTGCTCGTATGTATGGGAAACCTAGTTACTTGGAGAAGCAAGAAATGCCCTCTCTTTGTGTCAAGCGATCTTGAAGTTGAACTCAGGGCACTTGTACTTGGCATTTGTGAAGCTCTGTGGCTAAAAAGGGTACTCACCTGAACTTCAACAACCTCTTGAAAGAACCTATCACACTCTCTTTGTGACAATAATTCCACCTTATGCATGGCGAGGATCCATCCATCATGATAAAACAAAACATGTGGACATTGACAGACACTTCCTAAAGGAGAAGATTGATGCCAAGATTATTCAACTCCAAAGATGTTCCTCGGCAGATCGAATCGTCGATATTCTCACCAAGGCCATACCACCACTTATGTTCGTAGATTGAGTAGCAAACTTGGTGTATAAACATATACAACCGGATTTGAGGGGTGTGGAAATCTCAAACTCTCTGAAGAACGGATTTACAAGAAACTTCCAACAAAAATGTGCAATACATGGCTTAATATTCAAGTGCCACAATGAGTTCCATATTTTCCGATATACCTGTGAACACTCTTCACTTCAGATTTTTATCTCCCTGGCCAGATAATAACCAGATTTCACCGAATATATACCGTTTTTTGTATAGTGTTAGAAGAGTTTATTTTCAATGTTTTGAGCCGATGAAGATAAAGAAAGAATGTTGTCCACTTCAGCTCAATTAAAAGCACTTCTTGTCAAATCTTGTTTCCAGGCATGCGTAGCATAGTTAATTAGACAACTTACCTGATTTGATGGAAGGCCATCTACATTGGTTTGAACCATAAAGTTAGTAATTAAAGGTAGCCAAGGGTCTTCAAAAATGTTAACATTTTCACCTTTACCAATTCTCCATCTCAAACATTTAAAGAGATTATCTCTCCCTAGAAGAATACTCACTGAAGGCCTACAATGGTAGCAACGTTAAAACATTGTAGATCTCGAAAGCCTAGACCCCATTCAGATTTACACTTAATGCTTACAACACTCCTTCTAAGATTTCTAATGTATGTTCATCTCCCCATCTTTATTGCTCTAAAAGAATTGTCTAAACATTCTTTCCAATTCATTTATTAGAGTCATCGGCATTACATACTATGGCAATGCTTGGATGACCGACTTAATAAGTATTTATTTCCCCGCTGGAGATAAATATTTACTAAACAAGGTGGTCCACGACCAGTATAAAATTAAAGAGTCTTTAAAGACACTACAATATTTCTACGTAGTCATCTAAATTAAGGGACAACACACTTCATATGATGTTAAGGCGCTACGTAGATTATTACCTATACTCAATGGAACATAGTGTAATTACTAAATTATCATTTTTACCTGAAGCACCCGTCAAAATCTTTCACTTCGAAACAAAAATGTAGAATATATTTAGTTTTTTTTCATATTTCAGAATAAAAAGAAGAATAATAAAATGATGAGTTTTATTTTCTTCTACTAAGATAGATTCATTATTTTATCACCAAAACGCAAACCCCGATTTCGATTACCACAGTCATATGTTGTAGTCATGTATAACCTAGATACATACAAATAAAATACAAACACACAAACTATTATATATTTGAGAAGTGAACTTATAGGTAAACTCATCGAAATTCATCATCAGTTTGAGAAGAATTTATCAAGAAAAGTCAATTTCAACGTTTATTCAAATATTATGGTTTAAAAAGTAGAAGAAAATAGATAAATAGGATTGGTGAGTTGTATAATAAATTGTGTTATTTGATATTAATTCTTCTAAGAGTTTGAAATTACAGAGATAAATGTGTGGAAGCTAACTAGCTAGCGTGGTAAGAAGTCAAATATTTAGGATGTGAAGCGAATAGTTGTTATAAAATAATGAAGATGATATAAAAAGAACCAGAGGAAAAAAAAGATGAAGAAGACGACAAAATACTTGTAGAAAATCTTCTAAAACTCATAAGAGGATGGAAGCTTCATCTTTAAAAGCACAGGTTGTATAGAGATCTCTTAATATGAAGATACAACTTTAACACGCCCCCTCAAATATGGGCCCCACACTTAGTCCATCTCTTAATATGAAGATACAACTTTTATGAGAGAGAGGTATAAGATAAATGGCGCCGTCAGAGAGGAGCCTCATCCCCGAAACCTAGGTTGTGAGTTGAGTGAAGTTCATATCTTAATATGATGGCTCAAATCCATATAAGAGGATGAGCTTCATCCCCAAAACCTAGGTTGTGAGGTGAGGGAAGTTTATCTCTTAATATGGTGGATGATACAATTGCAAGTGTCCAATGTGGGACAACTTTAACAATACTTGTGTATTATTTCAAAGACATAAGGGGTATTTATAATAAATATTACAATGTAAACACGATAATTTGAAAGATAAAAAATCTACGTAAATCAATCAGAATAATATATAATCCATCAATGATATTATTACATAATAATAATAAATTAATAATATTATAAATAGAAAATATAAATAGAAGAGCTGAAAATGAACTAATCAAATTAACAATTTATTATAGGTAGCATTACATGCGCATATACATATATTAAAAACTAGCTCCGATATGAAATGGTTTTAATTCGAAAAATCGTCTTTCTCAGTTTATACTTTCCTTTTCTTTTTCCCTTACCGCTTTCAATCATTCTCTGAAAGACAGAAATGGGTACACAATTTGTAAATTTGTACTCCATCCGTCATATAATATAAGACCTTTTGACTATTTCACACAGTTTAAGAAATTTAATAAATGCGTGATTTTTTTATATTTTAATGTAAAATATCAGATTGTTTTCCTGATCGATTAATAATATCAGATTGTTTAGTGTGAAAGTAAACAACGATTTAATATTGTATTATAGTGTGAGAATGACTTATATTTTTTCTTAAAAACTTATATCGGGACGGAGGAGTATGTATCTTCAAACAAGTAACATTCTCTGAAACTGAAAGACAGAAATGGGTCCTCCTCTTAATCTGAAAATATTTAAAATTAAATACACATATGCTTAAATTTTTATTTTCTCTTAGAAACAAGTAACAATTGATCACTGGACAGACAGATCAAATACACCTTTGACGCAAATGACCTGTAGGACTTTATATAGTATATACTCTATGTAACTATACTATTTAAAATTAGTGACTGTATTCCTATAAATAGTACTCCAATGGTCTTTAATTCAATAATTCACAAGTTGAAATCTTGAAGATGCTAGTTTTGTACTTTCAATATAAAACTATAAAACTAATAATGATTCTCTCTCCTAGTCCTTTGATTTTTTATTGTTGTTTGTATTAGTGCAGTACTATGTTTTTACTACTTTTATATATTTATAATAAGATATCAACAAGATAACATTTCAATATCTTGTTAGCTTGAGTGACTGTACGTAAGAAAAACTTAAATCTGCTGAATGGATGTATTGTATATGGTGAGGCTCAAATCCGTGATGAAGAGGTCAGAGGTCCCTTAGCTTAACCATTGAGGTAAGTCTCATCGATTAATTAATTAATGGGTTAAAAAGATGTTATAATTGTAAAACCCCGACTTATTGTGTATAATATTTTAAGGGTATTACCGCCTTTTTGGAATTAAGTTTTATTTCCTGTTAATTTAAAGTTAATCAAGTTTTTCCTTTTCCAGACACCTTAAAACCGACATATTCTCAAAAAAATCTATAGGAGGCCTCAAACAGCCTTAAACTTCATAAAATTTGTATTTTTGAGTGTTCTAGTGAAGTTTTGGGTTGTTGTCCCCGCCCATCTCCCAGAAAAGTGCCTTGGTCAACGTCTGCACGCTCCGGGTTGACTTTTCTGACTTCGTGTTGTGGATCAGTGGGCTGAAATCGAAGCAAATCGGGTTGTTAAAATTGTTTTATGTTCAGAATCTGTTTTGAAGGTAAGATATAATCTTTTCTTAAGTTCTTGGCTTTGGTTTTGGTCGGGTTAGAATCTCGTAAGATTTATGTTAGATTCGTTGTTGGTTTGTAGATTCGCGTAGGATTTGGAATTTAGTTGATGTTTGGTTCGTAGTTCAGGTCGTCTTTAAGGTAATGAGTTATTCTTATCAAAATGTTTTGTTTTTAGATTAAAGATCATGCTTTTAAGTTGTTTTGGATACTATTTTCTGTTAAACTGCACGAAACTGGACATGATTATGTGTTGCCGGGTATTTGTAAGTCATGAAGTGATTCTACAGGCTAAGTATGGACTGCTTTCCCACCCCTCCCTGGGAAAGCGCACGGGTTGAAATCCAAAACTTGTTTATGGGTCATTATATGACGTAAACTGTGTTTTCAAAGCTTTATTTTGTTTTCTAGATACCTTGTATAAATTGTTTTATGTGAGTAATGAAGATAGGTTTGGAGTTTGGTGTTGTTGGAGCCTTTGCATGCTCATGTATGATATGGACTTTAACCTGAATCCATGTGATTATGTGCTCCTACTTGTGTTAAGATAAGGTCTAGCTAGCTACCTTGTGATGTATTGTACGGAGTACCATTGTTCCCTAAGTCCCGTGTTGGAGGTATGACTAGTTGTGCTAACCATGTTGTGCTCGAGACGACGGTCCTTAAGTCTTGTGAGTCCCTAAGTCCCCTGATTGGAGGTTTGATTAGTCGTATTAGCCGTGTTGCACATCGTGCCCTCAAATTAAGTAATTTGGTGCTACATAATTAAACATGATTACGAAAGACAAGACAAGAACGTGAATATATATTCTAAGTAAGAAACATTAACATGATTAACAAGACACAAACACGATATGGTTAGTAGATAAGTAATGAACGGATTAGTAAGTGGCTTATTTAAGTTTGATCAGTAGGCTATACACGACAAGTAAGTAGTTAATGAAACGAACAAATATTTGTAAGATGGACTAAAGTAGTTAATATGTCATGTTTCCTATGCATTGCTCAAGCTATGTTTTAAAAGGAATTTTCCAATGTATCAGTAATGGATTTTAAACTGTTTTGTAACTGAATGATATAGATTCATTTATTGTCTCCTGGCGTTTGACAAACATGAATCTTTCTTTTAATCTTTTATCTTTTTACTGAGATGTGTGCACAAGCTCACACCCCTTCTCTTGGTGTAAGAAAAAATACAGGTTGAAGACGAGTAGGATGATGAGTATGAAGAGCAAGTTTTGGAATGAAGTCGTTGAAATTCTTTGTGTTTCGGAAGTTTCTTTTTTAGTCAAGTTGAGTTGTAATAAATGCTAGCATTTATTTACGATTTTAGTTAACAACAGTTGCATTTCAGTGAAGTTGTTTAATGGAACTTTAGAGGTGGCCGGTTCCGGGTCCATTTCCGGGTCGGACCCGGCGGTTCCCGGTTCCGAACCGGAGGTTCCACGGGTCTGCCAGGTCCACGGGTCCAACCCGGTTCTAGGTTCCACTTGACCCGGGCCGGCCCGGAACCGGCAGTTCAAGGAATCGGCGGTCAAACCGGCCGGAACCGGCCCGGAGGTTTTTTTTTTCTTTTTCCCCCTTCAAGTGGTGAAGTTATGGTGTGGTGAGGAATTTGGTGATGTGACCGTGATAACGATCGTAACCAGCACGGTTTAAATCTGAGAATGAAAGTGTGTGGTGTGCCACACGTGCTATCCGCACGTAGGTACACACCACACAAAAACTTCCCCTACAAGTGGACCAACTTGAATAATTTGTCCAACCACTCCAAGAGTCCAACGTATATTTTTTCAAAATTTTTTTTTTATTTTAAAATATCACACACTCATCACACTATAAATTCATATCCGTTTCATCACTTTTTACTCACAATTCTATTCTAACCCTCATATTCTAACTCTCATATTATAATACTATCTACCATTATAATATATTTCGGATGGTGATTTGAAGTTGTTATGAATAAATTTGTTTACTTTATCGCATTCAAAATATATTATTTTGCAATATATATCATTGTGCCTGCTTTTCGATTTTTTTCCAAGAAAATGTAAGTTTAATTTACTTACAAATTAATCATGAAAACAATTAGAAAACTACGCATTATTATTTAATTTACTTTCAAAATACATGAATCCAAACTGAAAATGCATAAATCCCTTCATGAATGTACGCATGAACCTCGTTTCGTTGCGATAACATTAATCCATACGGCAACTCGAATGCAAACAATTATAAAATATTTACTTTGTGAAATAATATCTAACAATTTAGAATATAAGTGATGAAATTAAATATTATATATAGATATGAAATTAAATATTATACAAGCTGTGTTTTTTTTTTTAAAATATAGTTATGAAATTAAATATTATATATAGTTTAATAATCAATTAGAATTTATTATTAATTTTAACGTAAAGTATACAAATTTTGTAAAAAAAATAATGATTTTTTTGGAATCGTGATTGGAACCGTGATCAGAACCGTAATCGGAACCGTGATCTTAAATCGTATTCTGGTTCCATCGCCAAAAACCCGGAACCGTGATCTTAACCGAATGATTCCTAGGACCGGGCAGAAAATAAAACTAGGCAGAGGATATAATCCAAAGAACCAATTTAAACTAATAAACTAAGATGCAAGTAAAACTAAACTACTAAACAAAATCAAATTTTAATGAGACAAACGAGGATTGATCCTGGGGAACAGCCTAAAACCCGCGGTTCGAGACTCGGCGAATTGGCTAGAAATTGGAACCGCGATGTTCAAGGTTCCAGTTTTGGACCGGGAACGGACGGCCGTCTGCAAAAACCGAACCGCCACGCTCGACGGCCAAAGGGAAGACAAGGTTGGTTTCCAAGATGTGAATCTATTGCACGTTCCGTTTCTTCCGTGCATTTTCTTTATTATTCTAGGTTTAGGGTTTTGAATCGATAATCGAATCAACTTACGATCGAATCTTGATTTGTGATCTTTATCTCTTTTTTCTAAGTCATTCCTTCATTATCTCTTTTATCATCAATTAATTCGAACTTAATCAACTTTTGATCATCTCTTGAGCCTCAAACATGTATATAACACATAAAAACATCGCAAAAATGTAATAATGTCCAAACAATCATAAAATCATATAAAAACACCAAAATCAACCAATTTTGCGAATAACTTATTTAAAACCTCATTTACTCAATATTTCCATTAAACACTCGTTTCTTATGCAAGCTTATACAAGTACGGGGGAAAATATCATAGAATATAACGTTATAAATCGTATAAAGTCACCCTTAACAACGTTCCATTTCTTCCGTGTTTTCTTTATTATTCTGATAATTACATGAGACATACGTGAGTTTTAATGATTTCTATAAAAATCACGTGTCAAATGTCCGATTTCTGATAAATACTCGTTATACGGAACATGTGTGTTGCACTAATTGCATATATACACGTATACATACATACAATTATAAACATCGCATAACACTTGATAATGATATATATGTAAACATCATTGAAATCAATGAAATTATCAAATTATATCAGAAAAATTCAAAGTGAAGACTCTCTTGTGGAGAGACTCCGTGCAAAGGAGTCTTCACCTTATAATATAATATGTAGTGGATATATCACTACTCTTGTGTAGTGCACAAACCACTACATATGTGGTAGTCATTGATTAAAGTGGTGAATTATTTTTTGTGATGAGTCCCAATATAATATATGGTGTAGATTGTATTGTGTAAAATGTTGTGGTTGAAATTGTAGTGGATATATCACTACTGTTTTGTGAATTTTTATAATATGTTTGAATCAATCTGTTTAAGTGGGTCCCACAGTAGCATAGAGTAACTAATTTTGGCGTCTATGCATTAAATTGATTATTGAAAACCTAAATAGGTTTTTTTTTTTTTTTCTCTTTTCCTTTCTAGCACCGTAGCACACATGCAACTTTAATTGTATTAATATTACTAGTTAATGTGAGCCGTGTCAAGGCACGACGGATCCAATATAAATCGTTACCAACAATAATATCAAAGAATAGATCCCAACGTGAAATAAATTGCGTAAAACTTAAACCGTAGAATAAAATTAGCGTGACAAAACAAAGAGAAAGAAGATAAATATATCATATGTTCTCCAAGAGATAACTCTTTTTTAGAGAGTAAAGATTGTGAATCACATCTCTGCCAGCTCTATCAGTAGTTTTCATAATGTAGCCGAGAACAGTGCCATAAAGTCGATCACTTTAGCTTTGACTTTACACAATGAAACATTATAAAAAAACAATAAGCGGATCATAACTACACGAACAAATCTCCTGAGACGCTTTAGCTTCCAGATCATTAATATGCTTGAAAATATGTTTCACTCATTTTCTATACGACATTTCTCTTTCTTATCATTAATGAATACGTCATTGATCTCATGTTCATTCATTTAGTAGAAAAAAAACACGTGTCAAACGGTCTGAAGAATATAAAAAAATGATTTGATATTCCAACGTCAATTTTAGTAGCATTAAAGATCATTCGGTTTAAAATGGCCGTCGGTTCCACCGACGTTATGTTGTTCAAAATAATAAAAATATTTAATGTGGTGTCCACACGGTTTTATTCAATTGTTGTGTCGAAATCGAAAATTTTCGGTTGATTGAAATTTACAACTGAATCCGCACTGTTAGTTGGAGGTACTAAAAATGAACCGTATCGAAATACACACTTTGTTGTGTATAATATTCAATTGTTGTGTCGAAATCGAATCGAGAAATCGAAATTTTTTGGTTGATTGAAATTTAAAGCCTCCTTCGGTTTATATATAACGATAACCGAAATTCCAGTTTTTATCGAAAGGGAAAAAAAACCGATTGTATTTAAATAAAAAAATTTAAAAAACCACGTGTCAAACGGTCTGAAGAATATAAAAAATGATTTGGTATTCCAACGTCAATTTTAGTGACGTTCGTACTGCAAATTGTTGTCGGTTACACTGACGTTATGTTGTTCAAAATAATAAAAATGTTTAATGTGGTGTCCACATGGTTTTATTCAATTGATGTGTCGAAATCGAAAATTTACGGTTGATTGAAATTCGAAACTGAATCCGCATCGTCGATTGGAAGATTAAAATAAAACCGATCGAAATATGCACTTTCTTTGTGTATAATATTCAATTGTTGTGTCGAAATCGAATCGAGAAATATAAATTTTTTGGTTGATTGAAATTTAAAGCCTCCTTCGGTTTATATATAACGATAACCGAAACTCCGGTTTTATCAACAACAAAAAAAAAACCGTTGTATTTAAAAATAAAAATTAGGTGTCACGTGCCACGTGAGAGAAGCCTCTTCACTCTTTATAGATATACTAGTGAATCCTAGCCACGCAATGGCTGGCGTGGTCTTCACTTCACTCTTTATATAGATATATAATTAATTGACTTCAAAAGGAATTGACTCTTTATAGGTGTTATATATAAAAATAGAAATGGAAATTTCCGGTTGATTTAAATGTGTATTTGTCTCATTGAAGGTACTAAAATGAATGTTTGAAATATAACTTTGGTTCGATTTATGTAATGGAAAGTTCGGTTTATATATATAACGAGATAAGCGAAATCACGGTTTTTACGAAGGGAAAAGAAAGGAAAAAAAGAAAAAATCGGTAAAAAAAGAAACGCATGTCGTATCGAAATATCACTTTGTTGTGTCGTCGAAATCGAATCGAGAATTCAAAAAATTTGGTTGATTGAAATATAAAAGCCGAATCTGACATCTGTTGGATGCATAAAAAATGAACCAAATAGCGAAAGAAAAATGAATCGAGAAATTGAAAAGTTGATAAATCAAAAGCGAATTCTGTTGGAAGATAAATGAATTATATACACAGCAAAAAAATAAATATGAAATAGAACAACACTGTTCATATATAAAAAACAACACTATTCTACCTTTCTATTTATTTAAGACATAAATTATCTATATTTGATAACCGAGCCATATTTCAATAGTTTTTTTTTTTTATTTATTTTAGATATAAACACCTAAAAGTTTTGTAGTAGATATTCAATTAGGTGTTACATATCTAAAATAAATATTTTAATGTTATAGATATATGGATAGAAATCTTTGGTGTGGAGTGTTTTGAATTGAGATGTTGTATAATAGAAATATGTATTATTTTATATTATTTTGGTGATGTAAAATAGGATAGCTGGTGCAAGTGCCCTAAGATAAGATAAAATTATATATAGAATAATATTAATTTCTTATATAATAGAGATACCTCTTTCTAAAAATATAGAAATAAGACATAAATAAAAAATTAAAATAATATTTAATACAACTTTATTACAATTAATTACATTATAAAATATCTCCTAACATATGCTCCAGACAACGCGTATAGCCGTATATACTGATCTTTTTAAGGGTATATTTTAAACAACTTAAACTGAGTTTTTAATACCTTGCACGTTTTTCAAAATTCAAAGTAAAAGTCAAAGTTTTCTGGGGCAACAACTCGCAAGGTCCCATTCATACATAAGTCATAGCTTAGGATACCTCCAAAAAAAAATTAAGTAATGGATAATGACCAGTTTTTTGTATGGGACATCATTTAATACAGATAATACAAAAGTAAAATATCGTAAATAATTAATCAGAAAAACACAAAGCTAACTAAACTATGTTAATCCTGTTATTATGAATATATTAAAGCTAATGTGGATGTCCACCGACCACCGATCCTTACAAAAGATTATAGACATTACGTATGTATAAGATGATATGCATTAAGTTCATGGGATGAAACTAAATAATCATAAGCCAACATAGACTCATGGATAAGAACAAGTCTTAAATTGACTATATATCTTTAAACCGACTTCTACCTATGTATATATACGAGAGACATGTTAGACTAGTTGAGATGCTTGAATATAATGTTTAAGCAAGTAACTCTCACCTTATATACAGAAATGTTATTAATTATATTTTTTCTTTGATTTCTTTTAACTATGTATGATAAAGCTATAGTTTTTCTCTTATTTCACTACTTCAATTACATATATTTTATAACAAATCCTAATATTTTGACTCACTAATTGTGTTTCTTGGCCCCCCTGTGATATGGAAAAACCAATTTTCAAACACACCATTGCATAGCTATGTATATGTTTACAAAAGTTCAAAACAACAAACGGCATACAAACGGATTTGATAACCATCGGTAAACTTATTGAAGAACAATCGCTTACCGTTGTACTAAAACCAATTGGTGGTAGTAAATGTGCTACCATATTTCTTATACATTAAGAGTGTGGACGATCTGTCCTAACACCCCTCCTCAAATGTTGGCAATCTGTCCCAACACCCCACTAAAACCAGGTGGTAGTAAATGTGCTACCATATTTCTTATACATTAAGAGTGTGGACGATCTGTCCTAACACCACTCCTCAAATGTTGGCAATCTGTCCCAACACCCCTCCTCAAATGTTGGCAATCTGTCCAACACTTGCACAATTTTCATTCAAGAGTGTGAACAATCTGTCCCAACACTTGCACTTTTTTTTAAAATAATGTTCCAATCAGGGTTCGATCTCGTGACCTCTGGCTTTGATACAATGTAAAGATCAAACGCTTACCGTTGCACTAAAACCAATTGGTGGTAGTAAAAGTGCTACCATATTTCTTATACATTAAGAGTGTGGGCAATCTGTCCCAACATGTTGTTAAAGTTGATGACATGACGGTGTGGCCGATCATTCATTGTATGATGTTTTTAAGACCTCATTGATCAGTTTTACACTTTTTACTTCATAATGAATGAAAGAAATGAACGACGCTCTACCACGGCCCTTGTTGTTGATTTGTATCATATGAATATTCCCCCATTAGGTTTTATTACCATGGTACTTTTGAATTTAGCCTTAATTGACTTCGATTTTTTAGTACGCTTTTTTAATGCTGGTTGCTGCGTTGAACGCGTCATAACAAGAGGAATGCATTAATGTGGCTAAAAGTGATAATTTTTTTGATTATTAATAGTAAAATGATCAATACATACGGATCACGGGGCATTTCTTTTCCAGAAAAGTTGTTTAATAGACAACTTTTTTAAAAAAGATTGAGATCCAAAATGTTATATGTAATGGTGACTTAAACTATTCTCACGAGTTTGGTCTCGCTAAGCGGCATTCAAAGATCTGTGGAAGCGTGGTGGTCGGCAGAGAGCATGAAGCATTCTTTGAATCTAGTGTTCGTTTGAGGCAAAGGCGAGTTGATCGATCATGAAAGCTCGTGTCTGGCATTGAGTACAGTTATCAGCAGAGTGAAGCTTCTTTGGTTCACGTGAGACTTAAGGAACACGTCTGCATGGTTTCCTAATTCGGTGAAGTTACTTCTGGGGTATTTCAGTCATTTACTGGGTTGACCGATTAGTCGGTTAGGGTTGGATTCCCATGGCTATAAATACCGTTTGTAATACATGTAATTGTAACTTTTTGGTGATAATAAAATATCCCCGTTTGTCCGTGGAGTAGTCGGCACATTACCGGAAACCACGTTAAATCTGTGTTCTTCTTGTTTCTGTGTTTGTTTACTTGTTTATCTTTTATATTTACTCACAATCACCATCACTTCTTGATCGATCCGTCATAACAAACTGGTATCGGAGCGTCCAGGTTCATCAAGAAATCTATTTATCTGTTTTAAGCAAGGTAGATTGGCACCAAGGTCATGATTGACGCTAGGATTTGAGATTTACACAAGCTTTTCTGGTGAGAAAGATGTCTGCTTTAAATGTTAAGATTGACAAGTTACAGGAAGGAACAACTTTAGTCTATGGCGAGATCAAGATCGTGCTTTGTTGTTAAAGCAAAGCTAAAGAGGATTATGGGGTCCCTTGTCTGCAAATCAATAGAATGAAGAAGTCTTCTTTGAGAGAGCCGGCCACGGAGGAGAAAGCACATTCAACAATTATGTTGTGCTTGTCGAGGATGATATTATCAGAGGTTGCTAAAGAGGACACTCTAATCACTTTGAGAAGTTGTGGCTCAAACTTGAGAGATCTCAGTATATGACTAAGTCTCTAACCAACAAGTTGTTGTTAAAACAACGCGTCTGTTTAGTCTAAGGATGCATGAGGGCACTTTCAGGGTGAGGATCATCTAGATCACGGTCGTCAATGTTTGACACTAAACACAATATTGCTTGACCTAAGGAATATTGATATGAAGATGAAGATGAGGAGATGATTCTATCGGCTATGTATGAACATTGCATTGAAATATGTATATTGATACATATGATTTTGAAAAATATGTATATATGATATACATGTATTTTTGCAAATTAATTAATCATAGCATTATATTAATTAAAGAAGTTTCCATAAGTCAATTAATGAAGATATGAAGCGCATTCTTGTTGTGTGTATGACACACTTGGATTATGCAATTTAATTACTTGTATTGATTTTGAAAATAGAGTTTTATAGTATGTAATAACATAATTTGCATCATATGAGAACTTTGTGCGATCCTTTATTGTTCCAAGAGCAATTGGGAAGGACTCGGTATCATTGGAGGATGTAAGGTCATCACTCCATGATCGAGAGTTATGCCATAAGGCATTTGGATCTGGGACAGATAGTCAGTCTGCTGGATTGGTGGCTAGTGGAGTCAGCAGGGGGCCAAGAAATTCTGGAAAGAAGAAATTCAAGAAGAATTCTAAGGGTCCCAAAACTAAGGATATATGTAACTACTGCAATGATCATGGACATTGGAAAAATGAATGTCCAAAGAGGAAAAAGAAGCAGGGTACTCAGCAGGTTACAGCTGCTTTGGCAGAACAAGACACCAACTCTGAAGAAGATTTGGCCTTAGAAGTTTCAGAGTCAGCAGGGCACAGAGATGTGTGGATTCTGGACACTGGGGCATCCTATCATGTGTGTCCAAACAGGGAGTGGTTTTCAACTTATCAGTAGGTGGATGGAGGCCATATTGCAATGGATAACAACAAGGTCTGCAAAATAGTTAGGATTGGATCTGTTCAAGTGAGGACACATGATGGTAAATTCTACACATTGAATGAGGTTAGGCATGTTCCACAAATGACCAAGAATTTGATATCACTTAGTCTACTAGACAGCAAAGGGTTCAAGTTCAGGGGTGAAGGTGGAGTGGACAATGTCTATAAGGGTTCAAGTGTGGTTCTGAAGGGTATCAGGCAGGGACATTGTACATACTACAAGGGTCTACTGTATCAGGTTTTGCTGCTGTTGCATCATCAGAGGTTCACCAGGCACAATTTACTAGTTGTGGCATATGAGATTGGGTCATATGGGTGAAAGAGGGATGCAAATTCTGTCTAAGTCTGATCTACTTGGGGACATAAGGTCAAGAGTTGGATTTTTGTGAACACTGTGTGTTTGGGAAGCCACATAGGAGCAAGTTCCCAAAGGCAATTTACTTCACAAAATGGACACTTGATTATATCCATTCTGATTGTTGGGGACCTTCAAGGGTGGAGTCACTGGGTGGTCCTAGGTATTTTGTGTCCTTTATAGATGATTATTCAAGGATGGTTTGGGTAGTCATGATGAAGCACAAGAGTGAAGCATTCAAGCACTTCAAGCAGTGGAAGACTTTGGTTGAAATCAGACAGGGAAGAAGATCAAGAGACTTAGAACTGATAATGGATTGGAATTTTTTTGGTCTGAGTTTGATGAATTTTGCAAGAATGAAGGCATAGCTAGGCACTATACTGTTAGAGATACTCCACAACAGAATGGTGTTGTAGAAAGAATGAATCAAACTCTTCTGGAAAGGGCAAGGTGCATGCTCTCTAATTCTGGTCTAGCAAGGAGATTTTGGGCAGATGATGTTAATACAGCTTGCTACTTAATCAATAGGGGGCCTCACACTGGGTCAAACTTAAAACACCACTTGAAGTTTGGTCTGGAAGGTCAACAGACTACTATGGACTTAGGGTTTTTGGAAGCATTGTCAACTACCATGTCAGTGAGGGTAAATTGGAGCCTAGGGCCAAGAAGGGTGTGTTTGTTGGATATGGAGATGGAGTTAAGGGGTATAGAATCTGGTCATCAACTTAAAATAGGGTTATACTCAGTAGAAGTGTAGTCTTTGATGAAAACTCTATGCTTAACTCATCAGTGTGGGCCACATCTAATCGAAATTGGATCTGAGACTGAGAAGGTTGACAAACAGGTGAAGCTTCAAGTAGATTCTAATGAATCAAAAGACTTACCAGGGGATGGTCAACAATCAGCAGATCCAGAGTTGGATCCAAGCCAGTCTGCTGAACAAGGTTCAGCAGACACTCCAACAGCTGATGTTGGTCAGCAGGGTATAGCTCTCAGCAGAGCTAGGAGGACCAATATCATACCTCCAAGAAGATATGGGTTTGAGGTGGATATGGTTGGATATGCACTAGAGGTAGCTGAAGAAGTGGATGGTTTTGAACCTAACACTTACAGGGAAGCTGTGACATATTCTGAGGCATCCCAATGGCTTGCTGCCATGGGAGAAGAAATGGAGTCACTTCAGAAGAATGCGACTTGGGATTTGGTCAAACAACCAAAGGGTATAAGGGTGGTTAGTTGCAAATGGATATTCAAGAAAAAGGAAGGAATGACATCTGCTGAGGATATCAGATATAAGGCACGTTTGGTTGCTAGGGGGTTCAGTCAGAAAGAGAGGGTAGACTATGAAGAGATATTTTCTTCAGTGGTCAGACATACTTCCATCAGGGTGCTGTTAGCAATAGTGGCACATCAGAATCTTGAACTTGAGAAACTGGATGTGAAGACAGCTTTTCTACATGGAGATGTAGAGAAGGAAATATATATGACTCATCCAGAGGGTTCCAAGTTCTTGGCAAGGAAGGATATGTTTGCAAGTTGAAGAAGTCCTTGTATGGACTTAAGCAAGCCCCAAGGCAGTGGTATAAGAAGTTTGATAGCTCCATGATTCAGCTGGGTTATAGTAGGAGTCCATATGATTGTTATGTTTATCACAACAAGTTGAAGGATGGTTCAATCATCTATCTGGTGCTATATATGGATGATATGCTGATAGATGATGCAAACAAGTCTGACATTCAAGATCTGAAGAATCTGCTCAAGGCTGAATTTGAGATGAAAGATTTGGGGAGTGCAAAGAAAATTTTGGGGATGGAGATCTATAGAGATAGGAAGCAGGGGAAGCTGTTCATGTCTCAACATGGGTATATTGAAAAGATATTATACAAGTTTGGCATGTCAGCAACCAAACCTATAGATACTCTATACACACAAAATCTACATATGTTTGTTTGCTCCGATCGGTGAAGAGGAAGAATACATGTCAATAGTTCCATATGCTAGTGCAAAGTGGCGGGTTTAATGTATGCCATGAGTCATGTACAAGGCCCGATTTGGCTCAGCGTCAGTGTTGTTAAGCAGGTTTATGGCTCAACACTGGAAAGAGACAACTGGAAAGCGAGAAAGAGGATATTCGGTACTTAGGGGTACATCGAGATATTGGACTCATTTATGGAGGTGGTACTCAATGTTTTGTCACAGTGGTGCTCGTGATTACGATTATCTTCTTGATGTGGACAACAAGAGGTCTATATTTGGGTATGTGTTTACTTAGGTGGTTACGTGGTAAGTTGGAACACAACTTTATAGTGGTACTGATGACATTATCTACTATCAAGCGCGAATACATGGCACCGCGGAAGCAACAAAGGAAGCAATATGGTTAAAAGGGCTAGTCAATGATCCGAGTCTGCATCAAGATCAAGCCATGGTGTATTGTGACAGTCTTAGTGCAATATGTTTGGCTAAGGATCAGGTTCACCATGAGAGAACCAAGCACATTGATGTTAGGTATCATTTTCTGAGAAATGAGAGGTGGGTTAAAGTGGATAAGATCAGTACTGATATGAATCCTGTTGATATGCTAACTAAACCGGTTCCAAGAGGCAAGTTTCAGTTGTGTTTGGACTTGCTGCTATTAATCTGAATCTTGGAATACTCAGCTGATGTTGGGGGTCTGCTGAGATATTCAAATCTGAAGACAAAGAGGAATCTGGCACTTGGTTGTGCATCTGGTCAGTTTGCATAAAGTTGAAGTCAAGGTGGAGATTTGTAATGGTGACTTAAACTATTCTACTGAGTCTGGTCTCTTTGGCGGCATTCAACAGAGTCTGTGTAAATCGTGGTGGTCGTGAGCATGAAGCATCTGTTGAATCTGGTGTTCATTTAGGCGCAGCAGAGTTGATCGATCTCTTTGAAGCCGTGGTCTCTGTTTGATGCGGTATCGCAGAGTGAAGTCGGTTGGTTCACAGTAGACTTAAGGAACACGTCTGCATGGTTTCCTAATTCGGTGAAGTTACTTCTGGGGTATTTCGGTTATTTACTGGGTTGACTGATTAGTCGGTTAGGGTTGGATTCCCATGGCTATAAATACCGTTTGTAATACATGTAATTGTAAATTTTTGGTGATAATAAAATATCCTCGTTTGTCTGTAGAGTAGTCGGCACATTGCCGGAAACCACATTAAATCTGTGTTTTCTTGTTTCTATGTTTGTTTGTTTGTTTATCTTTTATCTTTACTCACAATCACCATCACTTCTTGATCGATCCGTCATAACATTATGATTTCAGTAGTTTAGGACCATCCAATGTCTTTTTCTCAATAAAAATTGTGTACTACGTAATTTCTACTATAATACCTAAAATATAAATTCAGATTTAGTATTGCTCATCGCTGTTAAAATAAAGAATCACAAGTCAAATTATATCATATGGAGTTTCCGATTTGTTTTATCTTGAATAGAGAACTTGTTGTAATACCTCGAAACTAATTTGATGCTTACGTTGCTTTTGGATTCACATGACATCATATAATATAAACGTGTTTTTAGGTTGAAAATATCATATATACTCATAAAATACACCAAGTGGGTCTTGGAAGTCTGGTGGCCACCTATGCATTGGTGGCACCTCACCTATACAACCGTGGCGCTATGACAGTAACGACAGTTGCACCTTTTCATTCTGAAACTTCCCATGCGGTTTATGGTCGGTTTTCAGCCATCTCCCAACCACAATCAACCATATAATCGAGCCAACCTTTCATTTTCTTTCGTTCTCGCTTGCAAACACATTTCATCACTTCCTTTCAATTTCACTCTCAATACCAAGACCAAGCTCTACAAATAAAGTGGAGGAAACTTACATTCTTTTAGCCTTTCAAATTCTTGTATGTATTCATAATCCTATGTTTTATAGCACTTTTATCCTTAGAAAATTATGGTTCTATTCTCGAAACTTTAGTAAACAAATGATACTTATTGTAAGAGGAGAATTCCTTCTAGTTAAACAAGAGGATAATTCCTCCGGTAGGGACAAAAATGTGAAATTCCTTCTAGTTTAACCCGTTGGTTTTTCAATGATCATTGCACTAGTTGTCAATTCGTAATGATTCATCGTAATAAGATTACACATGTCTTAATAAATATATGACATAAATATTACCCGACTTCTTACACGTGCCACTTATCATGGCTTGGACAGAATAACAAAGACAATCTCACCATATGGGCCGACATGGGCTCAATTCAATATTGAGCTTTATATATCAAAAGACTTCAACAAAGCACACTTTAATTATATGATGCATCACCCTTATTATCATTTTATCGACATGACATAGGTTGTTCTCTGTCTGACATGGAGCAAGTCGTCATTTGTCTTCTATGGTCAGCATGACCTACAATGTATGTGAACTCATATTGCCGACATGGTGCAGGTTCACATTGGCAGTTTATATTCATCTCGATCAGGGCAGCTCAATCTCAATCTCAGATGACAGTTATACCCTATCAACTGGGCATTAACCCACGACTCTGTAACTGTTTCATGATTATCGCTATCATAACCATGATTGCTCCCTTAATGCCTCCTAACGGCTCCACATCGTCAGATATGACTCCAACGGTTGCACAGTCATCTCCCCTCACGAGGGAGCCCATATGAATGCTCATCATCCTCATTTCATAGACATTTCTCTATATCATTGTTAGTGACTTGAGCGTTGGAGTAGCCTCCCGAGACAATCTCTGGAACCCTTAACGATGTGTGTGTTTTGCAGGCCCGCAACATTCATATCCATCAAATAGATACCTACTAGATCATTCTTACCGCAACATTCATATCCATCAAATAGATACCTACTAGATCATTCTTACAATGTCCATTTACTTTGTAATCAGAATTATAGGTGAAAGATATCCGGTATCGTCAATATACACTTCGTGTGTTTATGAATTATAAATACAGCAATGAGTTTATCATGGATTTTCCCCTTCCTACTCACCTTGCAAATCCTTTGGAAAGAAAAAGAAAAAAGAAAAAAGAAAAAAAAGTAGCTTTCTAGAGCTGCCAAATATATTTCATATAAATAATAGTAATTGTTGTAAGTAAACGCAGGTGTAAGGCACTGTTGTGCTTAAGAGATGTCAGCCTTTTCCCTTGCACCGACAGCTACCTCGTCCAATCCATACGCGTTAAGGAATATGCCCCCTTTTCTTTTTATTTTCTTTTTTCTTTCGTTTCCTACTCTATAATTAAATGTTGTCGGTTTTATATTTTATATAAATATATAAATAAGATAAATATTTATACATGCATGCAAAACACAAGGGAAGAAAAACAACAACTCTATTCGACATTTTATAAAGGTGGATGGTAACGTTCGATCTTCTACCCATTACAATTTTTAGCCTGTTTTAATTATTTTATTGGCTACAAGTGACACCCTAAACAATCCCGAATACAGTTTAAATCGTGTGCTTCTTATTATTTTGCTTGTCATTTCACTCCAAATACAACGGAGTAACCGAAAATCTCCCCTCATCAACACAATACCTATATTTTGTCAATAATTTTTTTTTTTTTATTTTTAACCTCATTTGAAAAAAAAAAAAAAAGGTTATGGACCACATGAAAAAAATTCTTAAACTGTCTTTCCTTATATTATACACCTGTTTTTTCCCCTTCACAATAAGGGCACTCCCAGCAGATATCCCAAATTTTATCCCTAAAATAATATAAAATAATACATATCCCTATTTTAGAACATCTCAATTCAAAAACCTCTACAACAGCATCTCAATCATGTATTTAGGGAATCGAACTCCCAAGTTCTCACATTTATCTATCTCTGAAATTTGGGTGAGAGCAGAGGCACCCATTGTTCACCGGTTTAATGACGGTTAAACATTTTTTTCAACCTGTCCCGGACCGGCGCGTTGAACCGACAGTTAACCGGCTGGTTCATGCACATTTTTTTTAACGATTTAAGTAGAAAATTGCTTGTACTATATGTATTGAATTAAAATGAATTACCTTATACAAAGAAAATGAGAGTTTATGTAATTTTCTACACTAATAATACTGTATGTGTTTACGAATAATATTTCATATATATATATATATATATATATATATATATATATTATAGAATCCAAGTATTAAAGTACCACAAAACAAGGGGCGGAAATAAATCAGGAACACATCTACATCCATTGTCACTCATATTTACTATGTTAAAACCATTGGCAAGATCTCCATCTCTTGTTGCTATAGCCTCCAGATTGCTACCATCTATAAACCCTGAAAGAAGTATGCCATAACTAGGGTGCTCTTTGAGTTTTCTAGCCTATGCCTTTTTTTTTTTCAGAATGCCCCAAACTGATGGTATTGCAAGTTTATATAGGCTAGACCAGGGACCAAGTGCAATATTAGTGATAAATGGTCAATAAATGATTTACATCCATTAAACAAACCAATCAATCATTATATATGCTAACCGGTCATTAATAGGAGACAACATATATCATAATATCGGGCCATAGCAACCCTCACGAAGTGACCTAAAAGATGCATGCATTTAATGTTAATGTCACAACAAACGGTTTTTTTCCGCAAAAATCAATCAAAAAATGCAAATGCATGGATGACAGTACACCTCATAATTATATTCTTCCGTTCATCTTTTAATCAAGCCGATATGAATGACCTACCAATAATAGGGCAAGCTTAATGTCATATGGGTCCAACAAAATGAATCCAAATGGATTCCCGATACGCATGATGCCAAACAACATCAATGTGATGTTCCAACGAAAATATTTAAAGAACACAAGCGCAACAACTTTACGCGTCACTAAGTTTTATATGAGCCCTATCGATTGTGAAACACAATAAGCCGGCAAAATATTTCACAATCTATAACTCCATAACATTATACTTATTTGACACACGTTTCTTAAATAGCATCATCTCTGACAGAATGTCCTCAAATGTCAATGTGCGCAAGTCGACTCCGAAGTGCATTGTTTTCATATCTACATATACGATGCAGTCGAATATACATTTAACTGGCCATCATGCAATATCGACAACCCAAAATTGACCAAAATAATGTTTGTGATATAACTCCATAGATCATACAAAACTGAGCCACAACATTAACTCCACCTAAAAAAAATTTGGAAGCCTATTGAGGTAAGTTAACAATCATTAGTTAAGTATCTCAATGAATCTCTATAGACTCATCCGAAATCTCCGCACAAATCTTTACATACAAATGTGGCTCAAAATTCCCAACAAGTAATGTCACCAACATATAGATAGTATTCCCAATGGCCTTGACCATCGCATAAGTTAAACGAGCTTTTAAGGGCATTACACTAAATCTATCATTGCCTTTAAGGGCGCCCAATACATTGCCTATTTTTAAATATTGATGTGGTGCCTCAATAGATTTAGTGTGGCGTCCTTAAAAGGCAAACCCCCAAGTTAACAATACAAACAGAAGTCTCTGAAATGTGATAAAATTACCTGCACACTTTATTTATCAATTTCCTTTTAACAATTTTATGGTGACACATTGTAACATCAATTAATGTGGTTTTATTATTCCAAAATATATATCAGAACAAATGGTTTATGAATTTCATTTTCACTTATATCAATATACTAATCAAAATGCCTCGGCACAACTGAATGAATTCTTTTTGACAAGTTGAATGTGAAACTCATTCACTGTATCGAATTGCATCAGTTCGAATTCAGATTCATGAACCAGTAAAAGGATGCATCTTATGAAGCCACAAGTTGCAATTTTTAGCCGAACAGATATGAGCCTTACCCTTTCGCGTAGGAGAACGTCACTTAGTGAATGGGGTACTTTCAGCCTATAAAAGGCACAGGCATGAAAACGAATTCATATTAAGTCACAGCATCATAAGAAAAACTTTGAGTGTCCTCGGATTTGATTCAAACAAGTCACTGCTTGAATCAAACACCTCCATTGTATCTCGAGAGAGATTTTCGTTTGATCCCTAAATGACAAATCGTGTGGGACGAAACATCTCTTAAAAGACGTCTTTGCATGGCTTGGAGTTTCTTCTAGTCTGTCAAATTCTTAAGTTTCAAAATTTTCCAACAGAAACATGCAACGATCAATAAATAGCTAGATTTGTATCAATAAACGAATCTCGGGGTGGACATTCATTTAATTTAAATGCAACTTCATGTTCACAGTTTCTGTGCTTGCATTATTAAGCTCAGACACTGACTGCATATATTAGTTCCAATGTGCACAGTTATAAGCAGTTGTGATCCTAAAAATGCAATCGTATGACCAAGTCCAAAACATGACTTGCATCCTTTGCTGTGACTTTACGTTTTTGTGATCATCATCGTTTCAGGGTGATATGCACCGTAAAGTCACAACAGAGGATCCGGTTCTGTCCAAACACCACCTTAGATCCAAAATCCCTTCTGCACACACAAAAAATAAATAAATACACATATCTCCACACCCGCACGCGTGCGCGCACACACACACGCAAGTGTGTGTTAGAACTACAGCAATGCTTTAAAATACTTCAACTATTCATGAACATACAGCAGTTAACAACATCACCAAACTTCACTTCTTGAAATAGCACCCTAAAAAAAAAAACCTGCATCATATTATTCTCCCTAGTAGTAAAATGTTCAAGCTACCTACAGTTTCACAGATCCAGATACTAAGATTACAAGTTTTTTACAAGTACCAAGAAATCAAATGAATGAACCAAGAAGAGTTAGAGGAGGCAAAAAGGAAAGGTAAAGCTACAAAGATTGCTATCGATATCATGTCTTTAATCATCGCCAAAAAGTTGTTTTTTAACCTGTGCCAGATCCAAAAGATCATTATTCAGAGATGAATTAAATGCTGGTTTACAGCAAAATCACTTTCACAAATTAATAGTCTGTGTATGCATATCAACATTATTTTGAAGAAAACCACAATTCAATGCAAAGCATAAACAGTAAATACCAGGGTATAAAGAAAAACTCCAATAACCTTTACAAAAATAGTATATTTTGTTTATTCCATCCCATTTCGTTCGGGCTTTTTATGGCTTATTTTCTACTTTACGAATTTTCACATCTCTACCAGTCGACTTGTAATAATATGTCAGATTGCAGGAAATGTTACACTGTTTAACCTAAATCCCAACCAGATGAGGCACCACTAGTGTATACTTGAATCAAGTGACTAGAGAACGTACCAGTGCCAGCTTTAACCATACTTGGCTAGCTGGGAGTCCCTCTCCCCCTACCACGACCTCCAAAATATCCACCAGCACCACCACGACCTCCAAAGTGGCCACGATCACCAAAACGACCTCCACCACGATCACCAAAACGGCTTCCACCAAAACGACCACCACTGTCACTTCCACCACCCCACCCAACACTGAATCTACCACCACTAGGGCCGTCTCGGAATCTAGGCTTTGCTTCTTCCACAACAAGAGGATACCCATTCACTTCAGATTTATCAAGTCCCAGCGCATTGGTTACAGCATCGTTCATTGCAAAATCAACATACGCAAACCTGAAACAAGAAAATGTTCAAATTTTTTTTTGCACAAATAACAACGATAAATGGATGTCACAAGAACGGAAGTGAATATGGCAGTGGCGAAACTAGGGCTTCCTGCTTGGCGAAACTTGGGCTTCGGCTAAGGTTAAAGGCTGCTTGTCCGTTAGCCTTGTTGGATAATAAGCATAGTTTAATTCACCCATCATATTAAGATGATTATAACAGACTGTTTTATAGGCGGTTTTGGATGATAGGCAAAAACCAGATGCTTCTATCCAAGTGCACTGTTGATTTTAGGCCAAACCAAGAGGCGTCTTTGGCACCCATTTGGATTGAATTTTCTGAGTTACTGCTTCCTTTATTCAATAAAGATTACCTTTGTCGGATTGCATCCTTGGTGGGTAGGCCCCTCCAAATCGATTCACCTACTATTGATTTAAGGTCATCTGCTGCGCGTGTTATGGTTGAAGTTGATTTGCTGAAACAAAAAGAAGACCGAATTTGGATTGGGGATGATGACTCCGGCTTTTGGCATATGGTAATCTATGAAACTTGGCCTGCATATTGTCAATTTTGTAGAAGGATTGGGCATCATGAGCACGAGTCCCCGAAAAAACATCTAAATATTGCAATACGTGCAAAGGAAATCGGCTATCCACCAAGGCAGGAGTATAGGAAGAAGGCCGACCTTAACTCTCAACCTAATGGGACTTTACAACCTGCTGCCAACTTAGGGGGAGATTATGGAGGAGTCAAAGGGCTGCTGGTTGATAAAAGGGAAGAAAATTGCTTACTGATTCAGGAAGAGGGTTTAGGAAAAGTAAACATAGAGTCCTCTCTAGCACTCAAAACATCTCTGGAGGAAGTTAGATCGACAAACAATTGGCTGATAAATGGTAAAGATCAAGTAAATGAATCTTTGGATGATGATTTTACTGTAGATGAAGCGCTACTCGAGTATGGTGTTTTGGCGGAAGAGGTTGAATTTCAAGAAGCGGATAATGAAGTGGGCAACGTGAATGATGACCGGAATGTGCTTCAATCTTGGGGGTCTCAAGAAAAGGAGGTTGGAGGCCTTCGAAAGTTGAGAATGGGATCTAAAGATGGTTTAATTTTGTTGTTGAAGCTCACTTGGATGCCAATGCAAAGCCTTTTTTACCCCATATGTTGTCTTCAAATGGGAGAACCTGAGTTTACTTTTTTGGCAAAGCAAGGACAAGTGGAGGAAGAGAGTGACGATGAGGCCGATGAAGAATTATCTTTTGAAGGTTTAAATGAGAACTACAGAGATTATCCACACGTAATAAGAGCGGAACCAAAGTTAGTGGGTACACCAGTTAAATACCCAGTTAAAATTGCAAAGGAAATGGATATACAACAAATGTCACCATGTGCTGGGGATAGTGACGACTTTCCAACTCTTCAGGAAATGCACCGGGAAATAAAGAACAAAGGGATCCCCTATGGGGAGGAGCTCAAGATCCAAATATTGAGTTTCCCTAGATATGAGGTGTAGTTTATCATAGTTGACTTGGTACTGAATGGGCGTACTCTTTCCTCTTAATGTTTTTTCTCATTGGGTTTGCTACTAAGAGGTTTTGATAAAGCGGGATTAGGTACTGAGGTGTTCTGGGAGAGAGAGAGAAGGGGACAGAAAATAAGGGTGGTAAGGAATAGAAATAGGAAGAAAGAAACATCAAATCAAATGCTAAGAACAGACAAGAGGATGGCAGGAATTGAGATATTACTTATTGCTTCAAATTGAAGGAATGGGAAAAATTAAGTACACACCCTTTCAAACCATATTCGTCTCTAGGTAATGAGACTCTTGTTATCTCTCCACAAGAGGAAAAGCGCGCTCTCAATGCTTCTTTGATCTGCAACACATTTAAAGCACATCACAACATAAGCATAACCCCGCCTAAAATGGAGAGAGGGGGCAGGCCATAAAACATACCCCATGCTCATCACCACTTGTATCGAAGCCTCTAACATATACTGTCCGCCCATGAGGACCAGCTCCTTTCTGATATGGACTTGCATCGTTGCTAAAATTCAGAAAACAAAGACAATAGTAGTCAAAATTTTGCTATCCAACTTTACGCACAACAATAACTCTTATCAGAAAGGTTAGAGAGACCTGCTCTGCGGTGTATAAGCTCTCCTTTCAGCAGCAATGTCGAGCTTCACAGGACGACCCAGCAGATCCTGACCATTCTTCTCTTCAAATGCCTGTGGGAAAAGTTGACACAAACATAGCCACCAACCTCAAAAACAAAATCCAACAAGAACAATTAAAAAAAAGAAAGTTGTCATATGTACAGAAAAGACCCTTCATCAAACAAGAACAATTTTTTTCACCGACAAGATGAAATAAAATTCCAAAAACATTATATTTTCCAAACTTGTGCAATTAAAGTTTAAAACATGTCCTTACAAGCTGACAGCCAATCCATGTAACTGCATGGACACCACCAACATTTGGTCATATGAAAAGAGAACAAAACAAGGGTAAACACAGTAGAGGCAAACAAGTACAATGTACACAACTTGGAATCCAATGTTCCTCAGGTATCCATGTAACAATTCCACGTCAGAAACAACCTCCCTTACATCCTATAGAACATGAACAAAAGGTGACCACAAATTTTTGTGTTGACGCAACTAATGAAAAAATAGAACAATATGAGGATACGTGAAGTGAGAAAGCTCCAAGCAGCACCGATGGTGGTATCTCTCGTTGTTTCAAGGGAAAAATTACGTCTCTTTGCATCGCTAGACATAGATGCATAAACCAACACAAAAGAAAATTTATGTTTTAATGCTTTAGGGCTATAGAGACTACAAAATTTATCATGGTCGTTACTAGCAAAATATAATATGCAATCTGATTGAGGATGCAAAATAAACATCATATAAAGCTTGTTAGGTAGTAGAAAAGCATGTTGACTAAACGTTGTTGTAGAGGAGAAAATAACTACAAGTACATCAAGGAGATCCACTACAAGGAAACATACTACATAGTTAATGGAAGGAGGGTACCTTTTGGGCTGCTTCAGCCGTTGCAAACTCGACATGGCCAAAGCCTTTAAATGCGCCATCGGGACGTATGCCAAAGCGCATACTAACAATATCTCCATAATCCTTGAATAAGTTCTCCCTGCGCCAATCTAATATCATAAAATGTCGCAACTTAAACTTAGATGCATAAAAGCAGTAAGAGTTTTACGTACACATCTTCCCTTTCAACCGAGAAAGAAAGATTCCCGATGTACAGAGTTTTAGAACCCGATGTTCGCGACTGAGTGAGTGAGGCCCCGGTCTGCAAATTTACCATCATTTTAAGGCGAGGAACACCAAAATCACTCATGTATTGAGAAATCAGCACTTACTTCCTTCTTCTCAGAGGACAAACTCAAACTCTCAGCATTAGGCTTTGTTGGTAACACGTCAGCCATTTCAACATCAGTGACCTGTATGTCAGAGAATGAACCCCACACTGAATTCTGCAGCAAAGTAACTGTTGAAATATGTTGTGTTTAGATGTTTAAGTTACTCACCTTCCCAACGGCTTATGCTTTTGAGAGAGATGGTAATTCAACATGGTCTCAGAGCAGGAGGTCGTGGGATCAAACCTCTCTGTCTTCAACTCCACCCATTTATATTGTCAAGTGTTGGGCCTCCTTATTAGCTTTGTTATGCCCTTTATATATCTTTGTGTGCCATATTGGCCCAGGTCTTTGTTATAGGCCCACACTTGAAGGGTGTTGAAGTGCGTTGTGTTTTAATGTATAAATTACTCACCTCCCCCAAAACTTAAGCTTTTGGGAAAGAGATAGTAATTGAACATTAAGTAAACAAAACACTACAAATTAAGGAACAAAGGAATACAACTTCAAGCCTTACACATTCATATAACTGGACTTGTTCACTGCAAGAACTTTATGCCAAGCACCATAAAAATGGATTTAGAAAACACTTAATGTGCCAACAGTAAATATGTCACCATCACATGAACATATACTGGAATCAAACAAAAGGACCATACGTGATGAGATCAGATTAGCCAAACATGTGGTAGTATTTAGTTACATTGGGCCGACTGGAATAAGAGCTTCAAGTTAACATTCTATAAGTAGCCAAGATTACAATTTAGTTCAATAAGTTGAATGTGGAAAACATGTCTGAAAACCAGGCAAGCGATTATTATTCAGGGAAATTAAGGGCCCATTCGAAAAGGAGCTTGAAGTTCTGGTTTGATACTATAAACATCATATTAGCAGCGATCAAGATTAAGTTCAATGTTTTAGGCCTGAAAAACATGACTCCCAAACATAAATATTTATTCAACTATCAGTTTATAGTTTGAACAGAAGTAAGAGAATATTTCTTCTTAATTAGAAAATGAGATAAAACTCAGATATGCAGCACAAAGAGAGAGAAACTCGCGACTAGATCTAGGAGTAATTACAGCCGTATTTGGACTACCAAGAAGCCGGCTAATACATTATTAGCCAACATAGAAATAGTTGAGGGACTGGGATAATAACTATACTAATGGTAAATAACTAAAGAGAATAATATTATTTGTTACATTTCAATACAGTTCTATGCTATACCAAAGAATGACACGCTTAGGTTTTTTCTGATTCCAAAACCAAGCAACTAGCTTCGGTTTCATACCTTTTGGTCTAATTAGGTTTGGATTGGTTGGTTGATTTGTTTTTTATAAAAACAAAATGATAGCACCCTACCACCAATGCAATATCCAATCCGGAAGAATGATAATTTTTGGGAATGACTGAAACTCTATTGTGGATATAACATAAGTGTATGGTTATCTTTAAGAGCTACCATTGCTTTCAGCAAGAAAAGTTAATGGTTGCTTTTGTCTAGCAATGTCATTGGTGTAACGCTCTAGTCTCTTCAGAAAATATACGTATTCAAGTTAGTCGGGGGAGTCGTCCAATCATTCAGTTGGGGGAGACTAATCTAGCTACTGTTCAATTCCTCTAGGTGTAGGGATGGTTTAGATGTTTCACACAAGGGGCATTTACCAGATCTAATTTCTCAAATGGTTTGCCATTAGTGTAGATTAGACAGCCTCTTTCTTCCTCCTTGCCAGGATTCGCCTACGAGACCACCCTTCGCCTCTGCTAAGCCCGGAACTTTAACTATGGAGAAAGATTATGACATTTAGGCCTACTATACGAAGCCTCACCTTATACATATTGTTTTTGCTACTCAAACCTGAAACCTTAAGTTACACTGCAACAACTTCCACAAGCCAAGGCGCTCCTCCCACCAACATCACTAACCAGAAAAGGGCTACCTCTGCAACTTATTAGTCCAAATCATTGTCCATTCATAGCTCACATGTTCAACGAATTTCATTGAACATGCACCGATAGAAGAACCAAAAAAGGAAGCTGATTATTTCCATGCCTGTTTTCTAACAGAATTTTGAATTGCCAAACAATATAAGAAATAAAAGAGAGGGAGGGGAAGAGGACAAAGGAAAGCGAAGAGGGAATCTCTCTCCCTCTCCCACTCCCCCTCCCCCTCCCCCTCCCCCTCTCCCTCTCCCTCTCCCTCTCCCTCTCTATTTCTATCGATCTACACACACACACATATGGGTCCTTATGTATACAAAAGATACATATATACACACACATATATATAGTGTGTAGCCGATGTAGCAGGAAAGGCCAATGAACATTTCTAGCATATGCAGTTCAAAAGTGTATGATTATATTTTGGTAACAGTCACATAGTTTGACAGCGAGTGAATATAATCTAGCAAGAAATTGATCATTACATTCTTCTTGGGGATTTTATCTTTTTCATCATCTTTCTCAGAAGATCCTTCTTCCTCTCCAGAAGAACTGCTTTTTGTTGCGGCTGTGCCAGACTGAAAAGAAAAAAGAGAAATAAATAATAAAATCAACAGTTAAACAAGAGGAAACCAAGGGCTCATGACTTGTCGAATATCAGAAATATATTTCAGCAACCATACTTTCTTTGCAGCCAGAACCTTTGAAGGTTCATCACCGGAAGCTTCCTCCGAACCGTCTTCATCACCTTTACAATCCTCTTTACCACCCTTTACGCTTGATTCAACAGCATTTGGAGTTCCAACAAGCTAGCACATTATATAAAAAATAAATGACAATAAAAATATACAATGTAGTCTACTGCATACCAGCAACGTTCATTGAAAAAAATATATACTTGGACTTTGGCCTTCTTTTTCTGAGGCTTT
Source organism: Gentiana macrophylla (assembly GCA_026214975.1). NCBI lineage: Eukaryota > Viridiplantae > Streptophyta > Magnoliopsida > Gentianales > Gentianaceae > Gentiana > Gentiana macrophylla. The sequence continues at coordinate 79,824,383 of CM047815.1, forward strand.
TCTTCCTCACTTTCCTCGGAACTTTCATCCTCGCTACTGTCCTCATTATCCTTTTTTTCCTGTTATTCCAATTACAACAGTCAGGTATGCTATTTGCCAGATACTGAACAAAAAAACAACATATAATAGACCAAACTTCTCCCTTTTTTTCAAGTAACTTGTACTTTGTCCCATGTGTTTATTGAGCAGCAAACAAAATCAACCTATTCTGAACTGATGAAAGACAATAAAATCATTGAATTACCTGCTTGGCATCAGTGGCAGCACTCTTGGAAGCAACAGTTTTATTTGGAGCCTGCATTTTCACAGTAAAGGATTCAATTGAAGATTCTCCATTTTTTAATAGGAAAGGGACAAACACTAAGAAGAACCAATGTCCTTCAGAAATGATCTCACATATAATGTTGTTGACAGGACTTCTACTAAAGTAAGAAAATAAATCAAAACATGTGAAGATGTTATGGAAGGTTAAACATTTTTGGAGTTTCGTCATGCGACTTTTTGCCTGATCATGAAATAGCAGAGCAGAGAGAAGGAACAATCACTTCCCCAAACAAATTCCAAGTGAAAGTGGAACACCAGGAGGAGGCTATAGAATCTGAAAGTGTGAATGTAGAAGAGCCAGAACATCAATCAGTAGATCATGTGGACCAAGAAGATCAACCGGAGAACTGACCACAGGTTATTTATCAAATAAATCAGGTTCTAACATAAAAAGAACGCCTAGCACAAACAAACACATCATATCATCAACGCAAATATACAACTACGCTGCAAATCCTACCATGTGGCAGTTGTCAAAACTATCAGCATTTCAGCGTACAATATACTATTACTAATCCCAATCAACATTGCAAATTCATAATTAGGAAATCATGCTTTATTTAATACCAATCTAACTCAGAAATGCCAATTTAACTCAGACAGAAATCTCACTTTTCAAAATAGTTCCATTTAATATAATCAAACAGACCCAAGAAAAATATTAAACATGAGTGCTTATTGCAAACAAAGAAACCCAACATCAACTCAGAAACGCTTAACATATAAAGCAAAGACCACATGTCCAGGGGTTCCAGTGTAGCCAAAGTAATAGAGGATATGAACTTACTTGATCATCAGGATCGGTAGACTCTTCTTTCTTCTTATTAGCTGTCAAAGATACAATTTTTGGAGCAGCTGTGGAGACCTTATCTGAAGCAGCAACATCAGAGCTGCAATCTTTTGAATCAGAATCTCCACTTGGATCATCTTCATTCTTCACCGGGCCATCTTTTATTTTACTAACAGGTCCCTTCTTAGCTTCAGGAATATCCTCATCTGAACTTCTTTTAGAGTCAGAAACACTAGCATCCTTCTTATCACTTGTGCCCTTCTCGTTCTTGTTTCCTGCTGCAGCAGCAGCAGTTCCCTTTGCAGTAACATTCTCATCCAAGTCGTCAGTATCTTCATCTTCAGATTCGGAATCCTCACTAGACTCCTCTTTCTTCTTGGCAACTGACACTCGACCATTCTTAGCTGCTGCTGCCACCTTGCCTTCAATAACCTGCAAATGAACCAGTACACTATAAACTAACAATTCACCATCAACACATTAACAAGCACTCTTCAATGCCATGGTAGAGCCAAAAACTAACAAAGATAAATTGGTTCGTACTTCGTCTCCACTCTTGTCAGAACTATCAGAATCCTCAGAGTTGCTTACTTTATGTGCAACTTTTGTAGACGGAATTGGCTTCTTTCGGGTTGCAACAGTTTTCACCGCTACACTCTACAATACGCCAGAGAACTATCAGTTTCAAAGATAAATGACGACAACCTACATAGTGCAAGACAATCAGATCAAGTCTAGGCCAAAGAGAAAGATCAAACAGCGCCGTAAAGGACTCGGTTTAGAAGATAAAATGACGAAATCACACACAGAACAAGGCAATCAAATCAAGTCTAGGCTAAAGAGAATAATCTGCCAAAGCATTTTGAAGATTCCTTCAAGTTAATTATGATTGCTCCAAAAGGGTAGGCCAATGACAGTCTGACACGCAGACTTGAGCGCCTAATGAATAAAACAAAAATGTTCTGATACAGCCATAAAAACTGGGTTGTTTATAAATGAAATAACCTTCTGTTCGTCTTCATCCTCGGGCTCGGAGGAATCATCAGGGCTCCCCAGTTTCTTCACGACCTTTTTTTCCTCGGTTTTACCAACAGCCTGTTTCTTCTCAGTTTTACACACTGCCTTTCTCTTCTTCTGTTTCTTCTCACTCGCTTCCTCCATAATCACCTCTTTCCCTGACACAGAATTGGAGGAATCATCACTAGTCTCCGGCTTCTTCACAACCTTGTCCTGCTCAGTTTTGTCCTCGGCCTTTTTTTTCACGGTTTTGCCCAGAGTCTTTTTCTGCTCAGCTTTATCCTCGGCCTTATTCTTCTGCTGCTGATTTTCAATCACTTCCTTCACAATAACCTCTTCGGTTACATCATTTTTCTTCTGTTTCTTCTTACCAACTTCCTTTACAATCACCTCTTCGGTTGCAGCATTTTTCTTCTGCTTCTTCTTACTAACTTCCTTCTCAACCACTTCTGCAGCTTCTCTCTTAACTTCATATAAAACCAAAATATCCGAAATAAACATCAAACAAATACAGATAATAATACAAATCGGATATATGCAAAAGAAAAAGGATAAAAAGGAACAAGTGCAATATCAAATATCAACAATTTTTTATAGAATCCACAAAATAATAAATGGGAACAATTGCAACATCGAAAATGAACAAATTTTCATAGAATCCACAAAATAAAGAAGGAAAAAAATAACAATACCTTTCCTCAAAGGTTTTGCTGGTGCATCAGGAGCAGCAACTTCAACCTAGGAATAAAAAAAAAAAAAAAATTGAAAACTATCAGAATCAAAACAAAAGCTTCGACTGAAAAAAATTATTAAAAAAAAAATAATCGAAAGACAAGGAAAAGATGCTTACTTGGCGAGCTGTTTTCTTAGATGGTTTACCCATGTTGCACAACACAGAGAAAGGGAAAATTTTGAAATAGGCTGCTGAGAGAAAGGGGAGAAGAAGAAAATAGCATTAAACACAAATTGAGGGTCTAAAGTGGAAATTAAAGGTGTTGAAAAATATTGTTTTTAATACTGGCTCCTCCTCCTCCTCCTCCTCCTCCTTTGGTGGGCTTTGGTGATAGCTGCACTGATTCCCTCATAGTTTTGGCAACTTTTTTTTTTCCAAACAAATGGGAGCTTCTCAATGTGGATGTATAAACCTTATGGCCCTTGTTTCTATTAAAAGTGAATTATTATCTAAAATAGAAAAGAAAAGAAAAGAGATGAAAATAAAATTATGTAAGAAAATTATGACAGTCTTTGTTTGCATTAAAAAAGAATTATGTATCAGGAAAAATAGAGAACATTACAACAGAAAAGAAAAGAGATGAAAAGAAAATCTGTTTGTATTAAAAGCGAATTATGTATCAGGAAAAAAAAAAATTGAGATTACAACAGAAAAGAGATGAAAATAAAATCATGTAACATAACTGAAAAGATCATGACAGGCCATGTTTGGATTGAAGGAAACAAGTAAAAAAAAAAAAAAAGAAGGAATTTGGAGGTATTTAATTTTGAGTGTTGGGTAAACTTAAAACTTAAATGAAGGGGGAGATGGGAACCAATGAGAAGATCCAATACATTTTTAACAATATGTATTCCTGTCAAAATAGGTCAAAACTAACCACACTAAGTAGACTTCATAATCTCTCATTCTCCTTTGTTTTATCCTGTTATTGTCTTCTCCGTTTTTTTCCTTTCTTGTTAACTCGTATCAAACACTTAAAATAAAATCCACCCAGATCATTCTCTTTTTTTTTTCCTTCCTAATAATCTAATCCTAACTTGGGATTGCTTAAAGTTTATAGCCCTAGTGAGAAATGGTGGTTAGGAGAGAGAAATTGTAGAATGTTGAAAACTACCAACGGGTTGATAGGCGATGATGTGGAAAGATTTTCAATTTTAAAAGGTTTATGTTTGTGGTGGAGAAAATATTATTATGTGGTGGATCCATGATATATAACTTTAAGATCTATGTATAGTGTTGATAATAGGCATTTTAACAGGTTTTGACCGGAGATGTTTTGAGTCATAAAATCTACGTAGACGCAAGTTACATTTCAGAAGATTATAGAGGGATGGGACTTGTAGCAGTTAGAGGCACCTTCAAAGATGATCATGATTTTGGGAACAAGGTTCGCTGGGACAATGGAAAAAAAATATATCATTTACGTTGTTGAGCTGATGGCCATCAGAGAAGCTTTATGATTTTATGAGAAATTGGCATTCGAAGACTCATTGTGGGATCCGACTCAATGTTATGAATGAGATTTGACATGAAAGTTGTGTTATCCTCAAAATCTTTGAAGATACTTCATCCACACCAAACTTTTCATAATTCAAAAAGGTCCTTAAATTCATATAATTTATACACCACACCCTATTTATATATCATCATATATCAATTTATTCATCTTAATATCAATTTATCATCATCTTTATATTAATTTGAACGAGGATGTAGTTTTCATCAATTTTTTGTTTGACTGTTGTTTTGTTGTGATATAAATGTAAGAATACTTTAAGATAAATGATGTAAGGTATTATTACACAAGTATTTCGGATTTAGAGTTGAAATGATAATCAAGTTCAAGTGGTTAAATTTCCCTCAAAACAAACCGTCGGTCGGTAGTAAAATTGATTCATACAAAATTGACTAAATCTAAATCTATTTTGAATTTTGAATTTTCACCAGCCGACTTTTCTACTGTCGATTGTGGTCTCAATTGATTGTACTAAAATGGACTTCTATAAGGTTTACAATCAACTTTTAAAAAAAATAAGTCGAAAGTAGAGATACATCAAGAAATTAGAAAAGTAGGTTTTGATGATATGAAAAAGATGAAGGGGGAAGATGAAAACAAGTTTAGTTATATATGATGATATATTTTTCACTAAAGAAGATGAAAGATGGGGGTTAATAAAAATATTGGGGAGTTATAGTAATTTTAAAAGTTTGGTTACAGACTTACAGTTAAAAACATTTCAAAAGTAGCTTTTTTAATTATTGGTATCATCATTATGGTGCCAATTTTTTCCACCATATGGGTGACACAGTGGATTTTATTGGGGTGAAAATAAGGACACCCCAAACCCAAAAACCACCCTTAGAACCAAAATACCTTCTGCAAACCATATAATTTAAAGAGAAGAATAAAACCCCACATCAGAAAAAAAAATCTCTTGTTACATATTATAACAAATAAAACCCCACATCATATTCTCTAGTAAATTGTAAGCAATTAGGGACTTTAATGAGTACAAAACACACAAAAATAAACAACAAAGCCAAAAGAAGAGGCGGAGGCGGAGGCGGAGGCGCCCGGAGGAAAACTTCTACTGCACCAAAGATTGTTTTCTTACCTGTGTCAGTACCAAAAGACTAGTCAGTAGCAAATTATCACACAAAATCAAAGGTGTTACCAGATAGATAGACAACATATATATATTTAATTGAGTAAAGCACTGGGGAACCTACCATCTCCCACGCCCTCTGCCACGACCTCCACCTCCCCCACGACCACGACCCCCACCACCACGACCTCCACCTCCACCACCACGACCCCACCACCACCACGACCTCCAAACCGACCGCCACCACGTCTACCACCACCTCTCTCACTTTTGAATCTACCACCACCACCACCGCCGCCGCCTCTGTCTCCCCTAGGTTTTGCTTCTTCCACAGTTAGAGGATAGTCATTCAGTTCAGATTGATCAAGGTCCTGCGCCTTGCTCACACCTTCACTGCTTGCAAAATCAATATACGCAAACCTGAAACAAGACAATAAAATTGATTAAAAATCTGCACACATATATAGTAATTATAAATGTAGGTCACTGGACTCACAACGAACATAGTAATTATAATGTAAGCTAATACCCCAAAGGTCCTTCATATTTCAATAAACTTCTGGATTTTGAATAAAACAGGAAGATAAACATAAGAGATGCACGAGAGAAAACCGAAGAAAACACAGGTGCCAGAGAGATGAGATAAAAGAAACATCAAATCAATTACCAAAATCAGAAAAATACTAGAAATTGAACAGTCAATTCATACTAAACAGAGCAATACATGGGAAAATTTAAGTACATACCCTTTACAACCATCGTCGTCTCTGGGTACAGAGATTCTTGTTATCTCTCCACAAGAGGAAAAATGTTCTCTCAATGCATCCTTGATCTGCAACGCATTTAAATTTTATAGAACAATCTTCCTACAAATGCAGAAGTTTAAAATGGAAGGGGAGAAAACAATAAAGCATACATCATTTTCTTCAACACTCTTATCGAACCCTCTAACATATACTGTCTGACTACGAGAACCAGGTCCTTTCTGATTTGAACCTGCATCTTTGCTAAAGTTGAGAAAATACAAATACAAATAATATTAGTCGTCAACAATCTACTCATCGTCGAACAATAACTTATATCTAACAAAAGATAGTGATTACTACTTGTTCTGTGGTGTATAAGCTCCCTTCTCAGCAGCAAAGTCAAGTCTCACAGGACGACCTTCCAGATCTTCACCATTCTTCTCATCAAGTGCCTGTTGGGAAGTGGTCAGAAACAATTCTCCACTTAAGGCGCGAAATAAGCTCTTTGCTTTTCAGCACATAGAAGCATAAACCAACACAAAGGAAAACAAACACTACACAACATTTCAAAGGAAATTATTAAGCATAATTATATATACAAACTAATTGAGGGTGAAAAAAAACCAGAGAGAGTTCAGCATGAAGCTGGTTAAGTTGCAGAAAACACGTGTTGACTAAAATTGCAGTGTAAAGATGAAAATAAATACAGGTACCTCAAGGAGACACCAAAAGTAAAAACTAACTGCATATTTGAGAGGGAGGTGTAAATCTACCTTTTGGGCTGCTTCAACTGTTGCAAACTCAACATGGGCAAAACCTTTAGACGAACCATCAGGACGCGTGCCAATGCGTACATCAACAACACCTCCACAGTCCTCGAAAAAGTTCTCCCTGTGATGGTCTATTATCAAGCAATGTCGCAACTTTAACTTTGATGCAAAAAAAGGCTAAAAAGCAACATGAGATACACATACACATCCGCCTTTTCAACAGAGAAAGCCATGTTTCCGATGAACAGAGTATTAGAAGGAGATGCCTTGGATTTAGTCGAAGAGGGCTTGGCCTGCAATATTCATGGTCATTAATCATTATAAGACGAATTCAGAAAATCGCTCATGTATCGAGAAAAGAATCAGAACTTACTTCCTTCTTCTTTTCAGCAGCAGGCTTAGCTGTGGCTTCTACCATCTCATCATCAGAGGCCTGTATGCCAGAAAACAAACTCACACTATGTACCAAAGTGATATCAAGTAAAATCACTACAACTTAAGGAACAAAGGACAATAATTTCAACTCTTGCTCAAGCATTATACTGGCATTGTATAAAACACCAAGTAGCCATTGTGAAAAAAGTGCCTACAAATCCAAGTAATTTCAAGCCTTGGACAAGCGCAGTAACCAATTTATATACTTTTGCTGGCCATGTTAATGAAAAAAATAGTTTTTTTTCTCCAAAGAGAAGGCTGATGAGTAGCAAGAGGCCTCAAATACAATATCTTCATAGAGGAGACAAACACAAGCCCTCTGTTTTAATGTAAAGATTCACTGAAACTAAAATGGAAGAGGAACTATAAATCTTAAAATAAGATTAAAGAACTACTCCTGCATCTTGGTAGGAACATAGCTTAGGCATATGCTTCCATCATCCAATTTTCTCTCGATAAAGTGTTTGTCAATCTCAATGTGTTTGGTCTGTCATGTTGCACAGGATTATTGGCAATGTCAATAGCGGACTTGTCGCTGCACTTTATAGAGCTTCATAAGGTTGAGTAGTGTTTTGTTGTAGCTCTCTTAAAACTCTTCTTAACCACAGGAGCTCACAAGAACTAACTCAGAAAGAATAAAGAGATAAAGTTCCATCAGCAATTTTAACTTTGTGCTGCCCATTAGAGGGGTGATAAGTAGAAAAAAGAGTGTAGTCCCCTGTCATGTGGTTGGATGCCCCAGAATCCACAATCCAAGGGACATTACCTTCATGAGCTATTCCACTTGTAGATAGATCAGTCAGCTTCTGTTCTTCTTTCCTCCCAAAGAGTTGATTAAGAATGTCCAGTTGTTCCTTTGAAAAGGGTAGAGAGGAAGCAAAAAGAGCTTGTTTCTGATCCCCACTTTGAGTAGATTTCTTTGGAGGTTGAGCTCTAGGAGGTTTTCCATGTAACTGCCAACAGTTTTCTTTGTTGTGTCCCTTTTTCTTGCAATAATCACAAACCAACAGAGGCCTTTGATCAGTTTTTTTCTTGCCAAACATGGCATTTTCATAGCTTTGAGTGACAGTGGCAGATCGTTCTCCTCTTTGAGTGACAAGAGTGCATCGTTTCTCAAGAGGTAGGATGAGTACATATATTATAAGCCACCAAGTCCACATGCCTACAGGTGAAAGGCGGAAGACGAGGGACAAAAAAACCTCCTGCATGGGTACTCCTGAATCCGTGGAAATGTTGCATTCCCTCCGTCCCAAAGCACTGGTCCATGTCGAAGTGACTATACTTTAAAAAATGAGTGAAAAAGTATTTTACTGATTGCTCCCCTGAACTTATCCATTATAACTTTCCATGGTTGTTTACTCCCAAAAAGATAATATGAAAATAATACTTATGACTTCACTCAACCACTTTGATGATTGATCAGATAACTTTCAGGGGAAAACTGCTATGACATGTAACTTTAACATCAAACACGCTGTATTCTAACATAAAAAGAACGCCTTGCACAAACTTACAGTCTTACACAGATAGACAACACCAGAAATCTTGCCAAGTAGCAGTTGACGACACTCAGTATTTCACCTGATAGTATACTAACCCACTCAACAACACACGTCCATCATACAGAAACAGTTTGCGATTCTATCTAATATCAAAGTAACCGAGACAGGCCAACGTAGCTCAATAATTATTCAGTTTTAATCAGGTTTCACAAAATATGAACATGCATGCTTATTAATACAACAACAAAAGAAAAACAAAACCAAATCAGATTGTATTGAGCAAAAAAACATGTCTAGGGAAGGCAAATCAATGGAGACAAATACTTACATCATCATCGTCATCATCATCAGACTTGGCATCCTCGTCACTAGACTCTTCTTTCTCCTCATCACCTGACAAAGCTGCATCATCATCCTCATCCGAGTCGTTACCATCTTCATCTTCAGATCCAGACTCCTCTGTCTTCTTGATGTCAGACAATGGACCATTCTTAGCTGCTGCTCCCAGCTCAGCATCGACAACCTGCAAATGAGGCAACATAGATCAACTAACAGCTCCCCAACAACACATCCAAACAGTCTTTTATAAACAATATAAATAACCTCATGTTCTTCCTCGGAGTCGGATGCAGAGGAAGCATCACTGCTCTCTTGTTTCTTCACAACCTCTTCCTTTTGAGTTTTAGGAGCAACCTTCTTCTTTTTCTGCTTCTTCCCACCCCCTTTCTTCACAATCTCCCCTTGGGCTCCTCCAACATCTTTCTTCTGCTTCTTGTTGCTTAATTTCTTCTCATTCGCATCTCCAGCTTCTCTCTTACCTTCATATAGACACAAAATGAACATCAAACGTATGAACAAAATGTTGAAGAGACGCAAACAGAAAGAAAATTGCAATCGTGGATACCACAACTTTCATAGACTCCACAAAATAAAGAGGCAAAAAAGGTAAAAACAATAAACCCTTTATAGCAGATTTTGGTGTTGTAGCAGGAGCAGCAACTTCAACCTACAAATTAAGGTAAGGAAAAAAAAATGATACCAATCAGACAAAAATTAAGCTCTAGAGCTGAATGAAAAAAGCAAAAAAACACAGATAGATAAGAAGGAGAAGATGCTTACATTAGAGGCTGTTTTCTGGGATTTTTTCGCCATCTTACAAAATACAGAGAGCGAAGTGAAAGAAAGAAGAAAAAAAAAAAAGCTTGAACCTGGTTGCTGAAAAAGGGAGAGAACGGTATATAAATAAAACCCTAAATTTAGGGTTTAAGAGGAATTGAGTGAAGCTGCTAGGTCAAGACGAATGAGATAACGTACTCTATATAAAGGGTCGTCCCCGGTGTCACATTTTTGCATAATAAATTGCGCCTTTTGGTGTTTCAAATACTACATTGTCACCATTTTTCCCTATAAAAAATCATTATCAAATGGATGGAGCTTAAAGCATTATTATTAGTCTTCCTATCATTATCCTTGAAAATACTATTAAAAATACATATCCCGAATTTACACTAATTAATTTCAGAGTACTCTACATCCGCAGGGCCGGCCCAACACTAAAGCCGATGAGACGGTGGTCTTAGGCCCAACGGTGTCTGGAGGCCTTAAAAAGTTTCGTGTAGATTCAATCTGATCCAAGTGTTGATTTTTTTTATTTGAATTGATAAAGGTCTCAAAAAAAATTTACTCGAACTAATAAAGGCAAAAAAAAAATTACTTAGCCTAATTCGAATCGATAAGTATTAAATTTCAAACTAAAAGACCTAATTCGACGACTTGGCCTTAGGCCAAAAAAATTCCAGGGCTGGTCTTGTACATCAGCTTCCCTATCTATGTCCTTACACCATTAAAACATTCATTCTTTATCTATAAACAATAATTTCAAAATTAAATTTTGTTAGAAAGAAAGAGAAAGAATGAATAAAAAATATACACTCTACATTTGGGGTGAAACTATTCATGGTCCTTAATGTAGGGAAAAAATGGGGAGGCTGATGGAGTGTGTTTTTTACTGTATCCCTATATTTTATCCCTATTGTGGAGATAAAAATGTGTAGAGAGTTTGATGTTAATGCACTTATTCATTGCTACCTTTTTTATACTTTTTATTTATTTATTATTTATTATTTTTACCGGAAATGAAAGATTTTCATTAACACAACAACAAAGTTACAACAAGTTACACCGGACCAAACGCCGGAAAACAGCCAGACCAAATCCGGATCACCACCGGCCTAAAGCCGGACATCCCACCGCATAAACAAAACGAAAAAAAAGAAACAAAGGATATGGGACAAACCCATCTCCACCAAATTCTACCTCATTGTAGAGGAATTGATTTGGTACCAAATACAATATTCAACCTTTTCATGGCATGATTGGACTTAAACTAAACTAGAAACCTAATAAGAAAACAATCTGAACAAACCCGACTATTACCGACTCGATCCGAAACACAGAAAAACATGAGAAACGGACATGCACAAACACACTTTCGCCAGAACTACCATCCATTACCACGAGCCCCCAAGCAACAACGGGTATACCTCATACAGTACATCTCCGGTAGAACAATAAACCAAAACGGGCAAAAAAATAAGCCTGCAATCAATTTCTACCCAGAAATCCGTGTAAGACCAACCGGTGAAATTCAGTAGTAGTCCGGTAAAGGCAAAAATAGCAAACTCAGCAGCCATAAGCCTCAAGCCATCACCGGAAAACTTGTTCTCCTTCAATCCGGCGAATATTAAAAAGGATCCGGCGAAGGCGATCTTGTCAAGAACAGCGGCCATAAAACCAAATCCCATCGCCGGAAAGCTCGTTGTCATTCAAACGCCGCCCAGAAGATCTTAAAACAGTTGCTTCGAAGAAGAAGATGGAACCACCGGGACACACACCGTCAGCCGAATCAGTGAAAAAAGGGGATGAAAAAGTAGATCTGAGCAAGCAAAGGGCGGTCGCAGTTAAAAGAAAGGTAGATCTAGAGAAGACCAACAAACTAACAAGAGAAAATAAAAGAAAGGGAAGGAAAGGCGGCCGGCACCGGAAAAAAACAATACAGAGGTTTTGAGGGCAAGAGGAGAGCTTTTTAGTGAAGGCAGAGAAAGAAACCACTTAACTACCTTTTTATACTATATCATCATTGAATTAATTTAATTTAACGAAATTCATATCAAAATGAGTTTACTTTTTTTTCCTTATGGATGGTGACAAAAGTTTTTATCAAAATTTATTAAAACTTACATTCAAAGGGGGAGACGAGCCCCAAAAAAGCTTCCTACTAACTCCAACCCTTTTTTAGCCAACAGATGCGCCGGAAAATTTCCGTTCGCTTAACAAAGGAAAAACTGAAATAAGATAAACAAGCTAAAAAGGTACGACAATCATCAACAATATTTCCCAAGTCCGATAAATCTTGCATCTCTGCATTCATCTTCTGGCACACAGTAAGGCAGTCTATTTCAAATATCACTTTAAAGAAGCCCCATTGAATCGACAGAAAAATCGCATGATACACCGCTAAAGCTTCTCCTACTCCAACATCATAGTGTCCTTCCAACTTCTTTGAGAAGGATTGGAGAATAATGCCATTCATATCACGAACTAATCCTCCACGCGTCGATGTTGAATTTAACCACGTCATCACAAGGGGGAGCCCATACAGTCGAGTGGGGATTCTCCGATTGGTAGAGTATATTTTTTTGTAACAACAATGAAATTCTCTATTGCCTCAGATTCAGCCCGGCGGATGATACAAGCAGCATCATCGGTGCGCTCACCTTCAAAGATAATAGAGCATCTATATTTCCAGATACGCCATAAAACGTTGATAATGAAATTTACATTGAGCTCAGTTTCCTTTTTCTGCAAGACGTCAAAAAAATCCGCCATTGAAACGACTCGGAGTTGCAACCAAAAATCCCCCATCGGCATAATTTTCCAAACCGCAACAGCATTATCACATTCAAACAGAGCGTGCCAAATAGACTCATTTGCACCGTTGCATATTTTGCAGCCTCCATTTCTGATGCCACGTTTAGCAAGCTGATTGCGGTCAAGTTAAATTACTAACTCGATGCCTAAATAACCACTAGCAAGTGAACTAGGTTCAATCGCAGTATATAGCTAGATAGAGTCGAGGTCGATCCCACGAGAGAATCAATTTGTGGATCCTAACTTAAATAGTCAACCCGGTTATTTCGTTTGACAAATACGGTCATGACCGGCATAAAGTACGAGAAAAGAAAGACACACTCAAACATATAAATAACACATAAACAAATAACGTAATCAAGCGCCTAATTATAACCGTGATCCTCCGGATCAGACAATTTATATAACAAACAAGACTTATCAACTATTAATCCGTCCATATTCATTTATAGTGGCTACGGGAGTCATCCTCTTTAACTTGACTTAGCACCGGTTAGGTCACTAGATCACCGTGATGTTGTTACGTGACTTCGCGCTTTTGGTGCCTCCATCTCATATAACTCACACGCATTACGACTCTAAGGATGCCGATATTAACCGTACACCTCGTCCAGGCAACATTCCTTTGGTTAAAGCGTACTTCTGAACGATCACTCAAACTCTCGTCCAACCAACAATTACCAATTTATAGTCTCATGCTAGTTTACGATCTACGATAAGAAGGTGCGCGCGCAATTCCCTAATATAAACCCTACCTAGATATTTGAAAGTCCGAAGATCAATTCATGAGCCTACACAAGAGTTTTATACCGGTATTTCCTTTTTACACGTTTTAATTAAATCAAGTGAGTGGCGTAGCCATAGCCATACCTACCGAGATAACAGATTCAATTAAGCTAACCTAATCATAAAGAGCGTGGTCGATTAACGGATGAAAGCGGGGTTGACAACTCTCGGTCGACCGAATAGGTGCTCGATCGATCGAGTGTGACACCTCTCGGTCACCCGAGAGTCGACTCTGCATTTACATCCCGAACATATTTCTCGGCGTTTTCATATACGAATCGGATTATATAGCGAATCATCGAGGATATCATATAGACTAATCTAAATACACGTAAATTAAACACACAGATTCATCCGTAGATGTTAGGTAGAGGGCGTAGGGTTTGGGATCCTTATAGACAAGGTATCACCATTGCCCTAACGTCATATCCTAGATCTACATCATCTAGATATGAATACTACTCAAACAATCAAAGCATAATTGGGAAATTGATTACTTAAAAGAAAACAAGAAGATAAACTAGGGCTTACATGTTTGCAACCCTAGCAACCTCCATAAGCCTAAAGAATCCTTATTTGCCTATTTGTAAATATGAAATAGTATTGGTGAATGCATAATAAAAATACAAAGGGCTTGTGTTTATATAGAGCCTCGGCCATCATAGAAAACCGACTTAAAATGCCAACACTCACGAACCCTAACCGACTCAAATAATGTGCCGAACTTCTTACGGATTGTAGGCCCACTCGGTCGACCGAATGCATGGGCTCGGTCGACCGAGCCTTACATGCTCCTGGCTTTCCTCTTTTACGTCTTGGGCCTCCGAACTTATGCGTGATCCATCAAAGCTTTTCGAAGTCCATCCTGTGCTCTCCAAATGAGTTACTACAAATATAACGTGAAATATAGTCCGTAATATCAAATAATATAATAAAACCTCTTAATACATAATAATGAATCGTAACTCTCGACATATGTAAATTAAGCGTATTACGACTTATTATTACTCTATTATAGCTCTTCTAAACTAGAATCGGGGATAAAGGTCATAGAATAATGGGCACAAAATGACCGTTATCACAAGCGCTACCCCAGTAGGCAAAGCATTATTTATTACCTTCCAAACAAAGTGAATGATACGCGGCTGGATCTTTAAGCGCCAAAGTCCCTGTTGGAAATATTATTTTGATGATGATTCGTCACGTAATTAGATAAATCATTTACAACCCATGATGATGAAGTCATAACTAACTGTTATAGTGCAAAATGAAAGAAGAAGCAAGAAATGGTCTATTTGATTAATCATTCGATTAATTCTAAACCTAACCTTTGTGAAGAATGGTTGGCTGTGCATAGTTTCAGGAGAGCAATTCCACCTTTCCTCAAACGTTTTGCAACTTGCTGCCACAATTTGTGTGCGATCTACGGATCGTGTGTGTATGTCGATGATGGTGGTGGTGAAGAGTCATTCCACCTCAGGAAGGATCGTGTAATGCGAGAATGAAGGAGCCATCCTACCTTTCTTCATTATGTGTGTAGCAGTGAAACTAGGGTGTCGTGAAGGATTTGTCATTGTGGTAGGATTTTGTAAGCGGTTATCTCAAGATTCTAGTGATACCTCCTACACCCACGAGAGAAGGGGAGACGACGGGATTACACCACCCGGAACTTCCATAAACAAATCTTGTGTTGATTTACTTTATGCATTTATATTCTTGCTGTGATTGATTTAATTCTTGTTATCTTCACACTCGCCAAACGTCGATTAATCGAGTCAAGATAAAGCGATACATAGGAGGTTCAGATCTTTATTGACACATCTATTGCACTAAAGGCTAGTCTTATCCGCTGCCAGTTAACTGGACTAAGAATAAGTCGGTATTGACTTATACTCAGTTGAGTTAGCTGAACTCCGCACAAGTTAAGGGACAGGAACAAAACTGAACTAAGCATCAGTTTGAGTTTTGGAGAAACTCAGTTCCTGGGGCAATTCCAGTTCAGGAAAAGTTTTTGGTGACAAGTTTATTCACCCCCCCTCTAAACTTGTGTTAGCCTTTCCAAGGGACCAAAATAAATCCGTTGAAGTAGTACTGGGACCACCATTATCATCAGTCGCTTTTAATTGACTCGCAATATGATACCCCGACCTTACCGAATATAAGCCATTGTTGGAGAAATGCCAAATAAGAATATCCTCTTTTCCTCCAGGAGATAAGAGGATAGAAAGTATCTTTTCTGCTTCAAAGGGATTGAATCTTTGCCGAACCAGATCAACATGCCACAATCTAGTTGAAGAATTTATTAAGGAACTCACCGTGTCATTTGGACTATCCACTAGTAAAGGGTGGACATGGAAAGACGGAGGGGAGGGCAACCAAGCATCGTTTAAAATGTTGATTTTATCTCCTCTTCCAACTCGCCAACGAATGCCATGATTAAGTAAGTCCCGACCCTTTAGAATGCTTCTCCACACATAGCTAGGATTCGAAAGTGAGGCTAGCTTGTAAACTTCTAAAGTATTTTGCCTTCAAGAGCCTTGATGACGTAGCTTTAGGATCACTTAAAATTTTCCATGCTTGCGCTTCGCTATAATATTAACGCTGTACAATATTAAGATATTAATTTTTAAAAATTAGGGATTCAAAAAATATTTTTCCCGAAACCCATATTTTTTCCTCCTAATTTTTATAGCGAGAATGATGTTAATTAATAGATTGGTTTTTCTCCTCAAAAAAAAAAAAAAAAATTTTATTAAAACTTTCATTCAATATTTATGACGATTGCACTATAATATTGATTCGTACTGTACAATATTAAGATATTAATTTTTAATATGAATTTATGCGAGCAGATAAACCATTTATTTAGAAGGAATATCACTCGAAAATATCCTAAAGATATACGGGAGGAAAAGAAATGAATGGCATACATAAAGCAATGAATATATACAAGATATATAAAAATAAACATGAATCAATAAAACACAACTTTTGAATTTATTTTATGAATCTCTATTCTGATGCTTGATTCACAAAATTATCTCACTAGTGCTTATTCCTTTCGTTTTTTGTTTAGAAAATATGCATATAAATGATACATGGATGGGCATGATGAGCAAGTTTAAGATGAAGTTTGTGGTTTGTTATGTTCAGTTATTTTCCTTCACTTCATTGCTTTGAGTAAGGCACGCGTGCCAAGTTAGTTTTAGTTGTTCGTTTTTTTGCGATACGTTGGTTTGAGGAACTTATAGTTCTGTTAGTTGTAGTTCTAGTTTGTCCGAGATTCACCGACATAATAGCCTTCAGTGGCGGAGCTACATACAATCAAGAAGAATCGCCTCTCGATCCTAAAATTACATTAATATATGTGATAAAACATATCGTTTGCCTCCAAAAAAAAAAATTATTCGCTTTAAAAATTTTATCGCTCTCTTACGCGAGATTCTGTCGTCGTCGCGATAAAGCCTCTTTGTGGTAGCGATTTACGAAAGACCATGAGGGTCTCTCTCTATATATATATATGTATACCAGGGGCGGATGCAGAAAATTATTTCAATAGGTTCACCAGAGTCTAAAAGTATATTTTTAAATCAAAAATTTGTTGTGGGGTCACTGAAACCTAAAACTCCAATTTTTAACCATAAACAACATTTTTTTTTCCAATAAAACAATATCGTTTTAATATTAAAAAAAATTCTCGAATCTTAGTGGGGTCACGTGACCCCATCCTCGATACATGTACATCCGCCCCTGGGTGGGGTGAGGTGGTTTGGTTAGAAAGTGAATGGCGAAGGAAGCCGAAGAAGCTAGGTGGGGTAAGATAGGGTACCTAACACATCCATGTTTGAAAATACATTTACATCATTTGTAATGAAATTTCGTTACACCTCGTTACATAGACAAACAATATAATGGAATGAAAAACAGCATCATATTATTTCCCCATAAACATGCTCAGGTTTTAAAGATATTTTATATATGGTGCCACTCCAAAAAATTTACAGTTTTGACATTCTCTGTGTTCCTAAGACCTAGAAGAAACAAAGGAAAACCTCCTACAATACCTCATCAATCTAGAAGCTCAAAAAATGTTCCTATATCTCCTGGCCTTCGACTACAATTAATTAATCTGAAATTTTTTCTCAGAGAAGGCGAATATCATCGGATTAGGCCAAAAATAAAATAATACATTAACGGGAAAAATCAAATTTCCTCAAAGAGAAGCAGATGACAGACGCCGCATGAAAAAGGTCTGGCATGAAGTTGGCCAACTTTGTCTTCTGATCCAACACACTAATTTGATGCTGCCAAAAGACTGATGTTCCCTGACTTGTCATCATTTTGAAACAAGCTCTTATATATTCCCTATATACAAAAAAGAACAAAAAACAGTAAACAACAGATTTGTGTCTGAATGTGTTTGACATATCACTATATAACTTAAAAGTTACAGCAATCAATTAAACTATAAGTGTGAAAAAAAGTCATAAATAAACACAAGCAACGCAAAGAAAAGATGCACCTCGACTCCACTCGTGTTAGAAAGAGAAAACGGTTCTTCCTCAAGCACTCCACCGTTGTCTAAAACGATTCGTTGAACATCCTAGAAACATTTAGAAAATAAAACAATCGTAAAAGGAGGAGAAGATCCAAGATAGTTTCAAAAAATGCCATATCGAAAAAGTTATTAATTCAGATGGACTTAAGTTCTTCACCTTCCCAGTCAAGATTTCATACTCTAACAGTTCATCCACTATTTTTTCCAGAACTCGTTTATTCTTCTGCAACATCTTTTTTGCTTTCTGGTATGCTGAATCATAAATCTGTAAAAAAGAAGATAAATTGTCACTCTTTTAATAATGAATGCATTTCGTACACTTTTAACTTTCACTTGCTTCTTCAAATGGGCGCTAATCACAGATTCCACAAACAGTTTTTCACAAACCAAGTGACACTAAAGTTCAAATCAATGATCTGCAGCGCTAAAACCGAGTTAAAATATCACCTCAGTAAAAGATTAAGCTACTGAGAATGTAATTCATACAGTCAATCATATCCTTTGTACAGGGTAGATGAATACCGGGATGAAAGGTGAGGAAAATGCATGATATATGCAAGTGTTCTACATGCACTAGCCTAATCCTGAGCAAGACAAGCATTTACGAAACTTGTAAATAAGAGCATTGTGTTTTACCTTTTCAACTTTAGCCGCAATCTTGTACTCGTAATTATTCCCCATACTTAATGCTGTCCCCTGTATGAATGAGAATAATTTAAAGCACAATCAAGAACGTGAAAATTGTTGTCATAGAAAGTAGTAAAGAAAGTAATTAAAGAAAAGGGCAATTGCACGTGTAGCGCACCCTTCGACCGAGCTCAAGTGAGCACAAATCAACTGAGGAAACTTGCAGTATAGTGTGACATTAAAGGAGGGAGAGGAAAAGACGGAAATCCATATAAAGGACATCGTCATTAAAGCTTAGAGATTTTGAGATAAACAAGACTGAGATGAAAGAACTCATTTTATTCGAATTTAGACGAGGCAAAGTTCAAATGGGATTACAAGTACTAGCCGTTGGGCTAGATAATTCTTTCTGGTGCCTGGACTTGGAGATTAGCAGCCTTCTCCAAGAAGTGCAATGGCCTTTACCACAAGGTCATATTCGATCCCCGTCCCTACCCCCAATATGATAAAAGGTTCCCCCTTCCCCATTTCCCAAATAATAATAATAATAAAAAAAATTCTAACTAATTATGTTCCTAACGGTACAAAGGATTAAACAGAATAAATATACACCTAGTAATTTTTTCTTCTATGCGCATTGCCACCAAATTATTACATAGCTCCTCTTAGGTTGTAAATAAACGACGAGCCTGACTCAAACTGCTCAATGGACCAATAGCCATGTCTAGTATTGAAAACCTCGCTCGTGAGCGCACAAGCCTCGTAGATCGTCAAGGCTGATAATTACTTTCATAACGGAATCATCCACAATAAACGACCTTTATTCCTCTAATATAAAACCCTGCCCTACACTTATATAGCTTATTCAGAAAATGATAATGAGTGTAACTACCTGAGAAACATTTGTATGAAAGATATCTGAAGGTTTAAGTTCATATAGCAGAGGTACAAGTTAAAAATTGCTTTCATGGCACTCACACATGCTTTTATTAGCCAGTTATTCTAGAGGATTTAAAAAGCATACAGTCCAAGTACATGTATCTCTAAGCCAGAAGAACAAGGTTCATACCGCATTCCCATGATGATAAACAGTTGGACTGTCGTCAGGTCCCCATCCATATTGGATGACCATCCGGGTAGCTATCTGTTGCCAAAAGGAGAAGAGGGTGAAAAAAAGGGTAACTTGCACATATATATTAGAGATATGGAACTACGAAAATAGAATTTTTTTTTCCATTATAATCATTTACATCCATAATTTTACCAGAAGAGTTTCTTAAAAATACCCCCTTCCCACCAACCCCCTCAACCAAAGGGTTCTTATTTGACAAGTTATATGGATCTACAATCTGACAATCGATATACTCAAGAGTAGAGTAAAAACTAACCTCCTGTGCAGTTTTCAGTTCTGATGAAGAAAGTATATTTTCTTCCCCAAATGGTAGCACAAGCTGTGATGCAATATAAGAGCCAAAGCAAAACACAAGCTTCTTTTCCATGTATGCTCTTGACTCAACATTACCGCTCAAAGAACCTTCACTTCCTGCTTTAGTGATTTTGGTACAACCAATTCCCTGCATGTAAAAAGCCCAATTTACGACTGTTAAAAAATAGAACTACAAAGCACTATAGAATAACATTAAAAAAAAAAAAACAGTATGATGTTGAAATTTAAGCAGAAATTGCTGATAAGCCATAAAGAATAAGGGCAACAATGGCTCGAAGGTGAATGCAGCAATGAACGAGTATAACTAGATACCTCCCAAGAGTAAGGTTCGAGCCACATATTCTCAATGACATCAAAGTTGGGCAGCAGATAAGCAATGAGACCACGACCAGCAGCCCAAACAGCATGTGGTAACTTTGTTTCCCTTGTCCACTATAATGCAACCAGAAAACTATGTCAGTGCCATAGATGGGCAACGCCATTGATGACATGGCAATTTGCACGTATGATGGTGCAATATAATGGCATTAAAAGGCACAAAATAATATGTTACGAGTTACATGCTCCCTCTGTTTCAACAAAAGTCAACGAACATTGATGGTGCAATATTTCTACACGTATGATGATGGCAATTTGACATACCACGTGAAAGTTCTAGAATATAAATGCCCATTGCAACCAAAACACTTTACACAAGGAAAGTAGTCCTGTGAAGAAACCCAAAACAGTGAAACACAAGGACACTGGCAGACACACACACACACATATATTCAGAAAAAAAATGTTTTACTTGCAGCCATATGGCTTACGGAAATAGCAAAGGAAGGATTTTTCATTATTAAAAGCAAGCATGCAACATGTACGCTAGTAGTTACCATATATAGAATGAAAAAGGCCCAACAGCAAAGTGCAACAAGAGAAGCTTCAACCATTTTTGGACATACAAGTTTATTAAAGCACTTGTGCATTAGTCAGTGTTGTTAAAGCGAAAAGGGCCGCTTAATCATTTAAAACGCTACAATTTTTCTTTTGATATTTCATTAAAAGCATGCTAAAAAATAATAAATTATTTGAAAACAATATACTACTTTAATAGAGCAATCAAATCAAGCATTCAAACATCAAAATGACTTAACCACCACAGCCACAGAAAGCAATGATACCTTCGTGACATCAATAAGTTTGTACACCACACACAATCAAAAGGATGTTTGGGCAAAAATAACATAAGTTTCATTGGGATTTGAGAAATGCTACAAAGGACAATAAAGTAATTATATTTTTTGTGCCACCTGAAAAACCACTGCTTAAGCAAACTTGAAGCGTTGATGTATCGCTTAGCGCTAAAAAACGCCGCTTAACAACATTGGCATTAGTCAGGTTACAATATGTTCAAGAAATGCCCTTTTATTTTCAAAAAAATTCAAAGTTCTGAAATGAAATGATAATTATCTTAGGCGTCATAGATATACATGAAAATAACTCTATGTTTTGGGAGATTCAAATCCCAAGGACCATTCTTTTGCTCTTCAGAAGAAAAAAGTCAACAGGTGTGTAAATGCTAAACAATGATTTTCATCACAAATGAAGGAAGGCTTTAAGCAAATCTCTCAAAATAAGCTTTCGAGTCAGTGCAATCTAGCATTATACCGGCACACAAGAACTTGCACTATAATTTAAATGTCACACAGTTTGTCGCAAAGAAATATTTGTGCACGTCTAGGGGTACACTATTGATTTTGCTGTTGACAACGTGAGAGTACATGTTGGAAGTTTCTACCTATACTCTGTACTCCCCTATAGCAGCTTAAGATTTTATGAGGTGATAATAGAACAGTGAAGTATGATATAGATATAAAAGCAGATCACAATCTATACCACTTGCCAAAAAAAATTTATAAGAAAAAATATATAAAGAAAATAAAACAAATTTAACCTATATTCAAAAACTAAAGCCAAATTGTACTCGAAACACTTACATCCACAGGAGGATTTAGTAGCTCTATACCATTGCTTATTTGGCCATATGGTTCCATTAAATCTACCACATTCTGTAAATCCTCCTTTGTCAATATCAAACCAAGATGACTAATCAGTAACTTGCTTATCCCTTTCACTACTCTGGTCTTCCTGAGCCATTTTGGGACAAGAAAACCAAATGTCTGCATGAAAGAAACTTCAAGTCAAAAGTACATTATGGGGAACTAAGAACAAGAGAATGTGCAAACGGAAACAGCATGTCCCCTGGTATACATGGGATAAGCAATTTTTTGTACACAGGGGCGGACACACATACTTAGGGGGGGGAATCACCATTCGCCACCCCTGGGTCCGGAAAAAATACCAGTATATATAAGATGTATTTTCTTGCCCCCCTTAAAAGTTCGTATTCACCCCTATATTCGTTTTGTTACTAAAAATGAGAGAGTAAGTTAGCAATTTTTTACTAGTCATTACCATAATGATACATTAAAAATAAACTATTATAATGAAAACAATTGAAAAATAACATGTGAAGGGATTGAGATTATTGTATTATATTATTACATTACATTCTTAACTTTTTCGAGCTAAGTTTCAACTTTCAATATGAAGGGATCTTGAATACTGATACATACTGCTTCACAATGCCAGTGCTTATAATTCTTTTAAATGCTTTGTCATGTGACATATATACAGAATGTTGTTTTTAATAATGTGAAAGATGAGTCAATTATTCAAAAGTTTTAAAATATGTAGATTAGGTAATGGCGGTTATAATGTATGCATTCCTTATATATTCTTTGCGTATATATACTTCTAGTTGTACATGTTTTGCAATGCCTAAACTATATTGTTGTAATTAGGGCTGTGTGTTTGTTTCATGATTATTATGTGGTATGATCTTCCTAGGTTGGTTGTAGGTAGGTCAAATCCCATAAATCAGTGATTTATAGCTGATATGATTTCTGTCTTTAGGACAAAATATTCTCGCGTTACTAAGGCGTAATTTTGGGGAATATGTCTAATCCCTCTCATGTATAAAATGTAACCGTGATGTGAATGGAATACTCATCTGATTCCCCCAATTTATATGTCCTCTCCTACTCTTTCTTTTCGAGCATGGCTGAGTCTTCTTTCAGACATGCCTCTCTGCCTTGACAGGAGTACGAAGCAATGCTTCAGGGTCCTCCTAAAACAGTGATAGCGAATCTAATATGACAGAAACGTCCTCTAGAGAAAGTAGGGCTCAACAAGTAATCCATGTGGAATAACCCAATCAGCATCTATACTTCTCACTACTCAAAAACTCACGGGTAGAAACTATTTGGAATGGGCCTAAACCATCCTTCTAGCCATTAATGGAAAACGCAAAGCTGGATACCTAACTGGAGAAGGCCAAATGCCGGAAATTTGTGATCCCAGATTAGGTACATGGAAGTCTGATAACTCTTTGGTTATGGCCTGACTGATTAACCCCATGAAGCCCTTAAAAGCCATACCTCACATGGTTCTTTCATATGCAAAAGAAATCTGAGAGGCTGTAAAAGATATGTATTTTGATTTGGAGAATGCATCCCAGACCTATGATCTGAAGACAAGATTGTGGACCACAAAGCAGGGCAACATAGATGTTACCATGTACTATAACGAAACGGTAAGACTCCGGCAAGAAGTGGATCATTCTTATGAGGATACTTGGGACTGTCCCACAGTAGTGTCAAATTTAAAATGACGGAAGATAATGATGGAGTCTACTCCTTCCTAGCTGGCCTGGCCTTGACCAAGATCTGGATGAGGTTCGTGGAAGAATCCTCAGTAGGAAGACCCCTGCCCTCATTGAGGGAAGTCTTCTCAGTTGTGAGATGGTAGGAAGCCAGGAGGAAGTTAATGTTCAAAGCCCCTAAAACTAGAGGAGAGGTCTCAGCTCTTGTTGCTAACAAAGGAAAAACAGATATTTAAAAAAGAAAATGAGAAAGTAGAAAGGGTGGTGTGACCGTTGTAGGAAGTCTGGTCATACCAAGGAGGATTGTTGGGCCATCCATGGAAACCAACCAAACTGGAAACCCAGAGTGCTGGAGGAACTCAGGAATCAAGAAAAGCACTTCATGTGGCATCTAATTCAGGGAAACCTAGTTCTTCAGGCCCGTTGCCCTTCACCAAGGAACAAATAGAGAAACAAAAGCTCCTTCTACAAAGTCAAACATAAACCAAAGCCTCTGAAACCTCTTGTTTTGTTGAAACAGGTAGTGGCCTTAGAATTCCCCTCCTAAAGATGAGCTCCAAGGTCTATTGGATAATGGACTCTGGAGTTACTGATCATATGACTAGCCTATCCAATTCTTTCTCTACTTATTCCCCTTGTGCTGGAATTCAGAAAGTCAAGATTAGCTTATGGGACCTTCTCAGCAATAGCTGGGAAAGGCACGGTAGCTATCTCACCTGATCTGATTTTCCAACATGTCCTACATGTTCCTAACCTTACTTGTAATCTCATATCTGTTCGTAAGTTGACTTCTGGAAAGCACTGCGGAATTAACATTTCTGAAAATGGTTTTGAATTTCAAGATATAATCACGAGGAAGGTGATTGGCAGTGCTAAAGCTGTCGGCAGCCTGGACATGGTGAAGGAAGGATTCTGTGCTGAAAGGAAAACCCTAAACACTAGTAGCATATTCAAGGTAGGCGAAAAATCCTTGTGAATTAATAAATGCACAACAGTAGACATTGCATTCATGAGACAAAAACGAGAAATCAGCAGCAGCATTACTTACAGCAAACCAGCTACAATAGCTCATAAGTTCATCGATGTCGAGAAATTTGCTCCTAAAGGCGCTACCTTCTATGGCCACAGGAACAAGTTTAAGCTCAATTGGACGCAGAAGGGCTGTCTTCTCAGCAACCTGTATGAAAGGTGATGACAAAATTTGAGGATTTTCACCTTGAACATCCCATAACAGTAATAGATCATCAATATTGCATTGAAGAGCATGGTGTGCGGATACAAGTCAATTAACCAAAACAGGACAACAAGTAACTAATCCCTTCGTCTAAAATAAGGCTTTTTTTGAGTTTTCGCACAGTTTAAAGTGAAAGAATGTCATATAATTTTAAGGGCAAAGGTCCAAAATAAACCCTTTGACTATCATCAATAATTGTAAAGTAATAAAAAGTCGTTTATTATAGGTAAGAGGAAGAAAAATGTAATTAATACTCCCTTGGTATCTTATAAGGACTTATATTATAGGACAAAATTAAAAAGCCAAAAATCTTATATTTTGGGACGGAGGGAATATTTGAAAACAAGAACAGCAGTCAAACAAACAGATTTTCTTTCTCTAAGAAGCAGCGACGAAGGAAGTGAGAAATGGTCATAGTTGTTTGCTAGAAAATTGAGAAAAATAGTGAAATCAAAACACCTGATAGCTTTGCAGTTTAGATCAGTAAATTTTATCTAATATTAGTAGGTGTTTTCTTCATATAAAATCTTAAATTAATTTGAAAATATCGCAAGTCTTTTAGTGCTACATTCATTAACAAAACTCATCTAGTCACAAATGAAAGTCACATATCATGATATCAACAAGTTAAAGCCGGCTATTAATTTCTAGCTTTTAACATAAACCAGGATCATCAAAGTATGCTAAGAACATTTCATCTATATATGATGACAAACAAACAAAATGACGCCACCTACCATACCTTTCTCCAATCAACAAAATCAATGAGATCAGCATCCATAGTTTCTTTTGCAGCTACACGAAGAATCTTCTCTCTTTCTGTTTGTGTCGGCCGTTGAAGATGAAAAACTCTATCCATCCGGCCAGGTCGCTGTAATGCCTCATCAATCTGTTTGAGGTTCCGAGTGGTAGCCATCAAAACCACCCCTTCTTGTTTCTCAAACCTGCATAATCCTTTAACCATAAGATAGAGTTTAACCTTATATGATGCCTTGATGCAATGCAATAAAACAAACTAAGCACATAGTAGCTAAATACAAAGTTGCCATAAGGCGAAAAGCAAAAAAATCGCTCGTCTCCAAACGGTTACCAAAGTGAAGCAAAAAGAAAGGCAGAGTATTCATTAAGAAAATTTGACTCTAGACAAATGCCTACAAGTTTTTCATTTTTCTGTTTCTTTACAGAAAGGCCTGGTTCTTGATTCTGAGAACTATATAACATAAACGCAAGGGCCATGTGTGGGATAGGGTGCCTGATTGAGAGGTGATACATGTATGGGAAGTAGTTTTCAGAGTACTGATGCTTGATTTTGTCTATCTTTCATCTTACAGGCTGTAAACTTGAGATTCTTCGATAGGGCCTACATTACCATGGCAAAAGGTTGCCGATGGAATCCTGAATCTATTGAGACTGTACAGTGACATTGAGAACTGTAAGGAAAACAAGGATCCATTGGCAATGTGTGTCAACTGCCGTATAGATCAGAAGGTATTACCGGATAATTGTAAGTCTAAATCTTTTCTTTTGGCAGGTGTTTGCTAGGCTAATTTCTCAATGTATGATCATCAGTACTATGCAAAACTTTTGAATGGAATAAAGAATATTTACACCCAGATTAAAAACATCCATTTTTTTTTTTACACTTTCCTGCAATATAGGAGGAAAAATTTGAATTTTCTCTTTCTTATCAGGTTAATTTGCTGAGGGGAGAAACAGGTAATTATTGTTTTCTCTTTTCTGGTGAATGTTGAGGCTGAAAGCCTAGGCTCTAAGGGAAGTGTGCCCCAGCTTATCCAGATTAACAAGATTTTGTACACTTCATCTTTTCTTTCTTTTTTTGTCACAAAAGTTTGGGTGGTTTCAACCCCAGACATCCATTCAAGTGAGGGGAGGTGCTTACATGCTGGTAGCAGGAATCAATATTTTCTACAGTTATCGTAAGATAAGGGAAAATAAACTCATGACATTCGCAACTTTGGCACATTTTTCCCATCATTCGGCAACTATATTGCCCACCCAATAGATGTGTTAGATCATCACCCCCAATTTTCAGCCAATAAGACTTTGAGAACCGTTAATGAGCCGTCCTACTTCATTCTGTGAGGGAACCCTCTTCTCTATCAGGTAGTATTATCCAACTAGCATTAGCCACCTCTGCAATTAGCCTTTGTATGCACCAACTTCTATCCTCTTCTAAGAGCTTCCAACAAACAGACAATTTGCAGGAATGAAGGACAGACTAAGGGTAGTGTTAGACTTCAACCCAACCTTACCCTAGAAAATGTCCTCTATGTTCCAACTCTCAATTGTAACCTTCTTTCTGTCAAACAGTTTTGTAAAGACAGCAATTGCTCAGCTAACTTTCTGGATACCCATTGTGAGTTTCAGGATCTGAAGTCTATGATGAAGATTGGCAGTGCTAAGAGTACTAGGGGAGGTCTGTACCTGTTCCATAGCAAGATCTTAGAGAATTCAAGAGGATTAGTGGCTAGTTTAGACTTAAATGTAATAAACTTATTCAATTACATTTTAGACTAGGCCATCCTAATTTTGTGTACTTGAAGAAGTTGTATCCTTCCTTATTTTACGGAATCAGATGAATGATTTGAAATGTGAGTTTTGTATTCTTGGAAAACAAACTAGAAATACTTACAAATCTGCTCTTATAAACCCACAAAGACACTTTTGTTCTTGTCCACACTGATGTTTGGGGTCCATCAGTGGTCTCAAACCTATCCAAAACCCTGGTTTGTCACATTTATTGATGATCATTCGAGGACTTCTTGGGTATACCTAATGAACCAAAAATCGATGTCACCGACATATTCAAGAATTTCTACAACTTTGTTGAAACACGTTTAACACCAAAATCCGATTCTAGGGTCGAACAATGGGGATGAATACTTTAACTCCCACCTATCTCCTTTCCTAATCTAAAAAGGTATTGTACATCAATCCTCTTGTACTAACACTCCCCAACAAAATGGGGTAGTTTGAAAGGAAAAATCGCCACCTATTGAAGTTGCCGAACCATGATGTTTGCCTATAATGTGCACTGTTCTCTATTGGTGTCAAGTCGTCCTAATACCACATATTTGATCAATAGGATGCCTTCTAGATTGTGAAGTTGAGAACCCTATTGATGTCCTAAAAGTGTCTATCCTTGCCACTAAACTTCTATCGATATCTCTTTAAAGATATTTGGATGCACCGCCTTTATCCACAACCACAATCCTACCGGAGGAAAGCTTGATCCAAGGTCCATTAAAACTATTTTCCTTGGTTATTCTCCTACAAAAAGGGGTACAAATGCTTTGACCCCAAAAACACATAAGACCTATGTCACCTTTGATGTCACCTTCTTTGAAGATCAACCGCTTTATGCCAAATCAAATCAAATCTCTTGTTCAAACCTTCTTCACGAAAATAATGCCACCTTGCCCATTAGTATTGATGATCCCGTCATACCTCACTGCTTTTCCCACTAAACAACTCACCTATCAACTGAAAAAGAGGCCATTATCTACACCAGAAAAACTTGGAGATCCGAACTCATCGATGCTCCTAATGACTCTCCTATCCAACCTATTCAAGAAACTGGGTACTCTTCTACTTTACCTACCTCCTCTGAATCTTGTAACGACCTACTCCTTCCAAAGATTGAACCCGAGTTGCCCATTGCCCTTAGGAAAGGAAGGAGAGAATGCACTCAACATCCTATCCAAAAATTTGTGGCTCATTGAAGTAACGTTAAGACAGCGCAGCTAATGAAAAACTTATGGACATCAACCGGTTAGATGAATGTTTCAGAAGCTTCCCTGATTTTATATGTAGCATGAATCATTTTAAACTGAGGAAAAGAACCTACCCATCCAGCTCAACAAGAAGTTGATTGATGAAAGCTTCATGGTCCTGCTCTTTAGTATGAATCAACTTTCCTCTGACACCAGCAAATAGGTCAAAATCCTCTACAAGTATAATAACAGGAGCCTGCATGTTGGAAAATGCATGAGATATTCTGAAAAAATCCATTTTATTCACACTATAAAAGGCAAAGATCTCAGGCGTTTAGACTTTAGCGTCAAAATAAAGGGAACTTAAGTGCATAGAACAGAACAAATTAGAAGACCCCTTCTGTCCCGAAATACAAGTCTTCTGTTTTTTTTTTTTTTTTTTTTGGTTTTGTCCGGTAAGAGAAATTCTTTTACAATACCAATGGAGCACTATTACATTTTTCTTCCTCTTAACACTAATTTATTATTAATTCAACTACTTTCTATTACTTTACAACTATTGCATTAACGATAGTCAAAAGGTATTTTAGACTTTTGTCCGTGAAAATTTTTAGTAACATTCTTCCACTTTCTTAAACTATGTGAAAACCTAAAAGGCCTTATACTTTGGGACGGAAGGTGTAGACACGATCTACGAATAAAAATTCAGACTACATATGGGGAAATAATCATCATGTACACACCACTTGACCAGGACCAGACATTTCCGTTATTCATCTTATAAATCAGTAAATGTCCGAAGATGCTAATGGGATAAAAGGACTTTTAGCACCTTTGGGCCAACAACATCAACCAATAAATACTAGGGACATTGGAACATAGGAGTATGGGTCCAAACGCCCCAAGCTGCATTTTAGAATGGCTTCTGTGACTGCATCATCCTTTAAGGATAGACCAATCAAATGATTTTTATTTTTTAATCATAGAGCGGTAAGTACCATATAATTGGTGAGCCATCAAGTATAAAAAAAAATGACTAATCTTAAACATTTCGGACCAGAAAGTTCAAAAAAAAGAATGATCGTCCTTGAACCTCCTCTGTTTGATATGCAGCAACTTAAAAGTATTACTATTGCAGAAATGGATGGATCAAAGAGCATAAGACTTACAAGATCTCTTGCGGTTTGAAACAGCTCTCTAACATTTGAGGCACTTTGTCCAACCCACAGGCCTGGCTCTAACTGCTGTGCCTTGACTTCAACAACAGGCACCTTAGCTTCAGATGCAATAGCCAGAGCTAGGGAAGTCTTTCCAGTCCCCCTCTCACCAACAATCAGCACCCCCTGAGACATCATTTGCAACACAGCATACATATTCAGATGATTCAGAAAGTAAAATCATAATAATCAATTTAAAATGAAGGAGAAATATTAGGAAGACAAAATTAAGAATGACCTATTTACTACCCAACCCCTTTTTGACGAATATACTGTTAGAAAGAAGACTAAGGCAGACTACATGAGTAAGGCACATTCATGTTACCAGTGAACACGGCACCGATGAACTTGTTAAGGTAGAATTTGAAATATTGGTTAGAATTTATTTAGCCTTAGATTAAATTGGTTACCTAAGATTATTATCCTGTAAAAGATAAACTACAATGACACCTATATAAAGGAACCTATAGGGGAGTAGGTAGTGTGAACTTCTTCTGTGTCCTTCAACCTGTGTACTCATAACAATGCTGAATATATTCTAGGAATATAATATGAGTGTTATGAAAGTAGAAGGAAGGAAATTATTTTATTATTTCTTAGAAAAAGTCTTTTACAATGATAGGAGACTTGATTTAAATAGGTAGAGGACCTAGAGCCTTCTCTGAATTGAATTCCTTGATTTTAGGAATCAATTAAGATTGGTTGTTACAATCACAGTAATATAAAATCAAGACAGAATATTCTAATAAAGGAAACAGCGGCTACTAGTCCTAACAAACCCTACTGCACTCATTTTAAACAGTAAAAAGACCAAACTGCCCTTTTTCTCAACACTCCCCTCAAGTTGAGCATAGATGTTGATCATGCCCAACTTGCTCATAAACTCTTCGAAGTTCTGCTTCATTAGGGCCCTAGTCAGTCCATCTGCTGTTTGTTGAACTGATGGCATGAAGGGAATGCATATAACACCATTTTCCAGCTTTTCTTTTATGAAATGTCTGTCCACCTCAACATGTTTGGTTCTATCATGTTGAACTGGATCATTTGCAATGTCAATTGCAGCTTTATTATCACATTACAATTTTAGAGGTAGTTCTGGACTGAAGTTCAAGTCTTCTAACACCCTTTTTACCCATAGTTCTTCACAGATTCCATGTGCCATGGCTCTAAACTCGTCATTGCACTTCTTGCAACTCATCGTCTGCTTTTTTGCTTCTCCAAGTTACAAGATTACCCCAGACAAATGTGCAGTACCCTGTAGTTGACCTTCTGTCCTTTGCTCCAGCCCAGTCTGAATCAGTAAATACTTCTACCCCTCTTTTTTTGGTTTTTTTGAACATTAGCCCCTTTCCAACAGTCCCTTTCAGATACCTGATAATTCTGATGACTGCCTGATAATGAGACTGACTAGGGGAATGCATAAACTGGCTGACCACCCCCCCAGGATATGATATGTCAGGCCTAGTGTGAGCTAGATATATCAGCTTTCCCACAAGCCTCTGGAATTGTTCTCTGTCCACTTCTTCCTCATTATCCGTCCTTTTTGTAAGTTTCAGATTAGCCTCCATAGGTGTACTAGCAGGTTTACATCCCAACAATCTTGTTTCAGTTAGTAAGTCCAAAACATACTTTCTTTGAGATACCACCATTCCCTGTTCTGATCTAGCCACCTCCATTCCTAAGAAGTACTTCAGTCTTCCTAGGTCTTTGATTTCAAATTCTTCTTTCATCTCCTTCTTCACTTGTTCAATCCCAGCTCTATCATCCCCTGTGAGTATAATGTCATCCACATACACCACAAGCACAGTCACCTTGTTCCCTGCTCCTTTCTTTACAAACAAGGTGTGATCAGAATGTCCTTGTTTGAATCCCGCCTTTAGGAATCGCTGCTGAATCTATCAAACCAGGCTCTGGGACTTTGTTTCAAACCATACAGTGATTTTCTCAGTTTGCACACCTTCCCAGGATTTTTAAGATCAAACCCTGGGGGCAAGTCCATGTACACTTCCTCCTTTGATTCCGTGGAGGAAGGCATTCTTCACATTCAAAGCTGGTACAAGTGGCTAATCCAAATTTATCGCCACAGAGAAAACAATTCTTAAAGATTTAGCTTAGCCACTTTGGAGAGAATGTCTCGAGTAGTCAATTCCATAAGTCCTGATCAGTATCCTTGGCCACCAACCTAGCCTTGTATCTTTCAATCTCACCATTAGCCTTGTGCTTGATGGTAAATATCCATCTACAACCCACTGGTTTTTCTCTTTGGTTTCTCCACCAATTCCTGTGTGTCATTTTTCACCAATGCTTTAAGTTCTTCATGCACAAATTGTCCTCCACTCGGGAACCACAGAGCCTCATGTATGTTGGAAGGAATTTTGTGTTCTGAAATGCTAGAGATAAAGGCTTTATGTGTGGGAGAGAGATTTTTGTAGGTTAGGTAGTTTTGGATAGGGTACCTAGGGTGTTTAGTACATTCCCTAGTTGGTTTTCTGATGGCTATTGGGACATCAAGCATGAGTTCTTCATTTTGGTTTTGTAGAGTAGTGTCTGGATTTGGGTTGGTACTGGTGTGTTGGATTATGGATTCAAAACCAGTTTGGGAGTTTTTCTGTTTTCTTTGTGTGGAAGGTGAAGGTGAGTCAAGTGTTGTATTCCTGCCACTGCTATCCATTTGCTCAAATGGTAGCTCTGGTTCTGGATCTTGAGCAGTCTGAACTTCAGTATCTCTCCCCATTTTGGACTTAGGATACCTCCTGAAGTAAGTGAGACCTTGGAATTTTGTTGCCTGATCGGGTGTCCTGCCCTCATCATTGTGTCTATCCATTACTTCTTCAAGATGTGATATACTAGGAAAGTCAACCCCAAATTGGTTGTATTGAAAGTCAGCACTGTATTGAAAATCAGCACTATCTTCTTGGTTCATTAAATACTCCCCCTGAAGATGATGCTGATTGCAATACATTTTATTTTCAAAAAAGGTGACATCCATTGTTTCAATAGCCTTTTGTTTTTGGAAATCAAAGACCCTATATCCCTTCTTGTTAGAGGAATATTCTACAAACATACATTTTGTGGACCTTGGGTCAAGTTTACCCTGACTGTATGTGTGAGCAAAAGTAATGCAGCCAAATTTTTTTAAAGGAAGTTCTTGGATCAGTCTAGTTTCAGGAAAGCTCTTTTTTAGCTTTTCCAATGGCTTTTCAAAACCAATGCTCCTTGAGGGGAGTCTGTTGATCAGATACACTGCTGTGAGCAGTGCTTCTCCCAAAAGGTACTTAGGGCACCTTGAAGCAAGAAGAAGGGATCTAACCACCTCAAGCAAGTGTCTATTTTTCCTTTCTGATACACCATTTTGTCGTGGTGTATTGACACATAACCTTTGATGGATAATTCCCTTTTTCTGAAAAAAACTCTTTTAAAACTTTATTATAGTACTCTGTTCCATTGTCTGTTCTGAGGATCTCTATTTGAGTGTGGAACTGAGTGTTAACCATGTTATAAAAGATTTTAAAAGCCTGTTCAACCTCAGATTTTTCTTTTAACAAATAAACCCAGGATACACGAGTATGATCATCAATAAAAGACACAAATGACCTCTTACCATTCACAGTGGACTGCTTGGATGGACCCCAAACATCACTGTGTATGAGTGTGAAGGGTTTGGTTGGTTTGTATGGTTGAGAAACATAGACACTCCTTTTATGCTTAGATAATTCACTGATTTCACAATGAAATTGAAATCTTTTATTTAAAAAAAGGTTAGGAAACAGTTTTTTCATATAACTAAAGCCAGGGTGTCCTAATCTAGCATGCCACATCATGATTTCATTATTGGACACAATGGATGAGTGGTAACAAGCACTCCTTAGTTCTTCCTTATTCCTGGCATGATCTTTTTCCTCCAAAATGTAGAGACCATTCTGGACTTCAGCACTGCCAATCTCCTTCCTCAAAGTCACATCATGCAACTTACAGTCAATGGCAGAAAACATCACTCTACAATTGGTCTCTGAGACCAATTTATTAACAAAAATCAGATTGCAGGATAATTTAGGGATATGAAGCACATTATGTAGGGTTAAATTTGGTGAGATAGTAATGGATCCCTTGCCTGCAATGACAGCATAGGATCCATCTGCTATCTTAACCCTTTGATTTCCCCCACATGGAAAATAGGAGTCAAATTTTTCAGAGGCATGTGTCATGTGATCTGTTGCACCTGAATCAATGATCCAGTGTGTATCAGGGTGAGATTTATGAATGGAAAGGGCAAAGACATAACCAGATTCAGTGAGGTTGTATTGAGGTTTGTTGTGATTGGCTAGGAGTTGGCTTAGATTGTCTAATTGCTCCTTTGTGAAAGACAGCTGTCTAGAGACCTTTTCACTTGGTTCTGATGACCCCTGATTTGCCCTGCTGTTGTCTCTTCCACCATTGTACTGATTCCCTGGTTTCCAGTTTGGGGTTTTCCATGTATTCCCCAACAGATTTCCCTTGTGTGACCTTGTTTTTTACAATGATCACACCACATCTTTTGCTTCTCGCCATTACGGTCATTTCTCAGAATGCAACTAAAGGCGATGCTTCATTTAACGTTCAAGATACAAGAATCGTAGGTGAGATATTGGTGGAATTTCCATCATCTCCTACTCCTCCCGGAGTTGTGACTCAGGATGATCGATTTGAAGAGCCGAACTCGGTTCATTTGGTCATTTGCGGCTCGGAGATACATTTTGATCTAGGATTCTTGATTGAACCTAGTCTCTGATACCATGTTATGAAAGTAGAAGGAAGGAAATTGTTTTATTATTTCTTAGAAAAAGTCTTTTACAATGATAGGAGACTTGATTTAAATAGGTAGAGGCTAGAGCCTTCTCTGAATTGAATTCCTTGATTTTAGGAATCAATTAAGATTGGCTGTTACAATCACAGTAATATAAAATCAAGACAGAATATTCTAATAAAGGAAACAGCGGCTACTAGTCCTAACAAACCCTACTGCACTCATTTTAAATAGTAAAAAGACCAAACTGCCCTTTTTCTCAACAATGAGTTTGCCAGAGTCCTTTTTTTATCCATAATCAAATTTTTACTGAACCAATATATTATTACATGGATAAACCAAATGTACTTTGCTAAACCTCTCCTGTCGGAATTAGTGTACTTTCACAAACTCTTTGGATTACGTAGCCTGTTACAAAGATTGCACATTGATGATCAATGTTGCAGTTCGTCCAAGATACAAAAACTCAACAGAAGCTACCTAGTAGACTTTTACTTGGCAAACTCAACAGAAGCTACCTAGTAGACTTTTACATAGCCTAACCAACATCAAATTCCCTCAAATTCTAATCAGTTACAATGCTTCTTGACGAGTCCAATGAGAGCAGCCTGATTTACATACTTCTACGGCCTTTATATCAGCCTAACAAACTTGGATAATTAGGGAGAACAAAGGTGGGAATGAGCGCCGCCACGAAATCGTTTTTCGAATCACCAGAGCAAACCATATTTTTTATTTTCACGTTCTATAACTATAAGTATGAGTACTTTTAAATATATTTTGTTTTACTTGGCATATACAAATATTGGGCCAGTGTCTTCTTTCTTTATAGAAATCTATGTAAGATAAGGGTAAGATGCTTAATGTTTTTTTAGGGGAAATCTAGCGGAGTAAAATTCAATGATCTACATTTTGATGCCTACCAACAACGGTTCCCAACCTTGGTGGAATTAAAAACCATTCACGATGAAGATTGTGTCAAACAAATGTGTAATAAAATATAAAATGGGTTCACATAATCATTTTTTATAATAAAAGTTTATCCATGGAAAGGGAAACCTAGAGGTTTTGACTTGTTGATGTAGAGGATGTTAACTATGCACACTAGGTGGAAGATATGGTGAAGATATTACTAGACACTAGACAGTGGTGTATCCACTTCTTTGACACGGTCATCGGCGTCCATGGGAAATCTATTGACACATTACAGTGCTAGTTTGAGAAAGAAACTAAAAATTCACCTTAAAACTAAGGTGGCTGATGTGTATGGGACTAGCAAGGTAGAAATGAGGATGTTCGGAGCATTCTAGCAAGTTGTACTGAATAAATGCTCAGGACACTGAGATGGTTC
The DNA here is from genome assembly GCA_026214975.1 of Gentiana macrophylla. Lineage (NCBI taxonomy): Eukaryota > Viridiplantae > Streptophyta > Magnoliopsida > Gentianales > Gentianaceae > Gentiana > Gentiana macrophylla. The sequence continues at coordinate 79,860,679 of CM047815.1, forward strand.
TTATTTGGTTCTAAGGTCTTCTCCACCGAAGTGTCAATGAGGCACATAAATAACATTTGGATAATGTGACCTGGACTAAGCTTGTTTGGACAAAGACACTGCCTTTGTAACAAACACCTGATATTTTACCTGCTCTTATTTGATGAGAACTTTGAGTTAAATTCTGAATGAAACATTGTTTAAGTAGAACACTTCCAAAGGGATATGGATTTTTGTCTTTGTACGTTGTTCTTACTCTACATGCGTTGAAAATTGCTAATAGTTCACAACAGAACAGCTATAATCTTATGAATTCTTCTCATGATAAGTAGAAGAACACTAAGGGTGAAAAAATAAAAACACGAATAGCAGAGAATGTGCTTACTCTTGCACTGAGTTATCTCCATTACTGTATCAGGCTTCCTACGACTTCTGGAAAATGAAAATAAATAAAAAATTGAATGGAAATGGCTCAACCAAGCAAGCTAGAGATTTAACATACCCGGGGAGCACGAGCTCCCATTTCTTGGAATGCACGAGGATTCCGTAGAAATGCTACAACTTCATTAATTTCCTCTTTCATAGACTCAACGCTTGCAAATTCATTCAGCGGGATCGGGGGATTCTTCACCCTCTGAAAAGTCAACAAAGGAATGTTAGATCTAGTTCATTGAAAGAAGAAATGGCCTGGATTGTAAGCTTCAAGTAATCCTCGTTACTATAAGATGAGAGAATCCCATGATACAAACCTTCATTTGTTCAAAAGCAGTACTAATGGGATCTAAACCTTCCTTCTTCTTGTTTTTTATCTTTTGCAACTTATACTTTAAATAATATTTCTGCAAAATAGAAAGCATGGTTAAAGGATTTGGTACATGTCCTTTGCAAGATTCAAAGAGGCACTGAAATCATGCTCTTGGGTCAAACGCCATACCGAATTTTCACTAAGGTTACAACAGAAAAAGATAAGCATCTTATAGATAGACCAACATCAACTGTTAGATCGATAGTAAAACATGCATTCACATGGCAGATGTAGTGACTTCGTACTTCTAGAAAATTGACATGTGCATGTGAGTGTCTGAGTGAAAGTGCTGTTGCTGGGGTACTACTTTGTCATTGGAGCCTGCTCGCAAAGGCTCAGCATCTAACAAGTTGAAGTAGGAGACAAACTCCTTGAGAGCTTGCAAGGCCAATTACATGACATTTACTGCAGACAAGGTGGTCTGAATATCTAAATTTCATTGATTACGTAAGCAACCGACGAAGTTTACATGAAAATTCAGATTTCCTCCAGTATGTCCAAGTTTGTGATGCAGACAGAACGACAAAATAGGTTTTTAACAAAAAAACTCCATATTCTCAGCATAATAAATCTGCTATTCATAACGTCCTAACAAATTTGGGGCCTTCTGCATTGATTATTTTAAAATAAGTATCTTGTGAAAAAGGCATCAACTTGAACCTTTAAATTTGAAATTAATGCCGTCTTAAGATTTTCAATAGCAGCAGTATGTAAATGGATGGTGATACACCAATAACATGAATTTGAATAATCCACAAAGGATATATCTGAAACAAAAAAATGATGTAAAACTAAAGGGAACATGATCAGCAGAAAAATGATAACGTAACAATCTGAAACAGTTAATTTAGAACAAAATCATTATACCAGTCTCTGAAGCTTCCTTAGGTTTGGGTCCCTCCTCCAAGGGCCATAACCAAGGAGACGTGGAACTTCTCTCTTCACAAGCCGGAACACATGAAACAATACATACCCATAAATTGCGGACTTTATCAGAAACCAAAAGTACCACTGCCATTCATCTGTTTTCCTTGACATAACGCTTTTTTGAACCTCAGACTGCCACTTCAAGTACCAAGTTGACCCAGCAGTTTGATATCCATCTGGCCAAGCCATCCCTAATCGTATCCTAATCTAAAAAACATGTGGAAAAAAAACCTATAAAATAAGTGCAAAATACATACACTCGCCAGGAGTAAAAGTAAGAAATCACCAAAAGAAACAGAAATAAGCAAGACAAGAGAGCATAAACATTACCCAATAAGGGATAATCAATTCCACAATAGGAAAACCAATCATTAACAGTATATCATTATTTAAATTTATGATGTTCTCGATTGTCCAATCTCTTGCACGTGTTACGCGTTCAGAATTCCACAGTCCTCTCACGCATTGATGACAAAGTGTCAATGCTAATTGAAAATGTTGACGAATATTCAATTCCGACAATGGAATCCACATAAGCTGCACTGATGTTGGAATACCACAAGCAAGCATCTGTGCATATAGACCATCAAACCCTCCAAATTCCTCAAACTGCATGTCAAATTCCTGGAACAAGACACTGAGTTAAAACCAAGGGACTTCAGGATTTTTAGTTAAGAACAGCAAAAAAGCAGTTAAAGATTACCTTCCCATCCAAATAATATTCTTTTTCATCCCCCTTCAGTTTCACATATGCAGCACCCCAATCATGTCTTATTTGAGCACTCTCTACCAGTTTCCTGGACACAGCATAGGGAACAGCCAAAGGTTCTATTTCCCACCTGTTTTTTTCTTCATTGTACCAAGTCCTTGATGCTACTCTGTCTCGATCTAACAGAATCCTCTCCTATAATCAAAACTGATGCATCATAAGATATACATATACATATGCATACATTTACAAACTCAGCATACCCACGTAAACAATGATGTTTCTAATAAAATGAAAAGGTATTCATCAATTCAAAGCATTATAATTAACTATCACTTTAAAGTGAGATTTTAGAAAGATAGATTAATGTACATGGAAATGTTTGCTAACATTTTAATTTCTAAGGATAATGGTATCAGACATTTGGAAAGAACTTATAACTCCATATTAACTTTTAATTTCAAGTGCTAGATTGTAACTTGTTCTCCATCCCAGCCTGACAGAAACCAAATTCTATCTAAGGTCCTAGGAAAAAAAAAAGTAGTTAAGTCACTATCCATACAACCATGGTTGAAAACATAACCTGATTACTAACTAAAGATGAAGCGTGACTTCATTATATTTTAGTCCTTGTTTGCTTTGTGAGGCTTTCAAATTTTGACTTGTCAAAAAAATTGTAAAACAACTATCAACATGAAATATACTTAATCCTCGGACGATGTTTTTGGTTTACAATGATTAACCATCATTTTGTGCAATTATTGTTTTAGTATAGTATAAAACTAGGTTGAAAGGGGAATTATTGTTTTAGTATAGTATAAAACTAGGTTGAAAGGGGGGCTTGGCACAACGTTGGAAATTGTCGCTGTGACTAGAGGTCATTGGTTCAAACCGTAGAAACAAACTCTTTAATTACAGCTATGGCAAAGACTACATACATAGCCGACCCCACCTAGTGGAAGAAAGTTTGTGTGGTTGTGGTGTAAAGGCTACGGACAATGGTCATAAGTTGACGGCCTTCCCATCCCTGTACACACGGAATGCTTCCAGTCGTTGGGCCGCCTTTAGCGTAGAAGCACATCAGAGGATGAAAAAATTGAAATTTTTGTAGGGATAAAATTGAGTCAGGGCTTGAACAGTGAGGGATATGAGTCAAAATGGCTCAGATATTGACTTCAGTTGCCTCCCAAAGGAAGGCATAATAACTTGCGTAAACTATTGGTACTCTTTCATACAAAGATGTTGGCATAGAAGGGGAATTATGTCTTACAAGCCATGCCAGATTTGTGCAAAATGGGAAAAACATGCGCAAAAATAATGAATTATATCGATGAAAATTGATATATTTTGCCACAAACGCAAAATAGGCAAGTTGCGTAATAGAACCAATGAAGGTGGTGGTAACTGAAAAATAATTGACTACGTGAAGCCATTCAGTCCATTTGCATACTGGATAGAAACATCAAGGGTCAAAGTAAGTACCTGTCTTTCAGCAACATACTTTTTACCAAGTTCAGCATTTTCCAGCAGATCTTTTTTGAGCTTTTCGTTCGCTTCCTCACGCCATTTCCTCCAACCATGATACAGATGGAGACGAACAGCATTTGGAACAACAACCTCCTTACTTCCAAACATCCACTTCGTCTCAATCTCTGGGAAGCCCTTAGCAACCTCATCAGCTGGTGTGTTTACAAGAAACCGTTTTTCATCTCCATACTTGTTCATTTTTTTCCTTACACTATTCTCTAGATCCCTTTGCATCTCTTTTGATTTTCTTACCACTTCTTTTATACGTACAGTAAAACCTGATGAACTTGCGTCAAGCAAGTCAGCATGATCCTCACCTTCCAACACATTAGGCAGAACAATCTGCTCAACAAGTTGTCTTTGTGCCGTTAGCAACCCTTCTTTTATTTGGGATCTAGAAAGCTTGGTTAAAGGACTTCTTTCAGCGCTGCAAGCACAACGAAGAAATACATGCATTCACGAAATCATAAGTAAACTGAATTAGTATTTAAATCAGAAATTCAACATATCACATTGCAATAGCCATGCACCCCAAGTAAAAGGACCACCACAATCGACAACACTCATCAATGAAGCAAGCCTTCTTGTTTGACTAGTAATAGGCTCCCAAAACTTCAGTGTCTACTGTAAATCATGTTCACTTATTAACGATAACGGAAAGCACGTAAAATAACATTAGACAAGCAAAAGAAAACCACAACTTGAGAAACTAGCTTATCTAGTTAAGTGCCTGAATTTGAATACTTTCATAAAGCAGTAAATAAGTAGCAGATTGAGTTCTCTACTGCATTCAATTCATTTACATACTTAAGCAATAGTTCTGTATATTCAAGTCTATATAAGAAAAGATTCTACTAATGATCAACACAGACACAAAATAACAGTATGGCTTAAATCATGGCTGGTATGACACGAACAAGCAACAATCAGTAGAGCTCCAGTTTTCCATTTAACTCCTAAAATGCATCCAAAAAGCAATAGCTTTAGTGTTTCTTACCTCTGGACGTTTCTAGTCCTCAATTCATTCATAAATTTTTTGTACAGCTGCTCACTTTCCCTTTCTATAAAAGCAAGCTCTCTCACCCCAATGCTTAATGTCAGGGTTTCCCTATATGAAATTCGATCATCAATCTCCTCAATATTCTCCCATATCTCATTGTATTCTTTCTCACTGTTTACCCTCAGCTCCTCCAACATAGCTATTTTGTCTTGTATTTCCTCTTTACGGCCCTTTGCCTTAATTTTTGTAATCTCCTTCTCTTTTTTTGCGTTATCCATACGAGCCAATACTTCTTTAGACTTCGTCATTAGTATCTCCTTCTCCCCCTTCAATTCCCTCAACTCTGCATATAGGCCATTCATTATCTCAGCTTGCAAGTCCTCCTTCTTCGTCTTGACGTCTTTCAATGCCTCTTCCGCACTGCCAACATCACGTGTACCGTTTTTTACATCGTCCAATACCTTAACAAATCCTGAAAAAGTCTCCAACAATTTCCTAGTGTAATGTGAGAACTCATGGTCATATTCACCAAAATCCTCATCTTGTTTCTTAGCATTCTTAGTACTCCTGACTTCGTCGCTCACTACCAATGTGGCGGCCAGTGCAGGGGCCACCTGCGTCCTGCAAATTGGACTAAAAAAGGCCAAAGCAACACAGAAAACTGCATACACAAGTGGCTTTGCAAAATAATCAAGAATCCCATTTCCGTCGTCTGAGCTAAGCTTCGAACTAATTTTTAATGGGCTACATTTACTCTCATCAACAAAAGAAACTAAAGGGCACTGGAACTGAATGCCACTAGCTGAGCAGGAAATCCTGAAGGGGTTCAAATGGGGTCTATCCTGAAGGGAAATATTGAGACAAGATTTCCCTCTCCTACGGAATTTGTGAATTCTTATGGGGATTTTAGGAAATCTTTGAAAAGGGTTTTCTGGGAGTAAGAATGTGGAGCTGCTAGCAGTACTATTGGTGGACAACATTTGCTGGTTCATCAGGTATCATTCACTCACTGATTAAATAGGATAACTTGCCACATGCGTTTCGTTAGTTGAAGAATGCGAGAGAGAAAAAAAGGTAAGACGCCAATCGTCAATGAAAAAGATGGAGAAAACAAAGAGAATCAAGAGACTGGAAAGGTTTGAAATGGGTATAGAAGCAGAGTGACAACTTTGGAAGGATGAAGAGCTGAAAATGGTTATCTAGGAAGACGGCACAAGGACGGTGAAAATCCAAGCTTAATTCAATTCAAGAGTTGAATTAAGCAAAGGCACAATTCTATCAGTTGCACCCACTATTTCTTAAAGGAAAATGATAATGATAATGACAAACCACTATGATATCGTTGATTAAAGTGATTAATTATTTATTGTGAGAGTCCAGAAATATGTGGTGTTGATTGTGTTGTGTAATATGTACAGTAGTGGATTATCATGGCTCTTTAATAAAACAATGGAGGCTCCCTTTTTTGTGTCACATCGATTATAACATCTTATCTAGCGTTTGGAAACAGATGAAGCAATAGAATGCTATAGATAGAATGGAAAAGCGATTTCACTCGCCTAAAAGATGAAATAAAATATATGAGATTATATCTGATTTAATATGGTTGATGGTGCGTGTTGATAAATGTGGCAGCGGTGGGGTGTGTAGAGATGGTGGTGGCGGTGATGGTTGTAAAGGTGGTGGTGGTGGTGTGTGGTGACGGGTGATTGTGAGGTGGGTGGTGGCGAGTAAATATCCGTTGTGGAGGAGGATAGTGGCGAGGGTGGTGGTAGGGTAGGTTATGGCGGCCTTGGACAAAAAGTCAAGTTGTAAGGTAAAAAAATTGGCTATCGATTAAGTCTTTTTTTTTAGGATTTATCAATTAAAAAAACACTATATTAGGTTGAATCAGATTAAATCTAAACGGAATCTTTTTTACTTTTAGTGAAACATGTAATGTTGGGCCTAAAGCCACCGTCTCATCCGCCTTATTGGAGGGCCGGCCTTGGATGGTGGTAAGGTGAGTGGTGGTAAGGGGTACTGGTGAAACGGTTGGTAACGGTACGTGGTGGTCGTGGTGGGCCGATGATGGCGGGTTGGGTTGTGACGGGGGATGTTGGTTAGTTGTGATAATGGTGGTGAATTGTAGGCAGTGGCGGTGGCAGGTGGTGGAAGGTGGCGTGGAGTAGGCAGGTGGTGTGGGAGATAGGTAGTGGGTTTCACATACAAACATGCCATAATGGTGCAACCTCCCGTTATGAACCTTTTTCTGCATATTACTTGCATCCAAGTGAAGGAACAGGGGCGGTCATTAGCCCGATCATCTTTGAAGGGGATAATTTTGAGGAATGGTCACGCTCGCTACGCAATAATCTGCGTGCCAAGAATAAACTTGGCTTTATCGATGGTCTTATCGAAAGTTCCGATAGTAAATCACGATTTTGATCAATGGGGTATTGTCAATTCCATGTTGGTTGCTTGGATTGTCAATACCTTGATGTCGATTCGATCAACGGTCCGGTTTCCCGGCTCGGTATTCTCTAGCAAGCGGTCCAAGAATCTTGGAGTTAAAGTCACAGATTGCTTCTTTGCAAGCAGCGTGTGGCGTCCGTGGTATCTCTATCTTGATCTCCGCCGTCTTCAAGATGATCATTTGCCATCAACCCTCCTCCGCTCTGTACTGCGGTGGTGGTAAAATGACAACGAAATCCTTCATCAATTTTGTATGGGCGTTTACGTTATTAATGATGGATCCCATCCTTCATTGAATGTTGCGCACGCAAAAATTATTTTCGAGGCAACAGAGTTGTTTCGAGGCTCGTGAGGACAGGCGGGCAAGAGATGATAACCGGCGGTGTTCGAGTGCGATAAGCGGGACATCTACGAAAGATCGGTGTTTCGAGTTGATCGGTGGCATCCTCTACAATGCCTCTAATTGAGCTCCTTCCCGTGGTGGTCGTGATGGCAATGGCAATCGGGTGGCCGCTCATCGAGATAGGTTGACGTTCTTCTCATTCGACTAATGAAAGCGGTCTATGGTTGATCATGATCGTGTTCCAACCTTGTCCGATGATCAATGGACCCGGCTTTGACAAATGTGAAGACCTGCGTCATCGGAAAAACATACGAATCATATGTCCGGTAAACATGTCCTTTATGTTCCCGATCTTAAGTGTAACTTGTTGTCGATTACACATTTGCTAGAGATATACGGATATATTGTTATTTTCACTAATAAAAGCGTGGTCTTATTCGGGGGTGTATCACTTTCGGCCGGTTCGTTCAACGCTCATAAGGTCACAACTACCGACACGCAGTACTTTGTGGCATCGTCGTTTGGGTCATCCTTTCGATATCTTTTTTACGGCACTCGTAGTTCCAATAAAAATGTGACCCGCAACTCTTTTCCTTGAGTTATAATCAAGGCTTTGGCAATATTTGATTTGGTTCATTGTGATATTTGGGGTCCTTATCGTGTTCCGTCTAGTTGTGACGCTCGTTTTTTCCTTACGCTTGTCGATGATTTTTCTAGAACCACGTGGGTTTATTTGATGGTTGCAAAGTCTGAGGTCAAACACCTCATTGAAATATTTTACCACATGGTTAAACGACAATTTAATAAGCGTATTAAATGTTTTCGGAGCGATAATGGTCAAGAGTTTTTAAGTTTGCATCCTTTCCTTGAGACTAAGGGCATATTACTTCAGACTTCTTGTGTCGATACTGCTCAACAAAATGGTCGGGTAGAACGTAAGCATCGCCACATTCTAAATGTTGCTCGCGCCCTACGGTTTCAAGCCAAATTACCTAAGTTTTTTTGGGCGAGTGTGTCCTTACATGATTCACCTCATCAACATTACCCTACTCGGGTTCTAAATGGTAAACCCCGTTTGAATGCTTATATGGCCGACCCCCCTACGTATGATAATATTCGTGTTTTTGGGTGTTTATGCTATGCTACGGTGCGTCCTAAAAACAATGATAAGTTTGAATCTCGTTTCGCCAATGTATTTTTGTTGGTTATCCGTTTGGTCAAAAGGTTGGAGGCTTTATGACCTTGTTTCTCGTGATTTTTTTACGAGCCGCGATGTGATATTTTTGAAGATAAGTTCCTTATATTGATACCCTTCCCGACCTCGCCGCTTCAATGCGAAAAATATTTTAGTCGGCTTTATCCTATGGGATGATGATGATGAGAGCCTTCCGAGCCTCTTACTACCTCGGTTCTGTGGTTGATCCACTGTTGTCCCTGTTAATGATCCGACCCCTCCTACGAATTAAGAAGAGGCCGACATTCTGCTACCGGTCAAGACACGAGTACTTCCACCGATATTGTTTTGGGCCGTGGTCACCGAGTCAAGACTCCATCACTCAAGCTCCGTGATTATGTTACTCATACTATGGCTCACTTAGCTGAAGACCCCACCCCATTACATGCTTCTTCGTCTTCGGCAGATTCCTCAGGTAAGCCCTTTGACATAGCTTGTTATGTTGATTATAAACAATTTTCTGTTCGCCACAAGTGTTTTTTGGCAGCTATCACCAAAGATCATGAACCGGCTTCTTTTCGTGAGGCTGTCCGTATCCCCGGTTGGCAGCAAGCTATGACTGACGAAATTAACGCTTTGGAGCGGAATAATACTTGGACTTTGGAAGTCCTTCCTCCCGGCAAACATGCTATCGGTTGTGCATTTGGATTTATAAAATTAAATATACTTCCACCGGTGAAGTGGGGCGTCTCAAAGCTCGGCTCGTTGTTCGTGGTAATCGCCAGATAGAAGGGATCGACTACAATGAGACTTTTGCACCTGTGGCTAAGATGGGTACTATTCGTGTTCTTCTCTCTGTTGCTGCGGCTCGCAACTGGGAGTTACATCAAATGGATGTTCACAATGCTTTCCTTCACGGCGATTTGGACGAGGAAGTCTATATGCAGCTTCCTCCTGGTTATCATGCTTCTGCCCCCGGTAAGGTTTGCCGGCTGCGTAAGTCGTTATACGGTTTGAAGCAAGCTCTCGCCCGATGGTTTGCCAAGTTGACTTACGCCTTGAAACATTTTGGTTTCAAGCAATCTTATGCTGATTATTCCGTCTTCAGCTACCTTCGGGATGGTGTCTCCTTACATGTTCTCATCTATGTTGATGACTTAATTATTGCTGGCTCATCTTCGGCAGCGATCTTCCGGTTGAAGACTTATTTGGGTTCTTGTTTCCACATGAAGGATTTGGGCACTCTGAAGTATTTTCTGGGTATCGAAGTGGCCCGGAGTCCAAAGGGTATCTTTCTCTCTCAACGGAAATATGCGTTGGACATTTTGACCGAGGTGGGATGTTGGGGTGTAAGCCCATTGACACTCCCATGGAGGCGAATCATCGCTTGCCCTCGCCAGGACTCTCCTTTATCGCATCACGATCGATGCTCGCCGACTTGTGGGTCGCCTGGTTAAATGGTTGAAGTCATTGCTTTCTTCTCTTGGCGTTTCCCATTCTAAACCTATGAAGCTCTTTTGTGACAGCCAGTCTGCGCTTCATATCGCCAAAAATCCTGTTTTCCACGACCGCACGAAACATATTGAAGTTGATTGTCACTTTGTTCGTGACGAGATCTTATCCGGCACTTTGACAACCTCTCATGTTCCTACAGGGTTTCAACTCGCCGATGTTTTAACCAAGGCTCTTGGTCGTCAACGATTTAGTTTTTTATTGCGCAAGTTGGGCGTTTTGACTTACACGCTCCCACAGCGAAGTATTGGCGTGTATCGTGTATGATTCATATTAAGGGTATTATTGTAACATCGTGTAATAGGGTTTGGTGGTATAGGTCATTGTAACTATAAATACTTGTGATATATCAATATACGAATCACCTTTTTCCCAATCCGTGTTCACTTTAACAATTTAAACAATCCAAACGAACCAGTTCTGGATTCAAAAGCAAGTTTTCCGAAAGTCGGTATTCACAACATACCAACGAAAAATCAGTTTTTAACTCCAGAATCAACTCTCAAAAAATCAATTCAAGTGTGATACACATATAAAATGATATATGGTAACTTCGGTATGGATCAAATAATAGCTCCCTCAAATAATAGTCTAAACTGACATCGTAGTGGTAATTTCATACTTATCATGTTCCTTATTAAATGGTGTAGTTATCAAAAATATTAGTTCTTATTTTTGTGATTTAATTTCATTTCTAAATCAACTTTAGTGTCGTTCATCTCACGTTACTTTTATTTATTATTGGATGAGAGATAAAAAAAATATTGTATTAATTATATTCAATTATTAAATCAGTTAAATAGGAACGAATGAGTAGCAATTAAAATGTCAAGTTTGGATCTACATTGGTCACAACATCTATTACCTAAAATACTCATCTTGGGGTGGGCTTACTACATATTTTAATTTCATATTCATTTTACTTCGTACAATTTTCTTTTAATACAACAAAGTAACTTGGTTCAAATGGTAAGTGACTTGAGAATGTTTCTGAAAGTCACCAGTTCGATCGCTATATTGAAAGAGACTCAGACTCTGCAGGCACGACCCGGGCCGAACTCCGGACTAGTTGGTTCCGGATACCGGGAGTTTTAAACAAAAAAAAAACTTTCATTTAATACACAAAGACCCCTGGTTTCTGTTAATTCCATATATCTGCCACCAATTTGTTGGAAAATTGTGTATCTGAATCTGGATTCAAACCACGGAGAAAACTGACCCGACCCATTTTCAGATCTTGCGGCCGCAGGCTATGACCTCACTAAGGCAAGCCCGGCTTAAGGACACGGATTCCGGAGCAGATTCATAGCTTCGATCGAATTGTTCAATCACACACATCGGAAACTATGAATTCAGAATTCATTTTTGGTTTTGCTACTAATTGAAATGCACAATTGATTAACTGGTCTAAAAGGGTGTTTTGAGTATCATACCCAACTAATCGAGATATCAAGATCTTCCAGGTTGTATCTCCAAACGATGAATAATGGAAGTCGACCTGATCCTCAATCCTTCCATCCAAATATGCTTCTAGAAAAACATAAATTTTTCCTCTTTCCGAGTGACTAAGACAAAGAACTAAATTTATCTTTTTTGTTTGTGACAAGTGGCACATCAACAAGTATATTTTGGGGCTGGGAAAACTCTAAATTTGTAAGGTTAAATCTATATCAATTCCAGCCGTGAACGGCAAATTTTATGATGGTCAATAACCACCAAACTCAATGGACATATGTCATTACATGAATGATTGTGATCATGTGTATTAATTATCAACCATTGAATTCAAGAATGAGTTTGGTGGTCATTGACCATCATAAAATTCCCGTGAACGTAATAAGAGTTTTACTTAATCTCAATTTCTTTGTCTTAAAAAAAAAAAAAAAAAAAAAAACCAATTCTAATTAGACTTATAGATATTTCTTAAGTTCAATACACTTGAGTGTATATTGATATAATCATTCCATATATATTAACCCTTCATATACGGCGCTAACATGATTTGAAGTAAACAAAAAAAAAAAAAAAAAAAAAAAAAAGAAAGATATATCTTGGTATAATATACTAATACATGATTTGAAGTAATAAAAGATTTTGCTGAAGTATACCAGAACCATCTGTGAAAAAAAAAATTAAAAAAATTTCCCTAATGATTCTATGTTTTAACCTCAGGCCAATCCAATTGTTCAGCATTGCCTTCCCAAACCTCCCAAGCCCCTTGAGCAATCTCTTGAAACAATTGGTTCCAACCCCAATTCGAAAACCCTAAGAAAAACCAGTAACCATCTACATTTTTGCTCTTTAACTTCACTTCTTCTATGAGTTTCACTGTTTCCAATTGATCAAGATAATAGACACCCGGTAGAATTTCCGGGTCGTGATCTGCTGCCCGAGGATGATGACATAAAGCAACAAGTGGCATACCGCGTTTCATGACAGGGCCACCATAAGATAAATGAGCAACCTTCAATAGTTCTAGACCTTCTTCTTCTAGGTGTTCAATTGTGTTCCAGTTCAAGTGTTTATTGACAATCAAACCTTCAAATCCGGTGTCTTGATCTGCTTTCACAATGAGAATCTTTGATTCACTGAATGGATGTGCATCCAGAAGCTTGTCAGTTGCGGATAAAAACGAACCCACCACCACTTTAGGGTTTATCTCGTACGAGTTGGTCGAAGAATCAACTCGTATAAGATTGTGCTGAGTGGTCGACCTCTCCTTCAGTACAACTTCATGATATGTAATCTGGGACACAGGAGCAGATTTAGAAAAATTTCCACCTCGATGAACTCCAGCCAATGGAATACCTAATTTATAAGTAAAATTAATTCCCAAAAGATCATCCAAGACCAATCACTAGCTAGATATCAAAAGGTAAGGTTAATCAAAGCCACCTTCTAATTGTGCGTTTTGATTTTATTTTATGCAGAAACGGTATGAACTACACATCTGTGGACTACGTACGCACCACACAAAATGGAATACTTTCCAGAGCGGGAATTGAACCTGGAACCTCTTGGGAGAAGAGAACACTATGGGTGACCATAACATTGTGCCACCTATAGCTACGGATAGGTGAACAAAAATGTTGATCCTTTCACGTATTAGTGAATTTCAAGCTCCTGTTACTGCAAAATCTATGAAAGATCATACTAAATACTCATGTACTATCAACTATTTGTCAATTTAAGAAAATAAAAGTGTTGGATAAACGTGTTTATTCAGATTTAAATTACTCTCTTTAAACAGCCAATTGTGCCAGCTCTTCCTTGATATTCTTCCTTTTTTAGAGGATTTTACTTCCTATATTTCTTTTGGGCGATTTGCTAGAAATTATGGGTTCCTACCTTTTTTTAGAGGATTCTATTCCCTGTATTTTTTTAGGCGATCAGTAGTTGTTATCGGTTACCTTATTTAGAGGTAATTACTCCTACAAATTGATGTAATTACTTATGGCTACCAACCTTATCAACAGATTGCCCTTCAGGATTCTTGACTTTGAAACACCAAGACATGTGTTGTTAGACAAGTTTCCTAGCACACAAGAGGAAGCCTCATGAGTTGTTAGACAAGTTTCCTAGCACACGAGAGAAAGCCTGCATCCAGGAACAAATTCAAAAAGGAGAAGAAACTATCCAAGGTCATCATGAGATAGGTGATAGACCTATTGCTCTTAAGAAGAGGGTAAGGTTATACACTAAAAATCCCATTTACAACTTTCAATCCTACAAGAGGTTATAATGCCTTCATTAGCTCTATAGACAAAACCATGATCCCAAAGACCGTTAAAGAAGCTCTAAGCCTACCATACTAGAAAGATGCCATAAATGAAGAGATGAGTGCTCTTAACAAAATTGAAACATTTTGTCACCCCCTGGAAACAACCGGTCTGGTGTAAATTAGTTTTCACTATCAAGTTTAACAAAGATGGGATATTCAATCGGTATAAAGCTAGGTTAGCTGCAAAGGATTTACTCAATCGTATGGGATTCACTATTTGGAGACCTTTGCACCAGTTGCCAAACTGAATATCATTAGGGTTTTGCTATCCCTTGATATGCCTCTACATTAACTTGACATCAAGAATGCCTTCTTGAATGGAGATCTCAAGGAAGAGGTATATTTGAGAATACCTCCTGGCATTGGGAATACATACAACAAATACCAAGTGTGTAAGCTCAAAAGATCACTACATGGGCTTAAGCAATCCTTCAGAGCTTGGTTTAATGGGGATGACCTTAAAGAAACCATTAGCATTAATATAAAATTGGCACAAGTGTTCAAAAATCAAAGACTTGGGAAAACTAAGGGTCCATTTGGACATGGATTTTTCGGGTGAAAGTGATGTATTTCATTCCAAAAATGGATTTTAGTTGAAATTGTGTTTGGATTGTATCGTTTTCAAGTGGAAGTGATGGATTGTGAGGAGAAAAGTAAGAGAGAGAATGTTACTTTATTCAAATGAATAGATTTGTTTTCTTAGTGGGATGAATAGGGAGAAAAAAACTTGTCCAGACAAATCACAAGGTACTTCCTTGTGAAGGAAGTTGCTAGAACTAGAAGTGCAATAGTTATCTCATAGAGAAAGTATATTATGGATTTACTTAAAGTTGGGATGCTAGGGTGTAAATGAGCATCTACTCTTGTTGAACAAGGATATAAATCTAATACAAATCAGAAGAGTAAACTAACAGACAAAGGAAGATATCAACACTTAGTTGAAAAGTTCATTTATCACACTTGTCCTGACATTTGCTTTGCAGGTAGCTTGGTAAGTTAGTACGTCCATGAGTCTACTGAAGAACACCTAAAAACAATTTTAATGATTCTATATTTAAAAGGGACACCTGGTCAGGGATTATACTTCAAGAAATGACAAGATATGAGCATATATGTCTTCAATGATGCAGATTAGACAAGTGACAATACTAATAGAAGATCTACCACATGTTATTGTAATTTCTTATGGGGCAACCTAGTTACATGGAAAAGCAAAAGTAATCAGCTGCCTTGAGGAGTAATGCAGAAGCATAATTTAGGGCTCTAGCCCTAGGAGTTTGAAGGATTGTGGCTAAAATAGTTCTTGAAGACTTGGAGATTCATGTCACTATGCCTCTTTAGATGCATTGTGACAATCTTTCTGCCTTAAGCATAACAAAAAATCCGGTTCAGCATGATAGGCCAAAATATGTTGACATGGAAAGGCAATTCATTGGGAAAAGGTTGAAGAGAATGTGCTCAAGTTGACTTATGTTGCTACTATGGAACATTTAGCAGATAGTCTGACAAAAGTTATGTTGTGAAGGTGTTTCAAATGTAAAGCTTTTGTTGTATTAATAATATCTACAATCAAGCTTACGGTGATGTCGGATAGACGTCTTTACAAAGATTTATTTTAGTTTGTTTAAACAGCTAATTGCAGTTATTTATTTTTTTATGTTGAGTTTGGATTAGGAAGTAAACAGGCCAGCTTCTCTTGGTGCCTTCCTTCTCTTTAGAGGATTTAATTTCCTACATTTTTAGGCGATTTGGTAGCTGTGATTACCTTATTTCGAGGCAATTACTCCTACAAAATGATGTGCTCACTCAATTCTTGATTACCTTATTCAGAGGCAATTACTCCTACAAAACGATGTGCTCACTCAACTCTTGATTACCTTATTTAGAGGCAATTACTACAAAATGATGTGCTCATGTTTTGCCCTTGAGTACTTTCAAACCCTTCTCAGCCAGCCCCACCCCCTAAAACCCAAGCCCCCAAAGGATAGGTTCTGTAACCCTGTCAAATGAAGTTAAAATAAATTGTCCGATGCTTAGATGTCAGAGTTAACTTTGTAAATCAACCACGATTTCTACATTAGATACAGTTTCTTAGATGAACCCTAAATAAGTTGCTATCCCCATAGGTATCCTAATAAATCACTACCATAATAGAAAGTATTCAGGATATATGTCATCCACCATCTTTTCAGCTGCAGACAGAATAGAAGACGCCAACAGAGAAGCCCAATAATGAACTAGCCAGTTTTTCTTCTTATCATCTGTATATGCCACAACTGGGACTTCCTCAGCTACATATATCTAAGTCTCTTGGTTTAGAAATATCAAGCTTGCAAACCATATTTAGGGTAGTTTAAGTATATCTCATGACAGATTAGAAAAAATAATTATATATACATAAATCTACCTTCATCCCAGGCAAGAGCTCCACAATCAGCCAGAAAATTGATAATCTGAGAAACTGAGAAGTCTCCTTCATAAGGAATGGGATTTTTCCTCCCAGCTGGAAATAGTACTAAATGTGGATACACTTCCCTCTGCAGATCAAAACCAAGATAGAAAGAGGAAAATGTAAATGAGCAAAATAGCTCCATTGATTGATTACACAATATCTTTGATGCAAAAAGAAAAAAGGAAAATGAAATGTTTTCTTGCTTTCAAGGAATCAAGACGAAAGAGTTTTCAAGCAGACAAACCCAATCACAAATGAATTACAGCTTTATACATCCTGTTCCTGTTATAGTTGATAAATGATGGTTAACATTGGGACCACCTATCTTTTCCTGATTTCTTGAGGGGTATACAAATGCGCAACCTTTCTGTAAAATGGCTGGTGCCTTGTTGCAATTATTTTGAGAACAATTCCATTCTAAAAACCGTATAAAGTTTAATCTTAAAATCTTTAAACTAATAAAATTTGGGCCTAAAACACATGGTCAAACTCTTTTACTTGCTAATATCTGGATCTTAAACTGGGTCTTACACTTTGACCTCAAACTCCTTTAATTGCGAAAGTATCTGGGAGCTAACCTCAATAAAAAGAAAATTCTCCTCAAAACTACTCCAATCATCTAAACCACTAAATTTATGCCATCAAATAAAAGTACTTTGGAAATGGTTAGATGAATCTCTACACTGGAAGAGAAATATATGCATTCTTCATGAGTCATACCTCAACAGCTGATGTTAAGATTCGGCGGCAATCATTCAGTGTGCAATCCATCAGATAAACTAGTGGAAAGGAAGAATTGTTTATGTTATCTGCCATTTATAAACACAAGAAAAGGGTGATGCATTAATTTGATCATTCAACCACAAATAGTCCATATACACATATGTGTATAAATATATTTGTATATGTGCATGTTTGTCAGTTTGTGTGTGTATAGATATCGATATATGTATTGGGGAACGGGGAGAGTAAAGGGTATACTCTGAGTCTATGTAATAATAACCATATCTTACATATTGTTGTGCTCACTGACCCATTCTTCAACATAGTTGAATATCCCTTAATGGCTCTGTAGACTTCACGAACAACCAACTCCATCCTCTGGCAAAACCCACACCAGTTATTGCTAAACAAAACCAAAACATCTCTATTCCAAGCATCGATGGCATTCCCCAAATTTGATTGATTACCAAGAACATGCTCAGTAAACGCATGGACGGAAACTTTAGGAATAGAATCCACCTCATGAAAATCTAAATTGACAAAAGGTGGGGTTGGTGCCTCCCTAGGACTCTCAACAAAAATCTCAGATTGCTCATAAGGTGTAAGGCTTCCATTTACAAACTCATCAAGAAAATCAGATAGCAAAGAATGACTGAAAACAGTAGGCTCGGGTAGGATGAAGTGTTGCTGCGTAAGGGGGGCAATTATCACCATCGAGGGGATCTTTGAGGTAGCCGTTAGGGCTTTTAGTAATCTGGTGTTTCCATCACAAAAAAAGAATGAACCACTAAAATCATTTTTATGTTTCTTCTGGTCTGTTCCTGTAAACATATCCTCAAATTTTTTATCTTGAGCATATATTTCATGGGTGTGGGAATGAGATAACTGTTCACTTGTGTAAGCAGGAGGATAATTCTCATTTTGCTGCTCACTTGTGTTAACATACATCTCGTCGTCCTTCTGAAAAGATTCAGCATCACTGAAACTAGAGCCTTCGTTGTTTTGAGGACCTGAAGCACTAGCCCGTTGCAGCTTCTGATCATTGTCTAAATCAAGTGTAGTCTCAGAAACATCATCTGATGGGAGCTCCAGAACTTGACCAGACTGTGATTCTTGCTGTGAAGACGAATCTTCTGCGCCTTTGATTACAAAATCTTCAGATAGGAGCTGAAACCCAGCATCTTTTGCTACTTTGCTTAACTTAATTTCCTTCTTCTGATGCAGCAAGTGTTCCAGAATCTCTTGTAAGGAACTGCCTTGCAAATCAGGGAGCAAATGATCGAGAGAAATTTGTTTTCCATCATTCATGATTACTAAAGACGTCTTCTCCTTGATATACACATTTTGGTTAGCCGGAAACAACGCCAACTTAGGGTGTTTGGAAGTCCTCGATGCTGAATCAGTTTCATGAGAAAGTACTCCTATCTGTCCTTTGTCTTGTTCGTTTGTCCAATTCAAGAGCTGACGACGCAGAACTAATTCTCTAAAAGCATCCAAAGCAATCTTACTCTGCTCTCTTACATTCAACGAGTCAGATGATCTATCAATAAAAAGAAGTACAGATGGCTTGTTTGCAGGCAAAGCAGGCAGAAGATCATCCACCTCATTTTCCAGCTGCACAAAAGGCTAAAGATTAAAAGCCAGTATAGTAACTAAGAGACAAAAAATAATTCCTATTGAAGAGTCTAACAAACTTCGAACATAATAAAACAACACTTTTGACACTGCGAGCAAAATATAGCTGATGTGAAATTTCTAGATGGCCATTTATTTTTTGGAAACCAGTTTAATCTCATACTAGTATGTGATATGAAAATCTTTGATGTATGTTATGTCCGTGATGTCGGTTGGTGATTTGGGATTAGCTACTCTTTTGCATTAAATGTAACTTTCAATCAACTAGTGCAAGCATCTGATGCACAAAACAAGCTGATCTCAAGCCGATTTTTTCATTATTTAATTGCAACATTTCGCCATTTTTCAAGCAAGCCAACAAGTAACAACTAGACAACAGTAAAACAGAGACGACTTCAGTGTAAAACAGATGTGCACAACCACGACTGGACTACAATATATATATATATATATATATATATATATATATATATATATATATATATATATATATATATATATATATATATCTATCTTGATAAGCATGGTATTTTACGAGAAACAATAAGGCAAGCATGACTAAGAAAAGGAGACATGAAGATCATTTAAAAAAGGAAACAAAAAACACCATGAGCAAGATGGAGTGATAAGACTGGGAAACCGGTTTTATGCCATTTTAGCTCTAAAAACTATATACAACCACCATAAATCTAGCAGAGTAGACACAAAAATATGAGCTTGGCTTTACCTCTGTTACTTCAGAACCTTGCGTCTGCAATACAAGTTTGAGATCGTCGCTTTCTTTCAGAACCTTTGAGCAACTAGGGCATCCAGCAACATGCAGTATCATCAACCATGAACCAGAAGCCTCGATATTTAACTCCCTAAGAAACGATCGCTCAGAAACCAGACCGAATCTAATTCTTTCAGGAGGAAGGAAGAACTCTCTTGCAAAATTAATGAACTTAGGAAAGAAATATTCAAGTCGTTGAAGATCATCAATATTGCAAACAGAACTACTTTCAGGAGTTAAGGTTTCATCCTCTGGCAATACAGTTTCGTTTCCCAAGGAAAAATCAGTAAGCCAAGGCAGTCCGTTGACCCCGGTGCCAATACTGCACGTCATTTGATTGTATTTCATCGCCTATGCCATGGAATATATGACGAAAACATTAATCAGATAAATTCATTAATTACGAAATGACCTCTTGTCAAAAGCAGTAAGAAACTACGGTCCACCTTCTGCTTCCTCGTCTCCTCCAGAAGAAATGATCCATTGGACTTTGCCATATCACCTTTTCACGAAATTAAGAACTCATAAGCTTGCACAGTAGAAGGTAAAGTACGCACTTGAATCAAGAAAATAACCCTCTGCAAAAGGTATATACTTGTGAGAGTTTACTACACATGTGCTCTTGGACATACTAAGCAATGTGAATTGTCTACAGTAAAATTATCACCTTTAAGTTTCAGTATTAAAGGACGAGTACAACTTATAACACAGTCACTCGGTGTTTCAGGTTTGAGAAGCTTTAGAACTTTCCTTTCTAAGTAATTAAGCAACCTTATAAGCAATAGTAAAATAGTAATCGGCTAAGAATTCTAGAGTAGCATTTCAACAAACTCAGATTTCCTGCCCTTGTGTAAACCAGTTCGAGATATTGAGTCTAGTGTCATAGTGTGGATGTGTTCCTCAAAACATAGCCATTGTGTTGCTCAAAGAGACAACATAGCAAATTTACAATAACAAAATGAGGTAACGACTATACCGAAAGCATGTCCAGTCATGTTATTCCTTTCTTCAGTCAGCAGCCTGGGTGCCCATCCACAAAATTCTAGTAGAAGCACAGCCTTATCAGTTGAATCAAGGAACACTTTTAACTCCTCTGGTGTATTTAAGGACGAAATGGGAAATTCTTCAGGCGAAAGGGGCATAACATATCTCATGGAAGATAATATAGTCTGTACTCGAAGCTTTCCACCATACTTGTAAGCCAGGGCATGTTGTAAATAGATTATTGTTATTTCATCAGTAGCACCGAGAGTATTGGCTAGCATTCTTTCACTGTTTTTATAAAGTAACATCAGCTTTAATGTTCCAAAACTCGCCTTATCATTAACAACGACCCTGGCTAGCTGCTTCATC
Organism: Gentiana macrophylla; assembly: GCA_026214975.1. Taxonomy (NCBI): domain Eukaryota; kingdom Viridiplantae; phylum Streptophyta; class Magnoliopsida; order Gentianales; family Gentianaceae; genus Gentiana; species Gentiana macrophylla. The sequence goes on from CM047815.1 coordinate 79,881,825, forward strand.
AATGATCGAGATTCTCCGGACCCTTCACAATAATTAAAATTCAATTACAATATCGTTATATCATCTTGATAAATAGAGGATTGATCATACCAATCGGTAGTAACAGGGAAAAGAAAACTAAAAACCCAAATTGAAAAGCAGCAAACATAAGGACAACTTTCGCGTGTGCAAAGAAATCAGGTTTTCCTAGAAGTGATACATTTGTATAATAACACAAAAATATTCAATCCAATTTCAAAATTTTATCAAGCAAAACTCAGGACAGAGAGAAAGGTAATCGCACAAACTTGTTACTATTAATGCATTTCATTCCAAACTACTTTACACCATAATTGCAAATTCTCCAATTTCATCATGCACAAGCTGTAACGCTCCATCACAGATTCTAAAATTCAACGTTCTCCCTCTAAAGTCTAAACCTATCACAGTTTTCTACTCTGTTACATCTGGAAAGAGGTACAAATCCAAAAGCAGTAAAACAATGCATACTACATGATTGGTTAAACTGATGGCAACCTAGCAGAACTTTAACTTCCAATAGTGCAATTTTCATCAGCCATAACATAAAGTTTCCATCTGAAAGCTAGCAAACTGTTGAAACAAATAGTGTCTGCACTCCGATTCATCATCATTCTTTGGTGATATATAGATACTCCCTCTGGTTAGTAATAAATGGCATTTTAAATATATTCAACTGTCATGAATTGTATAATACTCTAGCCATTTTCTGTCGTTAATGGAGTTGCTGTTACTTAAAAGAATGTATGCTCTTTATTAGCAATCAGCTTCACACGATCACATTTTTTAAGGTGTTAGTCTTTTTCTTGGCTGGTAATGTCATGAAATTAATTAGCTTCTTAATCCATATGTCAAAACACTTAATAATAAAGCTACTTACCACAAACTATAGGAAAACATTTTAGCTTTCATAATTTACAGTCACTCCTCCTCAGCCACACCATTAGCTTCGTTATCATCTCAGTAATACCATTATAGTGCCCGATGCATTGATTTTAAGACTAACCAATTAATTGATAATATGATTGGAAGATGATGAAGTGTGTTGCTGCAAAGATGAAGATGTGATTGCCGTAAACCAACTTAAATAAATTGCTGTGAAACGGCAAGCATTAAAAAAAAAAAAGAAGCTTAACAACAATTCCAAGACAAATTTTACAGCAATAATAAATCCAGAAACATATACAAAAAAAAAATGCAAATGTCAATAATTTATAAGGGGAGAGAGGGCATTTTTATGAAGAAAGGTGGAATTACATGGGACGGTGACCAGAAGAAGGATGTGAGGATGACGACGGATCTCGTCGGAGTAGTTGATTTTTGTGAGTAATTGCCATTGAAATGCGTCAGAATCTGAAGTATATCCATCGCCGGATTCGTCTGAATCGGTTGTCTGGAGTGATGATCGAACCAGTAGAGAGAGTAGCAAGCAGAACACAAGATTTGAATTCCTCATAATGGTTGAGATATCGAAGTCTAAAATTTTCTTTTATGCATTCATTGTTGTTCAAGTCTGCCGCCGATCAAAGGGAGCAGTCCATTCCGTCGTTTCTACTGCTGCTGAGCATTACCGGCAGGGAACGAGCAGTACAAATTTTTATTTTTTTATCTTTAAGAGGGAAAAAACCGAGTACTATAAATACTCATATGTTGTAACATAGTTAAAGAAGTTGAATCTTTTATAACTTTCTAGTGATAATAAAAATCATCATTATGCTCATGTACGTAGTCAACGCAACGTTGGCAAACCACGGTAATTCATTGTTCTTCTTCCCATTGATTGATTCTTCAATTTATGTTGTCTTTCTCGCAACCCGTCATAACAAACTGGTATTAGAGTCAGAGACATCAAGAAATTCGAAATATGTTCGATCAAGGTTGATCGACACTAAGGCCATAATTGATGCGAGGTTTTGGGATAAACGCTAGCTTTCCGGCGAGAAGGATGTATGCGTTAAACGTAAAGATCAATCAATTCACAGGGAAAGACAACTTCAGTTTGTGCCAGATCAACATGCATGCCTTGTTGAAATTGTCGGACATGGTGCCTGAAAAAGCAATAATATGTTGTTTTAATTAAATAAAAGTAATATTTTATTATTAATCTTTTATTTGCTTGATTGCATAGATATAAATAACACCGCAAGAAAATCCCTGTGGGTTCGTTATGTAACCATAAAACTCAGTTCATAAGTGTTATGGACAGAGGATTGAGTTTATGGTGTACTACCTTAAACATTTATTCCGTGTTGAAATTACTGGTTTCATAATTGACTGGATTCAGGATCTCACAGTCAAACCACAATTAGTGCCCCAGAACACTTAGAGTACCAAACTAAAGAGATGGATTTTGATATCATTTTTGCCTTCGATCATTTAAGAGTACCAAAACTGGTAGTGATGGATTTTGATATCATTTTTGCCTTCGATCATTTAAGAGTACCAAACTAAAGAGATATTGGAAAACTATTATCATTCAAATAGTGGTCTAACCCAAACTAAAATGATGTTCATTCATCTTTTCATAACTAAAACATGTTATTTTTCTACGACCACTTACATTCTTATCTTTGAGTAATGAAGAACAATTGAATTGTGCATTTATATTCTCTTGATTGTTTTCTTTGTCGGTGTAGCAAAATATTTATTTGTCTTGTGTCCAAAAAGTTTTTTTATTTTTCTTTATGATCAAAAGGCAGAATGGTGCCTTAATTATATATATATAATATGAATAATATATTATATAGTGGGTCGGGTGGGTATTTCGACGGGTAGAAAATAGATATTCATACCCTACCCTACCCATTGTAGGTTTTAAAAAATCAAATTCGTACCCTACCCTACCCTTAAACATACCTTACCCCAACGGATAGGGTAGATATCCACCGGATTGGATCGAAATTGACATCCCTAGTTATTGCATGTTCATGCCATCTACCTCATGCTAGGGTTATGGGGAAGAGTGATAACAAAGAAAAGGTGAAATGCTTACGACAAAGGTTGAATATAATGAACCAAAAACCGTCGATAGTTGTCGGCAGGAAACTAGTGTTCCATATTGTGCTTATTTTGCGGTCTTCTTGGTTTCTTGTAAAAAAAGAACATTTTGTTGGATTTTTTTTTTAATTTACGAAATATATGCATGTATTTTTTTGTCTTTATTGGGACTCGAACCCGAAACATTCGAATTAAAGGTCACAGTAATTACTACTGGTTAATGCCTTGAAAAATAATTACATTCACATTATAGCATACTATCTTTTCATTTTTAAACACTTCTCCTTGGAAATACTAAATATTGCCTTGGCAATAATTCTACCCGCTACTTCATCCGTTCCAAACATTAAATGAAGATAATGATAACTTCTTTTTTATGATGATGCTAATGCTTTGTAAATTAAAAATGTTAATTGAAAATGAGTCCACTAGCTCTAGTAAATCAGAACGCCCGCATCCCGAGGATCTGGTTCTTATCCGTAAGAGAACGCTCGCGCGTATAACATTAATTAAATCCAATATTATACGCCAGCCTCTACGTCGTCGTATCATAATTAAAGCAACAGAAGCCCAAAAGGCTCGGGTAAAATCATAAATGCTACTAGAATAGAATACAAACCGACTAGGGGTAGAAAGGAAAAGCTTACTACAACGAGATAAAGCTTACAACGTACGATGTTACAAAATAAAGATACAACCCTTGTCTTACAAACTTGGAATAAAAGTACAACATACTATAGTACAACCTTTAAAAGAAAGTAAAAGAAAGCATCATCAGCACCAACGTCATCAAAACATCAACGAACTCCTCAACGAGCTCAAAGACTACCTGTTCGTCTTCTCACCCCAAAAGCACACAAAACAACATATGCAATTGAGGTAAGTACAAAGTACTTAGCAAGAGGAAAAACAAATGTATAATCAAGACTTACAACGAAAGGTTCATTAATTATTATTATGTTATCTTTATGAGACCGACTCGATCTAGGGTTCACTTCATGTCCATCAACATGTCGTGACTAAACGCTTCTAACATAACTTATCTTTGTCACATCGGCACTCAAGGGCACAACGCACGTGGTGCTACCCACCACGAGGTATCGTTTGCAACCTATCGATGGATCACACCGATAGCCACGGGAAAGCCCGATGGTGCACACGTTCGCGAAGTCCCCATGCCATTTAGCCGTTTATAGGCAAACAGAGTTATTCACTTTATCGACCGCCCACACATCGCGATATAGCTAGTGCCTTACCAAGAGTGTTACGATGTTTAGTCTTTTACTACACAAGTATGTTTATTATTAATTGTTAACTAGCCACCTAATTATTTTCAAGTAAGCTCCCTCACAAATACTACTCTCTTACTTAGACCCTAGACACAAGGCCAATCCCTAAAGACATACACAGATATTGAGGAATACTGATTCCACAAAGCACAAGCCATTCATACCCTTCCGACGGTCCCGAACTTCAACTCCCTTGAAGAGTACATTCGGTGCCGGAACTAAACGCATCAGAAGCTTAATCCAGGCTTGTTCATGTTCATTTATTGTTATTAGATCAAGAGATAACATTTAGAACTCCTCTCGTAGCTTAAAACAATCAAAATAACATTTAAACAAAGTGTTGGGGCGCCAACACCTTTGGCGCGTCGCCAAAAGTATTCCGTAAAGTCATCGAACTCTGGTTCGAGGTTTGGGGCACGCCTAAAAGCTTTGGTGGGCGCCAAAATCTGAGCAAAATCGCACAAAACATGTTTTCGCACTCTATCGATTTCTACTCAAACCCAACCAAGTTTAAACATCAAATATACATCCAAATAGCATCAAAACATGTCTTAAACATGCTATAACACTTTGTATTACAACAACAACAACAACTAGCATGATTTCTAAACACAAATCATACCCAAAACACAACCAACATCATAAAACCTTAATTTAACATTAGGAAGAGCCTCTTACTTGATTGAAGCCACAAACCAAACCAATCTCTCGCAGCACTTAAACAGGCCTCAAACAAGATCTAAAAGATCACAATTAACATGAATTAATTGATGATCAAAGCTTAAACAAAGAGCTACGAAACAAAACCCTAGAACATGAATTCATGATCCTTTTCATGAATTCACAGCAGAAATTCGACTTCAACATACCTGAGAATCAGACCCAAATTCTGGTATCAAAACGATCCTCGTCTTCTCACGATTCCAAATGGTACTTTCGATTTCAAACGGATTAACGGTCGCGGAGATATGCCCAAAAGTATCCATTTGTTTTCTTTTCTCTTTTCTTAATTTGCGAGAAAAATGTTTGCACGTTCTTTTCAACAAAACTAATTTCGATAACTCCTCAATTAAGTGGGAGTTTTAATTATGAAAATAACTCCCCAAGGAGTTATTACCAATTAAGTCCTCAAAATTCTCCTAATTACCAATTAATCCCAATAAATCCTTTTAAATATATAGATTTGAATATATATAAATATACATACTTTAAACCATTTAATTAAATAAAACGAAAAATGAATTTTAGTTAAAAGACTCTTTTTGCACTTTTTAGAAAAGTCGGGATGTTACATTTTCCCCCTTAAAAAGTTTCGTCCTCTAAACTTTGCCGTAACCAACACCACTCTCATCTTAGATACCAAACTTGCCTACCTTCTAGTTCACTTTCAAAAACAAACAAAACGTTATCTCCAACTGATTTGAACCTTGGTAATTTCATCGTCAAGACTTCAGTACGTCCAACGCAACTAATCTTGTACTTCAGACCCCAGCACTACTCTAGCTTATTCACACCTTTCAGCTATTTTATACTCAACTCTACTAACCTAACTCCTTAAACTCCTCCTATAACACTTTGTCCCAAAAGTCATAAGTCAATCCACTAATTAACAAGTAGTATTCTTCTAGGTTTTTCGTCCACTTTGTCACCCTTACAACTTGTTTCCATACTTATACGAGGTTGCTTTGACCTATACATCCGCCTTACCTTCAAGAAACTAGCTATTAACTTAAGGAACTTCAACTCCGTCTTGTTATCAATTCATCACTAAACCATCTATAGCACACCCAAACCATAGACATACTTCAATCTTTACTAGTCTTCAAAAAGGAAACCATATAAACATCTTCTACCAAACTTATAAGGCTTTCCTATAGACAAGAAAACAACTTTTGACAGTGAGTTTATCATCAACCATGATTTTATAGTCCAACAGAAGACTGGAGTTGTAAAAGATTTCATTTTTAAGCAAAGCATACACAAGAAACAAAGTTTTAAAATTATTCTCACCTTGATTCCAGAAGAAAGGTAAGAATGGTTATAAAAGTCTTTTGAAAAATGAAACTACTAAAGGAGATAACAAATGGGAAATTTGAGACACGTAACACAAAATGAAAGATGGTTTGAACTTGGTTCAACATTTGTTTGGATAACACAAAATGGATGACATATAAAATTTACCAAGATGAGGCCACTTGTGATAAAATCGATAAAACAAAAGTTCCCTGGTTGGACATTTGTTGCAACCAAAAGATCATCCTATATAATCCATAATGAAAACACTTTCCTTTCCTTGAAGTAATTGGTATGATTGAATACAAACGAATAAATTTTCTTACTTCGCTTATTAAAGAGTTCAAATGTAAAAGGTCCTGGAAGTAGAAGAAGTTTCAAATCTTATTCAAATATGTACATATATATATAATAAAAAATTTGAAGACGAGTAATATTCTCTCGAAAGTTTTCATGATGAAAATCCAAGTAAATTGGAGAAATGTTGCAAAGAGGTCATGAATGATAACGTGGAAAAGAAAGTAAATGAATTCAGAGAATGCATTTTCTATTTCTTTCAACAACCGTTGCAGTTAATTTTTTTTTAAAGCGGGGAACATCTTCTCCAAAGGTTCAATGATAAAGGTAAATCGAAAAAGTGCTTCGTGAAAAAAAATCATAAGTGACGACTGTGTAAAGAAGACACAAGAGTTCCAAATGATGCATGTTTTCGTGTCGTTCAAAGACTAACACAAGAAGGGCTATTGTGAAATTGTTAAAAGGTTTGCATCAAGGGTGCAAATGTTCAAAGGAATGAGGACAACCCTTTGTTTAAAAAAAAATCAGGAAGCCATTTCTTCCAATTTGAAGAAGGAAGGTTTAAAATAAGACAAAACAACTTAACACTTGTAGCAAATTTTGTCGAGGAGTACTCCTAACAAAATAAGTTGCAGGCTAAAATTCTTTATCAAAACATAACTTTAAAAGACATGCATGAGACGTGAAAGAGGTTCGACTACTCGCTTATTCAAAAAAAAAAAAAAAAAAAAAGTAAGGAGTAAAAGTTGCGAGACTTTGAAAGTAATTATCGATAGGACTTTTGAACATATGTATATATATAACTTTGTAAAAGTAGTCTGGAGCTATTAAATGACACTTACGTAAGAAATGGTTTTTCACGTATTCTTACCGGAAGACAAAAGGATATGTAATTAAAATGGATGTTTTGAGAAAGTTTGATCTTTCAACCGGTTTTCGAAATGGTATAAAATTCTAATAAAAGAGTTGAGTCTTTAAACAAAAATTTTATGCACTAAAACATCGTGTAGGGGATGCATTGAAGGTAATCACTAGGATGCAAAAGTGTATTGACCCGAATTTGCTAAACATGATGCAATGAAAGGATATGCAGTTGCCAGTTCAAATAGTTCGAAGGATGAGAAACTTCGCAATGAAATGACTTTTACCGAGTTCAAAAAGTTTCAAATGGATGATCTAGCTAGCACATTGGTTACAAATAGTATGCATGGGGACACATTTGAAATTAGAGGTAACTAAGTATGAAACCAATGATTATAAAAGAGCACCTCGTCAAAGAAAACGTGAGATTGGAAAGTCACCATGATTGTTTCTTGTCACAGAAGGGTATTAAATCTACAACATTTAATACCTACCTACTAAACTTCTTATTTTGGATAACAACTAAGTTAAAGTCTTATATTAAAAAGCCTTCCCAACACCTCTAACCCCACACGTAAACTTCTAGGGTGAAAGAATGTTGTCTAGCCTTTCATGAACAAGTACTTAAATGGTTTTAAAAGTTTAAGTATATACATCAACCATGAAATGATTGACTTGCACAGAACAAACCAAACTGATTTTGAACATGATGTAAAAAGAAAAGTTGTAGGTATACAAGTTTTAAAAATGCTACACAAAATTCAGAATTTTATGGAAAAGCATTGGTTGGTTAAAAAATTTTTTTTCGTCGATTGCTGCAAGCTGTCAAAAAAATTTCAGAAATTTATAATCTGCATTGTGTTGCAGATTGTACTCAAACCAGAAAGAATTGGCACTTGTATCCAAAACAAAACTTTCAGAGCTGAAAGTTTTCTACAACATATCAAAAATTCAAGACATTTGGAGGTGTTTAGCTTAGTCAAAACAGATTCATAAGTAAGAGTACCGCTGCAGGATTTTCTGAACAGAGTACTCCTCCTTGTTAAACAATTTATGAACAATCCATATTGAAAACTAAGTTGATGCCAAAAGAGAAATTGTAGATAAGGCAATTTTCAAAGTGACTGCAAATTTACAGAATTTTTGAAACATCAGAAATGATATTAAAAGACATATAGAAACGCGAACAAAATCGTTTACTCGTTTTGCATAACACCAAATTATAAAATCAAAGAAATGATTAAATCAAAAAGTCGCAATAAGAAAACTTTAAATCCTCCAAGAAAAAGAGTAAAGAGAGAAAAGTCCGAAAGGTCGAAAGAAGATAGGGATTCTATTAAGGTTCCGAGAAGGAACAAACTTGAGGGCATCACATAATAGATGTGAGCTTAGAACTCAACCTAACCTTCGCCTAAGAAGACTCTTCACTTGGCTCTAGTTAAAACTAACCACGGTATAAGGATAATTAGCTTTACTAAAATTACCACCAGAACAAGAGAGATCGTAAAGGTTCTAAAAGATCCAAGATACATTATCTTGAGAATAGAACTTAGGTTAGTAAAGAAACTTCTACGGGTTCCTACCATTCTGAAAGATCAAGGAAGTCAGAATGGTTACTAAGTGGTCTAAAGAAGTCTTATCTTAAGGAATGGAGAGATGGAAGCCTAGAAAAGCAAGGAACGCCGCCTCGATACCAATCAGTAACGCCCGCTCCCGGATACCGAGCCCTTATCCGTAAGAGAACGTCAGTGCGCGTATAACATTAATTAAATCCAATATTATACGCCCGACTCTACGTCGTCGTATCATAATTAAAGCAACAGAAGCCCAAAAGGCTCGGGTAAAATCATAAATGCTACTAGAATAGAATACAAACCGACTAGGGGTAGAAAGGAAAAGCTTACTACAACGAGATAAAGCTTACAACGTACGATGTTACAAAATAAAGATACAACCCTTGTCTTACAAACTTGGAATAAAAGTACAACATACTATAGTACAACCTTTAAAAGAAAGTAAAAGAAAGCATCATCAGCACCAACGTCATCAAAACATCAACGAACTCCTCAACGAGCTCAAAGACTACCTGTTCGTCTTCTCACCCCAAAAGCACACAAAACAACATATGCAATTGAGGTAAGTACAAAGTACTTAGCAAGAGGAAGAAGCAAATGTATAATCAAGACTTACAACGAAAGGTTCATTAATTATTATTATGTTATCTTTATGAGACCGACTCGATCTAGGGTTCACTTCATGTCCATCAACATGTCGTGACTAAACGTTTCTAACATAACTTATCTTTGTCACATCGGCACTCAAGGGCACAACGCATGGTGCTACCCACCACGAGGTATCGTTTGCAACCTATCAGTGGATCACACCGATAGCCACGGGGGAAAGCCCGATGGTGCACACGTTCGGCGAAGTCCCCATGCCATTTAGCCGTTTATAGGCCAGCAGAGTTATTCACTTTATCGACCGCCCACACATCGCGATATAGCTAGGTGCCTTACCAAGAGTGTTACGATGTTTAGTCTTTTACTACACAAGTATGTTTATTATTAATTGTTAACTAGCCACCTAATTATTTTCAAGTAAGCTCCTCACAAATACTACTCTCTTACTTAGACCCTAGACAAGGCCAATCCCTAAAGACATACACGGACATTGAGAATACCGATTCCACAAAGCACAAGCCATTCATACCCTTCCGACGGTCCCGAACTTCAACTCCTTGAAGAGTACATTCGGTGCCGGAACTAAACGCATCGAAGCTTAATCCAGGCTTGTTCATGTTCATTTATTGTTATTAGATCAAGAGATAACATTTAGAACTCCTCTCGTAGCTTAAAACAATCAAAATAACATTTAAAAAAAAGTGTGGGGCGCCAACACCTTTGGCGTGGCGCCAAAAGTATTCCGAAAGTCATCGAACTCTCTCGTTCAGGTTTCGGGCGCGCGCTAAAAGCTTTGGTGGGCGCCAAATCTGAGTAAAATCGCACAAAACACAGTTTTTCGCACTCTATCGATTTCTACTCAAACCCAACCAAGTTTAAACATCAAATATACATCCAAATAGCATCAAAACATGTCTTAAACATGCTATAACACTTTGTATTACAACAACAACAACAACTAGCATGATTTCTAAACACAAATCATACCCAAAACACAACCTTAACATCATAAAACCTTAATTTAACATTAGGAATAGCCTCTTACTTGATTGAAGCCACAAACCAAACCAATCTCTGCAGCACTTAAACAGGCCTCAAACAAGATCTAAAAGATCACAATTAACATGAATTAATTGATGATCAAAGCTTCTAAACAAAGAACTACGAAACAAAAACCTAGAACATGAATTCATGATCCTTTCATGAATTCACAGCAGAAATCGACTTCAACATACCCGAGAATCAGACCCAAATTTCAGTATCAAAACGATCCTCGTCTTCTCACGATTCCAAATGTACTTTCGATTTCAAACGGATTAACGGTCGCGGAGATATACCCAAAAGTATCCATTTGTTTTTTTTCTCTTTTTAATTTGCGAGAAAAACGTTTGACGCTCTTTTCAACAAAACTAATTTCGATAACTCCTCAATTAAGTGGGAGTTTTAATTGTGAAAATAACTCCCCAAGGAGTTATTACCAATTAAGTCCTCAAAATTCTCCTAATTACCAATTAATCCCAATAAATCCTTTTAAATATATAGATTTCGAATATATATATATATATATATATATATATATAAATATACATACTTTAAACCATTTAATTAAATAAAACGAAAAATCTGAATTTTAGTTAAAAGACTCTTTTGCCCTTTTTTGAAAAGTCGGGATGTTACATAAACAAACAAAAAAGAAAGAAGGAACAAATGTACACACGTCGCACGCACCCCCTCCGCACACCGCACGCACGCTACTCGCCCGTACGTCGTACACCCGCCGCACACACGCATGTCCACTATATTATGTGTGTCGTTACTCTGTAACTGCAAAACTTTAATTCGGTATTCACTTTTGTTTTGTCTTCATTGGACTCAAACCCAAAACCTTCGAATTAAGGGTCACTAGTAATTACTACTGGGTTAATTACTACTGGATTAATGAAGATAATGATTTCTTTTTTCTAATGATGATAATACTTTGTAAACGAAAAATGTAAATTGAAGATGAGTCCAATAGCTCTCAAAAAAAGAAAAAGAAAAGAAAAAAAAGAAAGAAGAAAGAACAAAAGTACACACGCCGCGCACACCCTCTGCACATCGCACGCCCTCCACCCTTCACAGCCAATGATCCCACGACTCGAGTGCGAACCTTGCCGCCCATAGCAAGGATCGTAATTAGGAGAACACCACCAAACACCCCACGTTAATAATTGTTATAAGCAACATCGTTTGTTTATGTTAAACAAAAATAAATAAATAAAATTAACTACTAATATTATAACGGAATTTTATTTTAATTATAATGAAAATTCTTAAGTCCCATCCATGGATAGATCAAATTAAGGGAAACTAGTAAAAAAAAAAATTAAGTGAAGGTAAACCAATAGGAAAATGATTAGTACACAGAATTTGTGTACCGATCTCATCCCCCGAAATGGAAATGTGTGGTCCAGAATTTTTGTGATTTTTTTTTTGCTTTAAAAATTAAAGTGTGTGGTTATAAAGTGTTGTGTGGATGATTTATGTGTATATTTTCTGTGCTTAAATCACTATCCAAACCAATATGTGAACACTGCAAAATCTATTGATGTGATTGTGAATCTTATGTGTAGAATTTTTCGTCCATGGCATGCAACAAATATATGTGTGTAAGAATATAAGTTATGAAGTGTGTTCACATACCCTACGCTCCCCTGGTGCGTATATAATGTAAATGAGGATGTATGTTGTCCCTATAACGCATCCCGATGCTTTGATGGATGTCATAATGATTGCACGTGTGAGGATCGAATAGTACAACCAAAGGGTGGCACCAAATAATGCCACCACATACATTGTAGGTAATTCAATGTTGATCTCGCCCTGTAGATCCGTATGAAAGTCGGTTTGCATCCATATCCAGACCACTTATCAATTATCGAGTACTGATGAATTAAGTCGATGAGAATCAAATGTTTGTCTTTAAGCAAAAAAAAATCAAATCGGGGAGCTAATTTCCATATTAGGCCGCTGCCGACGCTAATGAACGGAAACGGTTGCCGCTAAAAATACGCATCTTAAAGTCGGGGAGCTAATTTGAGTGCGTCTTAAAAACGGGGAGCTAATTTCCGTATTAGGCGGCTGTCGACGTTGGAATGAACAGAAACGGTTGCCGCAAAAAACATCAAGACGGCACGTGTTGCATCCATATTTCTCCATTCCTTTATATATAAGGGTATAAAGATTAAAATTGTTATTTGCTTTACGTTAAAGACTTGCTATTGTTTCACGATGTTAAGATATAAATTTCCCTAACTTCATAACCCAAGTTACGAGGCTTAAGCATCTCCTATTATATGTTGTTGAACCTATATTTCGACGTGATATCCAAGGCAAGTCACTGAGAAAACCTATTACAGTTGTTATTTGTTTCACATTGCCCTTTTTTATTCAGGTCACTGTGAGAAAACCTATTACAGTTGTTATTTGTCTCACGCTCGTGATTTGCTATTGTTTCACCTGCCATATTACCAGGATCGTTTATAACATTTGATAGGCCCGGGGCAATTGAAATTGAATAGAAATTATGTAAAAGAGAGAAAAGTAATAGCATATGAGTATGTAAAATGAAGAATCCCTTCAAAATTAAGTCATTGAAGAATTGCTAGTGTTGGGACAATCAGTATATGATTTTCAGCAGATCTGACAAATCAACCTGAAATACTAAAAATGATAGAAGAAGTGAAGACAATTGTTGGTGCCCGATTACTATTTTTCACGCCACATCAGCCGCCGATTCAGCTAAACATATTTGGGAGAGGCCGCACAGCCATGAATGCATCCACCATCTGCATTCATTATTAACAAAATAAACGAACATGTCAACACACACACACAAAAGCGCAATTTCAAAGGACGACGAGCCATTAGCAACTTACCTCATCAGTTACTGCAGCACGAGCCTTACGATGCCTTTCAACCACCTCAGTTAGAACTTCAATAAGCCGTGCCTTAACTTCACCTGTTAGCATTCTCCCAGCCCCATATTCCTGATATATATTATTATATCAAAGGAACAAACAGATATTAAGAATAATCAAAGCACTTTAGATAATGATATATTGTTTGAGTGCACTTTTCTGGTCATCTAATACTACTTACCTTTCTAATATGAGCAAGCTCGTCGTCATCTTCTAGGAAAAACCCCAGGTACTTTATTGGTATGTCAACCTGAACAAATTGACCATAAGACAACAATAAAACCCTTATAATCAAAGAGCGGGCCTAACCTTGCGTAATGTTGAAGTAAGCTTTCTAGCAGAAGAAGAAACAAGAGGTGTCCGTATGCCTTAAAGATCAAATTCATTACATGGAATACTGCAGAAACTGAAATTACCAATCAAGTGTCCTGAGAATTTTGTTACCTCGAGGTTAGCTCCGTACTTCCTTTGATCTTCTATCGTACTTTGTCCACCGGAGAATGCGTATTTGTTTATCTGAACAATTTATTTATCAGCTAGACTCCGGAGGAGTACAATTAAATGAATAATCATATTTCATCAATTCACAACATTTTTTATAGGAAAAGGAAAATCCTAATAGTACGATGACAGGGAGGGAGGGGGTTGTCAAACAAATATAATCAATAGAAAAATAGAGCAGGGTATCATATTCAGGTGCAACAAGAACACAAGAAGCTAATGTGGGGGTTTAAGCACAGCTAAATTGCAACTCAGAACATTTCTGTTGGGCTTCAAACTAACGACCAACATTAATGCGTTGCACTTTCAGTTATAGATATCCACACAATGGATAGACCATGGCAGTCGACAAAAGGGGCAGACAGCAACTCCTAAAGCTGGAAATCCAAGAACCATAAATTAACCATCAGTTATTTTATGGTGGATGTCCCAAATGCTAGCACTAATAATACACTGAGAATACTTACTTACACAGAGATAAAAAGCATGAACAGAATCAGCGGCATAAAGCAAAGGAAAACCCGTGCTTAGTTCTTACTGTGGTGAAGATGCTCTTCTTTAATGCATATTAGCGTATGAGCCATGCATAGACCTAACTCAGACAGAATAGACCTAGAGGAATAAGGACTTGACATCAAGTACTTCAAGTCAAAGCAATCAGTTCTACATAAGGTAAGCTACTAATCACACCCTACTGCGCAGAAGTTATATTTATAATTGAAGTATAGCAGGAAAGGAATTTAGGAAACATCCATTAGCAGGAAAATTTGATTGGAATTCACATGTTCTCACTCTGAAGTGTGAGGAACAGGACAGGAGGGAAGGGGAAAGGCGTTAGAAAGATTATCATGAAAATACAAGTAACCAGAAAATGCATGGCACAGAAAATCCTGGAAATGAAAAGCAACAACTAAGCTCAGGGCAGTAAAAATAGTCTAGCATAAAAGGGCAGCAGAAAGACACATACCATCTGCAAAATTACATGATGTAATCAACAAGCACGATTCTACTCTTACCTTGTTTTTTATATCTTTGGCAGTATCTGTCACGTATATAGCCGAATTTGGGTCACTAGCAGACATTTTCCCTGTCTCTCCCTGTCCAACGTCGCTTGATAGAGTAAGTATCCAATTTCATGAAAAACTTGCTAAAGGAAGTAGGACCATGAGACAACAACAGATCAACCATGTTCAAACCACATTTATTGCACATATTTATAGATACACAAACTGGCAATGTTACCAAGACTAACTTTTCCTCCATGTAGACATCCCATAAAGAGAAGCATTTGTGCATCTAGTTGAAACATGCATTAAATCTGAATTATGGGCGACCAATAACAGGACATGAATGGCTAAGGCAACAACAGGAGATGCTCAAAGCTGTTCATCATATGTTTCATGTGTAACCTATGACAACCAAACAGGCTTTTTAAGCAATCAACACAGCCATCTGGACTGTAACAGAACATGCAAAGGCGTCGAAACGTCAGCACAATATGGATGAGAAATCAATGTCTAAGTACCACGAGATAAAAGGGCATCCATCTCCAGCTTTTCTTCCATCACAAGGACTAAAAGCTTTGTGCGTGATGGTCTCTATGTAGGACACACAAGACGAGGACAAGTCAAAGAGCAAAGTGAAGGGGTTTGTGTGCCCTATGTAGGCTCAGACTCTTTGTTAAAGGTCCACACTTGAGGGGCGTGTTGAAATCAATTGTGTTTAATAGTTCCTCCATCCCTTAAAAAGTGTCCCATTTTTACTTTTCACACATATTAAGAAACTTAATGAATGTGTTGTCTTTTGCTATTATACTGACTTATATCATACATGGCATTACATGCCTTTCATTTAATGGCTTGTTTTGGAAGGTCAAAGGATTATGGGTAGTGAATGGGTGAAGATGACTAAGGTTATATTTGAAAAAAAAAAAAGTAATAATTGATGCATTAATTTTTTAAAATGACACTTTTTCTGGGACAATTTTTTTTTCAAAAAATGGATACTTTTTAAAGGACGGAGGTAGTATGTAAATTATCATACATGGCATTACATGCCTTTCATTTAATGGCTTGTTTTGGAAGGTCAAAGGATCATGGGTAGTGAATGGGTGAAGATGACTAAGGATATATTTGAAAAAAAAGTAATAATTGATGCATTAATTTTCTAAAATGACACTTTTCTGGGACAATTTTTTTTTCAAAAAATGGAAGATTTTTAAAGGACGGAGGTAGTATGTAAATTATCTACCTCCCCAACGACTTAAGCTTTTAGGAGAGATGGTAATTCAACAGCACATTACAACAGAAGCAAAAACTATATTTGAAGAAAGAAAAAAAATATAATATACATAACTAGGTAAACAGCTAATGGCAAAAATTGTAAGTAGAAAAGAGCTCGATTTTCCTTGACAACTGGACAGTAAAAAACTGTATGGCATACCAAAAGCATTTCGAGAACAATGTACAAAAGCCAAGGACAAACCTGAAGAGCCGGAAAAAATGTTGACTCGATCAATGAAGGCTTTTGATAACCTATTCGAGGAGCAACATCACGAGTCATACGGAAGTAAGGATCCTGATTAAAAAAATGGAGAGAATTAATATCACAAGAGGGAATTTTTTAATAGACCATAGAAGGCAACATGTTATAAGACAGAACTTCCGAATTGAAAGGGGAAATTCAGCAAAAGTAAGAGACAGTAACAATCCATGAACTCCAAATATACAACAAAAAATTATATTTGTAGGTTAAAGTTTATTAGGCATTGAAGTTATCAAAAACAAACAAGGATAGCTCCATAAAAAATAAAATAAAAAAAATAAAAATAAAACACACACACAAATGCCTAACACCAGAAATTCACTTCTACACCCCCCCCCCCACCCCCCCACCCCCAAAAAAATGATGAAAATATCTGCAAATAGTCACCCAACCCTGACGATACATATTCTAAGAGATTTGTGCTTTGTCCCTTATTCTTCTCCAAAAAAAATGCATGGGTTGGAGAAAAAACTAATCTCAGTATTAGACAATTGCAAATCACAACTATGAAACGATTTGCTATCAAATCAAAACTACTAAGCCATGACTAATATTAATTAGTGAGCACCGAATAGAGATTTAGGATGAGAGGAAACCTGGTCTATTGCACATGGAATCAAACAGCAGACATTCTCTTTGCCAGAGAAAAGATGAGGGAATGAACTTTGAAAAGATGGAACAGCCTGCAATGTCAATTTACAAAAGCAATAAATAAGAAGACTTGATAAGATTAATACATAAAGTGAAGGGAAACTATCAAGTACATCAAATGAAAAACCAAGTTGACAGGAAGACCGTTTACAAAGTAAAACCATATGAACAGCCTAGCAGCATTACATAAGAAGACAATATCTTTGGTTTTCCTAAAGTTTGTTTCGCTCTTTCTTCTTACATGATAGAAATAAATAATAACTCTATCCAAAGGGAAGCCTTGTATTGAATCATCCTAGAGTAAGGCACATAGTTATTATGCAAATGGAACAATAGAAAGAATAGTTTCAAAGACGATGAATATGAAATGATTCAAATAAACAGAACTACCACGCTGTAGTGTGTGTTGTCGAAGCTACTCTTCAAGTGTAAGGCAGATACAAATAAAGATTATTTAGCCGGAAGGTGGTGAGTTATCAGATAATATAACAGTGACAAGCCAACGGTACTGACGATCAGAAGCGGACCTATATCTATGAAAGGGTCCATGCACCCCCTGAAACCAAGAAAAACCTTGAATAGTACACAATGAACACTTGAAAAAGCATTAATAATTCAAGTTTTCCATCTTTCCCTGAGAAATTGCAGATATACTTTTTAATATAATTTCTACAATTTTTGGCAGGAAAAGCCAATAATGATTCGGGGTCAATGTTTTTAAGAAACAGCCTAATGTGTAATTAACATAAACAAATACATAAATAAAAAAATAAAAACAACTTTGAATCAAATGGGCCTACTATGAATTCCATATAAAAGTTGGGGGAAGTCCAAGCACACGCTTCCATCCATGACAATACTACAAATTATACTAATTCACACTGGTTTCTGTTGGTACTTTACTCCTTTTCCAGCTCTAAATGGCAATAGCATAAGCTAGAATGTTATGACACAATGAACATAACTTAATAACTTGATATACAATGTTTCAGGCACAAGGGTCAAGCCTTCGCCTGTCCTAAAAAGCTTCTACCTGAACAGGAGGAAAAGCAACCTTGCCAATGTGATCCTCACCAGTGAAACCAAAGATGGCTTTAACCTATGACATTATTGAATATTAGAAAGTGTTGTTATACAGCAAAGCTTTTTATTCAGGAGGAAAATACACATGTGTAGGCTTCATCTCAGATAAAGATCACCTGGTTGTAGGTGACACATTTTGCGACCTTCACCATGTTTTTGTAGAAGGCACTGCACGGAAGTTCAAACAAGAGACGAGGTCAGAGTGATGAGCAAACTACGCATACAATATGGAAATTTAATAGGGGAATGTGGCCAGTGAAAACTGGAAAAAAAAATTACCATCTTCAACAGCTTATAAGATCATCATCTAGAGGCACAACTAAATGCATAGGAATTTGCCCATTTTACCACTAAGCTTTAAACACGATGTTTTCAACCTAATAAGTTCTTTGTAAGCAAGAATTAAAATAGTGACATCTCCACATCAGTAAGATGTGTAACCTTGCGAATTCTCTTTCAATGACAAATACCACACAAGCATGGCTGCAAAATTGTCTCTAAATAACATTAATAGTCGTAAAATCGTATAAGGCCCTTCAACTCGCTAAACAGGGGAAAGAAAAACAAATAGGAGTGCAGCCAGCTGTCAAACTATAAATTTCATCTTAAACCAAATATCAATGTTCGTAGAACTGAAATTTATGTCTCCAGGTACAAAGGCTATATCACCCATTATCTTTTCTCAAAGATGTTAAGAAAGAGAAGCAATTCAAAAGAGTCGGTCTTGAACAGTTCTTCAGAAAATAACATATATATGCACTAGTTTCAAAAGGCCAAGCTTAGGACAATGTTGTTCTAAAATACAATTCACAAAAAAGGGAGAGTTCCTCGAAAGTGCTCAAACTTTTGCCGATCTTTAGCATTTTTTTCATGCTTGAACGAACTTGAACCGAGTTTAAACATCACTGTTTTGAATGGTTGCTCAACTCGATAAGTGAATTTTATTCGGCTCGAATCGTTTAAACCCACTGAACATATCGGGCGGGTCTTTTTGTCTTGATGTTTTTTTTTCCTCTCTATTTCCTTTTCCCTTTAAAACATTGTCTTAACTATATTTTTAAGACAACCACAAATTCTTTAAGCAATGTCCGCCAAACGAGTAAAACTTTGCTAAAGGTGAATAAAGGCAGCCATTTCCAAATCCATTGGCCTTTCCCCCCACACACATACATTCTTGAAAAAAGTAACGGTTCACCCTCTCTCCACAGAATAACATTTTTGCAAATCTACACAGGACCAGGCTCACTTCAACTAGCGCATGATATATGATGGGAGACGGAGCATCAGAAAAAGTACTAAAGAAGGTCATCAACTTCAGAAGAAAATGCATCAGCACCTTGGACAAGTTTCTACAACGAAATTTCAGTGGCGGCCACCATCAAACAGAAGTAAAAATGCGCAAAGGCAAAATCATCAAAGAACATTTCAGATGAAGTGTACAGATACAGGGTACTACTAGATGGTGCAACATGAAGCCAGTTCTTATTTAATTTGAATATAAAGTAAGAAATGTCATGTGAGTTCAAAATAAACGTCGTCAGAAGTACCAGATATGGTAATGGAATGGGATAGAGCGTTTATAATAATAACAAGCAAAGGTGAATGCAGTTTTAGATACAAATAAAAATTAATAAGGCAGAACAGATAGAATACTCTCAATGAGTCTTCAAATCAGTGCAGAATCTAGAAATAGGTTAGGAGTGCAACCACACCCAAATCTTTTGAATAAGGAAGGGAAAATGGAAAATCCCAATTCGATCAAAGAAGGAGACTACATACCCACCAACGTAATCAAAATCCGAGAAAATGAAAGTCCTTGAAATGTCAAATCCACATGCAATAATATCTTTAGCATTCTCACGTGCAAGTCTCTGGCTTTCCTCCACCGATAAATTCTTCCACATGCACTTCTCATCATCCGTCAACTGTATCACCAGTGGCACCTTGAATGCATCCTGCAAATACCTGAAAATTTCTCTGGGTAAGAGTTCAACCAAATATATAAACAGAAAATTACAAGAAGAGGACAAACACCCCATCCAAGCCACCCAATGAAGGGTAAAACTCGATGACTTCTTGTAACAGGTTTTAATACAAAAGACGCTATAATTGAACAAAGTACAACAATGCCACGAAAAATACCAGTCAGATGACAATCAGCACAACCCCAATGTCAAAATCACATTAAGTAT
Organism: Gentiana macrophylla; assembly: GCA_026214975.1. Classification (NCBI taxonomy): domain Eukaryota; kingdom Viridiplantae; phylum Streptophyta; class Magnoliopsida; order Gentianales; family Gentianaceae; genus Gentiana; species Gentiana macrophylla. The sequence goes on from CM047815.1 coordinate 79,902,410, forward strand.
CAAAGAGTACAAGCTAATGTGTCTGAAAAGCTGGAATTTTCAGCCAGGAAGACTATGTTATGCTCTGAGTAGAGAATCTAAACCAACTGAAACTCTAGAACAATACCACTGGTCACTATTGAGCGAACAGAATAATAAACCAACAGCAAAAATATGAACTACATACTTGGTGAACATAAAAGGAATCAGATGGCCGAGATGCAAGGCTTCAGAAGAAGGTCCACGCCCAGTGTACAAGTAAAACTTGTCACCTCGTTCATACAAATCCAGAATATGATTGAAACCACGATGAGCGAAGAAAACACCACGGCGCAGGAAGACATGAGCAGGACGATTAGTGAGGCGTTGGACACGATCAACTAAGGGTTGATCGAGCCTCTGGCAGCCAAACTTGTCAATAAGCTTGTCGTAGTCGATTTTCCCGCCATCCTTTGCAGAAACTTCCCAAGGGCTAACTATCTGCTCTGCTTCTTGTTCTTCCACTGGTTCAGCTGCGTTATAATTGCTGACAGCTTCATTGTCGTTTGAAGAATTCGTATGCATTTTTAAGCTTCTATACTCCAAAATACAGAGGCGGCGGGCGGCGGGCGACGGAAAGGTGAGCGGTGACGATGGCAGGAGCGGAGGCGGAGAAGGGAACTTGGGTAAATCTAAGCTAATTCATACGATATCGTTTGGCTCATAACTGCATTTGTTCTCCGATTTATGCATCAAAACCGCTCATTACCATTTTGATATTGAGCTTGTGAAATACTTCGTTTAAATATTGATTTAACCAACCTCAAACCGAACTATATTAACTAGTTAAACTCAATTACTTTAAAGCTCAACTCGAAATATTCATATTGTTATAATGTATATAAAAAAAATATGGAGATAAATGTAATTTACAACCTTAAACTATACCTTATGTATAATTTACAACCTCGAACTATTATTTGCTCAATTTACAACCCTAAACTATTTTATGTGAGCAAGCTACAACTTTAGACTATAATTTGCTCAAATTACAACCCTAAAGTATTATTTTGCTCAATTTTACTCATTTCTTCATAACTAACAATAATCAAAATTTTAGAGTTTTAGAACTCAATTGATGAGTTAGTCTGCTGACTGACTCGGCTCAACTGTGTTTCAGATAAAAAGCATTTTAAATATGTTGTTCTGAAACTGAATGAACCAAGTGTCCTCCACAGTGTTGTGTTCAGTGTTGTTTTACTTTATATTGTGGAAGATTTGAATAAGAAGGAACCAACTGTTGTATGGTGAAATTAAAATTCCTATTGTGGATGTCTTTATATCAATTAAGCAGAATGTGCAGTTTGCTGCTTCAAAATTGAAGATTTTCCTGAAGTGAGAAGAGGATCAAATTCTGCTAGATTGTGGCCTTTTGAAATGGTCGCCTGCTTCGAGTCCTTGGAAAATTCAGCTGGTTGTTTGGGATCCTCCTACGGAGTGGCAGATTAAAATTGATTGTGACGGTTCTTCTCTTGGAAATCCTTATCCGTCAGGGAGGATGTGTGATAAGAATTTTTTTTTGGGCGCGTTCTACAATCAAGTTTTGCAGCTTTTGGGCATGGAACTAACATGGAAGCTGAAATTTGTGCCATGAAAATGGGATAACCAACTGTCAATACAAAAATGATCATAGCATCTTGGTTGAAGTTGACTCTCGTATCTTGATTGACATGTTATTGCATAAAGCATCACTGCCGTGGCATTATTTGGACGATATTTTGGAGCTGCAACATTTGATAGAAATGTATGATATTTGGATTGCTCATGTTTACAGGCAAGGGAATTTTGTAGCTGACTATTTAACGAATTTGACGAGTGTTTCTCAAACATCTGAAGACCTAGATTGTCTTCACCTGGTGGCAATCTTGGTTTCTTAATCTTGCGTGACAACCTCCATATGCTTGCTATAAGGATACATTGATCGTTAGGTGCGGGCCTGATGTGGTTGTATTAGTTGCATGTGTTTTTCATCAGCCTGCATTTTATCCTTGGCGTCCATTTTTGGAAACACCCCTCTGTTGAAATAGTGTCCTAAACCCAATCGGGTTGGACCGGATTCGACCGGGTCGGATCATTTCTACTATTTCTTAATGTTGTTATATATACATTAAATGGCTTTTATGTTATTATATATTTGTTCGTTTAACGTTCCAATTATGATATTGTATATATGATAGCATCCATAGTGTCAAACTGTAAAAGAGAAATCATAACGTATTGGATGTCTTCTATCTTTTGAAGATATGGATAGATATCGTCTATCAAAGTGTAGAGACACTTGGACTTTACGTGGACGTGTATTAGAGAATGCGTACGTTCGACTGACCCACTTACTTTATTAAGTGTCGCACTATGTGGCGGTTGTGTAATTATCCTGAGACCGGAGTCTTCATGACATCATGGTGTGAATTGTCATACTTTGACACTATTGTGGTTTCCCCTAGCCTTGGGGCGATCATGAGGTAGTGATTGTGTGTGATACTGAAGCATGTGTAGAATTCATGTTGTTCGTCTGGAAATCGCGTATCCTATGATCAAGAGTAAATATTCGAAAGAGCCTTCTTATAAGAAATGTCTTATTCTCGAAAATCTTTGCAAATCGGAAGTAATATGTTATTTCGAGAGAGTAGGATATCCGGATTATAAGATACAGTCGTTGATGTTTGACACTCGACGTACGACCGTATGGATATTGTAACAGCGATAGGATTCTATTTACATGATAACTGTTTCACATGAAAGGTAGTAGTCATTGCATTTGACTCTTCTGATGATTGGGGGTCACGGTGTGTTGCTAGACGCTATTCCGTGATCGTTAGGTATAAAGGACATTTTCGTAATTTGCATTTTATGCCTACGGCCAACATATTCGGAAGCCTATCGGGTCACATACATAAGAACATCTAGCCGGATTAAAATGCGGTTATAGTGATAACCAAATAAGGAAAGTTTATCTCGACTATAAAGTGTTATAGTGGTAAATTAATATGGTGGTATTTATTTATTATGAATAAATTAAATACAAGATATTAATTATGTTGATTAATTAAAAATACGTATAATGTATATGTATGTCGAAATATATTTGTGTATATTGATACACATGTATTTTGCAAATTAATTAATCATAGCATTATTTTAATTAAAGAATATTCCGGATGGTAATTTGTGGCATGTGGGGCGTAGATGACATTTTATATGATACACTTGGATTATGCAGTTTAATTAATAATATTATCATATATTAGTATTATATATTAATAGATTTGCATAAATTGATTTATGGTAATAAGATAAAGATAGTCAATATTAGATATTGGCAATATCTTGGATATTTTTAATATGAGATATTAAATTAAATGAGATAAATCAATTAAATGTATTTTTCTTATTTTATTAGGAAAATGTTTTATTTCTCCTCAATCTACCAGGAATCTTCTCTCAATCAGATTGGGACTATATGGGGCGCCACTTATCTCTATATAAGAGAGTGGTTGACTAGCTCTTTTGTAAATCACAATTAGAAGAGTTCTATTTTACTAGAAAATAGAGAGCTTCAAAGAGAGAGAAAATGTTGGTATAGCAACCGAGTTTTTCTGGTAGCAATCCATGATGAGATTCCGGCGGGCTGTTCGTGTGGATCAACGGTAGATGCCAAACACTTGGGCAGCTTCATGCGGAAACTACAACCGTAGATAAAGCGACAATCTACTTTAGATCATCCAAGGTATATTCCAATTCTACTTCTTTTATGCTTGTTTGTTAAACGAAGTCGATCTTGGGTTAATAGGAAATAAATTTTAAATTCCACTGCGTTACCACGTAGATTTCCTAACACCCTTATTATGAATGGGGGTGCAAACAGGTGGCTTTCTTCCGCTTTTGATTCGGCTTGAGTTTTGCTTTTTAGTGTCTTGTTTTGGTGGTTTTTTTGTTATTTTCAGGCTGCCGACCGGGTGCAAGAGCTGCTGAGATATTTTTTGCGCAATTGGATGCATCGTTTTTTGTTTGTGCTCTATCAATTGGATGGGAGGAGTTAAAAGAATAAGAGAAATTTGTGTTCAAATTCTATACCAAAAGTTACTCAAGTGGGAGGTTATTGGGTGGTCATATGAGGTGGCACGTGCCCTTAATTGTTGCTTCTAAGAGCAACCATAGTGGCTCTTTGGTTGATAGGCTTATTCTGACACAACACAAATTCATCAATATTTTTCACTCAAAACCAATGTAATGGCTTTTATGTTCGATAGGTTTTTGTTCAAGCCTTCTCCAAGGGCTTCAGTATATTGAAGCCAAAACCGATGTATTTTGTCTCTGTATTCTCTCTCCTCATCATATTTTTACCACTAAAACATGGGGTGTTCTTTCACTGTTCATTAAAGCCATTACAACAAATAAGTCGGTAAACTCACAAGCCTCATATGCCCATTACTATTGCTCTAAGAAGAATGATAAAATGAAAGCTAAAATCAACACAAATTGTGAAGACCGTGATCACTATAATTGTGGGCTCAAGAGAAATTGAGGATCACAAGCTCAAGAAACTAGGATAATATCTGATTTGAAGTGTGCTTGATGGCTCCAGAATCAAAAGATTGTGAATCAGGCTTGTGCTTTGGTCTTCATCAATTTGGAAGACTTTTTTAGTTTTCCTGCTAAGCTTTTCATTCTCTTATTTCCCTGGGAGTTGCTTCTCCCAATGTTTACCTTCTGGAGTTAGATCTCCTTCTTTTTTAATTATTCCAATATACGGAGGCTCACACTCTTTTCCTAGCACCCGGTTTTCCCCATAATGGGTTTTCTGAACTAGAGTTTTAAGAAGGTGGGAGAAGAAATTGAGGACACATGTATTTTTCGTGGGAGGCCGGGAGTGCCCAAAACCATGTACATTTTTCCTTCTTTTTTAAATAAAAATTACAAGGTTTTCCAAAAAAATACCGGAAAGTAAATGCAGAAAGTAAAGTGCTGGAAATAAAGACATTGTGCCGACCTCCTCCGCAAGATAAGCACGGGAGCATCGGAACATATAACTTGGCTTTGAGAATGTTGTGCTTATTAGCTAATATCTTATGTGCTACATGACATATAGTTTAATATAGAATGGTCTAGGACTAGAAGTCTTTTTTATGTGTAATGAACTTAAGTGGTTAGTTAACTAAGCTTGAACATAATTGAAAGTCCAAAGATTAAGAGCACTAGTCCTTGGTGAGACACATTTTAATTTCGTAGTCGGGAGATCTAACGCCCTATGGTCGGGTAGACTCATGGCCTTGGACTTCACTTGGGAAGGGTAGCCTCATGCCTTTTCATAGGGCTGAATGTGTCATCATACAGTCTTCACAATGCAATGTGTCGTTGTACTTGTGTGCAACTCATCCCTTGCTTGGTTGAGTTTTACTAGTTAGACTAGTAGAGGGGTGTATTACATACATGGTAGTAAGTAATTTTAATGTTGTTAAGTGTTATTCTTGTTTAATATTATTAATGTTGTTAAACACAGTGTTTCTACCTTTTACAGAGTGCATATGTGCTCACCCTTTACTATGTGTTGCTTTCCACCACCAGACAGTGATACGGGTTATGATGTGATGATGTTTATTACGAAAAGTAATGTTGTTGATGATGCTCGGAGTTTCTTTTATTTTATGTTGTTCATTTTAAGTGGATGAGAGTTGAAATGTTACTTTGGATTGGGAATTGTAATAAATACTATTGTGTAAACGATCCGATCCGAATCAAGCATTTATTTATCGTGTCGAGCAACTCCATAAAACAGAGATGCTCGAACTCGGCTCGAGCAGGAAAAAATTGCTCGAGATCGGTTCGATAACATATAATCATGCTTATGTTCGGCTCGATTATGCTCGAAAAAAATCGAGCACTTTCAAACTCGAGCTCGAGCTCGAGCAGCTCGGAAAAATAATAAAAATGCTAAGATATATACATGAAATATTAAATCCAGTAGTATAATAATAAAAAATATAATATATCTATCTATATCTATATATGTTTTCGAAGGTATGTTAAATCAATTACCCGCAAACCCGCATTCAACCCGACCCAAACCCATTGTATATGCTGATGCAATTGATTTGATTATTAACTAAAAAGGAAAGGAAATAAACGTAATATGGCTAAAACCATAACATTGATTCCTAAAATCAAGTATTTGCAATTTGCATTTATTCTCCTACACTTTTAAAAAATGTGCCAAATTAAAATTGAAACCGATTCTACCTAGATACAACACCACCACCTACACCAATTCCATACTCATCAGAAATCTTATGCCTTCAAAACCAATTCCGTGCAGACAATCAGGTAAGTTTTGCATTCTTTCAACTACACACCATTTATATGCTAATTTGAATGATTATTTTATTACACAATAGATTTCGAGCTATATAATACACATTCAAAACAGATAAAAATATTTAGGATTATATAGATAGATTATATATTTTGAAGTTATATACATCACATTACATTTATCCTACTCTATACTGGATTGACCTATGCATTTTTTATTGTTGTTGCAGACTTTGGATACTAATTTTTATATTCCATCAACCTTCAAAACAGGTACAAAACTCAAATTACTACACAAATGAAATATTCAGGATTATATATATAGATAGATTATATATTTTGAATTTATATACATCACATTACATTTATATATCATAATCTATACTGGATTGACTTATGCATTTTTTTATTGTGGTTGCAGGCTTTGGATACTAATTTTTATATTCCATCAACCTTCAAAACAGGTACAAAACTCAAATTATTACTAACAAATAGTGTACATGTACATACTTCATTGCATTTTTATTACCATGTGCATTGTCATTTCTTGGGGCAAGTAATATATAAAAGACAAACACAACTTATCATTTCCTCAGATACATATCATTATTTAATGTGTGATTTATAAAAATCATTGTTCCAAAAATCAAAATTTGAATGCAATAGTGTACATGTACATATACTTCAGTTGCATTTTTTATTACCATGTAGATTACCATTTCTTCATATAAAAATTACACGGTCAAAAAGAAATATAAAAAAAAAAAACACAACTTATTTAATCATTCCTGCATTTCAATTATTCATTTCACCCATTTATTTCACTAACAAAAGAATTAATGCAATGTATTTAATGTGTGATTCACACAAATCATTATATAGATGTAATGTATTTAATGCGTGATTTACAAAAATCATTGTTCCAAAAATTAAAATTTGAATGCATTTCATTTATTCATTTTGACCGGTTTATTCCACTAAAAAAAATTCTTAAGATCGAACAATCATTTATTTATTCCACTAAAATTTTATTGCATTTCAATTTAATGCGTGATTTGCCAAAATCATTGTTCCAAATTTTAAAATTTGAATGCATTTCATTTATTCATTTTGACCCATTTATTCCAAAAAAATATTGTTAAGATCGAGCAATCATTTATTTATTCCAAAAATCCCAATTTAATGTGTGAGTTAGAAAAATCATTGTTCCAAAAATTAAAATTTGAATGCATTTCATTTATTCATTTGGACCCATCTATTCCATTAAAAGAACTTTACGATCAAGAATCATTTGTTTATTCCACTAAAAGTTTTATTGCAGATCCAACCAATTGGACGAAAAAATAACACTAATAAAATTTGAATGCATCTCATTGTCTGTCGGACCCATTTATTTTATCTTGCTTGATACTGATAAAATTATTTTCCAATCGAGTGAATTCAATTTACTTTATTTAAAGAAAAACATTAAAGAAAACCCTTTCGTGCAGATTTTTTTGAATGGATTGATGTCACACGTGGTGACGGTGCTAGAACTTCAAGCTGGTCAAATTGTCATGCTGAAATTTTACAAATTACCTGAGAAAATAGTTGTTTGTATTTTCTCAAATATTCATAAAATATTGATTTGTGGATAAATTGTGTGATATGAAGTTCCATATATCATTGCTTTTTCACTTGCTACGCACGGGAGATATTGAATTGTATGACATTGTATTTATTTGATGTCGTAATTTTTAATGCATTTTAAATTTTCGGTGTATTCAAGTGTCATAGCTTTTGATTTTAAGATTTATTTGGTTTATGTTCGTAAGGAGAGTCCCTGTAACTTATTTGATGTGATTTTTTTTTAGAATACAACCATCGTAAAAAAAATTATATCAAATGATACTCTTTATCTCATTTTATTTTAGTCTATTTTATATAGTAGGTGTGTATTATGTGAAAAAGAAAGAAGAAAAAAGAATTTGATGCATTTCATTTGATACAATTTTGCTATAACAGCCGTATTATAAAAACTCTTTGATTTCTCAATTTTATGTCACCCCGTGCATGATGCACGGGTATTTAGGCTAGTTTTTATATATATTAGAAGGGATGATTTAACCCAATTAACCAATTGACCCACTCCATTTCCGGAAAAAAATAAAGCACTACCACACCAAAAAAAAAAAAAAACAACAACAACAAAATATCCATATCTTCTAGAATCTCTCAAACTTATAAACAATAAATCTTTAAATAAATTGTGATCGGCCAATTTGTTTCACTAGCAATTAAGATTCTTTTTCAAAATAAGTTTCACTTTAAATTGAAAAGATATTCTTATTAAACCTCCTAATAATTCATTGGTGATATACCCGGATTGGAATGGGGCCCTGTTCATCCATATTGGGCCTACAATCTTGGCCCGTCAGCACAGATAATGGGCTTTTACCTCCGCTGGCCGCTGCCACCAAGCATCTTCTGGCCGCTAGCTACAAGCCGAGACCTATCCGCCAACAAGAAGTCGGATCATATCCGCTTAACGGTAAGCCGGACTCATTCTCTCCACGTGATTCCACCCTATACATAAAGCGCACAAACGAGTCCGCTTACTCAACCCTACTTCTCCGGACTCGCTGTTCGCCATGCTTACCCAGCTGGCCAATCCAGCTGGCAATACTTTACAGCTAGATAGGACACTTGTATTGCATGCATGTTTAACTTAGCTATGTATTTTAAGTTGTCTTATCAATGAACAGTGAACCGACCCACTTTTTTAGCCTATATATATATGGGATCACATTGTAATGTAAGGGGATTCTCACTCAAGCTTTAAACTATAAATCCAATACAAGCAGAAACTCTGCCAACTTGTCGACTGATTAACTTGTTCATCTTATAAACTTGTTCTTACTCGCCACCCTAACCACACCGGAGAAATCATTCATATCAGCCTTATATCCTCAAGATAAACACTTTGTTATCGCAAATCGTGTTCCACGCAACATCGATTGGCTCGTTATCGGGAAAATCATTATCATTCAAAGATTCGAGGGCTACTTACTCCACCACAAAGACGATTTCACGGTGTCTCAGGCGAAGTCATCATCATCTACTGACACATCGGTCATCAAAGCTTTGAAATTTTTCTTTGGGATAATCTGACCCGAGAATCCGCGCTCTTCCTCTCAAAGAATTTGCACGGAGAGGATCAAGAATTTCATTGCAAACTCACATTTGAGTCCATCTAAAATACCCAGGTTGGTTTACGATCTCTTCGCCGGTTTTGGATCTTCGAGTAAGGAAAGTTTGGTCATCTTTTAGTTGCAAATAGCCGGGAAATACAAACAGCTTTTACCTTATATTCCTAAGTCGGAAAAATACCCGCCCAAAAATCATAAGTCATGGTGGCGGGAAAAACATGAACCCCTGAACACCGCTAAGCAAACCCTAATCGAGGATCGCCACGTGGAGCGAGCACACCCCGTGAGAGGCTAGCCGGGCGGTTATGTCGGATGGGGCAGATGTCAACCCCGCCTCTCACAACCGATACATGCGAGCATACATACGGAAAGGACTAAAGCCCGTGAAATACACGAGGAAGCGGTTAGGAAAAGCAAGGAAAAGGAATCGCGGGGACATCCAAACCAACTAACGAACAAGAAGCTATTTCACCGGGGACCTTCCCACAACAAGATACATATAAAATAGCTTTGCAAGCGCACATGGAATATGTTGAAGAAATGCGGGAAGGAAATGCACTACTCATTGCGTAAGGATTACCTCCTCGGTCAATCCAGAATTCAACCTCCTCAACCCGCACAAACCGAGATTCAGCCCACATTCATTCCTCCAAAACGGTTTGACCACAAATGATCGAAATAGAGGAAAGTAGTCATGCAACCTCACATCCTGAGAGGGTAGAAATCTGCACTTGGTAGATCGGGGCCCGCGATCGACGATCATCGTGCAAATCTAAATGATGCGACCAAGAACACTCAGCAGTTCGCACCCGCTTGGAAGGACGGGGACTCGGAAATTGAAGAAAGTTATGTTGCGCCCCACCTCAACCCCAAATCAGGAAGAGATAGGCATCATGAAAAAATAGATAGAGGAATTACGAAAGGAACAAAGGATGTTAAAACGGTTCGACACATGGGAACAAGTGTGCTTCATCCCAAAGATACTGAAAGCGGCTCCAAGGGGAGGAACTCACTATCCCAATTTCATAAACTACCACGGAGCAACAGATCCTCTGGATTGGCTATCCGCTTTTCAAAGCAGAATCAGTTTGTGTACCTCTAGCGATGATGCTTGGTGTATAGCATTTGTGGGATCAATGCAAGATCGGGCAGCATCATGGATCCGCAGTCTTCCTCCTGGATCGATTTTATCATGGGATGACCTGATCAACAAGTTTATAGCAGAATTCAAGTCAGTGGGAGGACCTAAAAGACGATATCGACTACATACGAGGTCCGACAAGGCGGCGATGAGGGTACTCGCAGTTATTATGAGCGGTTTTACAAAGTGTATGAGCTAACCAGGGGTATAGCAGATAACGTTGTCATGAGTAGTTTTGAAACAGGGTTGAAGCCGGGATACTTGAAGTCTTATTTCGCTTTGTCACCACCAGCGAACCTACAAGAGATGTTGAGTTCGACTAGGAAGTACATTGCAACTGCGGGAAACGAAGGAGCGTCTTCGTCCAACAAAGGCAAACAGAGGGCTGAGCGTAGCCCGCCAAGAGACACCCGCAGAGGGGCGGATAGGGAAATCAAGAAACCTGAAAGATTTAAGGAAGAGCATTTCACGCCGCTCAGAATTTCCTATTCCCAAGTGTTGAATGAAATCAGAGACGAAATACCTGAACCATACCCAATGGTTCCTGACACGCGCCGCGATGCATCCAAATTTTGTGGCTATCACAGGGATAAGGGTCACACTACCGATGAATGTATCCAATTCAAACGAGCAATAGAGAAGTTGCTCGCTCATGACACCATGATCACCTCAAACTTGATACCGGTGGTCCAGATAGGAGGAATCAGCAAGCTCGTCAGTTCGATAGGAACATTAGAATGATAACCGAGCCTCCCCCCACTAACAATCAGATTAAGAATCGCATCGGCTCCATCAACAAACATGTGGAGAAGCCTGTAGTTTTGCGAGGGAGTGAACAGCCCCTTGCCTTTACTCGAAGTGAGTTAGTGACTTCAACCAATACAGAGGATATGTGCCTTTGCATCTCAGTGGTCGTCAATCGGGCCTGTGTCAATAGAGTGATGGTTGATACAGGAGCTTGCCGCGATATCCTATATTACAACTGCTTCAAAGAGTTGGGTTTCAGCGACTCTAATTTGAGACCGCATAATGGCACCCTTGAGGGTTTCACCAATCATAAGATATGAGTCAAGGGGCCATCGACCTCGATGTACTGAGATGGGAGATTATGCACCTTTCGCACGGAAAAGGTGATGTTTTTAGTTGTCGATCTTCACCCAATTATAACATGATAATTGGAACACCCGCTTTAAAGCGATTTGGATGGTAGCTTCCATTCCGCATCGGGGCAAAGTTTTATGTTGGGGACAGGATCGGAACGTCGATCAATGAACGCTGGCCGTCTCGACATACATACATGAGATGAGAACAGGAATAAGAGGATTCGAATCGAATGTACCATATAACATGGAGAACATCGACATGATCAGGGTCGTTGTTGATCCTGAACTAGTCAAAGTAGAGGGTGAAACATTGCAAGTCAGAGATGAGCCAGATTTTACGGCAGAAGATGAGTTGATCGAGGTGGTCATCAATGATGAATATCCCGAGCAAAAGATAAAGATAGGGGCTCGACTGAGTCCTATTGAAAGGGAAAAATTGATACAATTACTCAAAGAAAATTTGAGTGCCTTTGCTTGGGTGGTTACCGGCATGCGAGGAGTCGAACCAGGCACGCCGCTCGCACCATCTTAACGTCGACCCTACTTTCAAGCCGATACAACAATGAGCGCGTCAATTCTCAATAAAAGAAAGGAGGCGGTGAAAGTAGAGGTCGGAAAGCTTCTACAAGCGGGAATCATAAAGGAGCTTGCCTACCCTACTTGGTTGGCAAATGTGGTTATGGTAAAGAAGCACAACGGCAAGTGGAGAATGTGCGTCGACTTCACGGACATCAACAAAGCATGTCCGAAGGATCCTTATCACCGCCACGAATTGACGGTTAGTTGACTCTATTTACGGCTTTGAGGTTTTAAGTTTCTTAGACGCATATTCAGGTATCATCAAGCACGGATGGCATTTGAGTCCGACAAGGAAAAACGGCTTTCAGAGTCACTGGAGGATTGTATTATTATGAAATGATGCCATTTGGGTGAAGAATGCGGGTTCGACCTATCAATGAATGGTCATGAGTGGTCTTGATTCGCGAGATAAGCGTAAATATGAGGCTTACATAGATGACATGGTTGTTAAGTTCGCCAGGGACGGTCACGGTGTTGACCTTCAAGAAACTTTCAATAATGTCCGAAAACACTCGATGAAGTCGAATCCGCCAAGTGTACTTTTGGCATCCAGCAGCAAATTTCGGGGTTTATGGTTAGTCGTCGTGGCATCGAGGCTAATCCGAAAAAATTCAAGCTTTGATTGACATGAGAGAGCCTACTACCATCAAAGAAATACAGAGGCTCAATGGCGCATCATTGCTTGTTAGTCGCCTATATCGAAATCGGCGGAAAGGTGTCTCCCCTTCTTCAAAATTCTCAGAGGCGACAAAACTTTTTCATGGAACGCAGAGTGTTCACAGGCATTTCAAGCTTTAAAAGAATATCTAGGGAAACCACCCCTTTTGGTTAGCCCTATAGAGGGAGATGTGCTGTTTTTGTATTTAGCGGCTTCAGACCGGGCTGTTGCCGCCGTTCTTGTCAAGGAGGCCGGAACCTCCAAAATCCCGTTTATTATGTAAGCAAGGCTCGATCCGGTGGAGAGCCGCTATTTTAATATTGAAAAATTAGCCTACTCGCTTGTTATTCACGCCCACAAACTCGTGGCTTACTTTACCTCACACACGATAGTTGTCTTAACGGATAGTCCATTGCGTCAAATATTGCACAAACCGGACCTTTCTCGGTCGACTTCTCGGATGGGCAATCGAAATCACCGAGTTCGACATACAATATCAACCCGTAAAAGCTATCAAGGGTCGTTACGCCAGATTTTATTGTAGAGACAAGCTTTAGCTCGCCACAACCCTCATTTCGCCATTACCCCACGAGCCCGCTGCGCCAAGAATAGACCAGATCAATGTTGGCATTTATATGTGGATGGGGCATCTAACCGAAATGGTTGTGGGGCCGGAGTAATTTTGATGGAGCCCGGATCGACGGAGGAAATCGAAAAAGCTTTAAGGTTCGAATTCCCGCCACGAATAATCAAAGTGAGCACGGCGATTATATTTGGGCTCAAAGCGCCAAGAGAGCTAAATGTGGAAAATGTTGAAGTCTATTGCGATTCCCAACTCATCGTCAACCAAATCTCGGGGGACTATGACACACACTGTGGTATTCTCGAGAAATATGGTGAGATTGTTCGACGATTCAAAAGCGGCTTCAAGTATTGCGAGTTCATCAGAATCCGGAGAGAGGACAACGAGCGAGCAGACTATCTCTCAAAATTATCACTCAAAGAAGAAATTGCAGACCCTTCAATTATGATAGAGTATCTAGCTATACCCGCCATTGAGGAAACACAAGTCATGGAAATCGATACACAGCGCCCGACTATATGTTGGATCGAAGAGATTCAGAGCTATATATAAACAGAGCACCTTGCTCGATGGAGCGGATAAAATCCGCGCGCACTTAAGAAAAGAGCGCCAGGTATATCTTAAACAATGAAATACTCTACGAAGGTCCGCAACAAGGCCTTTATTACGATGTGTTCGAGAGGAAGAAAGCAAGACAATCCTTATCGAACTTCACCAAGGAGTGTGTGGAGGTCACCCCGCTAGTCGCTCTTGGCACGTGAAGGTCATAACGCGGGGTATTATTGGCCAACAATTCTTAAAGACTCAGAAAAATTGGTTCGAGAATGTCCAGAGTGTCGAAGCATCGCGGACATCCCACGGATACCATCTCGTTGAAGCAGAGCATCGTGACCGCACCTTGGCCTTTCGACATGTGGGGCTCGATCTCATCGGACCATTTCCACCAGGAAGAGGCGGATGTAAAGTTATCATAGTAGCTGTGGATTATTTCACAAAGTGGATCGAAGCAAAACCTATGGTTAAGATAACCGCAAAAGCCGCAGGTTATTTTTTACACGATCAAATTTTTTCACGTTTTGGCATTCCACGGGCAGTAGTATCAGATCACGGCCCACAATTCAGGAAAGACTTTTCAGACCTTTGTGAGGAATTCAAAGTTAAACACTGGCAGTCGTCCGTGGCTTATCCTCAAGGAAACGGCCAGGCTGAGGCCGGCAATAAACAAATAATCAAAATGCTTAAGAAAAGCGTAGATGACAAGGTAAAAGCAGGAGGGTGGGTCGACGAGCTACCCGCCATACTATGGTCACTTCGCACCACGATCAGAACACCCACAGGAGAAACACCTTTTGCCCTTACCTATGGATCAGAGGCTATGATTCCAGTCGAAATGGCACTACCCAAAGATCGTGGTCGATTATACGAATCGCCGAATAATCTTTTAAACAGCAGATCGACTTGGATCGGTGGAGGAAAAAGAATAGCGACTTATCATCGATTAGCGAACTACAAGCAAATCGCTAAACAACAACACGACAAGCGAATCCGCGGCCACTCATTTAAAGTCGGGGATTTCGTTCTTCGGAACAGAAAGGCCACGGGTATGGAGTCCGATAAAGGAAGCTAACAAAGAAATTGGGAAGGCCCTTATCAAGTCGCAAGAGAGATCAAGAAAGGGACTTATGTCCTCGAGAAATCATCAAGGCTACGAGCTCGATAGACCTTGGCATGCGGACAACCTCAAAAGGTACTACATGTAATAAATCGGCTGAGGGTATAGCTATCCTCGCGTTTACGACGTGAGTGGTTAGGCTTTCTTATTTTGCTGGTAATCTTTACTCATCTAGCGGGATGAGTCGAAATTAATAAAGCCCGATTTTACATTCTCTTTTTTATATGCAAATTATTAAAAGTATGCATGGGTAAGAAAGAATTGTGCTCGAAAGGATTTTCAACAAAACTTCGGCTTTAACGCGGGCTCAACTTCCTAGCGAACAAGTTATTTCAGATAAAGAGGGGTCCGCACAAGATCGACCTAGAATCTTATCTAAAACAAGGGGGACGGATGTTGTTATCAGCGGACTCAATTTAGACAATAAATTCGAGCAAAAGGCAAGCATACATAAAAAACGGGCAGGAAACAAACTTGTGAATAAAATTATAAGCTGGACATTACAAAGACAAATGTGCGGACAAAAGTGCAGAAAAGGAAAAGAGTTATACATATACGAACACAGAATAATGTTTTACAAAACAGAGCCAGAAATCTAAGAACCCTCGGGCCGCATCTCTTCATTATGGACATTCTCTTCACGGAGAGAATGGTGCAGCATCTGATCAGCATTGGTCTCCGACTCAGTAAGCTCTGTCGACTTCTCACCAGGCTGCTCGATCTCGCCTTCTTCAGCGGCTCTCTCTCGCTTCGTGGGCCAGCGAACACGCTCCCTTAGATTTGTCTCTATCACAGCAGGAGCCACCCAGTCAGGATCACACTCTGGGACATAGCGCTGAAGCTCAACATCAGAGAAGGGTATGCGGTCATGAAATTCTCTTAGATAATCAGAGAAGGGATGGGTGAGAATCCATTCCTCTAAAACATCAAGGTCAGGGGTACCATCTTCATGAGCCAGGACGCACCTCGCGATGTGATAAAACCCTTGGTCATATCCCATCATAAAGCCGTCATCGCTAGCGGTCTTGGTGGCCTTCAACACTTGAGCCTAGATCCTTGGTTGTTGTTTTCGCAGATCCGCACACGCTTTTGCTCGGCCTCCCAATGAGCTTGAGCCTCAGTTACTTTCAGCTTCATCTCTTCCATAGTGCGATCAACGGATTTACTCTGCTCCACAAGATCAGAGTTAACCTTATTTGCCTCAGCAAGCTGTGCTCTCAGTTTCTCGTTCTCCGCCTCAGCCGCACTTAACCGCCCACGAAGACCAGCGGACACTGCATTTGCGGCACCAAGAGCTTTCTGGGTTTCAGCTAGCTCTTTTCTGACATCGGCGCTCTCGGCTATGGTATTTCTATAATCATTGACTAATGCGCCAAGCCGCACTCAACCTAATGGAGGAAAATTAAACAGTGAAGTCAATATTGACTTGAGAAAAATAACAGCAAAAAGAATAAAAACAAAAGCAAGAAGAAGGTTTACCATGCTCACCGTGGCGCCATATAAGCCCCACAAATCATCAATACTCCCGAGAAAGGCACGGCGGGGATCAGTCTGATCCGCCATAACAACCCTATCCGCTATACCGCGGCCTATCTCCAGCTGGATGTCGCTAGGGATACCCCATCTAAAATGCCTCAATGGGGGCACATCGATATACCCTTGCATTGTGTGCGTGCCTTGGGCGGTCGAGAGGTTGTTGCCGCGATAAACTCTTTATCCAACCGGCGGCGGGACAACCTCTCTAGGCCCAATAGGAACTCAAAGCAAAGGCACCATTGTCTTCGTGGCCATAGACACAACCTCATCGCCACAGTTTGCCTTGATCTACAGCTTTTTCCTTATCCTTATCGATTCTGGATCTTTTAAGGAGAGGACCTCCGCAAGCCGCTTTCATCTCCCGTGAGCTCAATCTCTTCAACAACAAACCCTCTTCTTCTTATCACCAAAGAGCGGCTTTGTAAGAGTGGTCCGCTTCATAGTCTTGCCCACCGCGGTTTTTCTATTATCTTGGCGGTGGGATGATTTTGTGACCTTAGCTCCAGAGGCTCCGGCCGCCGACGTCTCAGAATCGACCATGGAAAGGGTCTGTCTTAATCCCTTTTAGTTCAATGCCCTTTTCACCTCGCCGACGGTCTTTTGCTTTGACAATTGGGCTGCGACGAACTAATCTATCCATGGTACTGCGGGGAACAAATATATATTAGCGACCGAACATATGAAAAGAAGCAAGAAGAATGCAAGTAAAAATCCTACCGGTGCTCGCGATATTAGGATAACCGCCCGCAGATTTCGTGACCTGAGAAGGCATGAACCTCCCATGGTGACACTCGCCGTACCAATCAGGGATGGGTCGGCAACAAGTCGACTACAACTAAAGGTTCGCCGACACCGGCTCCAGGAAGTCCGGCTTGTATAAGATAGGGCTGAGCGACGTCAAGCAACAACCTCCAGTTAAATGCCCTAGCCTGAGGTTCATTTTTACGGGTATAGCCCAAGTCGTCTTTTAGCTCGGAGATAAACTCATCATCGTCAAATTGGGTTTTTATCTTATTTAAGTGATCGGTCTTGACCGAATTCTCCGCTAGCTTCTCAAACGGCCAGCCTACCCGGGACTCTACCTTCATACATCTTTTGTCCCAATCCGCCACCTTGTCGGGAAGATCAAATAACAAGCGGGGTCTACCATGACTCGATCGACTACGCGGTTGGATTTGGCGCGCCGCTTCTTCCGGGAGAAACTATAAAAATATAAGAGCACCGGCATCGGACGGTTCGCGCCCGCTCAACCTACATCGATTATGATAAAGGACATGACCACGCGAACAACTCCCAAACTCATGTCGCAAGGCATCACCTTCAGCTCTTCCATAAAAGTAACAAAAAATGGGTCAAAGGGAGGTCTGAGTCCGGCTGCCAGATGATCATAATGCAACCACGAGATAGTCTTCTTTGGTCTCGCCACGAGTCCATGGCATGTTGGTCGCGCCCATACTAACAAAACGATAGTCCGCCGAAATATCGTGACGCCAACGCCAAGTATAATCTTCTCGATCCTTAAACTCCTCCATCGGGCTACAAGTTCACTATCCGCCCGTTTTTGCTCATGAGCTCATTTTCGACCGCAGCGGACCTTCTTTTGGGCGCCTCTTTCTTTTTGCGGGCTCGCCGGTGGCGGTTTTCTTCCGTACAACAATCTTTGAGACTTTTGGGCTTCTCCGATACCACAACGGTTTCCACGGCTTTGATCTTGCCGCTACTTTTAGCGGCTCCAGGTTTTAAAACTCTCTCCATCCCTGGTGAGGAGATTGCTTAGTACCGTTTGGTCGTCATCTTCGACCTCGCCCTCCGCAGCGCCCTCACCAATAAGCTGCGACCTGCGGGTCGATTCTATGTTAATGGATCCAGGGTTGGGATTTTCTTCCATCTCCTCCTCGTCACCGCTAGAGCTAGCTTCTCCATGCTCACCTCCTCGACCCATAACCCGGCTGCGGCCCTAGCCTCTTCGTACGATTGTGTGTGCTCGATGACATTCGGAAAGAAAAAGGGCAAGGTGGATCGGGTTTATCACCCGGACATGGAAATCGGGTCGAGGTGAGAGCAATCACACCCCGACACCTCGCCCTTCCATCTTCCTTAAACAGATACAAAATTCCCAAAAAACCCCAAGCATTCTCCCCAGAAAAACCCCCCAAATTCTCAGAAAAATCCTAAACCCAAACCAGAAAAGGCTTCAAACAACACGCATTCAAACCTCTACCAAACAAACGACTAAACAAGCAATCAAAGCATACATACATATAGGGGTATTTACGGAAAAAAAAAAAAGTATGAAATCGCGGAAGCATGAGATGGGGCTCATGGTGTTCATCGGAAAAATTGAAATTACAGAGGCAAAATCGCGCAGAGCTAAATCACGACATTCATGTCTCAAGCAAGAAATGCAGACGATAATAAATACATAAATCAATTGAAAACGATAAAGGAATGTTTAAATTCACACGATGGATGAAAAAGAGGTAAACGTTGATCTTGGATTGGAATAAGCACTCGTCGGAATCGCTTGCAATCGCCGGAATTTTCTTGCTTTATCGCGGAGGGATTTATCGAAGTGAAAGAGGAGAAAAGCGTAAGTGTTGGGGGAACTCTATTTATAGGAGGAAAAGAGAGGGAAACGGCGTTTGGGATTTTCAAAATTCAAACGTAATGATGGCGAGAACGGTTACCGATTTCTCTCCACCAATCGAGCAAGCGGACGGTTCATTTCAACCGCCGTGTCGAGCACACGGTCGACGTGGACGTTTCGTGTACCGATACATCCGTTTACATTTTCTAACCGTTCAAATTTCTTTCGACGAGCATCACATCACGCGGCATAAGCGACCGGCGTATTACTATCTTTCAACATTATTTCAAACGGCCAAGATCGATCTATGCCCGCTTTGGCTTACACAACAAAACACCTTTACTGAGCATCATCATTTAAATAAGCCCGGCAGAGCGTTGTCGGCGATCAATCGTAATTCGCTACGCGATATTAACACCGGTTCAAGCCCGATAGAACATTATCGGCGATCAAGCTCTGTTTCGCTACAAATGCACAAAGATATCACTAGTGGTTTTCACCAACACTTGGTTCAAGCCCGATAGAACATTATCGGCGATCAAGCACTGTTTCGCTACAAATGCACAAACATATCACTAGTGGTTTTCACCAACACTTTGGTTCAAGCTCGATAAAAGCAAGTGTCAAAAGCCTCTATCATAAGCGACTACGAAGGAGCTCCACCAAAGTTCTTCAAATTCTACTCTCCGCTTTGGCGGACACGCGAGCACAGTAGGGGCCATTGATATACCCGGATTGGAATGGGGCCCCTGTTCATCCATATTGGGCCTACAATCTTGGCCCGTCGGCCTGAGATAATGGGCTTTTACCTCCGCCGTCGGCCGCCACCAAGCATCTTCTCGCCGCTTAGCTACAAGCCGAGACCTATCCGCCAACGAAGAAGCCGGATCATATCCGCTAACGGTAAGCCGGACTCATTCTCTCCACGTGATTCCACCCTATACATAAAGGCACAAACGAGTCCATTTACTCAACCCTACTTCTCTCGGACTCATTGTTTCGCCATGCTTACCCAGCTGGCCAATCCAGCTGGCAATACTTTACAGCTAGATAGGACACTTGTATTGCATGCATGTTTAACTTAGCTATGTATTTTAAGTTGTCTTATCAATGAACAGTGAACCGAACCACTTTTTTAGCCTATATATATATGGGATCACATTGTAATAGAAGGGGGATTCTCACTCAAGCTTTAAACTATAAATCCAATACAAGCAGAAACTCTGCCAACTTGTCGACTGATTAACTTGTTCATCTTATAAACTTGTTCTTACTCGCCACCCTAACCACACCGGAGAAATCATTCATATCAGCCTTATATCCTCAAGATAAACACTGTTACCGCAAATCTGGTGTTCCACGCAACATCAATTGGTTTCTCTAATTAAACCTCCTAATAAATTATTAATTTTTGTTGATGATATATATTTCTCCAATGCATGATTATTATTAAATTATATTTATTAAAAAAGTAATATAAAAAAAAAACCTCCATATCTCCTAAAAAAATTCTCAAACCTATAAACATAATATCTTCTAAATAAAATCTAATCGACCCGTTTGTTTTGCTAGCAGTTAAGGTTTAATTTTCAGAATCTCGATATGATTTCTTTTCAATCTCACCACCGGTTTCACTTTAAATTTAAAAACACAAGTTATTCTTATTAAACCTCCTAATAAATCATTAATTTTTGCTGATGATATATATCTTTTTTCTAATATCAGGGTTACTATTAAATTAGACTTATTTTATGCAGGTTGTTAGGTCACCACAAAATTTGCATTAGCGACTGGTTTGCATTATTGAATTAGGTTGGCCTCAACGATCCACTTATGGATTATTCTTGATTTTTTTATCAGTTCCTTAATGACTATTTTAGGTCAGATGTTATGAGACTTCTTTCTTCCTTTGTTCTGATTGTGAGTTTTTTTTTTGGGAGAGGGGGGTGGGGGGTGGGGGGTGGGGAGGAAGAGGGGTGGGAGGAGAATTTGAAAATTTTCATTGCCTCTAAACATGTAATATAAGAAATGAGGAAGAAATTTTTCTCCAATCTTTCGATATATGATGATATTACTAATTTCTCACAATTATCGCCTTTCATGGAGGAAATAAAGTGGGGGTGCCTTTAGAACCCCCTATTTATTTTTATGGTTATTATGCATAGTCACTACTACTGAAAATATATACTCAACATGATTCTATATAACTCTAACCTAGGTTGTTGATGAGAGTCAAATTTGGTATCATTTACTATGTAATTATACCCCGTTTATACCTCGTTTTATATGTTTACGAGACATTTAGTTGTATTTTGATGTATTTACACCTTGGTTATCATTTCGGGACCTAGGGCGTAAAGTCGAGGATTCTCGGTCTTTTCGGTGTAATTTACTATACATTCTCGGTCACCCTAGTGTCCTGTAGGGATTATGTGTGGTATTTGTTGTGATTTTGTACAGGAATTAGGTGTTTGAGATGTCGGAAGGCGAGTTACGAGGATTGGAACATATGCCCGAAGCTTAAGCGTTCAAACGGATCAAAATGCGGTGGTACTACAACCATACCTTCCATTGATCCGCATTTTTATCCACCTTATATGCATTTTCTGGGCTGGACATCTTCATAAAAGTTGTAGACAATTGAATGAGCTTTCCAACGCATCTTGAATCACTCAAATTGGAGGTCTACAGACAAAGTTATGGCTGTTTTTCTGAAGGTGTGTCAGCTAGGCGCGCTCCTGAGAAATGCTAGGCGCACGCCTAGCAGTCAATTTTGGCCGAAGTTTGAGATGACGTGATTTTCGTGAGCTAGGCGTGCGCCTGCACTTTCTAGGCGCATGCCTAGCGTCCGATCTGCAAAACACTATAAATACCCCCCCATTTGATCTAGATCGAACTCTTCCTTTTAGATCGATTTTCACGACTTTTTCAGCGTTTTCTTCATCTTTTCTTAGCTTAGATTAGTTGTAGGTAGATTAGATTAGTTTAGTTGTAGATTGTTGTAATCCGGAGGATCTCGGGATAGCTTGACGCGTTATTTACGGGATTTCATTCGGAAAATCAATTTTCTACCCGGTAATTTCAATTTCCTTTCTTGTTCTTGTTTTCAATCTTGTTTTATGTTAGTTTTTATTGTTGTTTCCTTGTTATTTTCTTGTTATAATGAGTAGCTAGTTTTTCCAATAGTCGAGTTATGTGATAGTCTATGAAATCGAATCCTTAGCTCGTTGATTAAAGTGTTTTGATGTTATGATTGTTAGATTCTCGGTGTTGTTATCGTTCTAGAACTTATTCAGTAAATGACTTTTATTGAACTCGCGACTCGATAATCGTATTTCACGCGTCTTCTTTACATATGTATTTTGCGAGAGGATACAGGAAAAGGGGTTCTAGGATCTTTGTGTAAAACCCGACCGAGTTGTTCGGACTCGGTTTCGTTGTGAGGTTTGTATCGACTTGTCGAGCGTCTCATAGCGTGAACCGTGTTGAGTCGATTAAATCCGGTCGTGATTGTTGAATTCGACATAGGAAACTAGGTTGTTGAAATTGGCGCTTAGTTTCGGAAATAGGAGACGACATCCTTTAACAATGTCAAGAACATTATAGTATATCGAAATCACTTCTGGTTACGAGTTAGGGTTAGATAGTAGTCGATTGGATCATAGCTCGGCTATCTCTTTTATATAGTTTTAAATCTTTGTTTTGTGTATTTTTAGTTTGTAGAACCGGTGATCGACAAATCACCACGTTCAATAGTTGTGTTGGCTTTGAACTAGGGACGAGACCGACTTTGGTACTCGACTGATTCCCTATGGGATACGACCTTGACTCACCAATTCTAGGCTCTGATTGACCCGGTACACTTGCCGGTGAGATTGGACACTTAGAAAAGGGCGATCAAGTTTTCCGGCGCCGTTGCCGGGAATCGGGTTGATATCTTGTAAGTTAGTTAAGTTCTTAGGATTAGGTCGTTTTTCTTTTTTTTATTTATGTATAGTTTGTTTTATTTTGTTGTTGTTGAAGTGTCACACCATTTACTTCGGTAGTGGTAGTGACAAGTTACCGTGATTGTGTTCGTGTTGTTTCCCTGTTTGCAGATAATGAATCCATACTACAATTACGGCTCCTATCCTTACCCATTCGGATATTACAATTACGGTGCTATGGGTTACCAAACACAACCATTTTATCAGTTCAACCCATATGCCGCATCTTATAGAAATAAGTGGGATAATGCCCCGAGTTACTTTGATCAACAACTCGATACTTCTCCACCTCCGGAATCAGAGACCTCAATGGAGCAACGGATGGCACTTGAGCAAACTGTTGAAGAGTTGAGTAAAGTGGTCCAAGAGCACCATAATGAGCTTCGAGATGGCCAGACTGCAATGCAAACAGCCATACGAAACTTGGAGCTTAAAGTGCAACTCTTTGTTTGAGGAGTTTGAGAGGAGAGAGCAAGAAAGTATGATTGAAATCACCCGGAGGAACACTACGAGGATGGCATGACTCTTGTATCTATTGAGTCACTGTTCCGTCTTCATTTAGCCCTATTGTTATATCTTCTTGGGTGCACCCTATTGAGTTTGTTGTTGATGTTGAGCCTATTTGTTCATACTTGGTGCTAGAGTCATTGTTAGTTGGGATATGTTTTAGTTTGGGGAAAGTGAATTCGTTGTTACGTGCAACGGATTCATCGAACCATTCATGGTGGTGGGGATTGAGCCCATATTTCTTTTGTTTCATTTTCAAGGGTGCTCAATTCCTATGATTTTGGTAGGGAGAAGCAACGGTTTGCTCTCTTTGGTATAGCTATCCTTGACATAGTTGGGGTAGAAAGTCGAAGTGAGGACTTCAAACTCGAGAATGTGTTTTTATTGCTTTTTCTTTCCCTCGTGTTTCACCGTGTTTCTTTAGTGTGTATTCGGGTAAATTTTGTTGTGATATAACCCAAAGTAGTGTGTATTATTGGGGGTTAGTGTGGTGTTTTTAGTTTTGATGAATCATGGTGATCCGTCTATTTTTCATTTTTGATATCTCCATACCGTGTGTCTCAGATAGTTGTTTTTCCGTTGATATTAGCACGGTGTACCACGGGAGGACTTTCTACGGATGCCACGTGATCGTACTCGCACCCATTTTCCGGTTGTAAGCTAACTTTTCTACCCTTATCCTTCGTGTTTCGTTTTAAAGTAGGGGTGGTTAGTTTAGCTTAAATGTCCGTATTCATGTCGAACGAGTTATACTTAGCGATTGTTATCCCTTTAGTTTAAATGAGTCGATTCGAGAATTTTGATGGCTTTGACATTGATTTTGATACATTGAGCCTATAGTATTGCTTTGATTAAACATCTAGTTATTGTATAGATGCATTTCATTTGAGTTGGGATCTTGTATTGAGAATGGAATAGTTCTATCACGTTAACCGACTTCATGAATCACCTTGACTAGTGAACGATTATGGTAGCTATTAATGACCCGGTTACCTAGAACTTATATTAGTAACTTTGAGGCTGAAATAGAAAGGTCGGTCTTGGTTAGTACGGGATGACGGTTATGGCATTTCTTTGACCCGATCGAGCCAAATTCCATCCCTTATATGTATATCCTCGTTTCCCCTCTAAGCCTTTGTAGGGTGGTTAGACCGCCACACTGAACAAACCTTTTGTGCTACTAACTCATAATTACCAATGCCCTTAGCTTTTATTACGGTCTACATTTCCTTGACCACCTTGCAAGATTGAGCTTATTGTTTTCACATTTTCTGATATGGTGTGGGGTGATTATGAAACGTATCTCTCGAGTGGTGTTGGTAAAAAATGAGTATATCCCGGAGGAGGTGGAATATTATGGCTTTTCGGCCTTTGATCGTTTTTGTGGTTTTGAAAAAAAAAATGAGAAAAGAAAACAGAAAAGAAAAAAATAGTTGTATATATTTATATAAGAGTTCTTGGAATGCCAATTTTTGGGGTTTGATTTTTGTTGTGTTGATGTTGGTGAAGGGGTACTTCTTCTAATCTAGTACGGAGAAGGAGATGTTGTTGTGTTCTGAAGTGGTTTGTTCCTGGTTGACGAGCTTAGGTATGAACTAGACTTGGATACGACGTATGTCTCCAGCTTGTGGAATGATGTGGAGAGGTGGAAGGTTGGATGAATTATAGGTTGAAATTGTTTGATGGTTTGTACTATTCGAACGAGCATCCTTATGAGGAGTTGAGTCTTCCGTTGCTACACGAAGGGAAGAGCTTCGGTTTTAGTGTTTGATGTTTGATTAAGCTCACTTGCACTTTCTACTTTCTATTTTATCGTAAATATCCCTTTCGTTAGCCCCCAACCCTAGCCTATCGTTATAACCCTTCAAGTCTGCTGACCTACTAGACTTTGATTGACCACGATTAGTGGAGATGTTTACGACTTATAAGCCTATAGTGTAGCCTCGGTACATTATCGTCTATAATCTAAACCGGTCATTGGTGATAAATGTTAAAGAAGCTAAACACACACACACACACATTCTTTTCTCGATACAAGGTAGAACTTAAATCTTATGCATTTATGTCATTTACTTGTGTTTTACCATTTCAATTCTTAAAAACTAGATGTATGATTGCAATGTTGACTCCATCTTTATTTTTGAATCGCTCATTTTTGCTCGAGGGCGAGCAAACGCTAAGTAGGGGGTAGTTGATGAGAGTCAAATTTGGTATCATTTACTATGTAATTATACCCTGTTTATACCTCGTTTTATATGTTTCTGAGACATTTAGTTGTATTTTGATGTATTTACACCTTGGTTATCATTTCGGGACCTAGGACATAAAGTCCGGGATTCTCGGTCTTTTTCGGTGTAATTTACTATACATTCTCGGTCACCCTAGTGTCCTGTAGGGATTATGTGTGGTATTTGTTGTGATTTTGTATAGGAATTAGGTGTTTGAGATGTCCGGAAGGCGAGTTACGAGGATTGGAACATATGCCCGAAGCTTAAACGTTCAAACGGATCAAAATGCAGTGGTACTACAACCATACCTTCCATTGATACGCATTTTTATCCACCTTATATGCATTTTCTGGGCTGGACATCTTCATAAAAGTTGTAGACAATTGAATGAGCTTTCCAACGCATCTTGAATCACTCAAATCGGAGGTCTAGAGACAAAATTATGGCTGTTTTTCTGAAGGTGTGTCGACTAGGCGCGCGAGAAATGCTAGGCGCACGCCTAGCGGTCAATTTGGCCGAAGTTTGAGACGTGATTTCGGTGAGCTAGGCGTGCGCTGAACTTTCTAGGTATGCGCCTAGCGTCCAGATCTGCAAAAACACTATAAATACCCCCCATTTGATCTAGATCGAACTCTTCTTTTTTAGATCGATTTTTCTGACTTTTTCTGCGTTTTCTTCATCTTTTCTTAGCTTAGATTAGTTGTAGGTAGATTAGATTAGTTCGGTTGTAGATTGTTGTAATCCGGAGGATCTCGGGGATAGCTTGACAGCGTTATTTACGGGATTTCATTCGGAAAATCAATTTTCTACCCGGTAATTTCAATTTCCTTTCTTGTTCTTGTTTTCAATCTTGTTTTATGTTAGTTTTTATTGTTGTTTCCTTGTTATTTTCTTGTTATAATGAGTAGCTAGTTTTTCCAATAGTCGAGTTATGTGATAGTCTATGAAATCGAATCCTTAGCTCGTTGATTAAAGTGTTTTGATGTTATGATTGTTAGATTCTCGGTGTTGTTATCGTTTTAGAACTTATTAAGTAAATGACTTTTATTGAACTCGCGACTCGATAATCGTATTTCACGCGTCTTCTTTACATATGTATTTTTGCGAGAGGATACGGGAAAAGGGTTCTAGGATCTTTGTGTAAAACCGACCGAGTTGTTCGGACTCGGTTTCGTTGTGAGGTTTGTATCGACTTGTCGAAGCGTCTCATAAGCGTGAGACCGTGTTGAGTCGATTAAATCCGGTCGGTGATTGTTGAATTCGACATAGGAAACTAGGTTGTTGAAATTGGCGCTTAGTTTCGGAAATAGGAGGCGACATCCTTTAACAATGTCAAGAACATTATAGTATATCGAAATCACTACGGTTACGAGTTAGGGTTAGATAGTAGTCGATTGGATCATAGCTCGGTTATCTCTTTTATATAGTTTTAAATCTTTGTTTTGTGTATTTTTAGTTTGTAGAACCGGTGATCGACAAATCACCACGTTCAATAGTTGTGTTGGCTGAACTAGGGCGAGACCGACTTTGGTACTCGACCAGATTCCCCGTGGGATCGACCTTGACTCACCAATTCTAGGCTCTGATTGACCCGGTACACTGCCGGTGAGATTGGACACTTAGAAAAGGCCGATCAGTTGTTCAAATTTAATGGCTGGTATATTGTACTGTATTTTAAAGGTGTATGTACATTATTTATTATTTTTGTTTGCTGGATTTATTTTAAAAACATGTTGCGTCATTTGATGATGAATGATTCATCACTTACCTTTTCGTTTCTCAACTTTACGGGACGACTTCCATTGAAGGAGTCTTCCAATTTAGTTAGTTAGTTGTTGTTGATGGTTTTTTTTTTTTTTTTTTTTTTTTTTTGGTTTCCTTCTTTTTTAGATTAGAGCGGTTGCTATTAATAATCTTAATTTTGTATGTTTTGCAAGATCCATCTAAACTTAAGGGGTGCAGTGACGAGGCTGAAAAATGTAATGATGCTATTAAAACCTTTCCTTTTTTTTTTTTTTTTTGTATTGGGTGACATTTCATCAAAGGCGAATCCAAAAATTCGTTTCAGTGATGTAATTGGTGTCTAAAATTACATTTTTAACAGCAAAACTAAATCGTTTTAATTATAAGACTACAAAAAATCTCCGATCTCAGTGGGGTCACATGTCACCGATATACATAGACCCTTGCATCTAAGTGCCAATTATGTTTGAGTTGGATCATTGTAGAGGGAAGATGATATGATGCTTCATAAAAATTTAACTTCGAGTGCTACTATTAACTAAATTAATAATAAATTATTATCTTTTTATGTTCGTAAAATTGTATATACATAGTATAGATCCTTTTAAATCTAATCTATGTTTCCGTGCATCATGCACGGGTAAAAGGCTAGTTTTAAAATAATATTAAAATGCTCAATAAGGCTCGCGAGCATGTCGAGTCAAGCATTAAATTGCTCGAGTTCGATTAAAACCATGTCCGAGTGAGCATTTAACTAGCTGAGCGTCAAGCGGTTCGCGAGCGGCTCGGATCATTTACACCCCTAATTGACACTCATACTTTTCTTTTTTAGTTGGGTGTTGTCACAAACGACATTTACTATTCATTTAGTCGGTTAAGTCTTCCATGTCTTTTATGTTACGCTTTATCTCTGATGTGACTACGTAAGGTTTCGATAAATAATTGAATTGAATATTAAACTATTTACGTGCCAGACATACATTTCTGGATATGGACACGGTGTTCGGAACATGGCGTCACATATGTTTAAGAAAGTGACAGTCTCTTTATTGGCAGAGCGATTTTATAATTCGAAAATATGCTCTAATAATACCAAAATTTGCTCCGCCGTTATTAGTAGCTGTACGTTACGTACGTGGTTTAGATATGGAGAGGGATATAAACATACACTTTATCCACACAAAAACACGCATAAACTTAATTCAAGGGTTTATATTAATTTTTTATTTTATTTTCTTTGTTTATTATAAACATCGTATGATTTGGATTATTTGAGTATACACTTTGTGTGGACAAATTCTATGTACATATAATTTTCTATCAGATATTCATACTCTGGTATTAACATACATGATGTTCAAATATTAAAAAAAGCAATAATTCACACACAACCATTTGTCATAACGGATGACAAAACTAAAGTTCTTATCCTTGATTATGATGAAAATACATCATAAACAATAGATTTTACATCATAATCAAATGTTGGAATTTTAGTTTTGTCATCCGTTGTGGCACAATGTTGGTGCCCGTATCGTTACTCTATTAGGAAAAGATTTTTTTAAGAGAAATACTTGTGTCACAACAAAATGTGATCAACAAATGCCGCAACAAAATTTTAAACCATTGATTTTTTAGGAACCCATATGATTCAATAGGTCCACATCATCATCAATGGTCTAAAATTGTCTTGTGTACAATGTTGTGGTCATTTTGCTGTGCCATTATCACTGCTCTTTCTTAAATATGCATAGTACTACTACTTTTTTTTAAACTAAAAGCAAAACTTTTATTAATAAAGATCCGAAGCCACAACTGAGAGGACAAACGGTGGGAGATTTTCCTCCCAACAGTGAGAGCCAATGAGGGAGAGACCCTTTTTAGCTAACAAATGAGCAGAGGTATTCCCCTCCCTTTTGGTAAAAAAAGGATATATGGTGTTATTGTCGGAAATATCATGGTGGCGGTAACGATGTTTATAAGTGGATATTTAGCTAGTTATGTGTGATTTCTCCAGTGGGAAGTTGTGGTTATTATGAACTGGATGAAGATTCCGGTGTCGGGCACAATATATGAAATGGCGAGCACAATAGTCGACAAATTGGCAGAGTCTAGTATGCTTATATTAATATTCAGATGGATAATGATTTACAAGGTGCCTCTATTTATAGGCGGATCACTAATGACAATTAGGCTAATTATGACAAGACGTAATTAAGTACGATGCGACATAATTAAGTACGATCAGGACGATAATCGGCTAGAAGAGTTGGACACGTGAGCTCGGTGGTCGCAGTGTTGTCCTCTTGGCCGAATGGTAGTCTTGTCCTCGCTAATGCCAAGTATAGATCATGTTCGCCTAAAATGACGGGCACAATCCGGTTAGTCGGACAGCGGGCTGAGAGGCAGCGTGCTCGGCCCCCAACCTTGGTTATGCGTAGGGCATGCTAGCTGAGTGACTTGTTGCTCGACTTACGGCTAGGTAAGATGGCGGCGATGGAGGGTGAAAGCTGAGATGTGACCACTGACTCGGGTCTGTTTGTGGGTCCGGTGGACCGTATTTGGGTTTGGCATATCATATGGGAAAAGCAAGGAAAAAACTTTATGCAATCCTCAATAATTCAACCAAGGGGTGATAGATCTTCGCACGGGGAAATCGACTTGTGATAAACCACTGCAAGTCTCCTTCAAAGATAATGTGAAATAGCCCCAAGTGATCGCATAACATAGAGAAGTGTAAAGGGCTCGGGTTTCTGCAATAGTTGCATCTCCTCATACACCTAAGTTTTCAGAGAAGGAGGCTAGAACTTTACCATCACTGTTTCAGAAAAACCACTGGCTGAAATAACTCATTTACAGCATGAAGCATCATAGTTAAACTTAACCATATCCGAACTCGGCTTCTTCCATTTGAACCTATGGGGGTTGCGCTGGAGGGTTTTGTTGGTTGGCTCTATCGTGTTGGGTGAGATTTGCTATATCAGACTCAATTTGATTGATAATTCTTTCAACATAAACACTTTTTTCTCAAATATCCACAGGCATCTTGCCTTCCAAATGTGCTACAAAGCCAATATAAAACGAGATTTAAGCATTTCCTCATTGGAGCTAAAGATGATATCAAATAAATCCGCAAAAGAGTTTACTCGTAACTTGGTCCACATGCCAACAAAATCAAGATTTTCCCATACCTCTTTTGCTATTGTGCACTCAAAAAGACAACGGTAAATTGGATTCATCCGTTCAACCACATACCAGGTACGCCACTGACCCTATTTTCCTATAAGAAAAGTTATGGGTTGTTGGAAGAGCATCGTCGATAATTCTCCAAACAAAGTGGACCACTCGAGGCCGGATTTTCAACTTCCAAAGATTTTTCCAAACCCGATCCCTGCCGGCTGAACTAAAAGGCACATTGTATAGTCCTCCATGTGCCTTTGATGGGAAAGCTATATGGTAACCCGTTTTGACCGAATAAATTCCATTTCCTGAGTAGTGCTACACAAGACGATTGGGTCAAGGTTGAACTGAGAGGGGGATTTGTAAGATTTTTGTCGCTTCAAGAGATGAAATTGGTTAACTCTTTCAGTAATCCAAGTTGTAGTACCATGATGAATTAAAGAAATTACCCGCGAGTCCATAGAAAGGCCCTCCACCGGCAATTGCACCTTAAAATTTGGCTCCACTGGCAGCCATGGATCAGACATATTCGGACAGATTCCTCATTTCCAATAGACCACTGCAAACCTTTATTTAAAAGTTGTCTTCCGGCCAAAATAATACTCCATAGAAAACATGGTTTGGAACCGAGCTTTGCTTCCAGAAATGACTTCGTGCGAAAATATTTTGCTTTGAAAAGGTTTGCTGCTACAGATATAGGAAAATTTATGAGACGCCAAGATTGTTTCGCTAACATTACTAAATTAAAGGATTCCATTCACGAAACCCTAAACGTCCTTCTTTTTTTGACTTACAACATAGATCCCATGCTCGCCAATGGTGTATGCGTGACTAAATACTTTGTGGAAAAAAACCGAATGAGGAAATATATTATATATATATATATTTTTTCCGAAAACAAAAGGATAGCAAGGTTCGAACCCTGGACTCCCCACTGGAAGGCAGGTTAGACTCTAGTGGTAATCCACTAGGGTATGTACCCGAGTACGAGGAAATATATTATAGCTACTTCGTTAAAGCCAAATGTGTATGAAATATAGAATACGTGTTTAACTTTTTAAATTGCGAAAATGATATATTATTTCTTTGGTCCATTCACCGATATAGGATATACGTAAATGTTAATCATGTAATATAATGGCTTATAATAATAAACTTGTTATTATATCAAAGAACCGAATGAAGTCCATTTTTACGGAGTTCGAACTTTCACATTTCAGCTTAAAATTCAGCTATCCTTTTAAAACACACAAACCTAATAACACTAGGTCATGTCCTGGGAACCTCCAATGTAGTATTAAGTTCTCAATTGATCATGTCATGTTCCCCCCAACAAAAAAAGTCTTCCTTACACTACACCAATTCTATCGATGCGCGAACACACCGGAATTCTAAAACTAAAAACCGACTTTTCGGAAGCGTATTGTGATAACCGAATTCATAAAGTTGATTTTTGACCCCAAAAAACACTTTTCAATGTGCTATGTGTGATGCACCGGTATATAATTAATGTGGTGAAAGTCGGTTTTTAACATCAAAAGCGATTTTTCAGTGTGCAATAGTATAATTGATGTGGTGGAAATGAAAAATTAAAACTCCAACCCCCACCCCCACCCCACCCCCTCAAAAAGAAAAAAAATTAAAGGAAAATTATTAATTTTCACAAACATGAAAAATTAAAGAGCTAGCAACATAAACAGATTTACTCCAAACAACAGCTTATAGATATGATTCATATATATGATCCCTAAGATAATAGAACAATAATTAGTTGTAGCTACAATTAAAGCAGCAAAAAAGACAATAATTAATATCATAACTACAAGCCAATCACTACTGATCAGAGATATCCCACAAATAAAATGCCAATTTGACAAGTAGTAGCAGTTCTCCCCAGAAAAAAAAACTAGTAATAATAATAATAATAATAATAATAATAATAAGTGTTTTGTTTATAGGTTAATTAATGCTAATTAGAGATTGATCAGGTAGGCACTAGGAACACCTCTGTTTCATGGACATAATTGCCCTTCCAAATCATTGACACTGCAAGTCCAAAGACACCAATTAACATGAAGACCTTCATACAAATCATCAGTTTTCTTCCACATGATTTCAATCCTTTTCGTACATCAGCCTCCTTCATCTTCGTCTCTTGCTTATGATTTTCATCATCCTGATGATGATGATGATGATACAGCACTTTTTGTTGTTGATGATCGATATCATCATCACTGGAAGAGGCAGAATCAGAATCCAAGCATGAAGAGGAAGAGCTGCTTTGATGATGAATATCAGCAGCAATATCAGAAGAAGCCGCCGAATCTACTGATTTGATTCCATTATAATAATTAGGTACTTCAGAAACCACCACTGATTGCGATTCAAATTGCTGTTCAATCAAATCTAGACAATCGTTGCATATTTCTTCATCTCGATTATTATGATCAGGCGAAGAACTTACAGTTGTTGTTGTTGCTTCAATTTCGAAATCGCTGAAATTAAGGCGTCTCCCTTTGAGTTTTCCACTAGCGATGGCGGCTTTCCGCTCTCGTAAAGCTTCTTGAATAGCGAAATCGTTAGTCCTCACTTTCCATGATTCATTTGAAGGAGATTTGATATTCAGTTGCAGGGAAGACATAATTCTGGCCGGAGTAGTATGGAAGCAGTTTAACATTAATGTCTCATCGAAAGAGGAATTGCAATTGGAAGGAAGTTTTTGTAATTGTAATTGATGATGATTGAAACTGTCCCAATCGCGTTCGAGATTCAACAACTTTTGGTTCAGCGATTTGTTCTTGAACTCTGTATCTTCATCATCGGAATCGGAACTCATTATGATTAATGATTTTGGTCGTTTATCTGCGGTTATAATTTTGAAGGAGTTTGAGATTTGAAAAATTAAATAAAAAGTGAGGGGAAGGGGTGGTTGCATGTTTGGAGGTTTTGTTGGGAAGTTAAGATTGAGGATTTTTTTGAATCAATTCATCCCCACGTCTCTCCAATTTTTATTTTTTTTAATTATTATTATTTTTTTTTTTTTTAAACTTTCATTTCTTCCCGGTTCTTTTCCTAATTAATAATCACGTCTCTTGATTAAACATCTTTGATCTAGAGAAGACGCATCCCTTCTTCACTTTATTATTTTCGTTATTATTATTATTTGAATTAAAATATATAACATTTATGAATTATCTATAATTTTGATTCAAAAATATGGATTATCTATTATTATTATAATAATATTTACAACCGAATTTTGACGAGATAGTTTTTGGACGGTGGAAATACCTACGTGTCCTCTTAAGCGAAGATGTCAAAAAATAATGTTATCTTGCTGAGAGACAAGGCAAGTAATAAAATAGACAAGGAGATTGTCTAATTCAATCGTGTGGATGTTTATATCTCTACGACCGGAGAAGACAAGCTTACAATGACTATCATTTATATCACACTCTCATGCATCAATAGAAACATACAAGCCTATATCGCTTAGTTCAGAGATATTTGATACATTATACTTAAGGTTATCCACATAGAGCAAGTTGGAAATTAAAATGGTTTTAGGGTTACTTCCTGATCCTTCACCAAGGATCTTTCCCTTGGTCTTGTATCCGAATAAGACAGGCCCTCCGGTCAACTTAGGCTTATATGAATCGAACAATGATTTGTTTCCGGGATAGATCCCTTCTATCGAAGTGTATGGACACTTGGAATGTACGTAAATGTGTATTAAAGAATGCATACGTTAGACTGACCCACTTACTTTATTAAGTGTCGCACTTTGTGGGGGTTGTGTAATTATACTAATTAAGACCGGAGTCTTCATGACATCACGGAGATGTCATTCTTTGACGCTATTGAGGTTTCTCCTATTCATGGGGAGATCATATGGTAGTGATTGGGTGTGTTACTGAACCATGCGTAGGATTCATGTTGCTCGTCTGGAAAACGCGTATCCTAATGGTAGGAGTAAATATCCGATTAAGGAATGTCTTATTCTCGAACGTCTTTGCAAAGCGGAGGTAATGTGTTACTTCTAGAGAATTGGATATCCAGATTATAAGATACGGTCGTTAATGTTTGACACTTGAGATACTACTGTATGGATGTTATAACATGAAATGTAGTAGTCAATGCACTTGACTCTTCAGATGATTGGGGGTCATGACATGTTGCTAAACGCTATTCATGATCGTTAGGTATGAAGGACATTTTAGTAATGTGCTTTATGTCTACGGCCAACATATTCAGAAGCCTATCAGGTCACATACATAAGAAATCTAACATGATTAAAATGTGTTTATAGTGATAACCAAGTAATAAAACGTTTTATCTCGACTATAAAGTGTTATAGTGATAAATTAATATTGTGGTATTTATTTATTATGAATAAATAACACAAGATATTAATTATGTAGAATAATTAAATATCCACAATATATATATATATATATATATATATATATTGCAAATTAATTAATCATAGTGTTATATTATTATTATTAATATTGGATATATATAGAGACAAAGATTTATGCATGTAGTATATATATAATATATATACACATGTGTAAATTGATTTATGATAATATAATAAAGATATATTCAATATTAGATATTGACAATATATATTGGAATTATTTATATAAGATATTAAATTAAAAAAGATAAATCAAGAAAATAAATTACTACAAGAAAATTAAGAGAGCTTCTTGAGAGAATTTTGTGAGAAAGAAAAAAGGCGGCCTAGCAGCTGATTTTTTCTGGTAGCAATTCTTTGGGAGGAATCCGGGAGTTGTTAGTGTGGATCAACGGTAGAGGCCGAACACTTGAGCGGCTTCGTGCATAAACTACAACCGTAGACAAAGCGTCGATCTTTTAGATCATATCTTGTATGCCTCTTTTCTACTTCTTATTTGTTTATTGTTTAAACGAAAGCGATCCTGGTTTAATGGGAGTCAAAATTTTAAATTCCGCTGCGTTCCCGCGTTGATTTCTCAACACATACATGTCTAAATCATTGGTTATAACACTAATAAGGTTCGTATGCATACGATAAAGTGTGATGCATTTGATGGATTTGTGATTTCCAACAGTGATATTGAGCAACTCTTGGGTGCAAACATTATGTAAATAGGTGTAATCATGTGACATATGAACCCTATAGTCATAATGTCTACATGCATAGTGCCGTGCTATCTATATGTAGGTGTATGTTGTTCCTTATAGTCATGATAAATAAGTGTAGCATACTTATTTTGATAAGATTGATTTTGTAGGAGTGAAATACCTAGATCCTCTTCTATCGTATTGACGCGGGTGATTTTTCTTAAATGTAGGATATATATAAGGTGTTTGTGTGTAATCACTATGCTGTGAAGTATGTGAAGGTGTATATGTTGAAGCAGGGCCAGCCCTCATGTGAGGCCGGAGAGACGTCTTAAGCCCAACGGTACATATTTCGCTAAAAGAAAAAAAAATTCCGTATAGATTCAATCCGATCCAATCTAATATAATATGTTTTTTTTTTAATTTATAAATGCCCAATTTTTTTTTACTCCAATCGATAAAGGTCCCAATAAAAAAATTTACTTGACCAAAAAAAAAAAGACATACAAACAAGTTTTATTAATTTTTTGTTTGGAAAACTATAGAAATTAAAATGAATATATTATTTTATATTATTATATATCTATATAAAAAAAAAAAGCACACAAAGAAAAATAAAACAAACAAATAAAAATAAAAACTTCACTTCACTCCTGAGTACGCCCTCCCCTGCCTTCGTTTTCCCCTCCCTGCCTTCGTTTCCCCTCCCCTGCCTTTTGTTCAATCTCAACCGCTGTTTTTTTTTTTTTTTTTTTTTCCTTTCCTTCTTTCAATTTCCCACAATTCATAAATTCTAATCTCAATCTTCAAGTTATAAATAATATCAAGTATCAATCTTTCCCTACACAACAACACAAGCCCTAAGTTCTTAAGTGGAGGTAATTTTCTTATAGTAATTTATTATTTTTCTTATAGTTTAAATGTTTAATAAATAATAATGGTAATGTAATGAAAATTTTAATTAGTAAGATGAATAGATGATTAATGTCTCTTGGATATCATAATTTTTTGTATGTAGAAAGATTGGAAGATAGCATAGTAAGGAAGGATTAGGAACAAGGAAGAGCCGAAGAGGCCTTTCATTTTAACTGAATAAGAGAATGACATATAGTCATTACATTAATCATGTATATTTTGTTTACTTGATGGGGTGATTCCGTGATTGGCCTTGCCGGCGTACTTTTTATTTCGTTTAGCCTTTGCATTTTGTTAGTGGAGTGGCTTTTATATTGATGTCATATTATTTTGTGTTTGTAAACTTTTTTTAAGTTTAGGAATCTTTAATTTGAGGTACCGAGGTGGGCTTGTTGTCTATGGTTTTCATATACATGAATGAATTGTTTATAGGTAGGAAAAATGTCACTACCAAAGTATAAGTATCCTTCCGGGAATGAAAAAAGAAAGAAGAAGAAAAGAATATAAGCTTTACCGAAGACTTTAAGTGGATCAATTAACAAATATATCACTTTCACCTCAACTAAGCTGAGTGATGGCGAATCTACTAATGATGCAAATATGGCAATTGACGAAGAGGTAAATGTGAATCGTGATGATTCTAATGAACTAGTTGATATTGTTGACCGGGGTGAACAAGAACAAGAACGAGAAGAACGGGCCAATAATGTCAATGACGAACAAGAAGAATGGGTCAATAATGAAATTCCTTTGGATCATGAAGAAGAAGGACAACCTTTTGAAATTTTTGATCCGGATCCAAACAATTGGAAGTTACCTAATCAAAATC
The DNA here is from genome assembly GCA_026214975.1 of Gentiana macrophylla. Classification (NCBI taxonomy): domain Eukaryota; kingdom Viridiplantae; phylum Streptophyta; class Magnoliopsida; order Gentianales; family Gentianaceae; genus Gentiana; species Gentiana macrophylla. The sequence goes on from CM047815.1 coordinate 79,940,284, forward strand.
TCATAGACTTACTTGTGAAAAAAGGACCCTTAAGAGTTGAAATGAATGATAGTGAATATCCGAGGGATGATTCAAAACAGAAGCGCCACTTTGCAAATTTACATTATACTTGTCGCATGAAAAATGGAGAGAGACACGATAGAAGATGTCTTGCGTATTCAAAATCCGTTTATAGAGTATTTTGCTTTTGTTGTAAGCTTTTCAAGAGTAAAGATGATGATTCCCTTTTGGATAGTATAAGCATGAATGATTGGCACAATATTGGAAGAAGATTTAAACATCATGAATCAAGCAAGGAGCACATGCTTTGTATGTCAAAATGGTTTGATTTGGAAACAAGATTGGAGCATGGAAAAACTATTGACAAAAGTGCCCAAGAACTAATTATGAAAGAAAAAGAACGCATGAAGCAAGTTATGTTCCGAATAATTGGTGCTATCAAATATCTTGCGAAAAATAATTTGGCCTTTAGGGGGACCAATGAGAAGATATATGCGGAAGGCAATGGAAATTTCTTAAGTCTAATTGAATATGTTTCAACGTTTGATTCTGTTATGGAAGATCACATACGGCGGTTTAAGAGCAAGGAAATTCGATATCACTGCCTTAGCCACAAAATTCAGAATGAATTATTGAGATGGTTGCCAATGAGGTGAAAGTTGCTATCATTAAAAAGATCATGAAGGCAAAATATTTTTCAGTTATACTTGATTGTACTCCTGATGTAAGTCATGAAGAGCAAATGACTTTACTCATTCGTTGTGTGAATGTTGATGATTCACCCGTTAAAGTTGAAGAATATTTTCTTGGATTTTTAAAGGTTGATGATACAACGGGTTTGGGCCTTTTCACGGAGCTTGAAAATGCTTTATCTAAGTTAGGATCAAACATTGATGATATACGAGGCCAAGGTTATGATAATGGTGCTAACATGAAAGGTCATTACAAAGGTGTTCAAAGTAGATTGCTTAACTTGAATCCAAGAGTATTTTACACGCCTTGTGTTTGTCATAGTTTGAATCTTACATTGTGTGATATGGCAAGGTCATCTCCTAAGGCCGATAATTATTTTGGCACCATTCAACGCCTTTATAACCTTTTTTCATCGTCCACAAAGCGGTGGGACATATTCAAAAAACATGTGACTGGTCTTACACTTAAATCTTTCAGTCACACTCGTTGGGAGAGTCACATTGAAAGTGTTAAACCAATCAAACAACAATGTTTGCAATTTAGAGATGCTTTGATTGATTTGGCAAATTCAAATGATAATTCTGATGCAACTCATGGAGAGGATACTCTAGTTATAAATGAATTTCAGAGTTTTGAGTTCTCGGTTAGCTCGATGATTTGGTATGATGTTCTCGATGCTATCAATTGTGTAAGCAAGATTTTACAAAGTGAGGACATGCATATTGATGTCGCAATAGAACAATTGAAAGGGCTTATTGATCAATTTCATAAGTATAGAGAGAAGGGGTTCGATAATACTATAAAAAAAGCAAAAGAACTTGCTCAAGAAATGGGTATTGAGCCGGTTTTCCGTGAAAGAAGAACCGTTCGTAGAAAAAGACATTTTGATGAGGGTTCAAGTGAAGAAGTCATATATTTTCTCCTGTAGAGAGTTTTAGAGTAGAGTACTTCATGTTTATAGTTGACAAAGCTCTTGCCTCACTTGAAGATAGATTTAAACATTTTCGTGTGTATGAAAAAAAAATTGGCTTCTTGTTTGATTTGAAAAAAAGCTCACAAGATGATGAAAGTTTGAAGATTTCTTGTGACAATCTTTCAAGAATTTTGACACATGATGGAGACGAGGATGTTGATGCGGATGAGTTGTTTATGGAGTTGTAACTTCTTTCACATATTTTGCCTTCAAAAGTAGATGGACCTATCCATATTTTGGAATATTTGAAAAAGTGTAATCCATGTTATGCAAACACGGAGATTGCTTACCGAATATTGTTGACTATTCCGGTGACAGTTGCATCTAGAGAAAGAAGTTTTCCGAAGTTGAAGTGAATAAAGAACCATCTTCGAAGCACAATGACTTAAGAACGTTTGAATGGGTTAGTCATGATATCAATTGAGAAGAATATGGTTGATGAAATTGACAATTCTATTTTGATTAGTGATTTTGCCTCTAAATGTGTTGCAAGAGCGATATTGAAATTGTAATATGTAAGTATGTTTTGTGTGTACGTATGAATTTGATTTTTGTTTCTAAATATGATAGAAAAGACTACTTTGTAGGCATGTTTTGAGGCTATTAATAAATTGAATTTTGTATTTATGGATGTTAAAAACGCGATAAATATGTTTTTTTTTAATTTTTAAATTCAACTAAAATGCAATTCGAAAACTTGGCGTTAAGCCCCAAAAAATCCCAAACTTAGTCACCCGTTTTTTTGAAGTGTGTTCTCTTGGGTGCTTGTGCTAAAGCCATTGGTCTATGTTCAAAGATTTTATTTGTTGCGTTGGATACAAAAAGCTGAGGATTTGGTTAATGTATCCTCCTAATTAAGAGGGTTCAAAGTCAAGACCATTTTTGTTCTTTGGGTATTTAAGTTAGGAGAGTTATTCATCCAGTTGTGTTCTAACCGTTGAATGGTTTGACTAAGTTTGGGATTCTCTTCTTTAAAAGACTCTCTCTCACTCTTTGGACTTTAAATCCAATTCACTTATTGTGTTCATGAGTGAGTATGTAAGATTATCTTTTTCATGCATATCCCTTTTTTGAGTGATATGTTTTCAGCTTTTTTAATAAAAAAAAACATGCATCTAATTGTTCTGACAACTCAAACAAATCATCATAAGATAAATACAAAGATGTTTCAACCTAACTATTGCACTAATCGTTGGTTTCAGCCATAAAATAGAGATTCGCTTGCTTACTTTGCTGAGAGCTGGTCTCATCGGAGTCGAAAGAGTCACACCAGGTAGCAAAAGCATGCTTCCTTTTCTTTTGGCCAGAACCATTCTTGAGATTATCTTTTTTTACCGTTTTTGTTGTTATATTTTTACGGAATTCGGACATTCATACGGAATATGGTCTTTTTGCTGGCACTCGTATAGCATTTCGCATCAGCAATCCGCTTGAGCTTTTTTTTTTTTTTTTGCATCCTGAATGGCGGTTTGTTCGTGTTTGGACTAATCTTAGTCTCCGATTGACTCATTTGGACTAATATTAAACATCTCATATGGAATGATGTAATGAAACGTAGTTACAATGCAAGTCGATGCATATAGGAATTAATGTAGTGATACAATGCAAAGGTTACCATGCATTTGTATGGATGGTTACAGTTATAGGATCAATAAGGTCTGATCAATAAACCAAAGGGGGTGAATGGTTTTCGACCAAACACTCCAAGATAAAACTTTCTTCAAACAATGTAAGCTTGCATAAATGTTCTAATCCTCGACGTATGATAATTAAGATCAACTCAATTAGGTCAAGATTGCATAGTGTGATAGATTGATCTGTTTTGTAGATATTGCTAAGTTCTAATGAACTTCTTGATGAAATGTAACTTGAAAATGCTTGTTCATACAATGTATAAGCTCAGTGACAATCAAAGCATTCATACAAATCAAGTAAAATGCATAAGATAGAGAACTCATAGATTTTTGTATCATCTTTTCATTATTAGATGAAGAAGTACATCAATGACTCTCCAAATCTTCTTGTTGTATTCTTTAATCATGTTTTTTTTTTTTTTTTTTCTTTTCTTGAAAGGGCTTTAATCATGTTATTCAACATGGAATAATGTAACAAACTTCACCGGAATGCATCAGATTAAGGCTTCATCAATTGGAACAATGAACAATATTCTGTATAATATCAAAATCTGTTCTTGATCAGAATCTTCAATTTTAGACATGAACTGTGTTTGATCTTTGGTTGTAACTTGTTATAATCATCTTTTAACACTTGTATAAAACCTGTATATAATTGTTACAAACAAATTTGAAATAGAAAAAATAATTTGGACATAGTAAACTTGAATTTTAATAGGTATGACACAAACCTGCTGTGGTTGTAACTTGTTATAATCAATAGAGGCGTGGTTATCTGAAGTGGATTCTCTCTTTTGTAGTAGATGCCTCTCTTTTGTAGTAGATGCCGAACCTGCTGTGCCCCATTGACCAAGAAGGGGCATTGAAAGATTTGCCATTTAAAAACTTAAAAATAATGCATGATGCTTTAGGTAATCACTTAGTTTTTACACGGTTGTTGTATCGAGATATAAAAAATGGTGTCTTTTAAAAGGCTCCCAATTAAAACCAACGGAGTATTTCATTCTAAGCATTCATGCCAATTTTGATGTGAGTTTACTACATTAGTTCCAAAATATATCGTTTTTCGGATTGATCTTTTTTTTCCATCAGAAACAAAATATTTTCATTAAAAAACAACAAACAAATTACACCGGACCAACGCCCGGAAAATAACCATATAAATTCGGATCGCCACCGGCCTAAAGCCGGAGACCACAACCACAACGGCAAAAAGAGAAACAAAAGACATATGAATAACCCATCTCCACCAAATTCTACCACATTAGAGATGACTTGATTTGGTACCATAATTCAATATTCAGCCTTTTTAATGGCATAAACAGACTTAAACAAACCAAAAACCTAAAAAACAATCTGAAAAAACCGGCTATTACCAACCCGATCCAAAACACATAAAACACAAAATAACATAAAGACAGGCACATACACACAAAGACTTCATCCGCCCAAAACAACCATCCATCATCATGAACCGCCAAGCTACGACGGAAATACCACCAACACCACCAACACACATCCGGATGTACAATAAACCAAATCAAGCAAAAAAGATCTGCATGCAATCAATTTCAACCATGAAAACTGTAACGCTTGGGCGCAGTAGCATTAAACGCAGTCATAAATGGTCGGTGAATCGCTTAGATCTGTCGTCCTCGCTTGGGTAAAAAAACTGCTTGCTGAGTTAATGAGGCGGCTTTATGTCTCATGATTATATGGGGATAAGCATAACTTTATTTTTAGATATGGACTTTTTACAAAACCTTACAAGACCGACCGACGAAATTAACTAGAAGTCCGGCGAAGGCGATCTTTGCAATTTCAACAATCATAAACCCGAAGCCATCACCGGAAATCTCGCTCTCCTTTAACCGGCAAACTTAAATAGAGGTCCGGCGAAGACGAACTTTGCAAGAACAACAACCATAAACCCAAAACCATCGCCGTAAATCTCGTTATCCTTCAAATGCCTCCTAGAAAAACTAAAAACGGTTGCGCCTAAGAAGAAGATACAACCACCGGAAAGAACGCCGCCAACCAAAACGATAAAAGGAGGAGATGAAAATATATATCTAAACTTGCATCCGGCGGCACGAATTAAAAAAAAAGGTGAGACCAACAAACAAACAGGAAAAATAAAAGGGAAAAGAAGGAATTCAATAATTATATATTTATTATTGTATAACTATTACACTAATATAAGACTGTTTAGGTGTGATGTAACAATTTACGTAGAATCTACGGTAACAGCTCGTATCCACAGACGCAGGCAGCAGAGCAAGAGCCAAGAAGATACTATAGAGAGACCATCATCATCATCAAGCTTCATGCTTTTGGGTATTGAACTCTTGTGTAGCAGCAGCAGGAGGATAAATGGCATGTGATTTGTTGAACAACAGTGTTCGGATTGCTGCTTGCCCTCGTAATCATTTCATCTATAGGACTAGTAGTGTCTCCTTCACCCATGCTTCTGCTAATTTCCCCCCAGTGGCTAGTAATCGCAAATCAGTTTTATTGAAGTCCAGAATAATCTGTTTAACGACCAGAAATAATGGTGCCAGCAGCAACAATCGAACAGATGGAACGGAAATTCAAGTTTATAGAGATATCGAAAGGTATGCCTCTTGTTGCTCTTGGTCTATGTATGTTCTTACTTCATTTGTTGTTCTTTTGATTCATATGTATGTTCTTACTTCATTTGTTGTTCTTTTGATTCTTACTTCGGCGATAATATGTTTAAGAACACATGGTCGGTCAATTGAATCCGAATTTGAATGACATATAAGAAAAAATTTGGAATTATTATACCCTTCAAAGCCATAAATTGCTTCTGAAGTTTTTTTTTTTTTTTTTGGCCTTATGTGAAGTCCGTTTGTAATTAGCAGGATATGCTCACCTAAGAACAGGATAAAACGACGGTCTTGCTCTAAACCGGGATGTCAAACCCTAAGACTCTTAATTTGATTAACAGTGGCATTGAGTTTAATTTCGAGTTAAATCCTTAACCTGAAGTTGAAATTTTTCCACAGAAGGTAGTCCTGTGTGATTCTATGATGTTCCATCTGTAGCCAGTTAAATTGATATTGCCTGCGTATATGTACCATTTTCTCATCAGGAAAGAGAAATTTTAGTATACTTTGTTTTGCAGATTGCTCACGGAGACAGTTAAACAATCTCAAGGGTCTTGGGGTAGTTCAGGCAACTGGAGTGAAGTTGAAGTATCCTTCAGTTTATTTGCTTCCCTAACTAGAGTTAGTTTAGTAGCCAAAGTGTTATAGCAACTAATTCATTACTTAAGCATTCACAGGCCCTAAGTGTAGCGGTTTTCTCTAAAATTGGGAATTGTGTATTCATTGACAGTTTCTTCTTGCTCATACTTCTTCAATTTACTTATTCTTACCCTGTCACGCAGCAAGTGTGGTTTCCCTTGAATTTTATGCACTACTTTGTGAGCTCCCATAACAATTTTCCCCGCATCATCCCTGGGCCCGTAAACCCGCAAGGGAATATGGGAATGATGGGAACGGAAAGAAAAAACTCACTGGCACACACACTTTTAACAATCCATATATAGTTTTCCTGAACTTGTTTAGGGAGCATGGGTGCTGAGTCCAAGTAAATCTAAGCCAACCTCAGTTGTACATTTCATCGGAGGAATATTTGTTGGGGCGGCTCCTCAGCTTACATACCGCTTGTTCTTGGAGCAGCTTGCAGAAGAGTGAGTATATTCAGAGCAGCATTTTCTCATTATATATTGATAATTACATTTCTTTTTAATCTTGTCATAGTCTTGTTTGTATGATACTTAGTTGTCTTGTCCATGCTATCATCCTGGCTTTTATTCTTGCATGCTTGAAAGCCACGAGGTGATTCTAAATTTTGTTATAGTTCTTTTATTTCCACTCTTTTCTTTTCCCACTAGCTAGTTAAGCTTTCTCCAGATTTTCAACAGAGTCTTTCCAATATAAATATAGCTATATGAAGGTAACCTAGTCAAGTAGATGATGCACTATAATTAAGCTAGATGATTATAACAATGCATTGTACTTTCCGAAATGATGAAAAAGCTAAAGCTAATGCACAAAATCCAGTTGGGCCTTGGATTTGTTCACATTTCTGATTACCATCATTCAGCAAGAAGATAAAGGATGTTACTTTCATTCCCTTTGTTTGAAATTTTGATTTTATTCTGCTGTCATGCTGATTGTAAGGGTCATTTTGCAAATCTTTTACCTTGGTTTTCTTCTTAGACACTTTTTTTTTTTCTTCCCACAAGGTATATACTGCTTGTACATTCTTTTTGTTCAACTTATACATGCCTGATTTTTTTGTGTCATTTTTTCTGGTGTAAACCAGAGGATACACTTTCGTATTCTGCAATATACGGTCCTGAACAGGACGATCGTAGGATCTATCTAATACACGTCACTAATCAGATATTAAAAAAAACTAGCTGCATGCCCCAAGAGCCAACATATAATCATAGACGGTTAAGATACCTTCTAGTTACTACTGCAGTGAGCCTTGAGCCCTTGATATTATTCTCGGATACCTTTCTTGCCACAAGATATATACTGCTGGTGTTTTCTGAATCAGCAAAGATTCCGTTGGAATCGTTATATACTGCTGATGGATTCTGAGCCTTGACTTTGCGTATTGACCTAACATGTAAGATGATAGAATCCATCAGATTGTCCCAAAGTGCTGGCTTATGAGAACCCGCCTCCCACAGAGTCTTCAGATATTATCTCTCATTCTGAATCTGATTATCCACTGGTCGCCAAGTTTCCAATCTGTAATTCTGCTCTCTCATCAGAAGGTTCGGAATGTAGAAGCTTGCTTTCTTTGAGTAGGCCAGGCAACAAACAGATGCTCATGTGTCTCCGTTATTAGTTTGTACAAAGGTAACATTTGTATTCACTTATATACACCCGATTCTGCCAGCCTATATTGGATCCCTACCCTACCTTAGCTAGTTAGCTACCAGGCCAGTCGTGATATCACACATATCTAGGAACACGTCTTCGTCCACATCATCCTTGCCCATCTAACCACCTGAACTCTTTGCTGCTTGACAGTGAATTGACTTTATTGGTAGCCGCACCCTTCCATCATCATTTCTAAACCCTGCTTTTCTATAAATAAAAAAAAATGTTCAGCATTCCAGCCCCTAGTCCATGTCTATTTCCCATCCTCAGACACATCAACCACTTCTGATACAAGACTGATTTTTAATTTCTGCTGGATGCTTTTACTACGTCTTCTTACTAATTGCCTCAAAGGTCCCGACGATGCTATGCATCATTGCTGTATTATCTGCTAAGCCGTCTAGTTTCTTATGGTAACTTGCAATCTACACTTTTGGTTTTATTCTTGCCTTTTTGTTTAAGAAGGCTTGCATGCGAATATCACATTTTAGCATTATTGAGAAAGAAAGTGAACTTTAATCACTTCACTTGTTTTATATTTGATGGGACAGAGGTGTATTGGTGATTGCCACCCCATATGCAAGTGGATTTGATTACTTCCTTATAGCAGATGAAGTACAATTTAGATATGACCGGTGCATTCGTCAACTTCAAGAAACTGTGAGCCCTCCTCTCTCTCCCCCCTTACCCCCTCCCCCCCTCAGTGGCAGATATGTTTACTAACTAATTTCGCCCAGGTACGTGATCTTCCAAGTTTTGGAATCGGCCATTCTCTGGGATCTGTTCTTCACCTTTTGATTGGTATCACGCATAAAGTCTTTGCTTTATTACTTGGGTCTGTGTTGCAGGTATGCTCTGCCTTTAACTAATTGATAAATAAATCACTGATGATCAGGCTCAAGGTATGCTGTGCAACGGAATGGTAATATACTGCTGTCTTTTAATAACAAGGTATGTATAGGTCTTATGCATGCATTTTAGACTATCCATTCTGTCTATTTGAAAGAAAACATATGTTTCCTCTTTTGGCTGTTCAAATTATCTCAATTTAACCGATATTCTTGGTTTTGTGAGGATGCCAACATTTGAACTGTCATGTGTAGCTATCTCCCCCCAGGCTTCACACTTTCTTTTTAGCATCAAGCTCATTTTGCGACCACAACTCTTTCTGACTATGCTTTCATGCCTTGTCAATTCTTCCTATATATGCATGTCCCTATCCTCTACATATGATTTGCATGCACCTAGCAAGTGTGGAGGGCATCATTTGCATCAATGTCTTGTTGTGTTCGTAACTTTGGCTAACTACACTTGAAATTTCCAGGAAGCCAGTGAAGCCATTCCATTATTCTCGCCAGTTCTTGTGCCAATGCATTGGACCCTCCCAGAGCATTGTTAGAACCCCTCTAATTTTTGTCAGTCTGAATAGTAGGCTACGATATTTGACTGCATATGTGTACTACTACTCTTGTACCTATTTTCTTATATTATTACAGCTCGTAGGGTTTCTGCTCTAACTGTAAACATGTCAGTAGGAAGGTCATCTTGTTTAAACCTTTTAATATAAACCTAATTAACTAATTTTTCGAACAAACTCAGTCTGAAAAGATGTAAACTCTTTTATTAATATTGAACAACTTATCTTAGATGATAAGTTGATCTATATAGCCACCAACGGCTATAAAGCAAAAGCAAACAGTGCACCAACGGCTAGAAAACAGAACACACTGTTTTCTCTTGTACAAGGACAGATCCTAATTTTAGGGATTAATAAAAGATCCTAAATTAAGCTCAAGGTTGGTTGTGAAGAATGCAGCCAAGGGTTCAGAGTTCATGAACAAAGGCAATGTCTTCATTGTCCACCTTTTCTCTTAGGAAATGTCTGTCAACCTCAACATGCTTTGTCTTGTCTAAGTATTATCACTGAGAACTTGAATAGGTAGAGCTTTCTTGATAGAACTAAACATGTCAGTAGTCGAGTTCCCCCATACAAGTGCAATATCCGGATGTAGATCTGTAATCATTGATTGCCCCAAAGATAGTCGGCGATCGGTGTAAACTTTAACAGCCTTGTCCAGGATGCTTCTTGTATGTGTCTTTGAGTAGGTTGATCCTTTCCTCATTCTGTTTAAACAATCAAATTTCAAGCAAGAGTATAGGATGATATCATCCACATGTATGATCACTATGACATTGGTGAAAGCCATATAACCAGGCCCCTAGGGAATTGTTTTAAGCCATCTGAGAGACTTGTTTAGCTTGCAAACCTCCCCTTGTTTGCCTAGATTCTCAAATCCAGGTGGTAGGTGCATATAACTTCCCTCTTTTAGATCCTGCATCCAGATTGATGTAAGGCCAATTTTACATGCTCATGAGAATCTAATGGTATTTAATTTGGCAGCAGTGCAAAAGTTTCATTGTAAAACTGGGATTGGTTTTTGCCTATTTAGTGATCCATCATGAATATCCATTTACAACCCGGGACGTTTTCCTTTTGGTAAGGAAATTCCATGTCTCACTCCTGGCATTCATTTCCTCTTGTAGTGCGAGTGTTCCACTCGGGGTTTTAATAGCATTGGAGTTCCAAGCGCAAGCTAAACTGGAAGAACAGCTGATTGGGTGTTGAAGAGTACACTTTGAGATCATCATCTTCCTTATGATCCATAGATTCAGTTGTATCATGGGAAGAACTCTTATTGTCGATTCATCATTTGATGATCCATTTTCGATTTCAATGTCATGTTCGGAGATCTCGAGATTTTGATGCATTGCCTTTCTTTTCCTTGTATAAACAATGACATCTGAACCATCCCTTTGAGAGGGATTATTCGATGATCACTTTACGCCGAGGATTGAAAGTATTATGCTCATCATTTTTCTTTTGAGATTAGGTGGGGTTCAAATCACCCTCAAATTAGGAATAATTATATTCCATGATTGATGATAATCATTGAATCCCTCCCCACGAAATGTAGGAGTATAGAATGGAACATTTTGAGGAAAATGTTACATCCATAGTGATGTACATTTTCTAGTATTGGGGCAATAGCACTTATAGCCACTTTTGTGTGGGTGCATACCCAACAAATATGCATTTCTTGCCTGGATCAAGTTTTCCTCTCTGTTGTGCATGGACATGTACATAACATGTGCATCGAAACACTCTTAGAGGATATTTCCAAATAAATGAGAGTCGAATAGTGCTCTTTTAGAACCCCCATTGGAGTTAAAATTGAACTCTTGAAGGCATTCTATTAATGAGATAAGTTGTCACAAGACTTCACCCATAGATATTTTGGGACTTTCATGGTGAACATAATGCTTACAGCCACTTCCATTAAGTGTCTGTTTTTCTTTACTGCCACCACCCCATTTTGGGGTGTATCAACACATGTACTCAAATGTACAATCCCTTTCTCGGAGAAAAATATGAAAGAGTTTTTCAAAATACTCTTTCCCATTGTTAGTTTTAATTTGGACTTTGGTTCCAAATTGATTACTTATCATGTTGTAGAGGTGTTTGAACACTCCTCCTACTTGATTTTTCTTTAAGAGAAATGTGACCAAGTGACCTGCTATGGTCATCAATGAAACTCACAAACCATCTTTTTCAGTGGTTGTGGCCTTCTTAGAAGGTCCCCAAATATCAGCGTGTAACAAGGCAAAAAGTTTTGAGGAGTATAGCCTCCAAGTAGGATATAAGCAGATCTAGTATGTTTAGCTAATTCACACACTTTCACAGTGTAATTGATCTTGATTTTTCATTAAACATACTAGGATACAACTTCTTCATATAGGCAAAATTAGGATGTCGGTCTATAGTGTAACATCATAATTTGATTGCAAGAATTTTCAAAGCTGTTGCAACTAGCAAGGCCTTTAGGAATCTCATCAAGGAACTTGTCGGTGGTGAATTTGTTTTGAGAATATAGAGATCGAGTGAGTTTTACCACTAGCAATCTCCTTAGAGAGAATTCAACTCCTGAAATTTGACCATTAGAATGAAACGAGCGATTGCAATTTGAGTCCTTTGTGATCCTTTACTGGACATGAGGTTGCATTTGGGATTAGGAACATATAGAACATTATTGAGTTATATTCTCTGTTACCTTCACATCCTCATTCCATACACTCTGGAAAGAGTGCCATCCGCAATTCTTATATTATGGAGATTTTTGCATTCAGTATATCCACAAATAATTGGATTTCGGTCATGTATTTGGAAGCACGGAATCAACAATCGAGAGATTCTTAATGATTGAATTTCCAAGTATATGCATTAAAACACAAACTGAATTGTGCATGGAAGAATAATCTTGTGAACTATGAGCAGCTAGAAGCCTTTTAAGCCCACAATTTGCTCCTTGGTAATTTGACAATCGAGGTTTGTTGTTTTGCACACCCGTAGATGTTGTGACCATGGTATCTTTGCTTTCATGGGCTGGTGGAGTGATGCTCTTTAATGGTAGCTTTCTCTGCTCTCTTTATATTTGATATCAAAGAACCATAGCCTTTTGTGATGAGAGGGTTTTTGACTCAGAATACTCCCCTTACTTCATCGGGATTGACGTTGTCACCATTAAATGTGTGGACTGGAGAATGACAACATTGATGGCTCGGTGTTCAGGAAGAATTCATACTTGATTCTTCCTTGAGTTAACAACTGAGGATGAATCATGTGCCATTTTGGAGATATAAAATTTCTGAAATTTGAATTTTTCCAGAAAATTTGAAGATTTGAGTAACTTTGATGGATCAACGCTCCGATACCATGTAGAATTTAGTAGAAATAGATAAGAAGATTGAAGAGAAAGATGTAAACTCTTTTATTAATATTGAACAACTTATCTTAGATGATAAGTTGTGAAAACAATCCTTATATAGCCACCAACGGCTATAAAGCAAAAAGCAAACAGTGCACCAACGGCTAGAAAACAGAACACACTGTTTTCTAGTTACAGTACAAGGACAGATCCTAAGCCTATTAGGGATTAATAAAAAGATCCTAAATTAACACTAAAAAATAGTATTAAATTAGGAAACAATAAAATAATCATCTTCTTCAACACACGTTAAGCCTGAACACGATAATTTGGAGTTCAAACTTTGTTCGAAGATCTGATAATAGCGCGTCATTTAGATTTACAAATGTATTTGAACTTTACAAATGTTCAAATGTGCAAGTATGTTCAAAATCCGCACGATGAAAATTTAATTGGGAAAAAATGCCTTCCAAAGGCATTCACTTTTGTTAAAGAATACTGCTTAAGCATTAGGCATTCACACATTTGGTATGGATTTGTTTGAATCTTTTGTGCTTCCTGTTTCATTTTGGAGGTTTCAGTTCTTGTGTGTGATTCAAAATATATTCACAGGCTGAGATGACGATGAAGCAACTACAGAACCTCAGCCCTCCCATAATGAAGCAAGTCATTCCGCTAGTTGAGCAGCTTCCTCCCTTGTACATGGATTTGATTAATGGAAGAGAAAATTTCATACCTAGACCAGAAGAGACTAAACGCCTGGTACACAAATTCTTCTGTCATCGTCTTTTGTTCACCTGAAATTATCCGTTATTTGTGGTGTCTTGTGCCTTTGAAAGACTAATCTGCTCAATTTCCGTATCGCTTTTTCAAAATATGTATTCACAGTTTGTGTCATTATTCAGAAAATGGGTTTTTTGCTTTTTGAAGATTTTGGAGTACACGATTCTGATATTATCCCATAGTTACTTTGTCTCGTGTTTCACTTTCTTAAGAGTCAAAGTGGATTGAATGTTCAACAATGTGATTTACACGATAATTCATACCCCCCCTGTTTGATTGATGATGATTATATTTTTGCATACAGATAAGATCTTATTATGGTGTTCCAAAGAATCTTTTAATAAGATTCAAAGATGACGTGATCGATGAAACATCAGAGCTAGCCCAGTTGCTTGCATCTGATTCTGCAATAAGCTCAGTTCTAGACATGTCCCTTCGCTTGTTGCCTGGGGATCATGGCCTTCCTCTGCAGCAGGTTTGAAACTGTTTCTGAAATATTTTTGTTTTGAGTGCTAAGTATGGGAAATCCTCGTACCCTATAGTCTTTATTGCATGACACACCATTATTAGATAAAATGACAAGTATGCTACGTGGGACTTGAGAAATGTTTATAGAAATACAAAAACATGAAATCGCAGGTGCTGCCAGATGTACCCCCAGGAGTGGCAGATGCGGTTAATCGTGGGAGTGAGTTGTTGGCAAATTTGGCAGCAGGGTCACCATGGGAGACAATGGCCAAAGAAGTAGGCAATTCTCTTGGTGTGGACTCTTCCGGTGGTGGTATTCTTCGCCCACAGATATCAAAGGACATAAGCCTTCTTGTCAACGTAATTACGTCATGGATAAAGGGAAGTACAGGTCCCAGACTATTAAGGCCGTGAATTACAGACACACACCCGCACACAAATGCATATACTTAATAAGGGAAAATGTTTAGGGCTTATACTCCATAATTTTAAGAAAAAAAATGCACTGTTATATTATGTAAACATGGAATAATTTATGTAAAGTAGCAGATATGTATATTATTACCCAGCAAGTCCAGGATACAATAATATATGCCCTTATTAATTAATCTCTTATGCAGTTTCCAAGCAATTGTGAACATCATCTATAAGAAAGGGAATCTATGTGTGTTGAATTCTTGTAATATTGTTTCTGGTAATTAAAGAGAGAGTTAAATCACTCACTTTTGTATCTCATCCAAGTATGACAAAATGTTACAGGATAATGATGGAGTTGCTAAAATAAAAAATAAAAACATTCTTCTTATCTCGATAAAATTCTCTTTTCACCTTCTTTCCCATTTCTGCAGTTTTTTGCATATTATTTTCCAGATAATTAACAACTCAATTTACCATATATAAAATCATCTTACAAGAGCCGGTTTTACAAAGGTTTGGAGTAGTCCCTTCTAGTGTCCCATATGAAAATGGAAAAAAAAACACACTTTTACACTATTTTTGTTGTTACAATACAAGTCCTCAAGGATCGTAATCTCAACTGCACAACCAAAAGCAGGCCGAGAGACTTTTATGGTCTACAGAACGGTTGTAAGAAAGGTTATGCAAAAGTCAGCATACATTAGGAAATTCTCTCATTTTTACTCTCTTTCACATAATACACTTTTATCGTGTGTGAGATGTTAGAAATGAATGGTCAGTAATGATATCATACTGTGCACAACCTCTTACAACAGATTGTATTATAAAATTTGTCTTTTAGAGAATGAAAGCGGTATTGTTTTATTTTATATAAGTAATATCTTACTCGTCATGATAGAGATACAAGCCAAGTCCAAACCTAGCACAAGCCTTACAAAAGGCTATTTCCTCTGCTGCAGCAACTGGATCATGTCCACTATCGGATGACACAGTGCCCATTGATTCACGATATGCCTGCACCAATCAATATACATACACGCACATGATGCACGTTTTTTAATCCCACACATTTATACATTTAGCACACTAATCATCATGTTAATTATTTAATTACATCCCCAGATTCCACCCCACAAAAACATTTCTGAGAGGTTAAAAAGCATCACAAAAATTACAGAAGCAATTCATTCACTATAGGCTTGTAAAAATGAGATATAATCCGCGCATGTAACCAGGATTCCACATTACCGTTTCTAAGTAACATCCAGTTTTAGCACCTACTTCCATTCGTTACAAAAGGCCATTTTAGTTTTCATGCAAAACAGAGTACACTTAAGATTTCAAGCTCCAATCAACTCAGGAAGCCACACAAACAATCCGATCCTATCCTTTTCTTAAGTGATGTTTATCAGCAAAAAGCATTTCTTCACCATAATCATATTCTTCTATTATAAGATTTATTATGAGAATATTGAATCATCATCCTATCCCCCCTGTCGTTTTTTTGGTCTCTGTGTTAATGACCATACAAAGACTACAATATCAACCTCCCATTTCTGTTCACATTCGTTTCCATTTGTATCTCCGTGTGCAGTAAAGTACACAAATTTTCAAGGGATTCTTCCCCAACTTAGCACACTTCCAGGAAAATAATATTCCATAACACCTAGAGATCCTGTCAAGACCCTATAGAGGTAGCTGTTGCAATTTGATGGAACATTATATAAATCAAGGAACTGTTGTTTTATGAAGTTTCTGATTGACTCCAGTCTGTTAAAACACTGGAAAGTTATCCATGTAGGCACACGATATTCTTCCGTACCCCTCACCTATATATCCCTCTAACCAGTGCATGGCACATCACATGCCAAAGTTTCCCAGAAGCAAAATGCAAAAAAGAAGCATCTATGGCCCACAAGGCTTCCAAAAAGGTGGGGAACGGTGATAAGGAAACGGTAATCTGATGTCATGAGTCAAATGGGGCTAAAGAAGAGGATGTCATGAGGATTTATGAGCCTTTGTTTGTTGTTGTACTCACCACCAAAGCACTCTCTTGGAAGCCCTACACTAGAAAGACAACTGGACTTGGCTTCCATCTTGCTCTTTTTATATTAAGGGTACCCTGGAAGGAATCCTTAACATGGGCTGAACTGGTGTGGCCTAGATACGTTCTGAGTTTACGGCTAGCGACAGGGCGAACTATTGGAATGGGCAATTATTCAACAGAATCGGTGCCTTCTATGACAACAATCTCAAGAAACTCATAGGCATCTTTTCTTTACATGTCCTTACTTCAAACATTATGTAGATGTCTCTATCAACATGAAAAATAAAAGTATGTACATCAAATTCTCCATGAGAAATGCCACATTCCATGGAAACAAAACCTTACCTCAGCATCAGAACCTCGTATTGTCACGCGATACACAACTGTCACACTTCCACTATCAGAGAAAATAACATCACGTATTTCACCACACCAACCTGCAACAGTGAAAATACCTAGTTGGAGCTCACGGTAATAATGTAAAATTAGAACAGATAAATTTTGATCAACTAGCTTTTAGGAAAACATTTGTTGATCTCCTTACTTATCAAATGCATAAGAATATTAACCAGTTCTGGACTTTTGAGGCTATGGAACTCTAGCTAATACGCGATTATCTCCAATAACAAACAATAGCATATCCTCATTGATAATCTAAAAACATCCTAAAAAAAACGGAAAAAATTATAAACGAGAGCATCGAAAACACATACCAGGGGCATAGAAACTTAGCATACGATTGGCATGATACCTGAAGAATATCACAATAAATCAGATCAAACCAGGCATTAGAGGTAATCAGAAGTACTGTTAAACACTAGCAAATAACAAGGAAAGTAAGCACTCACCAAGGAATTAAGGTGTCCTGATCCTGATAAGGAGTTGATTTGACAATTTGATCAGGAATTCTTTTGTTAAGATCACGAAGGATCTCGCCAAGCGGCCGAGTGATGCAGGAAGATTTGTCCAGTGGCACCACGTAATTGGTATTCGGAACAGGCGAAGCTGAGGATGCGGACCCCTTGGAACTAGTACTACCATCGCCGCCGCCGCCGCTCTTGCCACCACCACGGTCAAGCGCTGCAGACACACGCAGATTGAGTAAGCTCTCTTTTCTTGTTTCGTTCCGGAAGTAGACCGCCGTCATCAGCCGTGGTCTCACATTTATAGGTCCACCCGCCGCAGCAGCAAGGGAAGACTCGATAGCTGGCGAACCAGATCTTGTACACTGAACCGCCATTGTTGTACCACCAAAGTCCAGTTTCCAGTTCCTTGCAATAGAGTTTGCAGAATCAAGCAATGAATTTTAAGGGGGAAAGGCACAGGACAGGAAGAATTTTCTTAGTTTATGCAGTAATCAGCTTACACTATTACTGTTTACTTTCATTCTTCTACCTACTCCTCCTTTTTCAAATAAAACTTCAAATCAAAACAGCACAGGTGTCATTCGTGAGCTGTATCCACGTAGTTATGTGACCCGCAGTGTTTAGATTCCATCTCCGGTCATTAAGTTTTATTAAAACTTTATTCGCCATCGCGTCATCATATGGCTTTTTCTATAAACCTTTTCTACAACACATAATCCTTTTAAAAGCTTTATAAAGACTGACTCACTGCGCATAAATATTTTTGGGAAATTAGGGATAAGACACGATTTGGAATATTATTAGCAGCGGAGACAACTACATATTTTTATATGAGGAAGACAACTGCATAATTTTTTATAAGCGAAAGACAAACAGTGAATCCGAAAATCGGTGAATCTCCCTAGTGAATCCCGAAATCGGTGAATTTCGATAGTGAATTTTGATGAATAATCCAGAAAATCAAATAATAAAATGATGAATTTTGAAAATTAATAATTTCGCGATTGAATTTGGCGATGAATTTGAACAGTGAATTTGAACACAAGTGAATTTCGATAGTGGATAAATAGTTTTGTCCTTTATGCAAAAGTTTCAAAAGACTGTCATTCTACTCAATTGATGAAATATTTTTGTCCTTCTCTCTCATTCCCCCAATATTTTTTCTACTACACACAAAACTAAAAAATAAAAAAATAAAAAAAATAAAAAAGCTTTTGCAGCTTTATTCAAGGATGAACCGGTTTAGACCATCTCCAATGGGGGGAGATGAAAAGGTTTTTTGTGTGCCAAAAACCTTTGCATGTTGAAAAGGTTTTTGGGAAAGGTTTATATATATAAACCGGTTCACGTATTGCATTCTTTTCTTTTTTTTTTTTTTTTTTTTTTTGGTGTAGAATAAAAGGTTTATGTGCAGAATTATGGCCCACGCTTAGGCTTTTTAAAGGTTTATGATTGTCAGAAAAAAAGTTTATAAAGAAAAGGTTTATAATGTGATGATGTGGAAGAGATGATAAACCTTTTAAAAAGTTTATGACTGGTGATAGCCTTAGCTGCATAAAGCTTTTGGCAAAAAGCTTTGCTGACTGTGCACACTCCAACGGCAAAAAGCTTTTGATAAAGCTTTATGAAATTTTTTAAACCTCCTGTTGGAGGTCCTCTTAGTTTTATTATCTTTTATTACAGTACTGTATTTTGTTTTTAGGAAATCTTTTACAGTATTTTTATTTTATCAACTACGTGACCCCGGTGTTTAGTTTTTTTTTTTTTTTCCTCCCTTGACAAGTCTCCATTAGTTAATACAAATTACGATACACCGGCAATTCAACCTGGATGTTGTGCGCGATATTTGATATGACATAATGTGGTTGACACGCTCTGACATGTGTTGAGACCGTATCGACTAATTAAAATAATATTATTTAAAAAATAATAATATCCCACATACTGTCCATGTTCCCTGCCAATCCTGAACGTAAATTATTTCAATTTTGTTATTGTATTTATTTATTTAAGTTTTCTGAAATAGACACAATTTCCAACTTGATTATAATTTAACAAATAAATATGTTGTATTTAGTTTACATGTTTCTTATTTATAAACAATCTTTTTTTTTATTATAAATTTGTAATAATTTAGAATTCAATCACATTTTTTTTATTTTGTTTTACAACCATATAAATATCAAACATCCATTTGAGATATTGAAAGAGTTCATGAATTACATATCTTATGTTCTATAGTTATACATATTTATATGAATCTTGTTTTCTTTTTTGGCGTGCTTCACAGTAAATAGTAGTAGGAAGTAGTAAAACTTATAAGAGTGATTTAGACACAGAAAAATTGTACACAAATTATCCAAACAATACTTTTTAGGGTTTATGGCTAAAAAGGACATTTAAACATAGAAATATTTAAAGAAGATAGTGAAAAAATAAATTGGGTAAAAATGACATGTCTTTATTCCACTGTGATAGTGAAACATTAGATTTAAGGTCAATTCCACTGCAGAAAACAGTGGATTTGAGGTTATGAACATTGAATTTGTCATTATGTATCTAATGTCCTGATTCTTATTTTCTCCCTTTTTTTTTATCCTTTTAAACCACTTCCCTTACTTTTTAATATCAAAGTTTAACATTCAAAAACAAAAATAATAAAAGAAGGTGGGTTCTATTAAGACTTCGCAAATTACTTCAAGACCCATTTTTTATTACTTTTTGATAAAAAAAAGCAAATATCACTGGCTGGTGTTTTACAGACACCAACGCGTCGGTGACAATTCTTTGTGGCAAACCAACGTTAGTGTCACATCGACGCCGGTGTACATGCGCGAACACCGATGGAAAGTCGTGGATCGGCGTTTGGCGTTGGTGTGTCACAAGAGAATACAGTGATGGAAAGTCGTGGATCGACGCTTTTAAGTTTTTTAACACTTTTTATATAGGAGCGTCGATCCAGCGTTTGGTATTCTCAGAAGACAAAAACCAACATTTTATTTATATATAGAACGTCAGTCACACTGATGGTGTTCCCTGTAGCGCAAAAACCAACCTTTTGTGTGGATGGATAGAGGAGGGGTGGTGCGTTAATCATTTTCTTTTTTAAAAATTTAGGGAATTTTGCCCTTACTGCGATTGGTGTTGGAGAATTAGTTGTTGAAATAATGTCCATTTCACCGTTGAGGTAGGTGGAGCCTGACCTTCTACGCCACGGTCTTCTGGTAGGTAAGAAAACTCATAAAAAGTCTTTTTTTTTTTTTTTTTGATGAAAAAAATCATTTTTTTTTTTCAAAAGGGTCACTTTATTTACTGGAAATCAATTTTTATTTGTCAGCTATTATTTCATGTTATCTTTTAACAAATTATCTTAAATTATGTTACTGTAGATTATTGTTATATCAAATTGCTATACACCGATTAATGTATATACCTTTGATTAAATAGTCCTAGAAACATTGCACATTTTTCATAACATTGCATCAGAAATTGTAATACCATCCAACACATACACAATTTTACATCACAAAATTCAGTAGTCCAAATTTCTAACCATGCAACAAAAGTCAATAAACGCAGGCTGAGAGTAAAAGATAGCAAAGCCTTTTCTTTTCTTCCCCAAGGGGAAAGAGTCAGGAGTAGGTTGTTGTTTCATAAGAGCATACAACATCTAGGATTTCATTTGAGGCAGATAAAGGATGCAATCATGTCATTCTCTGAGAGTCTGACCTTCACAATTCCCAAAGATAACTTGCCATACCATGCTACTAGGCTTACTTTAGCCTTTCCAATAAAATCCGAAAGCCCTGTTTGTTATGCTATAAGTCGATGTCTGATAACTTTTCCGTTTTCAACCACTTCAAAGTTTGCTTGAGAAAATTCACCACTCGTAAAGAATGGTTTCAGATCACTTAAACCCAGATCAAGGACCTGCCCCATCACCACAAATAAAGTAGGTTTCACTCTTACAATCGGTATACAATAACTACTACCATTTTTTTTATTTTTTTTTTAAAGCATTCAAAGGAGGAATTCACAATATAAATCATTCAAAGGGTAATGCATGTTTACCTTGTTTTGAAGCTCTTCCACTTTTACATCGATATGAGAAATGTTAGCTGTGGAACCAGACACGATTTCTTCAAAGTCAAGTGCGTCCTTCACCAGCCCCCGTAGAAGGTGCAGCACAATAGCATTGTAATCTTTCTTGAATGTCATGTACTTCTTGAAGCTCTGGAATCAAAAATATATAATATAACCAAATGAATGTGGCAAAACATGTCGAACTTGACCTAACTTGACAGTAAGTACCGAGGCTGTATAGTTACCTTCTGCAAAGCTTTTTGAACTCCAAATTTCTGAGTTGATATAAATGAGTCTAACAGGACACGGATCGCCATGTCTACATCTTCTTGGGTCACATGCTGCCTCAAGTGCATCCTAGCATGTGCTTCAGACATCCTTATCATCGATTCTATGTGCCGCACTGCTATTGGAACTCCTTGTCCATGCTATCAAAATAAAACATGACCCATTTATTTATTTTTTTGTAAAATGTACAACTACTTTCAAAAAAGAACAAGAAAATAAAGAACTGAGACTCACCGATGATTCTCTTCGCAATTCAGCATAAACCTGACTCAGCTTATCCAAGTCTGCATCATGCAACCTTGGGAATACATTCATCTTTGCATAGATAATGTACTTCTTCAGCAACTCTTGAGGAATTATCTGAGGAATGTTACACAATTATACCACTTTAAACTAAAATTCTACGCAGGTGAAAAATGTTTTTAAGTACTATTGTGACAAAACCTCAGGGTCAGCAGGCATTGCTGTGTCTCTCTCATCCTCTTGTGAATTGAGTGCTGATCTATCATCCAAATTAGCACCTTTGGGTTGGGATTTGAAATGGCTGTCGACAACAAACTTCGCCAGCATCTCATCAGTAATTGGATCAACAACATCCTGCCAATCAAAAAAGCTTTCAATTGAAAGTAAGCAAAGCAACTGCATCACGGAAATAATATGATTTCGTGCATAACCTTTACGACACAAAGAATGTCAAAGCGAGAAATAATTGGATCCGTCAGCTCAACATTTTGAGCAAGAGTTTTTGAGGAATCATATCTGCGAAAGGACAATTGATATTAAATAAGGAATAATAAACACTGATAAAAAAATACAAGAACAAAAAGGCAAGGTGTGGAGGTTTTAAGAAAAGAACGCCAAATTGCATATGATTGAATTTTGTGGGATAAACTATAGCCTATGTTCCTAGTGTATTCGAGGATAGCAATGGATTTCAGTTAATATGACATTCTTGAATAGTTGGGTTCATTCCCAGTTTATTCTAAAAAAAACGGAATTAGAAGAAATTGACTACAAACATGACCAAGAGCTCGATAGATGAAATCCATCATAACTATCGATTACCAGGGGATTAATCTAACAACACTATTTACTTTCATTGTACCTTCCTCCCAGTGGATTTGCAGCAGCAATGACAGAACACCGTGCCTGAAGGGAGGTCACAATCCCAGCCTTTGATATGCTAATGCTTTGCTGCTCCATTGCCTCATGAATGCTTACTCTACAAGAAGATAATCTTTATAGTCAGAAAGAATTCCACAGACCGCATATGCATAGATACAACATGTGCATACTTACCTATCTTGATCGTTCATTTTATCAAATTCATCAATAAGGCATATTCCTCTATCAGCAAGAACAAGAGCTCCTCCTTCCAGCGTCCACTCTCGTGTGACTGGATCCTTGTGAACTGAAGCTGTGAGCCCCACAGCAGAAGCCCCTTTTCCAGTGGTATAGACAGCTCTTTGTCCAGTCTTCTCAACATATCTGACAAAGCAATGTGGTCAGTACTTTGAAACGTAAAAGAAACAAGCAGAGATGGCTGACATCGTACTTGAGGAATTGTGACTTGGCAGTGCCAGGATCGCCTAAGAGGAGCACATTAATGTCACCCCTCAGTCGGTGTTTACCCTCAACGTTCTTCTCTTGGCCCCCAAACATGGCGAGAGCAATTCCAGTCTTTATATCTTCATGACCGTATATTGAGGGGGCAATGGATTTGACAATCTGAAATGCACATACAAAGTTAATACAATATATACTATGTACCTATTTATTGCAAGTATGAAAGATGAATAAGAAATATTCAGTTGCATACTCTCTCCCCAATCCTTGGGTCCTTTGCCAACTTCTCAATTTCTGCCTTGTCCTCTTGGGTCAGTTTGTAAGCTGAAAATAGGTCGTGTTTTTTGGTCACATGATTTGCTTCGATGACAGTTGCAAACACAGGGAATCCATTCTTTGTGTTAAGAGACAAGTCAAAATTGTTTGTGTAAACCCCTGTAACCTCCTGCGTTTCAAAAGCAAAGGAGGGGAAACAAAGAGGGCAAAGACAGCCAATCAGTATCTAACATTATGATTTGAAGGCATGGAGTGAGTGGTAAAGAAATAAGACTAAGAACTATACAATCTCTTCTCCTGGCCGGGCGCAGTCAATTAAGTCATTCAATAGTATCACTTCCTTGTATCTTGGCAGCCGACCTGCTGGTACAATTCCAGGGCTCTCTTGGAGGGTAAGCTTCTGGTAATTTCTGTAGACCGTCTGAAATTACAATATTTAAGCCAATCAAATGACTGCTATCCTTTGTTAAAGGAAAAGAAAAAATGATAATTCCAGAGAGTTCAAACCTGCTCAACATTGACGGTGAAAGGCCCTTTTGACTGGCACTCTGGGCAAGAACCAACCTTGACTTCCGAATAAGAGTTCTGGAAGAAAGGTCCTAAAACAGCACCACATTTGATACAGTCATACTTGACCTGCTGCAACTGAGGAAATACCCCAGATCTTCGTGTGACCACTCCCCCTATACGAATCATGGTGTTCAGATGGATCTGCCTACATAATACCATTAAAGTAAGAAAATCATCTCGAATCCGACTATCGCAAAGTATGCAACACTTGGTGAGTTTCAGAACCAATCCAATTTTACCTTATGTTACGTATCTGATCATAAACTGGTAAGTTGGTGATACGAATATAGATGTTCTGATGAATCTGCTTGTAGTTTGGATGCAAGTCAAACACCACTTTGTTAGCAATTTCTTCCATGACTTCAAGGACGGAATGAGGAGCATCTGCCAGCCAGATGGCGATATTTGGGTGGACATAGATGAACTGTTTGTAATCGATCTCAAGGCTGCATTTATTCACTGCACAAAACCAATTCACAGGAAGATTTTTGATTGTAAGTACACATTCCTTAGTGACAGACAAAATCAATTTTTAAATTACCAAATTGGTTCATCTACAGCAAAGATTTTACAGCATTAGTAAATAACAGGCAAGAAAAGAATGAAGCTCACCTGAGACCATCTCATTAATCTGACGAAGATACTCAAAGTCCCCATGTTCACTCTTAGGATTCACATATGTCAACAAAAACTCCTTGAACTTCTTTCCAATGAAACGTCGCACTTCATCCCTAGTTACCCATTCTCGAAGAGTTCCCTGAACTCGGTACATCTCAAACTCACCATCTTCATTATCATCATCCTACATTGAAGACCCAACTAAGACATCAGAATCAGCTACTTACTAAAGTGTATCCCCTACTGAAACTTCCCCTAAGCTACACAGTGCAGTAAAACTCATACCTCATATGGATCATCATCGGTTGCATCAGTCATTGGCACGTCGTCTCTAGAGTTCCCTCTTTGTGATCTGCCTGGTGAACTCTGCATCCCATCGGCATCAGGCGTGGAGGGAGGAGGTCTAAAGTCTGCTCTGGTTCGTTTCGAGGGTCTATAATTATCATCATCTGTATCTGCATTGCAAAAAAAGACAGCATCTTTGTAGGTGGCTTAAACACTTAAATTATGCCATCATTAAGCAATAAGCACTCAATATTGTCCTGCTGACGGTAGAAATCTAGTACAACAGTAACTCACAAAGTCACAATTTTACATTTTCATTAACCACAAAAGAAAAGGAAATTGGCTCGGTAATTAAAAAAAAAATGCTGTTTAAAAAGTATAAATAAGAAATCAAATTTATGCAACACCCAAAAATTAGCAGCTTCAAGATTAACTATAAGCAAAAATACAAAATCGCAAAAAGGCAACCATACACAAGTCAAACTGAATATAAGGACATTTGTACAACTAGAAATGAAGTTGAAATCCGGCGGAAAGTTTATGAAATGCGGACCTTGATCGTGGAGAAGCTGAGGAAGCTTGCGTTGAGAATTGGCACCAGCTCGAGCGTCTCTTGATTCGAGTTCCAACTCAGCAGCTCTTCGATCAGCCATAATTTGACTCAAGTCCCTCTCGTCCTCTGCAGATTCATCTAGTCCCAGGGACTCGTACTGGTCCTGCTCATCCAGTCTCCGATAATCATCCAAGTAGTTGTCATTGAAGAGATCTTCTCCATCTTCCTCCTCCTCTTCAACTTCTACCTCGTCTCTGATGATTTCTGGATCCACAGAGGCCTCGTCGTCCTCCTCCGAGTAGTTCTGACTCGTGTTTAAAGGCAGCTGATCAGTGTTAAATCCCACCGATGTCGGCGAGTCTGGTGTGGACGGAATCCCGTTGCCGTGATCGGACGGCGATGATGGTTCATCATTCGTCGGACTCCGTCTTGCGCCGTTACCGCCGCTACCATTTGCCGCCATTTTCTCAGAAACAACTCTACGGCACACAACAAATCAAGAGGGGACTGTTAGGGCACCGTAATATACTCCAGAAGTTTTGGCGGGACAATTTGGCGCCAAAGAGCATAGTGCTCACGTGGCAGACACGTCATCAATGACTTTGACCGTATTCCAGGTAATATAAATTACCTTTCAAAAAAAAGTGACATTTAGATCGAAAACAATGATACGGATTACGGACATAATTATGGTGTAAATTGAATTAACAACAATTTTCTGCCCTGTGATGTTTCGTTTCTGAATATCGAGTTATTATCTTAAAAAATAACGTCCGACATACATATAATTTAAAGTAAATTGATAATTTATATACTTAAACCTTACTTACTCGTATAATTTTGGGAAAAAAGAAATGATTCGGAAAAACATAACATGCACTGTGATAGAATAAAAAAATCAAATGTTGAAAACAAACACCATCCAATTCAAGAATGTCCATACTAAGAGCAACATTAGAGCGAGAGTAGTGGTAATTAGGAGATTAGTGGATTTTATGGTGATGTGTAGGAAGATATTGGAGAGAAAATATAGAAGGATAGTAAGAATGATGTGTGTGATTAGATGTTGTAATGATAATAAGAAAATTTAAGACTATTTATTAAAATAATATTAATTAAGAAAATTTAAGACTATTTATTAAAATAATATTAAATTAAAAAAGAAGTTAGCTCCATTTTTGCCTTGATAATTGGCATAATAATGGTGAATTCTGAGAGGAATTTCTAGAGTTTATCTACTTGATTCTCTATTTTTAGATAATGGGATAGACAACTTTCTCTGACAAACACTAATCATTACATCTCATCTTCTTCCCTTCGTAAAAGAAAACGTCGCCGGTTCCTCTTCTTCCGTCCTCGTTTACCAAATTTCTTCTTCTACCATATTAATGGTTAAAAATTAAATTAAAAAAAACCTTTAAGAATCCATAGCCTTGGTAGTTGAAAGATTACTCGGTTTGCTTGAGTATAGGGATGGCAATCTCGCCCAACCCGACCCTCGCCTCTCCTACCAAGCTACTCCTACCCGTTCGGGTATGATTTCAACTACCCATTCGGGTAATGGGTCGGGTATGGGTAAAATTTCTATACCCGTTCGGGTATCGGTCGGAGTATCGGTATAGCATAAAACCCCTACCCACCCGGCCCCGACTCCATTCCCCGACCGCACACCCATTGCCATCCCTAGAAAAGAACGATTGAGCACTTTCAAGTGGGTTTTGTTCAAAAATGATTCTCCTGCATTTCATACTTCCTAGGTGGTTTCAAAGTAAAACAAGGATTCTATCAGGATTCTATCATTTTTTTTCTTTTTTTGGGGGGGGGGTGTTTGTATTTGGGAGAAAACATTGAAAGAATGTCTTTTTGACGCTTCATTGAAGAAACAATAAAATAAATAAAAAAATAATTAAAGAATTGCTAATAGAATGGTGAGATGGTGTTCAATAACAATGTTGATATGAGATGTTGGAGGTGGTGGAAGGTGTTGAGAAGACTGTACCGGTGGTTGGGGGGGTGGGGGGGATTTGAGACCATCTACAAAGGAGTTTTTATTTTTACCATTACAGCATCAAATGAATAAAATAACTACTACAAAATTAATCTAAAATTTTCATCCAATGAGTGCTTGCCAACTCAGCTGTCATGTGTCAAAATAGCTTTCAAAGTGGATTATACCACTACGGCTGCTCTAAGAGCAACCCTAATGGTAATTTGGGAGAAGGTTGTTGATCGTTGATGTTGGGCTGATGTGGCGAAAGATAAATGGAAGATAAATATTGAAGGATTGTAGAAATAATTATTGTGTGATGTGATGTTGTAATGTGATAAATATAAAAAGATTATATGGATTATTTGTGTGTGGTTATAATTGTAATCGTGACAAATATTTGAATTTATTGATAAAATAATATTAAATATTGTTAAGAAAATGTTTGGCACACCTTTTGAGAGAGAACATTGTCTCATCCTCTCTCTCAAAATAGATAAGATGGTTAGATAATCTCAAAAAAATCTTATCTATTCTCCTTCATTATTTTACATTTGCTAGGAGAGACCATTCTATTCTGACAAAATGGAGAAAGAATACGTCTACAATCTCCTTATTATGGTAGCTCTAAAAGTCTATAAAAAGTCCAAAAGCCCAAAACTATCAAATGTCTAAATGAATTAAGAATGCATTAGTCTTTTCTATGTTGTCGTGTGGTCACTCATCGTAATACTTGTAGCCGTCTGTACTGCATCACCTTTCGAGGTGGGGAGACAATAATAAAAGTGGTAAATATAAACGTACTCAATAAATGATACAAGTAACAACAAGGTACATCAATAATATTCCTCACACTTTAGCAATTATGTTATAAACAGCACACTCCCCTCAACTAGTCCAGCTAGCAAAACTCAACCAACAAAGGAATGAGTTGTACGCATTCAACTCAAGTGGAGTCTAACTCCCCGCTTCAAAGTGAAACATGTCTCATAAAAGACTAAGTGTACTTAATATTTCAGACTCTCCAATATGTATATTTATGAATTTAACTATCCTCTTGTATTCATTAACATAAAAAGCTTTCCTAAAGACCACTAGACCCTAAACCATATGGTATGTTTGTTACGCGTGAATGTAATTTAATGAAATGATTTTTCATTATATTCCAATGTTTATGTATGGTTATAAGGTAATGAAATAAAATAAAATTTTAATCTAATGGAATGAAAACAAATCATTTTCGTTACCTCCAAAATTAGATGGAATGAGACGGAATTGAAGAAAAATCAACAAAACACGTGAGTGGTGGACTGGTGGGTAAGATTAAAGTGAGGTTGGGTGGGGTGAAGTTGGGTACGTAAGTGGTGGGGCAGGATAGGGTAAGGTAAGGTTGGGTGGGTAGGTAGGGCAGGGTAGGGTAAGAAAGGATGGTGGGTACGGTAAGGTGGTGTGTGGTGGTGTAGGGTATGGTATGGTAGAGTAGGGTAGGGTAGGGGTAAGATGGGGTGGGGTATGGTAAGGTAATGTATGACATGATAGGGTAGGGTGGGATGGTGGGGTGAGGTGTAGTTTGGTGGGTGTGGTATTGTAAGGTGAGGTAGGGTAGGGTGGGTGTGGTATGGTATGGTGGAGTGAAGTAAGATACAATAGGGTAAGGTAGGCTGGGGTGAGGTATGATAATGTAATGTATGGTAGGGTAGGTTTGGTGGGTGGGGTATGGTAGGGTAGGGTTGGATGGGTGGGGTATGTAGGGTAGAGTGGGTGTGGTAGGGTGGGTGTGGTGGTGGTGGGGTATGGTGGGTAGAGGGGGTGATGTAACGTATGTTAGGTAGGGTTTGGTTAGATAGAGTAAGATATATAAGGTATGGTAGCGTGACAAGATAAGATGGGTAGGATTAGGTGAAGTAGAGATGGGTAAGTGGGTGATATAGTAGGTTGAGGTAGTGAGGTAAGAGATATGGTGGGTAACGATGTAGGATGCGGTAGGGTGATTGGTAAGGAAGGATGGGTATAGTTGTGTGGTGAGGTGTGGTGGGGTAGAGCTACCACACCCCACCATACCCTTTTCACCCTATCATACCTTATGTTTCATACATACTCCACCATCCAACCTTAATTCATTATCGTATCCCACTCATCACAAAATGTATCATTTTTTATATTATTTGTTTTATTCTATTTTTTAACATTCCATACGTATTAATAGAATGAATTTATCCAATTTCATTTTTATAAATTTATTTCATTTCATTAATGCGTAACAAATGTGCCATTTTGTTTTCACAAAAAGCCTCTTTGCCTTTGAGTGAAATTATACATAATTCCTACGGGAAGTTATTGTGTGGTGAGAGAATTTAAGGGTGGAGTATTGTATGGATGAAACGATCGTAGCTCCACACGCTTTAAATATAGAATAAAAATCATATGGTGTGGGAATTTGGCATACGGCGGTGTCTCCGCACCGTGTGAAGACACCACACAATAACTTCTCAATTCTTACAATCCTCGTATAACATAATCTGTGGACGGAATGATGTGACGATATAAAGATTAGGCAAACATTTGATTCTTGCAACAAAAAAAAAAAAAAGGGAAACATTTGATTCGAGTAATGGCTAATATGGCTAGTGAAGTAAACCGCATAGATAGAGTAATGTAGCCCATAGGATTCGACTGCTTTCGGCCAAAATGTTCCAGTCTGTTAAAGTAGCTTTAACCCTGCTAAAAGACGCAAAAACAAACGTGCGCGCCATTTTCAGCTGAAGAGCAAACCAAATGGGTGTGTTCTTTTTCTCTCTTTTTTTTTCTTTTTTTTTCTTTAGAGTATCCATTATGCCAAAATGGATCTGGTTATATTGTGAACAAAAAAACTGTCACACATTTATTAATATTTTAATATAATATTGTTTCTATCTTATATTTCATATTACTATATTTAAAGAAAAAAAAAATGAGAGTAGATGTATACCTTACCACATTTATCACCATGTGTTTAATTGAAATTGGTATAGGAAAAAATATGTGATACCACATCTTTTTCACAAAGTGGAAAGACTAAGCGCATAATGATTACTCTTACTAATATGGTTTTGTGAAGCTTTCACCTCCCACACCACGTATCACCATTCAACAATGTTGTTTAATTGTAAAAATGAAGAGAGCGCCGGAAGGCTACTTACGGATACGCGATCACCACCTCCTTTTCACTTTCCGGCGTTGAGATTTATTTTTGCAAAAAAAGCACCATACGAATTGATTCGGAGAAACTCTTACTAATTAATATGGTTTTGTGAAGTAATTTCCTCGTACGATCAAGTGATGATTTTAATAATTAATTTTGCCATTGTCGTGTATATATATATCTATCTAAATAAAGTGTTTGAAAGTAATGATACGTAGAAAATCTGAACCGCTGGCTTAGATTAGGCTGTTGCTTTTTTAGCCCCCTTTAACAGTTGTACCTCTATAAATTCCACTGTAATACAATTTATCGTTTTATTCTATTGCTTTAACTTTGAGAACAAATTAAGGAAACCCCAACAACAAAAAAAAAAAAAAAAAACAAACAGTACTTTGAGCTAGCTAGCATTGTTCAAATTCAGCCATTTGCATACATACATTACTGAGATATGAAGAACACCAGTGCTATGAAGCAATCAGTTGTTGCCATCAAAAGCAAAGCTGATGGTGTTAGAGCTAGACTTCTGCTTTTCTCCTTCATGTTAACCGGAAAAGACAAAAAGAAGCTTAATTTTTCTCTGGGATTCGGCGCAATTTCTGAAAAGATTCAGTCTGTAGTGAATCTGATACGCCGCCGTGGGAAGAAAGAACATGACAACGACGGCGACCGGCAGAGCGAGGCTGAAGAGGAGCAACCTAAAGACACCGGTGGAGCTGCTGGAAGATGATGAAGATAAATACCCTGATCTTAGGCATTTCTTGTTTGAGGAAGAAGAAGATGATGACGATGTGTATCTCGGGGATCCAAATGGCTCTGTTATTGATTTAGTGAGAGATTCAAAAAAGGAAGGAGGAGAGAGTTTTAGCCTTGAAAACGAGATCGATCATGTAGCTGATTTGTTTATACTCAAGTTCCACAAAAATATGCGGTTGCAGAAACTCGAATCATTCAAAAGGTATCAGCAACTCCTCCAGAGAAGCGTCTAGATCTCGAGCATTGCACCATGCGCGTTATGAAATTCGTAATCTGAAGGAAATTCTACTACTTTATTTTCATTCTGAAGAATTAAAACAACGTCGTTATGATGATAATATGCATCATCATCAGAACATGATGCATTGCATTCCTTCACAACAGAGGATCCGAGCTCGTTGCACACGTATCTTATCTTACTCTCTATGTAATGACAGACAAACCTCTAATGATTGATGTTGTGATGTGTATTTTGGTGAACTATCTATCAACCTCTAATGAGATAATACCTTGAAGTTTATCCAGTCTGTTCATCATTAAGTGTAATTGATTTTCCAACAGAAAATGTATTGGAATTTTCAGCTAGATGTTGATAAAGTAGAGATTTTAGCCATGCTAACACTACGATCATATAATAATCTGGATAATGAATGATGTATCAGTGCTTTAGGGGAAAAGGTTTTAAGCAAGTGTAGTGTATTACTTTTTTTTTTTTTTTTTTGGCAGTTTAGTAAGGAAGTTAGTAGCTATTTACTAGTTGTATGTAAAGAGTATATTTCTTTGAGACACACATCAAACACCTACTATCACATATTTGTTAAAATTGGTTTAACAAGGAGATTCAAGTGTGATTGAATATTTAACAAGGCTCAAAATGTTATGGGATGATCATCAAGCTGGCCTAAAGCCTTTGCCATCTTGTTCTTGCAATGTTTTATAAGTTTATAAGGAATATACATAAACTGATCAAGTGATTCGATTCTTGAAAGGGTTTCTTGATTTTCATCAAGCTGGCCTAAAGCCTTTACTAAAAATTTGCTTTCTGTACGTCAATTCGCTCACGATAATTTTGTATACTTTGAATTTCATAATAACTACCTTCTTGTGAAAGACTACTCGGGCCACATCCATCATAGGGGATTTGTCAAAGATGGACTCTATCGCTTCTCCTCCACCTTCAATCGCACTCCAGCTCAAGCTCTTACCGCCACATCCTTGTCTTCCTCCACTTGGCATCAACGTCTCGGACACTGTTCCTTTCCCGTGCTCCGTCAAGTCATAGGTCGTTTATCTATTAGTTTGTCAAATAAAGCACCCACTATTCCGTGTGCACCTTGTCAATTAGCCAAGAGTCATCGTCAACCTTTATATGTTTCAGATTTTACGTTTTCTGCACCACTTGATTTGATTTACTCCGATGTTTGGGGTCTTTGTTCTAAAACTTCAATTTATGGTTCCCACTACTTCTCGTTATTATGTTAGTTTTATTGATAATTTTACCGAATTTCTGTGGTTATTTCCCCTTAAACTTAAATATGATGTTGAATCTGTTTTCCGCGATTTCCTTACAATGATTGAGCGTTAATTCAATACTAAACTTATGCCCCTGCAAACTGACTGGGGTGGCGAATACCGTCATCTCACACACTTCCTCACCTCCCTTGGTATTATTCACCGTCTATCGTGCCCTCACACTCATGAACAAATTGATGCCATCGAACGACATGGCGGATATCTCATGGCGGATATACAAGATGCGTAGTGCTATTGAGTGTGGAGATAAGCTAAGTTATAAACAAATAGGCACGGCATGTTGATGAGCATGAAGTGGACCCTAGAATTGAGTCAGTCTCATGAAGATAACTTAACAATCATAATAATAACCTTTTCATTGTAGAACTTAGTTGTTCATTAGCTTCTCCCTCTTTACTAAGTACTTTGTACTTACCTCATTTGTATGTTTCTTTTGTGTGCATTGTGGGGTGAGAAGACGAATATGTTGACCAAGAGTAGATGACGACTTCTGACGACGTTGGTGCCTTGAAGATGCTTCTACTTTATTTCCTTGAAGTGGTAATTATTTTCAGACTTGTTGTATTTTCTTTTGAGGTCCTTGTAAGGCAAGTGTTGTATTTTCCTTTGAGACATCGTACGTTGTAAAGTTATTTCGTTCGTTGTAAGTTGGACCTCCTATCTTTAGTATAGTTACTTTCTATCCATAGTAGCATTTATGATTTTACCCGAGTCTTTTAGGCTTCCGTTTGCTTTATTTTGTTACGACGACGTAGAGGCTTGCGTATAAGGTTAGATTTATTTAATGTTATACGCGCGCGTGACGCTTTCTTCCAGGATAAAGAGTTTCCGGATCCTGGGAGGCGCTGCGTCTAGGTTTGATAGTGATGGCGAACAAAGACAACGGAGTACGGATAACAATGGATATACGAAATGATTATGTTGATATATTCCGCTTATTCATGTACTGTTGATCTATCGTTTTTTTATAATCACATACTAGCTACTCCATCCGTTCGAATTTGTTTGAGACTCGGTTTTTTTAATTTAAATTTCCCAAATAAATCTCATAACTATAATTAAACTAAAATACTACATCCGACCCAAAATATATGTCCATTTAAGATTTTTCACACAGTTTAAGAAAATAGTTAAGTGTGATTAATTTTAATGATAAAAGTTTAAAATACAATTTGACCGTTATTAATGCAAGAGTTGTGTAGTATTAAGAAATATGTGGATGTATAATAAATTAAGAGTAGAAGTAAAAAAAAATATAATAAATGTTACATTGATATTCTAAACATATTTATAAACAACTGTCGCATTCTTATTTTCTTCTTCTTAGCTGTCGGGCATAAAGTCATGTCGCATTCTTATTTTCTTCTTCTTAGCCGTCGGGCATAAAGTTTTCTCTGATTATAGCTACTAACTAATATTATAAGATATAATTAAATAGTTTAATGGATTTATATTTTGGGTCGGAGTTGTCCACAATCACGCGGCATCATTGAGAATGCAAAATGAATAGTTAAAAGATTCTGCCGGATAACAATAAGAAAATAAATAAATAAGTTTGAAGAGTCACAAGAAAAACAATGAGTTGTAGATGACAAAATTAAGTATACAACAAATTTGTTTACCACTAGCTTATTCCTTGGTGTCATTATCCATAAAGTTGTTAACAAATATGTACACCCTTCATCGGTTGTCAAAATGTTTTGTTGTAAAATAATTGAGGCATAATAAATTTCAATACAAAATTTAATGCAATTTTCCTTTTTTACCCATCTTTTTGTTTTTCCATACAAAATTGTCTTAAATGCACTAGCATTATTTACTACATTTTCAATAGGGGTATTCTTGTCTTTATCTAATCAAAATCAAAGCAATTAATTACTTTTTTAATCTGCATATTTTTGACAACTGACTCAGTTATTATAAAACGGGAAGAGTATGTGTAAAACAAGACTTCGATTTGTCGTGAAGCCGTGTAAAACAAGACATCATCTTGAACCTGGAGAAAGGTAATTGTCTACCACTTGGGACAACTCTTGCGCTGCGAACAATAACTTTAAAGAAGATCGATGTGCATCTTTCTTATATATTAAATGGACATCTCCCGACTCGGATCACTTGGAATTTGATGTAGACGACGCACCTTTTGAACACGACAAATTAGCAGTTGGAGGGATTATTCGTGATAGTCAAGGTACGAGTATTCCTAGCTTCTCAAAACATCTTGAGAGAAAGGTAAAAGTGTTTGTCCTTTGGCGGCGAAGCTTTGGCCATTTATCATGCTACTGTGTTTGCACTTTGCATTCACGTGGGTTATTTCAAAATAACCTTTGAATGCAACTCCTTAACCATATTTCAATGATTAATGTCTCGTGAAGTAGATTGGTCTTCAGTTGGTCACATCATAGATGATTGTCGTACTCCATTACCAACTTTTGTGTCTACTAATTTTTCTTTTGCCAAAAGGCAAGAAAGATTTTCGTCTTGTTGGATGTGTGGAATTGAGAGTCGTCGTGCTATTTTTGCAGACGTTGAATAATTCCTTTTCGTCCTAAAAATAATCAAGATCATGATAAAATCATGATTGATATCCTCCCCGGAAGGCTGAATAACTAAGACGAAAAAATGTCATCTTTCAGACAATTTCTAAAAGAAATTGCGATCACCTGGAAACGGTCAATATTTGAAACGAAAGAATTAATGTAGACATAGACATGAAGTCCATCGAGAAAATAACAAAAGCTCGTAAAAGTGAATGATTGTCCATTCTCTGTAGAGAATATAACCTGGATGTTTAATAGTGGAATGCTAATCGCGCACCACAATGAAATCTGCATGTGAATCCGAATTAGGTGGCACCAGTAACCACGGCACACCAATGCAGTGGCGGATCCAGGAATTTATTCCACCGGTGTCACCGGAGTCTAAAACTATATCTTTTGTCCAAAAAAAATTCCAGTGGGGTCACCGGAGCCTAAAACATCATTTTTTATCAAAAATACGACACTTTTCAACAACAAAACTACATTGTTTTAATACTAAAAAAAAAATTCTCGGATCTCAGTGGGGTCACGTGACCCACCCCTAGATAATGTGCCTCCACCATTGCCCCAATGAAATCTATTGTATCACCACACTTTTAACTTAGATATTTGAAAATTTTGCAGGCACCAAGCTTATAATTGCAAAACAGTGATTCATACTTTGGCACCACGCTTTTTTTAACAATATACACTCCAACATAAAGCTAGAGGTTCAATCATCTAAAAGTCGAACATAGATTCAATCTTTTGAAAGTCGAACCTAGATTCAACCATTTGAAAGTCGAACCTAGGTTCAACATTTAAAAAGTCAAACGTTGAACTAAATGTTTATGTTATGGGTTCGACGTTACACATGTCGAACCGCAGCTTCTTTACTTTACGTATTGCATTATTGCATTGAAAAGGTTTATGCAATGACGAAGCCAACATTTCAACTTAAGGTGGGCTAATAGACTATTCTTAAATCGTCGCGTCGGCTAGATTGAGATGAATCGATGGATTGAACTGGACTACATGTATATTATTATTGTAAAATCTACTCATTTAATTACTTTCGGAGAATAATTACACACAACTTTTAACAAGTAAATGTGAGGACAAAAGTGATTAAGTGTATATAGGACCACAAAGAAAAAATGAAGGCAAATTCTATTGGCGTCCTATATTTATTTTCGGTACCGCAATCACTTCAAGCATCCAACAAATTATTTCGAGCACCATTATTATTTTTCGTGAAAATAACGTCACCGTCACTGACGTTGCTTTTCAAAATAACGTCAGTGACACCGACCTTATGGTTATACAAGTGTTATTGGCGAGTAACGTTAGTGCACGCGAATGCGCAGTTGTCGATCCAATTTTTTTTCCAACGTCACACGGATCAGTAAACCACATTTTTATCTAAAAATTGTTTGATTAGCTACATTCACGGAGTTTCAAAATATATTTTTATCAATAAAATGACACTTTTTAACAACAAAACTACATCGTTTTAATAATAAAAAAAATCTCCGGATCTCGGTGCGCCACGTGACTTCTCAGCATTACATGAGCCCGCCACTAGTGCCACAAATGTTAGTTTTACAAAGTAACGTCAATGACACTAACATTATAGTTTGTTACAGAAGTGTCACCGGCATGTAACAGTAATATCACTGATCTTACTTTTACAAAGTCACATCGCCGACAAATGACGCTCATAACAGAAAGTTCGGAATAAAAATAAAAAAGTGATGTCGGAAATAATTTTGCCCTGTTAATTGAACCTGCAAAATTAATCTCATACCTGACCCATGTCCAAAAAGCCCGACCCAAAAAAGGAATCCTTACCCCTAAAATAAAATAAAAAAACACTATTTAAAAAAAATTAAAAAAATGAAGGCCTTTTAAATGATGAATAAACATATACTACAATCAATCAACTAGGGTTTTCTATTATCCCCTTCTTCTCTCCGTCCAAGAGTGAGAGCTCCTTGCCGTCAGCAAGGTAACCTTAACTTTTACCCTTTTCTTTCTTCCCTTCTGCCTTTAACTTCATAGATTACAAGACACCTTGTTACTAGATTAGATCCAGTTTTCCTTTTTTATATACTGTAAGAAATTCCTCTTGTTAGTTTGTTTTTAATCAATCCAATTTTAGCAAAGTACAATTGTAAATGTTATCTGATTCTTTCTCAGTCATCGTTTGTGTTTTGGATTTGTTTTCTAATGCATTTCATTCCCGGGAT
Organism: Gentiana macrophylla; assembly: GCA_026214975.1. Lineage (NCBI taxonomy): Eukaryota > Viridiplantae > Streptophyta > Magnoliopsida > Gentianales > Gentianaceae > Gentiana > Gentiana macrophylla. The sequence goes on from CM047815.1 coordinate 79,978,317, forward strand.
TCGATTTATTCTAAGCAGTCGATGAAGTTAGTGTTTACTTGGTCAATTTGTTCTGGGCTCTGTGTGATGACTTCATAAATTTTGCTGTAGAATTCCTGTGTCGGTTTTTGTTATAGTTTACCTGTTGTGATTTATGGATGATGTCAAAAGAGCTTGTTGAATGCCTTTTTTTTTTTTTTTTTTTTTTTTACTTCTCATAGTTAATTCCCTTTATTGCAACAGATGAATGTTGAAAAGCTAATGAAGATGGCTGGTGCAGTCCGCACCGGCGGCAAAGGTAGCGTTAGAAGGTTTGCCCCTTTTTGAATTGGAGATCAAGTTTGCTCCTTTTACACTTTATTGTTTACTTAACCATAGATTTCTGACTTAAGGCAGCCTTATGTTGTGAGCTTACTTGCTCATAATCTTTGCAGTGATACACCAAGAACCCTCTTTTTCTTATGGTCTTACATTGGTTTCATTTTTAAATAGAAGTCATTTTTCGGGACAGCATTCTTTAAATTGGGAAATAGGAAGTTGGAGGGGAGGGGGGTGCAAAAGGCTTCTTTTAATAGACTGTATCATGTCATTCACTTATTTTTTTTGCTGTAGCGCAGTTATATATATGTATATATAACCACTTCATGACTGAAGCATTTGTGGTTTAGTGCCACTTTCTATTCTAAGTTGGTTTCATGGGAAAGCTTTACGCGTTTCGAGGAAGGATTTCTTTTGGTTAGTGCTCTGTTAAGTAGCCCCTGTATTCTAAGGCAGAGCTCATCTTATTCCAATTTTTACTTCAGAAAGAAGAAGGCGATTCACAAGACGACTACTACTGATGATAAAAGACTTCAGAGTACTTTGAAGAGAATAGGGGTAAATGCTATCCCTGCGATTGAAGAGGTTAATATCTTCAAGGAAGATGTCGTTATTCAGTTCATAAACCCAAAAGGTATCAATAGTATTCCTTGACGTGCAATAGTTGTTTTCCATAATTTATTTCATTGCTTGTTGGTTATATATTAATATTAATAACCTCTGTTCTTTATTGTAATCAGTTCAAGCTTCTATTGCTGCAAACACATGGGTTGTTAGCGGTTCTCCTCAGACTAAGAGTATGGCTCTTTAATACATGGGTTCAGTTGCTAATCTATTATACCTTATTGAGTCAATTTGTTGGTTAAAGCTACTTTACATTTGGGGTCTTTAGATGCACAACACCAAACTTACCGTGACACGACGACACCTACCATGCACCATAGTGAAAGTCAACTTTCACACAGTCGATTGTGATGATGAACTTCTTGAAAGTCAAGTGTGTATACTCTCCTTTTGAAAAGTGGAGTTAGCGCACACACAACTTGTGAAAGTCGACTTTTACTATGATGCATGATAGGTGTGGTGTAATAGTAAGTTTTTTGTGGTGCATTCAAACGGTTTCTTTCATTCTTAATTTGACATGGATTTTGATTTCCAATCTATAGTAATTTATCACGAGTAACTTGTGATCTGTGTATATCTTTTTGTTGTTGCTGCAGAACTACAAGACATTCTCCCTCAAATTATTCACCAATTAGGTTTGTGCTTCTGTTTACTTTAACCTCACATAATTTGATGTGAATAGTATAACTTAAGAGGAGCACGAGGAGGAAGATACAGTGCAGTGACCGTTGTTTTAACTAATTGTCCACGGAAATGATTTTACAGGACCAGATAACTTGGAGAATTTGAAGAAGTTGGCTGAACAGTTCCAGAAACAGGCACCAGGTGGTGCCGGGGCAGGTGCCTCTGCAGGCGCTGCCATAGCTGAAGAAGATGACGATGATGAAGTGCCGGACCTTGTTCCAGGGGAGACCTTTGAGGCAGCAGCTGCAGAAGAAGGCCATACTACTTCTTAAACAGCTGTTTTTATTTATTTATTACCAACTTTGTTCTTGTATTTTGAATGGTCACATCTGTTTTGCCATTAGTTTTTGTAAAACTTGTTTGATGCGAGAACACGTGAAATACGACATAATTTTTTTACTTTTGATGCACCCATTTGACTAAATTTTGTTCTGTATTATTATGGTACTTTGCCTGGAAAAAAAATAGACAATCAACTCATGTCTTATTATATCTATCTTAATTAAGATGGGCCAATTATGTAACAAGAAACATTGACTATGTCAGAAATATGACGTTATAGCCTCCAAACCATTGGTTAAACAGAGGGTAAATAAATTCCATTTATCAAATAAAGATTAATTAATGCCTCAGATAATTTTAGGGATTAAATATTTCAAAAAAAAAAAAGAACCCCACAAAATATGGGCTGACTTCAGTTTTCACTCATGAGAAAAAACAGTGAATTTCTTTGTTGATCCTACTTTTTCTGGGGTAAGGGGCAGTCAATTAATGTCTAAAAAGTTACCCACTATATATAGACTCAGTCTTCACAGAAACAACATAAACATTTCATAGAAACATTTGGTTTCTTTTCTTTTCTTTTCCTGTGTGTAATAACAGTGTAAAGTATTGAAAAAAAAAGTTGGAAGAATATGGCAGGGGGAAGTTATGTTGGTCAAGGGAGTGGTCAATCTCAATATGAGGGGAAAGTCACTACATTTGTAATTATGACATGCTTGGTTGCAGCCACTGGTGGTCTCATTTTCGGTTATGACATCGGCATTTCAGGAGGAGTGACATCAATGGATGAATTCTTGAAAAAGTTTTTTCCACATGTGTATAGAAAAGAGAAAGATGCATCAGGAAAAGAAAGCAATTACTGTAAATTCGATGATCATTTACTAACACTCTTCACCTCTTCACTGTATGTGGCTGCCTTGATTGCTTCTTTTTGTGCGTCCATAAACAACACGAGCATTTGGACGTAAGATCTCCATGACAGCTGGAGGCCTGATATTCCTATTAGGTGCTATCCTTAACGGTGCTGCGGTTAACGCCTCAATGCTCATTGTTGGTCGTTTATTGCTCGGTGTTGGTGTTGGATATGCTAATCAGGTATCTATCTCTGACTTTTCTTCTCTGTGTTGCATATCTATGGGCTAATGTTTGATTTTTTGTTTATTTTTTTGTTTTTGTTATACTGCAGTCGGTGCCGGTATACCTATCAGAAATGGCGCCCCCAAAGTTGAGGGGAGCTTTGAATATCGGGTTCCAGATGGCGTGTACAATCGGTATTTTCGCAGCAAATCTCGTGAATTACGTAACCTCAAAAATGAAGCATGATGGATGGAGGATTTCCTTAGGTTTAGCTGCAGTCCCTGCGATTATCATGACTTTAGGAGCTATTTTCTTGCCAGACACACCTAATTCACTCATTGAAAGAGGGCATAAGGATAAGGCAAGAGAAATACTTGTGAAAATCCGAGGGACGAACAATGTAGATGCAGAGTACAATGATATGGTGGAAGCAAGTGAAGCTTCTTTGAGAGTAGAACAACCTTGGACAGATGTCTTGGATCGAAAACATAGGCCTCACTTGATCATTGTCTGCCTTATTCCAGCTTTCCAGCAGCTTACGGGTATCAATGTCATCATGTTTTATGCCCCTGTGCTTTTCAAGACTCTTGGATTCGGTGATGATGCGTCTTTGATGAGCGCGGTTATCACCGGCCTTATCAACGTGTTTGCTACCCTTGTCTCTATATTCACTGTTGACAAATTCGGTAGAAGAACTTTGTTCCTTGAAGGTGGTGTCCAGATGATTATTTCCCAGATTGCTGTTGGCTGCCTGATAGCTTCAGTGTTTGGAGTTACCGGTGAAGGAAGTTTCTCGAAAACTCAAGGCAACGTAGCCCTGTTCTTGATCTGTACATATGTAGCTGCATTTGCATGGTCATGGGGGCCATTAGGATGGTTGGTTCCAAGTGAAATATTTCCCTTGGAAATTCGATCAGCTGGACAATCCATTAACGTGTCGGTGAACATGTTGTTTACCTTTATCATAGGACAATGTTTCCTCAGTATGCTCTGTGGAATGAAGTTTGGTCTCTTCTTCTTCTTTGCTGGTTTCGTGATACTCATGACGGCCTTTGTTTTCTTTTTCTTGCCTGAAACGAAGAACGTCCCGATTGAAGAAATGAACAGAGTCTGGAAAGCTCATTGGTTCTGGGGCAGATACATCCCTGATGATGCTGTTGGCCTTGGAAATCATAACAAATGTGAAGTGTAATTATAAAAAATAAAAATAAAAGTCTGTTTTGTAGAGAACAAAAAAGCATCCCTTTTGGTGATGTTGTATATACATCTGCTAGAGTTGTATATACCCCCTTTTTCCTTTTTCCTTTTTCCCTGCAGAGCTTTGCTGCCCAGGTTACAGAATAAATACATGTAGTACAAGGAGAATGATAGGGCAGTACATCGTGTCACTACACACGGGTGGGGCCCATTTCAACCCTATCGGTCTCACAATGTTTTACAAATGTGTAATGGCACAATGTCACAAGCACAATCGTTTCCCTGTAGTCCAATAACATGTAAACAAGTTTTGCACGATACACTTCTTTCATTTCCTCTTGTTGTTGTACAACAAATTCCAGAATAAATACAAGTTCGCGAATTTTTCTGGCAATTTATTTACTTTTTCTTATGGAGTTTATTAACATACAAACTAGAAAAGTACATTATGAACCATATGCTTCTAGCCAACTTTGATGGGGAATTGTTACATTTTGAAAGGCACAACTTATGTCTCGAATTTAGGAACGTTACAGAATGAGGACTTTGTAATGTAGAAGGGGAAATTGTAATAGGAAAGAAAAAGGAAATATACAAAAAAAATTATGTAATGATTTAACCGGTAAAACTGTATTACGAGAAAATATACTACAGATCAACAATGTTGCATATATTTGCTTGTGAATAGCTCAGTATATATATAATTATATTCCCACATTTCTGAAAAATAAAAGAAGAAGATACAAGAAAGGGATCTTCCAACTTACAAAAATTCAAGCCATGAGAAGAATTTACAGCAGAAATTCATCCTACAGACGCTGATTCTAGAAGTCCGTCTATATATCCCTTCAGTTTTGCTTTTGTTATTGCACCTTCTCTCCTACTTTCTGGAATCTCTTTCCCGTTTTTGAAAAGAATCAACGCTGGTAATCCATAAACTTTGTATTCTTGAATCAACTCCGGATTAGAATCATGATCAACTTTGACAATTGTTAGCTTATCCTGATACTCCTGGGGACAGAAAATGATACAATATGATGATATGCATATGAAGTGAAATTGAGCACGAGCAAAAGCCAAAAGGAAAACTCATCTTCCGATGAGAGCAGATCATTCCCCTTGTGAAATGGTAATGTGATTCTTCATAAGAAAGGTTTTTCAGAAACCATATCGTTTCGAGCTCTAGTGGAAAAAGAAAAAAGTACAGTCGGATCTCTGCCACAGTAGGAATCACACCACCATTTCATAGGAGAGGATCTGCTCTTCAGCATTAAAATGGTCAACATTATTATTCCACATGCCCTATAACATTATTCTCAATCCACTCTGGTTGACATGAGAAAACATAAACAACTTTCTATTTTAAGATTGCATCGTATAAGCAGTTATTTAGCAACGTAATGAAGGAAAAACACTGCTGCAATAACATATTTACTTATTTGATGTTCAAATCTTGTAATAAGACAACTGAACTACAATGATATCAAATAATCATATCCTTCTAAAGCTTGCTCTTGTCTTTAAGCCTATAACTCGTACGTGCTCTACACTTATGCGATGCCATCATCTGGACGGAAAAATAGAGCAATTACGAAACGTATGCGACAAAAAAGATCACAAACTCTATTTGTTGCAGAGAATTCAAAGGCGTGTCAATGTGTTAACAAAACTCACAAGGCAATTTCAATCAAAAACCTAATTTAAATAATGAAATAATTCATTCGCATCTATCTGAAAAATAAACCTCACAGTTAGTTGATGGTCACTACAGCCTGTAAGGACAAGTACTACTCGAAAGGGGTACTGGACATTAGTTATTTATCACTAAGCACGGCAACCCCAATGAACATGAAGTCGTAGAGAATATAGGCTTTGAGGAACAGGTATGAACAGAACAAAATCGAAATGGTAATCAGCAAATAAAATGAACAAAATTTGTAGCTGATTAATGTATATTCTACAATTTCACAGCTGAAATAAGCAATAAGCTCAAACCTGTATGTTGTAGCTGAAATAATATCTAAGCTCAAAAACTTTAATTTTGCAGGCGAATTTAATCTCTAAGCTCAAAAGCAGTAATTTTGAAGCAGAAATAAATCTCTAAGCTCAACACCTCTACCTCAATCATAATTAATAGTCTAGATTGACTTCAAAGCTAGTAAACTCAAGGCATAATTTATTTCTAATTATACTTCATAATTGCCCAAAAAAAGTCTTAAGGAAGTCCTGTGGAAGAGTGCTTTAGTTAGAAAAAGGAAATTGGACCTGAGCGAGAGATTCAATAGCAGGGGCAATCAAACGGCAGGGGCCACACCATGTAGCAACGAACTCAACAAGGACCGGACGATCCGACTTCAAAACAACATCAGAAAAATCACTTCCCTTGACCTCTTTTATCAAGCCGCATGCAATTCTCGGCAAGGAAGTCGCCGGTGGTGTCATTTTCCTCTGAATTGTTCTCCTTTTGAAGACGAGCTTCTGCGTCGAAGAAGGACGCGTACTCAGCGAAGAAGAAAGAGAAGTGAAAGCAATGGAATTCTCCGAATGAGAACCAGGTGGGATTCTGTAAGCAGTAGCAAATGCAGCTGCCGCCATGGAACTGAGCAGGAAGGAATTGGCGATAAAATTTTTTCTTTTAGAAAGCTTTAGCTAATCTTGACATGGAGGATTTGGACCGGATATATTTTGATAACGTGGATTTTTCTCAATTACTTTCGATGTTCTTTCTTACCCTCATAAATAACCATAGTTTTATTAAATTCATACATAATTTACAACAATATTAACCACCGGTTATTCTACAAATGATAATGGCGTTCAAACACTGATCCTCTAAATCAAAATTATTACATGACAAGCATAGAGAACTATTCCACTCACAAAAAAAAAAAAACACATATAACTACTTACTTAAACAATATTGAAACACAATAAAATTTCGAAACAACCACCGGTCAGCTCCGCCACACACCGTCACTAAACGAATAAAAAGGGTCGAATAAGCAACAACAAACTACATGGAGCATCAGTGAAATAGGAGAAAGACCAGGAGAAGGGGGAAAAAAATAAAAGAAGAGAGAAGGAAGGATGGACGCTGGCAGCAAAGCGCCGGCAACGCCGGAAAAACATATGGTATTGAAGGAGACCTTTTATGGGAGTATTTAAGAGAGAGAATGTGGAGTAGGAGAGAGCGAATGTCTAATGTTTCTGCGCGCTCTTCATTAGTGGTTTAATTTTATCGTTGATATGTCATTCCTCTTTAGTTCCAATGCACAATTGATTGATCATCTTGTGATTCGAGATGAAGCGTGACAACGCTCCAAAAAGAGAAGAATGCGTGAGGCTTTGAATAATTTGGTCTTGAATATTTATTTGGAACAGGAGCAGCCCAAGACAGAAGAAGAACCGCACATTAGATGCACCATTTACGCTATTGGGCTTGAAGACAACAAAGACGGGCCTTGTTAAATTGCAAGAGACTCTTTTATTTAATTAATCTGTCACTAAGACTGGTCCATCTAGAGATGGCACTATTATTAGGAGTATTGGACTTGTTTTGCTATTTTTACATTAAACTTTATTTAATAATTGTCTTGTGGGCTTAGATGTCACTAGAAAACATTATAAAAACCCACATAAGTGGCGCCTTTTTATTCCCTAGTTTACTTAGGATTTCTGATTTTCATTCTCTCACGTTGATTTGGAGATTGAAGAGTCTTTTATTTGTAGCCTATAAATAGGCATTCAACATTCATTAGTAAGATACCATATCATTGAAATTTTAGTGAAATTTTCTTCTAAAGTCGAGTCTAGAGATTTTATATATATATATATATATATATATATATATATATATATATATATATATATATATATATATATATTCTTAATGCCTCCAGTACCAGGACTAATCCACAATTTCTATTTTTCTACTTTTGACACTATTTTTATTAACATGATATAAGAATTTTTTTCCCTAAGGGCTCCGGTATCTGGGACTAATCTGGAGTTCAGTACTGGTTGTGCCTGCAGAGTCTGACTTTTACTCATGGTAAGGCCTGACCAAGAACTCTTTCAAGATGACGCCTTAGAAGAGTATCGAATCGGTGACCTTCCTATGCATTATCAAGTCTCACTTACTACTTAAGTCAATTTCTTGGTTGACAAAGAAAAATCCTTTAGCATGAAACCTGTAAGAATGTACTTTTCATTAACTCGGTAGGAAAGTCGCTACAAGTCCGCCACCCAACAAGAAGTAACGTCAATATCATTGGCATTATTCGCACTTGCTCCCGTTAGGCAAGAAATGTCACTTCCACCAACGTTTTCAATAAAAATAATTATTTTGATTTACAAATTAATTTTTTTCCATGACATGATGATTAAAAGTAATGATACATGTATAACCAATAAATCACGACGGATGACATAAGCTAATCAATAACCTTAGATTAAAATGAGTGTAGATCATGATCAACAGAGACACAACCTAATCAAGGATGAATGATTAGGTTGTGTCAATTGTTATTGGATCATTACTCGAAAGTAGTAATCAACGGTGACGATAAATAGGGAAAAAAAAATCTTACAAAGAAAAAGGCCCAAAACGTGCCCACCTTTAAATTATACCTCTCTGAAGTCAAGGCCCAAACTGCGTACAGTCTTGAAGTATTTTTGTTAACCCTAATCCACACGCCCTATATAAACTTCTTCTAAAAATTTTTCCCCCGTCAGATTTTCTGATTCCAGTTCACTCCCAGAGTCTGCAGCATCCCTAAACCCTATATCTTCAAATCTCATCAGTCATGGCGGAGAGAGGCAGCGGAGGAGATCGCGGTGGTTTCGGACGAGGCTTTGGCGGCCGAGGAGACAGAGGTGGACGTGGCCGAGGTCGTGGTGGCCGCAGAGGAGGCCGCCGCGAAGCTGAAGAAGAGAAATGGGTACCTTGCACCAAGCTTGGTAGACTCGTCAAAGACGGACACATCAAATCTCTGGAACAGATTTACTTGCATTCTCTTCCAATCAAGGAGTTTCAGATCATCGATGCTCTCGTCGGTCCGACTTTGAAAGATGAAGTCATGAAAATTATGCCTGTTCAGAAGCAAACTCGTGCTGGTCAGAGGACTCGGTTCAAGGCTTTTGTTGTTGTGGGTGATGGAAATGGTCATGTTGGATTAGGTGTTAAGTGCTCGAAGGAGGTGGCGACAGCTATTCGTGGAGCGATTATACTGGCTAAGCTTTCAGTTATTCCAGTGAGGAGAGGTTATTGGGGAAATAAGATTGGGAAGCTCACACCGTACCCTGTAAGGTTACAGGAAATGTGGTTCAGTTACTGTGAGGATGGTGCCAGCGCCAAGAGGAGCTGGGATTGTGGCAGCTAGAGTTCCTAAGAAGGTTCTGCAGTTTGCTGGGATTGAAGATGTCTTCACTTCTTCTCGTGGATCTACCAAGACTCTTGGAAACTTTGTGAAGGTATAATGCTGTGTAGATTTATTATGCTGAATGGTAAATTTCATTGCTATGTTCTTAAAAGTCCGTCTTTTACACTGGAATCTTCTTTGCTAATTTGAAATTAGTGTTTTGTGCTCAAAACAAAATAAAAGAACACAACAAAAGCATCGAGTGAATTAAAGAAAAGAAAAAAAAGGTGAAGTTGGAAAATGGTGTCCGGTCGACCAAACACCAAATTTGGTGTAAAAAGTAAGTGATTTGGTGAAATGGGAAAAAAGTTGTATCATTGGAGTAACACCATTACACCAAAACGGTGTAATGGTGCTGGGTCAAGCACCGTTGGAGATGCTCTTAGTGTTTTGTGCTAATATAGTGTTGTAGAACTATATTAACTTTTGAGCTTTATGTGTGGAATACTGATTAAGATTTCTTGTTAATGCTGAATGTTCCTTTTAGAAATGGAAATACTAGTCTTGATCTGAGTGTAATCTTTGTTTTATCTTGGGGAGTTCATTACATTTTAAAATGAACGGCTGCCACATTTCTAGGAATATATACACTGTATAATTGTTAGTATTTCTGAGATTTTCTCAGTGTACTGTTTTAATGTTCTTAAAGGGTTTGATTTACATTATTAAATTCGTGGCTTGTGGCTGTGAGATATTATAATTGAGTGGAGTTATAAATGTTTTTAATTTGGTTGTAAAACATGATCTAACTAATCTTTGAAATTAGAAAGTTTCTTGTTTTTCCTTCATTCTATTGTACTGCTTGCTTTTTTCTTTTCTCTCTTTAAGTTTCCTTGTAAAGATTGCCTGTTTGGGTGTATAAATATTATATTTGATGCTGTGGATTTGAGCTTGCCTATATGGGTGTATAAATCTTATATTTGATGCTGTGGATTAGAGCTTTGGATTATGCTTGGTTACTCAACTTTGGATATCGGTCTGATTTGTTTTGTGTGTGACCTACCTATTTGATGAGATTTCTTTTGACTTTCATCTTTGTGTGTAAGTATTCTTGTTTCCTTATGTTGACTTTGTGTACTGTATTATGCTTAATTTGATGCATTTTCTTTTGCAGGCCACCTTTGAGTGTCTTTTGAAGACCTATGGGTTCCTTACTCCTGACTTTTGGAGGGAAACTCGTTTCTCAAAGTCTCCATACCAGGAATTTACAGACCTGTTGTCTGGAAAGCCCCTAGCCAAGATTTCCTATACAGATGATGTACCTGAGAGGGTGGTCGAGGCATGAGGTGTCTTCCTTTGTTGCTTTTGTTATGTGTTAAAACACTTTGAGATAGTTGCTTTTTTATTTTTGGTGGTAGTTTCTCTTTTGGAAAACTACTTGTTTGTTTCTGGATGAGCTGAATAACCTCAGTTTTGATATATGCTTTATTATTGTATTCTATGTTCCTGAATTCGTTCAGCTTGTTAGTTTTTGCATTCTTACCCTGGTTAAGTTTTTGATTTTCGTCTGGTCATTGGGAAGGTGTATGTCTTATTGATTGTTTGGTGGTTTTTGCTGGGGGACTGTTGGTGTATTCCCATTTCCATCTTCAGCATAAAGTGGTGGTTCGTATTTATTGCGTACACAAATACCACTTCAGCCTGGATTTTGATTCATCAGGCCTTACAAGTCTGTTTCTGGGATGAGTTTCCTTAACATAGTTTATTCACTCAACTATGCATTTAAAAACTATTAGAGTTGAAAACAGTGCTTATATCTGTAAGAGAAATGGACTGGTTGAGTCTTTGATTTGATGAAACCAAAGACTGAACGTATTTGGATTGGGGAGTTGAAAAATTCCAGCTTTTGGTAGATGTTCAGGTATGAGGCATGGTCTTTTTATTGTCCTTTTTGCTGTCAATTTGGTCATAAAAAAGTTGAATGCTTCAAGAAACATCCACATTTACAACCATAAGTGATGCCTCTATAGAAGGAGTATAGGCCTAAGGCTATTGAGGCTGCTGATAAGAATGGTGTATGAGTGGGATTGATTGCCACCAAAAATGCTGTACAAGGGATAGGAAAAGATGCATTCGGTTTCTACACACAATGTAGGTAAATGTCAAGTTTTCACTTTAAACATAGGTACCCACCGGTAGAAACAATGAAGGAAAGGAACAACAAACTTTTGATGATGATTTAAGTAATTCATGAGCCATTAATGGACTTTCGACATATAGCTGAAGAAGTTGAGCCGAAACGAGTTTCTTGAATCCTAGGCCTGCTGATTCGCAACCCTTCAGGTATCACGGGTGAGGGTGACATAGGCAAAGAGAGAAAAAAGGTCGAGGCAGATGAAGTGGTATGAGGATGATTTTTGTATTGATGAGAAATTACTTGAATTTTGAAGCATGGTTGATGAAATTTAACATGAGGGAAGCATCGATGTTATTATAGGCCCGGTACAACAACTTTTGGTAATGAGGCTTGATGAGAAGATAGAGGGTGAAAATCATAGGTGAAGTGTATTGCGTTTGGTTTCTATAGATGATATTGTGTTATGTTTGTAGGGGAGGCACATTCTAAGCCTATTTTTTTGCAACATATCCTATCTTTTGATGGAAGAGGGCCGAAGACTGATATAAATTTTTTAACCAAGACATGACGAGGTGATGAAGGTGATGCAAGTGAAGGATTTTCTGTCTATAGGGTTTATATGATGATTTTGGGGATTCACACGGAGTAAAAGCTGAATCAAAACTAGTGGATGTATTAGTCAAGATGATGAAGGAAATGAATGTGCAAAAAATGTCATCAAGGTTAAACACAAGTTAAATTGAGGATAACCCTAACATTACAAAAATGGTTATACCCTAACTATAAGGGCCCCCAACCCCCGATCCCACAGGAATGTGGGGAGAGGTTAATCAGTAACTTGCAGAGCCTAGAAGTCGAGTGGCTTGCTTGGTTCTCATCATCACTGAAGGGTGTTATCAATCGGAAATCAATCTTTTTTACGGGAATCGAACAGCTGACCTCCATCTTAGGGTCCGGCTGTCATTATAACACCCCAGCTCCTCACCACTAGGCCATATCCAGGGGATGGATAACCCTAACATTACATGATATGCTTAAGGAGGTCAACGTGAAGAAAGAGAATACTATGAGGAAGAGTTCACTTCGAAACATATTCTGAGAGATTAAATTTAATGATTTATTATATAAGAGGTTGAGTTTGAAGAAAAAGAAAGAATAATTAACAGTTTCTCTCTCTAATTTTCTTTTCCTCTGCCTTCTCTCTAAGCTATCAGACCTCGCCGGTGCCGGCTGTCTTTTTCCTCCCTCTAGTCGTTTTTTCGTTGTTGTTTGTAGGTGTGTTTCAGTTCTTTCATCTTTCTTCCTAAATAAACCCAGATCTGGAACTCTTCTCTTGTTTTTCCGGCGAAGATGGCGGTGTTCATGGCCGGTGACCCTCTTAGGTTCAGATTTGTTTGGAATAGAAAGGCTCCCGGCCAGCTTTGGGTCTTGGGATCTTTCTTTGGCTTGAAAAACTGATGGCCGGCCGGAGATGGTTCTTTCACGGCGTTTCGACGGTTTGTATCAAGAGAGACGGGTTTCAGGCTATGGACTTTGATGCATGTTGACAGAGGAAAGATTTGTGTGTTTCTCCACTCCCCCGCCGGCGTTCCAGATTGTTTTCAGGGATGATAGGTTGTTGGATTTCAGCTGGGTTGTTCGTAGGTTTGTTTGTTGTTTATGTGTTGGATCAAGTCGGTGATTGTCAGTATATCCGGATTGTTACTAAGTTAGTTAGGTTGTTAGTTTTGTCTAAGTCTTTTTATGCTATGAATATGACTATTGTATTATATTACCAAATCAAATCCTCTGTAGTGAGGCAGAATTTGGTCGAAATGGGTTATCCCCATCTCCTTTGTCTTCCTTTCGTTTCTCGGTGTCCGGCTTTAGGCCGGTGGTGATCCGGAATTTGTCTGGTTATCGTTCGGCTTTGGTCCAGTGTATTGTGTTTGTTAAATAAATTTATATAAGAGGTTTATTTTTTGAAGTTTGACACAACAGTGAAAAACTGTATTCCTTCGCATTCTTGTGATCATATAGTGTGAAAAACAGTGCAAAAATAATTTAGAAATGTGAAATGAACCATAGATCCTCTCGAAAACAAAATATGATTTGAAAAAAAAAAAAAAAACATTTCAAGAACAATTAACAATGAGATTTTGGATGAAGGAAAGCTATTGAAAAACAATGAATTCATTGCTTGATCGATGCTCTCTTCGTGTGGATTCAATTGATATATAGTGAGAATTAGAAAAAAAAACGGATTAGATTAAAGCAACTACTTTGGTCTGGAAGAACGAACTGGCCATCCGTATAGCGTATATATATCGGTTTCAAAAGGAAGGAATGATAATAAAGATGAAAACTTGTGTTTTCGAGTCTTTTTATATATAGGCACCGCACGGGGTCTAATCACACCGTGGTGGCGCTCGAATCCTCAATTAATGTTCTGGGTCATTACATATATATACAGACAGAGAGTGAGGGAGAAATCAACGTTGATCAGATGAGAATAATAAGAAGAAGAAAGATAAAAGAAACAAAGATCGAGAGGAGACTTGTGATGATCAATTTTATTTATTGAGATTTAAAATGCGATAAAACAACACACAAAGTAAGAACTTCATCCCCCCAGTAGTTTTCTGCAATATGGAAAGTAGTGGCTGGCTTTTGCAGGAAAAGTACACCATCATCATCATCCATGCAGAAAGAATAGCATAATTTCTTATCATTTTTACGCTAATATATATATTCCTCCTCCTCCGTTTCAACCCCTTTGGAACCGAGCAATCATCATCCACTTCGTGACAAGTACATGGAAGTATGCACGGTGGATCTTTCTCAAACTCACAAATATATCTGTAACAATCATCTTCTCTCACCGGAAGATCTCGATGAGCCCAATTCATTTTTTAGTTGTTGCGGTGACAAACACTTTTGGACCTTCTCCTTCGACACTACCTGCTATCACTGGAAAAAAAAAAAAAAAAAAAAAAAATGTAAATCAATCTGAAATTTAGTTTGGAGGGTTCGTAAATCATTTTGAAGTAAATATTATTTTATAGATTAAAATTGTAATTTTTTTCTAGTTTTTAGCAGGATGCACAGACCACACTTGTTATAGTGTGCATCCGCCACTCTTATTGTGCGTCTTTATAATGAAATTGAATATAATGTTTTTCTTTTTCATTTCATTTAGAATATTCATCTGATGACTCTGGAAGATCTCGATGTTTTTTTTTTTTTTTTTTTTTTTTTTTTTTTTTTTTTTTTCATTTCATTTCATCATTAATGAATTTTCATTCCATCGAAAATAAATCAAATGAATCTGACTGTTTGGATGAGATGAAATGTGAAACATAACATAAGTAATAAAAATCAACCACCTCCACCCACCCACCCCTCCTCACCAACACCCGCCACCACCTCCTACCTTATCACCACACTGGTCACAACTCACCACCATCCCCATCACAACCCAACCCACTACCTTCCACCCCACCACCACCTCATGTTACCAACATTTTCACATCTACCCGTTACCATCACCCACCTCACCACCGTCTTCCCCATCCTCACTCATAACCTATCCCACCACCAACCCTGCCACTATCTTCCACCACAAACAATCCTCCTACGGCCCCCACCAACCGGGTTTATCATCGCCATCACCGCACACCACACCACCTTTGTAACCCACACCACCGCCCGCCACCACAACCATCTCATCATCACCCATCAATGCACACCACACCACTCTCATCACCACAACCACCGTTATCGCACACTTCACATCATCCACTGCCAGCCACCACCGCTTGCCCCATCACCACCCGCCACACTCATCATCATGCATGCCTATCATCCACCATATATATCACTTGTCACATTTTATAGAATCTCATACATATCATCCCACTGCGTGCCATACATAGGAATGGAATCACACATATTTCATTTCATTCCAGCAATCTAAACGCATTTTTAGAATTGAGGTGAAATTAAACACTAACCTAAAACAAGCAAAGAAATTTGAAACATTAGAAATAAGCAAGCTTAGCAGCCATTTGCATATATATATATATAGCTTGAAATAACTATTTTCTATACTTTAGGGGTCATGAATCCTTCTCTATTTATAGGAAAAGGTCCTGAAGAGAAATGTTATATCCACACTAAAATAGATACAAAAAAAAGTAAACCTAACAAATCTTACGCAATCGATTTTACCAAGAAACTAATTTATCAATATGTTATAAGTTGTATTTTGTCATTTTGTAATGAACATACGATTAGCGTAAAATAACCTCACGGAGATTCTTTAATTAATAACTTTTATTTCAACACTAAAACACGATTATTTAAAAGTACTTTAAAAATTGCACGGAGTATGTACTTTACCAGTCTTGTTAAAATGGCACTATGCTAAAATATTAATCCCTACGTACGTTACAAAATAACTAATGCAGTAACAAAAAACAAGCATATTAAGGATGTGTGTTAATGCTTTAATTTGATGAATAAAATGACAAAAAAAACCCTTAGTCTAGAATTAATGCAATATCAGATTTATTCTCTCATTCCTTAATAAATAAGGCATATGTGACAAAAAAACACAATAAATATTGAATTAGAAATGTGCTTGATTATTTTATAACAAATCTTTTTGACAAATGTCTCAATTACTTTGAGAAACGGAGAGAATACAAGACAACAACAAATATGTTGATTGCTCGTCTTCTAAATAAGTAGTAGTTTTTAGCTGGTTGTGTTTGTATATCTTGTAATTTTTATTTTGTCAGATATCCGTTAGTGTTGAATGTTTAATTCCTTTCATTAGGTTTATTATTAAGAAGGACAATTTGAAAGTGAAAATATGTAAATAGAACCGTGGAATTCTTTATTGTGTAAAAAGAACAAGTGTTTATTCCACTATAATTTAAATTCTCTCCTATTCAATTACAAAAATAAATATATCTTTTGATCTGAACGTCAAAACATCGTAATTCTTTCACCATATTTTTCTCTTTTTCGTTCTCTTTATTTAGACATCCAATTTGATATTTTTCCGATGTCATTTCGAGGCAATTTTTGTCAAAAACAACGAAACAGAATAATAGTCGATTTGAAATCAATTCCACTGTAGTGAACAATGCATTTAGAGTTACTAATAGTGGAATTGTCCTTATCACTCAGTTTATATTTCCACTGTCCTGATTCCTATTTTTCCCTCTTACTTGTTTTTTTAAACCACTCCCCATATTTATTTTAGTGTACAACTTAATAGAAACTTTTATCAGACTGTGTTTGTATATCCTGTATTTTTTATTTTATTTTTAATTTCTTCAGACACCGGTTAGAGTAAAACGTTTTCATATTTTATTTTTGTTTAACTTATAGCCTGCAGGCCCTGCACTAAGTACAAATTTGGGCAAAAGAAAAGGTAGTAGTGGTAGAAATACGTATCATAACGATCTGACCCGAATTTACATAAATTAACCCAAATTCGAATCGCTTGACAATGATCTAAAATCGAAATTTCGAATTAGTGTTGGAATCAAACAACAAATTTTACATTTTATTAATAGCAAAATAAGTATCATAGCATAACAATAAAAATTGAGTATTATTAGTACTTCACAATATCTTAAAATAAGTGTTAATTATAAATAAATCATCATCAACAATGAAGTAATTTTGATCCATCTCCGCAAGGACTCATTCTTTCACGATCAAAATCGAAGCTCCATCATCTAGAATGATATAAGTTCGATCAATCCGGGATCCGAACCAGAGAAATTGGTAAATCAAAGCCATCGTAAGGTTTGATAATTCGTTTCAGGTCAAAAATTTTCTGACATTTTTTCCGTGTCCAAATTTGGACGATTTCGTCCAAATATAGATAAAACGTCACAATATTCATTATTTTCCGTCAAAATTCACTCACTGACCAAAAAGGACGGAATCCGTCCAAAATTTGGACGCTCCACCCAAATTGTGACGTATTCCGTCACAATATTGACGGCTCGCCCAAATTTTGACGGATTCCTTCCTTTTTGGTCAGTTGAGTGAATCCGTCCAAATTTTGACGGATCCATTTGATAGCCTCGTCAAACTGGAGGACGCCTCGTCCACATTTCGATGGATCCGTCAAATTTGAAACCTTTATCCTGTATTCTTCCTCATTCCGCCCCATTTCACAACCTTTTCACCTACTCCGCAGAAAAAACGCATAGGACACTGAAAGACATCAATTCTCAGAGCAAATTTTGGACGAACTCAACCGGATTTCACCATGGCTAATCCTAATCAACAAGAAACACCATCGTGAGTGGTTTACGGTTTATTAAATTTGGTTATTTGATGTTGAAATCCGTAAGAAAATCAAAATTGATGTATAATTATGTGAATTTCATGTTTTATGTTCGATTGGAATTCAATAGTGTTATCGGGTTTAGGGTTTAGATTCGAATTCATGTATTGTATGATTATATGTATGATGAAGTGCTTAGAATTCGAAAGGATATGTATGATGCTTAGAATTCGAATGGATATGTATGAACATCAATAATATGTAATGTTAAGCTATTATTAGCATATGGTTTATGGTTTATTGATGTTTAGGGTTTATTGATATTCATGTAAAATTCGAAAATTCATGTATAATTTAGAGAATTTCATGTTTCATGTTTAATAGTGTGTTATTTTATTGTTGGATGAAATTCAATTCTTGTATGGTATAATTAAATGTATGATGAGGTTCTTAGATTTGTTTATTGGTTTTCATGTAAAATTCAATGTGTGACAATATGTATGATAGTGTTATAATTTTTGATTTGAATAATGTAGTGTATAATTTATGATAGTGTAATGTATGATAGCATGATAGTAGTATTGCTAATGACTTAATTTTGACAATGAGTAGGACTGATCCCGGGGAGTATAAATGTCTTTAGTATAAATGCCACTAGTATTGTATTCTTTAATTAATTTTGAAACAGATTGGTATAAATGCATGTAGTATTGTATGCCTTAGTTAACCTTGAAATGTGTAATATGACAAATTAATGTTGTTTGAAATTACAAGAACAAAAATCTCGAATCAATTCCATGGTACTTTCGGCTTCGATGAGGTTCTTAGAATTGCATGCTTTCCTAGGGTGTTTTCGATTCCTTCGATCCGTTGTGTTATGCCTAATCCCCAGGCTTTGTATTGGGGCTCATGGTATGTAGCTCGTAGAAAATTTCATCAGGTCTGCTCAATAGAGCACCTTTTCCTGTCCTCAGCAGCCTGGTAATTCTCAGCCGGAAGTGAGACACCCGTTAGATTGAAATATAAGTTCTGTTCTGCCGGTTCCGTCCGGCATCTGTTCTCCCTCGTCATCATCAAGTATTCTATGACGTTGGTAAAAACACTATTCTCTTCTTCTCTTACCCCCCCTCTAACGTTACAACACAACACAACACAAAACAACGATATTCCGAAAAACAAAAACAAATGATAAGACATTTCGGTTATATATATATATATATATATATGTGTGTGTGTGTGTGTGTGTGTGTGTGTGTGTGTGTATAAGTATCCTGATTTATTAATAATTGTGTCATTCTTTTGGACAGACAATTATAAAAGGTATTGTGTGAAAGAATATATTCACCTTGTCTATGGTAATAAAAATATCAAGTCATTTGCACATATACTTACAAAAATATCATATCTTAACATCACAAAAAACACACTCACACACACATATATATGTGTGTGTGTGTGTGTGTGTGTCTTGTGTGTGTTTGCAATGTTTTTTTTTTTTTTTTTTTTGAGAACGTGTGTTTGCAATGTTAAGAGATGATTTACTGTAAGTAGATGTGATATATATATATATATATATATATATATATATATATATATATATATATATATATATATATATATATATATAAAGTAAATAGGATTGTTTCAAAAAATAGTAAATAGGATTTGTATGTATGTGTATGTGTGTATGTGTGTGTGTGTGTGTATATATATATGTAAATAGGATTGTTTCAAAAAAATAGTAAATAGGATTTGTATGTATGTGTGTGTGTGTATGTGTGTGTGTGTGTGTGTGTGTATATATATATATATATATATATATATATATATATATATATATATATATATATATATATATGCTATGCATATTATATATAGATATACTATACATATTACCCTTGTCTTTTGTCACAAAAAATATCAAGTCATTTTCACATCTACTTACGGAAAATATCAAATCTTAACATCGCAAAACACACGCACACACGCGGAACCTCATACAATAATTAATGTCTTCATAACTTGAGTGCAAAAACCAATTGTCTCGAGGTATAAGTTACCGCTCTTCTATTCTATACAAGGAACACAACCGAGACCCCGGTGTCACTACAAAAACATGCTTTTAAGCGGCAGATTTTTTCCACCGCTAACGCTGACAATCCACCGTTAAAACTCTTTCACGGCGGTCTTAGCCGCCACTAAAATCCACCGTATTTGCCTTTGCCACTAAATTTTTTAGGCCCTTTCCTGGTGGTTTTTTGAGTCCACCGCTAAGATCTGTTTGTGGCGGGTATTATCCGCCAGCAATTAACCAATAAACCGCCGGGAATAATTATTCCAACACAAGAGAAAAAAGAGGTTTTGGCGGCGGATTATTTAATCCAGGTAAATATAAATATAGATCAATTGGAAGGTGAGTTATTATCCTATGAAAGTTCTCTTGATCAACAATCTATTGCTATTGTTGAGGAAGTTTTGCAGGCACAACTAAATGTGTCAAATCAAAAGGTAGAATCATCGAATCATGTTGAATTCAGTCAACATGGTCAAAAATTTTGTGGTAGAGGCCGTGGTCGAGGCCGAGGCCGAGGCCGAGGTAATTTCAATTACAAAAGAAATAATAATGATTCTGGTCATAATGAACAAAGTAATGATTTTTCGAAAAAAGACAAATCGAAAATTCAATGTTATAATTGCAAGAAATATGAACATTATCAAAATCATTGTCGTTTCAAGAATCAAGAAAATCATGCTAAGGTTGCAGAAATAATGATAATAGTTTGGAAACTTCATTATTGGCGAATTTTGGAATTGATGAGAACAAGAAAAATGATTGGATTTTGGATTCAGGTTGTAGTAATCACATGTGTGGGAACAAAGAATTGTTTTCTGATTTGGATACTTCTGTACAATCGACTGTTAAATTTGGAGATAATACTGAGGTACCAGTCCTTGGAAAAGGAAGAATCGCTTACACTTTAAAAGATGGTTCTTCTAATGCTATTTCTGATGTATTATATGTGCCTAGTTTACGTCATAATTTGTTGAGCATTGGACAGTTGTCACAGAAAGGATATAACATAATCTTCAATCAAGGAACGCACTGCAGAAGATCCAAAGAAAGGACTCATTGCAAAGGTAAATATGAGTAATTACCGTTTGTTTCGCTGAAAATTAATTGTGGCAGATTTACCTTGTTTTTAGTTCGTGAGTTTTGATGATACATGGTTATGACATCTAAGATTTGGACATTTGAACTTTGGAAGTTTAAAGTTTCTTGCCAAGAATAAGTCAAGATTGGGATTGTCGGATATTGACTTTCCTCATAAAGTCTGTGAGTCATGTACTTTGGGAAACATCACAGAGATCCGTTTCCAAAGAATAAGGCATGGAGAGCAAGTACACCACTGCAACTAATTTATTCGGATTTGCATTATGTTGAAGAACCTTCCAACGGAGGTAGTAAGTATTTTATATCTTTCATTGATGACTTCAGTCAAAAAGCATGGGTGTATTTTCTGAGAAATAAATATGATGCATGTGATATTTTAAAAGTTTTAAAAGTACATTGAAAAGCAGAGTGGATATGAGATTAAAACTTTGAGAGCAGACCGGAGGAACTAAGTATATTGTCTATGATGATTTTTACGGAAAATAATGGTAGCAAACATCGGATAGATACCCGGATATACTCCTCAACAGGAGTGATGAGAGGAAAAATAGAACGGTCATATGGACATGGTAAGGTCTATGATGCATTCTAAAAAATTGCCTATGTCTTTTTGGGTTCTTGTGCCTTTTATGTGTTAAACATGTGTCCTACCAGAAGTATACCAGGTGGAAAACACCATATGAGGTATGGATAGGAAGAAAACCAAATATTAGACATTTGAAAGTATTTGGTTGTATTGCTTATGCCCATGTTCTTGATGTTTTGAGGAAGAAATTGGATGATAAATCCAAAAAGTGTATTTTTATTGGATATTCTCATCAAACAAAAGGGTTTAGGTTGTTTAATCCGGTAACAGGAAAAGTTGTAATCGGCAGGAATGTTATATTTGAAGAACGGGAAGCTTGGGATTGGTCACCTAAGCAAGTTGAAAAATCGAGCAGTGCTTCTATTCCAGTTGTTGGTTCTAGTATACAACAAACAGAACCACCAAGAGAGGAAATTGTTACTGAATCTTAATCTAGTTGTCCACAACGACAAAGACAGTTACCAGCTCGATTACAGGATTATGTCATTGGAAATGATAATGACATGTCTAATGAAGAAATTGTTAATTTTGCTTTGTTTGCAGATTATGATCCGTTTAGCTTTTATGAAGCTTCGAGAAATGATTACTGGATACAAGCCATAAATGATGAGATTCATTCAATTGAGAAGAATGATACTTGGGAGCTGACAAACATTCCACCAGGCAAGAAACCCATTGGGGTAAAACCGGTGTACAAAACAAAGTACAAAGCCAATGGAGAGGTAGATCGCTATAAAGCCAGACTTGTAGCAAAAGGATACAAGCAGAAGGCAGATATTGATTATCTTGAGGTGTTCGCTCCTGTTGCAAGACTTGATACAGTTCGTATGGGTATTTCACTTGCTGCACAAAGTTTGTGGAAAATTTATCAGTTGGATGTGAAATATGCTTTTCTCAACGGTGTTCTTGAAGAAGTAGTTTATGTGGATCAACCTGCATAATATATTTTTTGAAGGACAAGAAAGTAAAGTTTATAGCTTGAAAAGGCATTGTATGGACTCAAACAAGCCCCGAGCAGCATGGTATACTCGTATTGACTCTTATTTTATTGATCATGGGTTTGAACGATGCCCTACGAGCATACCTTATATGCCAAATATTCGATGGAGGTGATTATTGTTGTGTGCTTATACGTTGATGATCTTACTTTCTTGGTAATAATTAATGCACAAATGATTTGAGAGTCGGGAGGCTATGACTAGTCATTTTGAAATGACGAGATCTTGGTTTGATGTCATACTTTCTTGGTTTGGAGATACATCAAATGGATAGTGGAATCTTCATTTCACAAAAGAAATATGCAGTGATATTCTCAAGAAGTTTAAGATGGATTGTGCTAAACTTATCTTAACTCCGGTGGAAGAAAAACTAAAGTTGATAAAAGATGATAACTACATATTTTCGAGGACTTGTTGAAACTTGAGATACCTGACTTTGACCAGGCGGATATAACCTATGGTGTTGGACTCATAAGTCGCTTTATGGAGTCCCCGCGTCAATCCCATTTACAAGCAAATAAGCGGATATTGAGATATATCGAGGAACACGAGTCATGGAATATTTTACTCGCGTCTTAATGATATTTCTTTTGTTGGATACACGGATAGTGATTGGGCCGGTGAGACGGTTCAAAGAAAAAGCACTTCTGGTTATGCATTTTTCTTGGGATCCGGTGTTTTCTCATGGTCGTCGAAGAAACAACAGGTGATTGCTTTGTCAACAGCAGAAGCAGAATATATGGCAACCACAAGCAGTGCTACTCAAGCAGTGTGGTTGAGGCGCATTCTTGATTTTTTGCATAATCAACAATCTGAACCAACGAAGATATATTGTGATAATACATCAGCTATTGAACTATCGAAGAACCTAGTCTTTCATGGTCGTAGCAAGCACATTGATATCAAATATCATTATATAAGAGAGTTGGTTCGTGAACAAGAGATTATTATTGATTATTGTCTAACTGAAGAACAAGTTGCAGATATCTTCACATAACCATTGAAGATGGAGTCATTTACTAAACTGGTCAAGATGCTTGGAATGATGAAGTTTGAATATTTTGGTTCAAGGGAGGCAATGTAGAGACGTGAACAAAATCTCTATAAGTGTAGCCTTACTTCTGTATCAATGGCTGCACCGTCCAAAGACTTTTCAAGTAAATTAGTTTGACAAATGATTACAACTTGTGTAGTATCAATTCTTGACTAGCTTATTTGTGTTTACACTTTGTGTATTTGGCTATAAATAGCCATCTTCACCATTGTTATTGTATCAACAAAAGTAATAAGCTTAAGAACAAAGCTTTCTAATACAAAGTGTTTCTTTATGTGTGTTGAATCTATTGATATATTGTGTTGTGTTTCTACAAAAGAGAAATCCTTAATAAACTTTAGATAATATCCATCCATGCCGAGAAACTCTGAATCTCAATGACATTCTGTTAGGATCTTTAGGTGAGGAACATATATAACTAGAGGGGGTGAATGGTTGTTTCCATGAATTACCACTTTAAACACTCCTTATAAGAGAAAATCGTTTAAAAATTGTTTACTACAAAACATGACTGTCTGTAAATGCATATATATATATATATATATATATATATATATATATATATATATATATATATATATATATATATATATATTATAAAACAAAGCTGCAACTAAATGCTAAAATACCACACGCATCAGTAAAACAACACAATGATGATTGACTCATACCACATGATATTTATACATATAGCTAAAGTAGTATTACCATTAACTATCGGGGGCGGGGCGGGGGACCGGGGGGCCCTGTGGGTGAGGGATATCGCCTTTTACATCGAGGAAACTGATACTAGAACTACGTTACGTGACAACATTATTTCGCAACTCACGTACGTGTAGACCATTGATCGATTACTAGCTCAAAACACATATCAATCATCTGATCACATCATGATACTGAAGACTGCAGGCAGACAGTTGATATATATATATATATAATGAAGTATCATCTAGTTACATGATAAGCCTGCGGGTTGGTCGACACCAATGATCATATGTAGCTTGAAGATTTGGCCAATCCGGAGGAAGAAATGGTGTAATCTTGCAACCAGTTTGAAAGGATAACTTCTTGATCAATATATGGTAAGCTTGAGATCACTTCATCAGTTATTCTCTCCATTTCTTCTTCTCGTAACTTTCGACATTAACGGGTTACGATAATCCGTTCTCTGCAAAACAAAATAAAGGTAGCCATATCGCTAGGAATCAACTTCAACGCCCTTGGTGTTTCCATGTTTGCATGTCTTATTTCTCCTAGCAATATCGCTCCGCCCGTGAAAACAAGAGGAAAGATTCAAATCAAAAAATAAATTCACTTGTTATACATCGAACCGCTTTTTTATTTTATTTAGAAGCAATATACATAGAATATTGAAATATGTTTAAAATGTTAATTACCCGTAATCTTGACAATGAAGCCTTGAACCCTAAGGATTAGCCTGTAAGTGCAATAGAAGCTAAACACCTGTCGCGGCTCCACTTCTCCAAAGCCTCGCCGCCGCCACACATTCTCATCTTATTAGTTAACCACAACAATTCTTGTGCATGTTTTTACGCTCACACGATCACATCGTCTACAATATCCTTCCCTCCTCTTCCCATGTAATTGCCAGTGGATTCATCCTCTTGTAATTCGAGCGCCTCTCCGCGCGTGGTGGTGGTGGTGGTGGTGGTTTTAGTGGAAGAATGTTCTTACTCCTACATTCATGAGAAAGGAAATGTAGGATCCGAATAGGAGTGTTTTCACGGGCGCGTGACATCCAACCTCGCGGAGTCGTGTGTTTTCGCCGTTGCATTGGGTGAGCTATAAAGAAGTGTTTGTGTCGCGGCGAAAGCCGAAGCTAAGGCGACACGATTGATCTCGTAGAAGGTCGATGTGGCGGACCGGATGTTTTCGATCCACGATCCTATCTGCCATTGATACAAACAAATTGGTATTTTCTTGAGGAGGTGGAATCTCGTTCAACATTCCTAGGATCGTATTACAATAAATATATGTTGGGATAGGGTCAAAATTCCACATTGGTAAAGTGTGAATGTGTTGTTGAATTTGCATAAAGTTTTCAAAGTAGCCTTGTTGACTTCTTCTTTTTTTTTCCTTTTTTTCTTCCTTTTGGTTCGCACTGGGACTCGAATCCGAAACTTCCAGTGCTCTAAGTTTATGGTTCACGGGACTTGAATCAAACCTTCAAGCTCCAGGTTTATGGTTCGTACCGGGACTCGAATCCGAAACCTCCAGGCTTCAGGTTTAAGTGAGCCTTTTGACTACTTATTGTCATTTCGGATTTGCAATAGTTTTTTCTTTTTTGGTTTTTTTCCACTATAGTGATATTTAGTCCTTTTGTGGATGTAGGTCATATTGACCAATCCATTATAGTGATATTAGTCCTTTGTATTCCTTTTGCTGTGGATGCGGATCCCATTGCCGCACTTTAGGCGATTTGGTGTTTTGCCTTCTTCGATCGTTCACGATTGTTCCGGTTTGTTTTTCTAACAACATACTTTGATTCTTGATGATAAGTTTAATGGATTAATACTACCTTTGTCCCATTAAAAAACAATTAATGTGTTATATATTTAAACATTAATGAATATAATATACCCTATTTCATAATAAATACTTGTTTTGGAATATGAAAAGAGTATACAAATATTAAATGATATGAGGGGGGTAAATTTGGATAGATGCGTTGATTTTCTAAATGAACACTACACAAACATGAATTTCCTCAAGATGTAACAATGCAACTCATATGCTCACAATGTTTAAAAAAGTACAACTTCATCTAACTAATGATGAGATATATTAATGCACACAACTCAAGTAGAATTAGGTTTAATAATTGAGAAACTAACTCACACTATTTTCTGTGAGCTAGTGGTTTAAAATAAGTAGACACAAAATGTGATTGCCTTTAATATGTGATCGATCTAAGTGCCTCTCTTAATATGAAATACAATGTATTCCATTTAGAATCGACAAGGTTCTTCAATGCATGATTATGCCTTTCACCTTATGATTAATCATGAAACAATCACTCTCACTCAAGTAACATTTCTCAAAACCGGTATGGTTCCTAACTTCATGTTATGCTAGAACACATGATCTATTTACATTCGAACACTTTATTTGTCCAAAAGCGTGATCAAAAGTTATGAACTCCTATCAAAATAAGGACAAATCTGAATATGTAATATTTCAAAATAATTCTCTCCGTAGCATAATATTGTTAATGTGACAACCTGAGAGAACTAAGTAATCTTACACCGTGTCAAATTAAATAGATTATAACTTTATGAAATACTAACAAATGTCATTTTCGATAAGATTCCCCACTCAATCACTGCGGTGTTGCCTTACATGTGTGATTGGAGCATTCAAGGAGAAAATGACATATTTTCCATTATAAATGTGTCTTTTGCTCACACTTTTAAAATGAGCTTTCTTGATCCTTGATTATAGAAGCTTTGTGGACAATATAAGCTTCAATAGGGATGAGAATTGAGGGAGGCAAATTTCCGATAATTCCGATCCGTCCCGAATCTCATCCCGAAAAATCCCGACCCGAAAGTTTTCCCGATCCCCAAATTTTGGATTTTTCCCGACCGAAAAATGTGGGAATGGGATCGGGTATAAAACTCAATCCCGTTGATTTCGATCCGTCGACTTTGAATATATGTATGTATACATATACATATATATGTAAAACATTCTTCATCCCGATATAAATACTTCACAACCTTAAATACTAAAATCATAAACATACTTACTCTGCTTACATTGCTTTCTAAACTTTCTATGCCGCGTCTCTTTTGCTTTTTAATATACCGCAGTATTATTCCTCACAAAAGCCACCATTACTCACCTGCCGTCGACTTTATCTCCTCATTAACTCATTTCTCCGCCACACCTTTTGAACTATTGTTTTGATCAAGTAATTGTTGTCAATTTTTTTATATTAACATGAATATTTTTAACATCATATGTTCGGGACATTCATTCCTAATTCGACACGGGATCACGAACATTCTGAATTATCCCGATTGTCGGGTCCACGCTTATCGGGTCTGAGCTCAAAGAAAATTGAATCCCAAATCTCTTGGGCGGGTTTGTGTATGAGGTTTACGGGTGGTCTCACCCAATGCCTACCTTACTAGATGAGAAGGCACCAAAATGGATGATATCGAAATTTGAAATAAATTCCCAATCCATTCAAAATGAGAACTAAGACACTTACGTTAATATGATCTCAAAAATAAATCGACAATACGTGTGGACTTAATGGTTTGTTATA
Organism: Gentiana macrophylla; assembly: GCA_026214975.1. Classification (NCBI taxonomy): domain Eukaryota; kingdom Viridiplantae; phylum Streptophyta; class Magnoliopsida; order Gentianales; family Gentianaceae; genus Gentiana; species Gentiana macrophylla. The sequence continues at coordinate 80,006,371 of CM047815.1, forward strand.
CGTATCACTATACAAACCCCACAAAAAGTCAAATAGTGTTGATAAATACGTTAAGCTCTAAGTCTCACCACAATTCAAATTATTTAAAAAAGTATATTGCAACTTCATATGTCGAAAATATGATATTTACTTTGATGTCACTTATCTTATGTAAAGTTGGATATAACTTAGTATGTCATCATGCTTAATAAAAAGAAAGATTCTAAAATCTTAAACCAAGCGTATGACTTTTACTAATGTCTCACATCCTAAAGGATGCTAGCTTTATAACTATATCCAATCTACTTTAAATGACTATGTGAAGTAGAGGCCCAAAGCACTTCACTATATATATCAATCGAATGAAACCAATATCAATATGAGATCAACAATATCATAATTTCCATACTAATGAGGTAACTAACTCTAAAGTCTTAACAATAAAAAACGCCAATTATTATTGATATTTAATTAACAAGACATAATTACCTTCATGTGTAATAAAATGAAACAATGATATTCTTTATATGTCTCAAAACTCAACCCTAACGTTTGAATACAATTGATCAAAGGCTAGGGGTTATAGTCGACGCCAATTAGCCGTGTTGAACGTCTCTAATTTAAAACCAAACATGAAACTTTGGTTTCATTCGGCTCCTTTATGGATGTGAACAAAATTAGAAATAAATTACTACCCATGCATCTATGTCGGTTTTTGTCTTAATACGCACAAAACAAATTACTTTCTAACTTTCATGTGTCCATAAAACAATTGAACGCATACAAACATGAAGAGTGTATGAAATTACAGCATTATAAATAGAAATCACTAGTGACATTAGAAATGTTATAATAATAGTAATCCAAATTGATCTATAAATTGATCAAAATTAAATTGATCTATAAACCAACAATTATAACCAAACTTCATTATGTGTTATATACTGAAACTCTTTAATTTTGTGTTATTGAGGACATAACTTTTATATTAAAAGCGACAATTCATTTAAAAATTGGGACACTCTCTTTGTGAGGACGAGTTAGTACAATTTTTAATTAATAATTTTATGTAAAAATTTGTTGCGTTAATTAATGCTATTGAAATTGTTAAGCTGGGTATTCAAATCCTATCATTAAATGAAACATAAGACATTTCTTTAACAAATCTACATTCATTAAACCAATTTTAGCGATATGGTGTCATAATAAAATATCGTGGTGTCAAATACGCCTGGAACATAACATTTGTTGTGATATCTTCTCCGTTAAATAATCAAGAAATACAAAGCACGTAGCATTTAGGATATGAGTTAATGATTTAATTTGAATATCAAAATGACTTAAAAACCTTTGATCCATAATTAATGCAATGTAGTATTTATTCACTTACTCCTTAATAAATTAGGGTATAGATAGGAAAAACACAATAAATATTGCATTGAAAATATAAATACCTCAGTTATTTTATATATATATATATATATATATAGTGTGTGTGTCATAACATCATTAAAGGGTCACAAGATAAGTACGAGCTATACGAAGACAAAATGATGATACAATTCCAAACCTACGTAAGCAAACGTACATGTCATTTTTCTTGTCCCCTGACCGAAAATGTCCGCTCGCATTTGGTCAGATTTATGCAAATTTTAATTTCCAGAGAAAGTAACGCAAAGACCATTGTAAAGATTACTCCAGGTTCGGTTACTTCTGATTTTTTAGTTCATTTTTTCTTCATTAGTTAATATAAGACTACATCCGTTTTAAAATATAATTTTTTAAATTTGTCCATAATATAAATCCATAATAAAATCTAAATGAAATATTGATTGTATTTTTCTTAATTTAAACTTTAATTTATTAAATATTCGAACTTATTTTACAATCATTACATTAATCAGAAATAAAGAAAGATAGCATGTTTTACCATCAAAATTAATAAAAGTTGAACACTTTCTTAATTTGTTTGAAAAAATCTAAACGGGATTCAATGTTGGGGCCGAAGGTAGTAGTTGTCACAACAGAAATTATTCATTTTTATATCTGATGTATTTGATTTTCAAAGCGTTTATTGTGTTTTTCTTCATTTACACGTATTATTTTATTCTTATTTATTTCTTATTAGAGATTATGAATACGTTTGCATTAATTATGTTTTAAGATGTTTTTGTTATTAATGTAAGCGAGGGAGGGCTGAGTTCAAACAGCCATTCCCAAACATAATTTTTCAAAAGAAAATAAAAACAAATGTTGAAGTCTACAAATCACGTACACTTGATAGAACCATTGAAGTGTATAAAATATTAATTATCTAAAGGCTTCAATCACGTTTAAGTTTTTGAGAGATGGTAGTTGGCGTAGTATCGCAGAAAGACGTCGTATGAGATCAACCCAAGGACGATTTAACCAAAAAAATAAATTAAAATTCCCCAAGTGTCCTAAATGTTGGGCCCTTCTCCTCATCTATGACCCCACTTAAGCGACGATTGAGATATAATATTAATTATCTACTTATCGTCGATTAAAATTCAAGCAAGATTGAGTATAAATGACCACGGCTAAAGGCCACTTGGGCGCCACCGGAGTCACAACTTAAACGATTGAGATATAATATTAATTATCTAACTTCATACAACTAAAATTCAACAAGATGGAGTATAAAATGACGACGCTAAAGCGCCATGGCGTAAGGCTGCCTTCTCAAAAGTGAAAAATGACATTTCCAATGTTATTAATGCAATAGAGAAAAATTAATGGGTAATTAATAAACGAGGGAGAAGGATGCTTTCTGATTATCTAAATGTCCTCACAAGCGAAACTAAAAAATAAAAGAAATTTATATTTTATCTTAGGCATTAATTAACGACTTACATTGGTGAGTGCTCTGTTAAGAGCCATGGATGACCGGATTCAAAGCTTCCACTCAAAGCAAGCTCCGAAGAAGAAGCAGAAGACGACGAAAACACCAGCCAACGATGAGGAAAGAGTAGAGGACAAAGATGGCATCAAGTCCAAAGATCCAAGCAGGGTTGAGGAATCGATCATCGTCGTCAAGAGAATTAACGGCGGAGAAAGGGAGGTGGTCCATGAGAATCCTAAGAGCCCAAACAGCCAACCAAGTGGTTACCATAAACATAAACCTCAAGTGATCTCACTGCTCTCATTTCTCACCCCCAGATTCACTTGTTGCATTTGAAGCAACTGATATTAGGGTTCTTGCAGCTTTGTTGACTGTGGTCATGAATATGGAGTTGCAGTGCTGATGGCTTTGGGTTTAGGTGTACCCATATCTTAAAGCTAGCTGTTGTTTAGCCATGGCTATCTGTCTGTGTTTTATATGGAAACACAAATATATATATATGTATGAGAATTATATATGGGGGATAACTTGTTTTATGAATGATGGTCGATCTGTTGATATATATTGAAAGAGTGCAGTCGTTAATCTATTTCGCCACATCATTGCCACCTATTTTTGGGCATAGGTGCACAAGCCACGTCACACACACCTCTTAGAATTTTCAAAAAATTTAGGGTCCAAGTGCTTATGGTTATATCTGCTTTAAAAGGGCTTATGGATAAGTGTAATGATCAGGCCCGCTTGACCGGTTTGTCTGCATGATAAGTGACATGTGGTGAATTGCGTCATTCATTGATAATGTTAGGTTCACGTCGATTAATTTAGGCCAGCGTTATAATCGATAGTGCGAGATCATTAGTTGTATTATTCGTTCTCAACATGACCAATTGTGTTAAATGTCATTCTCAAAAAAAAATAATATATATTTCTCTTCTCGTATTTTTGTTAGGGGGTTAAAATCGAAAATATAACATTTAATGACAATGT